>BSBM01000510.1:31175000-32417500 GCA_027924585.1 Larix kaempferi
ATTTCCTTTTTGACAATAGCTTACATATCACATCACATTTTCACTCACACTTTGTACTAACAAATTGTACGTTATTTTAGTCCCATGTACTTACTTCTATGGTCATTTATTGGGAGATAAAAAGAGTTCGAAAGCACACAGCTCATGATCCATAGGACAACATAAACATATGCTCCTAATGTTAATAATTGTCTTTTTTTATTGTTTTGATTTCCATACTGATGACCACATCTCCTTTTTCACGGGTACTCCTATTGTTTCATAATATTCCCTTCTTATGTGATTATATTTTGACTAATATTGTCTTCGACTAGGTGACAAGGATTATTCCTCTAGATGCAAGTAATCCATATAATGTGTTGGGATTGAATAGAGGTCCATCAGTTGAGAGCGTGAAGAAAAGGTAATTATTTTAACTTATCCTAAATTTTTGGATATTAACTAGCATAGTATCTATGTATACTTGAATGAATCAGTATTCTAAACAATAATGCATTATATTTGCTTAGACTGTGAATTGTATAAATAAGGAAATCAACATTAAATTTGGAAACAAGCAAGATTTCCTATAATGCAAGGAGTTCCTATAAAGCAGACCAAGTTTTTCACGAAGTTTATTATTTTAAGATTTGTAGATCACCAAATTGCTTCCCTTTCCAATTGGTGTCTTGGTAAAAATGCAATGGATCCTTTTTTATTTCACATTCATTGTTGGCTATGTCTAAGCTTGAATAATCACACACTAGCTCAATTCTTATGACATCTTATGTAGTAGAATACAGTTTCAAAACAATAATTGACCCAAGAATGAACCAAGGAACACATCATAAATTGAACAAGCTCCTAGCATAGAAAGAAGCTTGATCCATAGAATTCTACCTTGCAAGGGGCATCTGTATTGGAAAAGTCTTATTTCCTAGTAAGAAGCATCTTGGTTTTCAAAATTGATTTCGAATGTATTTAGTAAGAGAATTTATTGCTTGGCCCAAGGCTTAGGAATTGCTTAATTGGATTTTTCATGTAATTAACCAACTTGTTTCTTTGATAGTTGGACATTGACCCCATAGGGATGGGGTTCATACCATATGACCTCTTTAAGAGAAAAATAAATTTATCACAACTATAATTAGGATTATCAAAAGATGATTTATGTGCTTGTGAAGAGTTTGTGTTTTGCTGTGCTTGTTTATATTTCAGTTTAAAGATCTAACTTAAATTAATTAAAGTGAAAAAAATAACAATAATCCACTTCACGTGCCCAGGATTGCGATATGTTTGCAACTCTTGAAGAAATATCCTTGAAATAGTGACTCTTGAACAACCAATCATCCATAATATCATCAAACTTCCCTTCAAGCAAATTTTCCAAGCACTCTGAATTATCAGGAAAGCATTTCCCTAGTTACCCCTACAATATTTGGGGTAACACACCTCATTTTTCGTAGTATTACTAAGCCTCCAAGTATATTCCAAGTCTTTCCTTCCTTCAATGTCATGGATGACACCCCTTTCTCCCTCCACCCCACACTTGCTTACCCTATAAGTAATTTATTAATAAAATGATTGAAATAAAATCAACACGTAGAACCTACTTCCCCTACAAGTAATTTATTAATAAAATGATTGAAAGAAACTTAGCACCTAGAACCTTGTTTCAGTTTGTTGCATCAAATAACATCTAGAAAAAATTCGATGACAACAATTGCATGCAAGGGTTTACATTCAATGGTTTGTATGTACTATCAAATGACTTCTAGATTGGATAAGTAAGAACGGGTAACTAGGTTCATCGCTAATATAGATTATCATGAAATTATGAAAAGCTAGTGGACTAAGGACACATTATTTAGGGCAAGGCATAGAGGTGTTTATCCCATCTCACATCTCATATTTTCTTATATCTATGCAATGGCACTAGTTAACAGGTTATATGGTGAAAATATGTTGTATAGTTCAAGAAGCATGGATCCCATTCATTTATTAGGTAGCTAAAGTGGGACAACTTTTTAAATTGGTTAAATATTTTATCTACCACCTTAAATGATGCTATCTCTAGGACAATAGATTCTACTCCAGCTAGTCCCATGGATTTTTATATGTTATATTTCATAGTGTATATTGTTTGTGTAGCTAATCACTTCCAAGGTATGGGTCGGCAATGAAAACCATAAGGAAAACCCATTCATGTTTATTTCCAAGTCCTGTGGGAACACAAGTATATGAGTGAGCTTATAGGGATATGTGATAATTTTATCACTCCCCTATACTCTTTGGTGTTCTACAAGCCAAATCCCTATGTGATAGAGAAGGCAACGCAAGTAATCAGTACAATGGATCATATGATTGATTCATACGCTTATATTAAAATATATGGAGCATTAAAGACTCCACATTTTCTACCAAATTTCATCCTTTTAATCTTGTTATTATTAAGTTTTCCTATTAGACTTTTGTGCATGGACTTGCAACATTATTGATAAGAGATAAGAAAGCACCATATCCTTCATTACATTGTCCATATGATCCTACAATATTTGTACCACCAAGGGTGAAAACGCGAAGTTGGGAAACACTTTTATGACAACGGTGTGAAAAAAACTAGTGTGTGTGGATGATCACGCGAAAAAAAGTCAACATCAAAATCTAGGCCGAGAGTTTGTGAGAGTTCAAATTCTCGGCTGAGAGTTTAATAAAATATAGGCCGAGAGTTTGAACCAATCACCGCGTTGTATTTTAAAAAAAACTCTCGGATGAGAGTTTGAACTAAACTCTCGACCAAGAGTTTGGAAGATATTTTTTCAGCCGAGAGTTCATGGTCAACAAAACCTGGGAAAATATCTGGCATCTTTCTAGAACCTGCAACTTCAGCAAGACCAAACCCCTACAAATTTTAAGTATTATTTTTCGGACTTGGTAGAAATGGATTCATCTCTCAAACTAGTTTCCAATGATATAACAATTGTTTCATTTCGATTTGAATTTCTATTTATTAATAATTTTTTTCTAAACCTTATCCCTTAAGACTTTTATTACTCTGAAAATCATCCGAAATGAAAATTCAATATCATAACAAAGACAACACCAAAAAATTTGAAATATTAATAGATATATTCCTTGCCCCATCCTTTTCAAAAGTGTACTTTTTTTTTTCAATAAGAGTCACTCTAAAAAGAAAATTGAAGCTTACCAACATGTGTCGATAAGGCACCATTTTCTGAACATATGCTATTTTGATAAATAAGAAAAAATAGTTCTCAAGTCCAAAAAACCTCAAAATATAGTCCATGCACAAGTGAAGTGTGTGTAGATTATGATCATACATTGTTTTACCTAAAATGAATAACCATCTCTAAAAAAACTAGTGCTCACGCTGGTCACTCATTATCCATACCTAAAAGTTTCAAGTATATGCCGTTGGTGAGCACCAAATTTGTCCCACGATATGTCTATATAAAAAAATAAAAAATATGAGTAGAAAGCTAATTCAGTTCTCTAAAACATTTGTGTTTACTTCAAGTTTAAATTCTTAAGGGATATATGGGTTTGAAGAGGTCGAAGTTGAAAAACATAAAATTTAGCAGTTTTGTTTGTAAAAAACAAGCCAAAAGTGTTACCCAACTTCGTGTTTTCATCCCCAAAGAAATAGTAGTAGAAGAAAAGACATTAATGACCTATCATTTGCATGAATAAATATTAAGAGGCATGATCCCTTAGGCATGAATATGCATCACTATTGGGTTTTCAAGTACAATTGGCCTTGCCAAAAAAGAAACTTGGATAGATGATTTTGTTTTAAAAGAGGGAGGTATTATGAAGATGGTATGATGATAATGAACATATATTAGTGGATTTAGGGGATGATTAGATATACCTTGATTTATATTAAATAATATAACCCCCAATCTCAATTCCTTCAACTCCCTAAGGTGCAACTACTCAATCTTCAAGTTCTTCAGACCTAGACATTGACCATGAATGTGTTTCACAAGCCTATGAATTTACTAGCAAATTCGTTAAGAGAGATATGAATGTTAAGAGATAGATGAATTAGAATCAAACATGATTACTGGCTTGGTGAGCTTAATATGCCTTGAATTTAAGAGGCCGATTGCATGACTTATCAGAACATTCAGAGATCATGCTACCTTAAAATTGTGACACTTAAACAGTTTCCTGTGTAGAAAAATCTACATAGAACTAGTATTTTTTTTTTAATTCCCCATAGTGGTCGGATATACGACGCCCCTTCCAATGATTCCGATGACCATGCCATACCACCGACGACAAATGTCATCGGACCTTTTCTTTTTTTTGTGGGTATATGCATCAAATATTCCGACGACCATGCCATACCACTGACGACAAATGTCGTCGGACTATTTATTTCTTTGTGGGTATATTCGTCGGATATTTGACGATCATGAGATCAAATATTCGACCTTCTATAGTATACTTAGGGTCAGATATCCGACTGCCTTGTGGTTGGATATTGGACATTCCAGAAAGAAACTGTGGTCGGATATCCGACGTGTATATTAATATATTTGTGGTCGGATATCCTAAAATGTCTTGTCGGATATCCGAAGAGGCCATATTCATGTCGAATATCCGCCAAAGGTCAACCGAAGTTTCAAAAAGGAGAGGCTTGTCGGATGGTCGATAGATTCATGTTGAAAATCGGACATTTATGCCGTCAGATTTTGAGTTCAGATTTTAATGTGTATTCAGGATTGTGTTCTTGATGATATGACCCAAGGGGCGGGTCATATATGGGGTTAAATGCATGAAATATGACCCTAGATAGGGAATATATGGGGATACATGTACATGTAATAGGGTCATGCTAATGAAGAGGCATCATGTACAATGAGTGTATATGTATATGTAAAGGTAATGTTGTCATTGTTGAGGTAGGTGTGAAATGATTAGGTGAATTTCTTGGGGTAATTAGAGAAGGATCTCATATTATTCAAGGAGTTATAGTGTAACTCATCTCTCTTATCTATATTGGAGTTGTTCTCCATGTTTAATTTGATGTACATGGTGTGTACTCTTGTCTCTTTTGATAATGTTAAGGATTTTGTTTCATAACAAAATCCTTAACATTATCAAAAGAGACAAGAGTACACACCATGTACATCAAATTAAACATGGAGAACAACTCCAATATAGATAAGAGAGATGAGTTACACTATAAATCCTTGAATAATATGAGATCCTTCTCCATTTACCCCAATACATTCACCTAATCATTTCACATCTCCCTCAACAATGACTACATTACCTTCACATATACATGTCCACTCATTGCACATGAGACCCCTTCATTAGGAAATCCCTATTACATATACATTTATACCCATATATGCCCCCCCTTGGGGTGATATTACATACTTTAACCCCATACATGCCCCCCTTGGGTACTATCACTCGAAGTTCTATTTTTTCCTATAAATGATCAAGTTGCAGACATCTTCACAAAGTATCGTACAAAAGCAAAGTTTTCTACACTTTGATCTATGTTAGGAGTTCATGAATTTTCCATTTTGGGGGGGTAGGCTCTAATGCTTCCTTCCTTCTCCTATTGTGTCACCTATGTATATATTTCAATCATATCCCTAGTTTTTCTTAAGGGGGTATGTCCGAACATTTAGACACTTAGGATTTAGTTAACATCAACTTGGTCTAAAGAGTATTTAGGTAAATTGTGTTTCTTTAGTATGCATTTGTACTTATGTAATATGACAGTCGTGATATGTGCTAGACATATTATGATCTGATTATTCATATTCATGTTCATCTTAATAGATATTGATATGTATATTGAAAAATGATTGGTTCACGATCTCTATTTAAAGAGCATGGAGGGTCATTTTCTTGATGATTGATTGTGAGAAACTCATATGTAATTTTTTTTCCTTTGCATTAATATATTGCCTCAAGTAGCCTTTTGGCTGAGGCCATGGGTTGTTTTCCTCTTTGAGGGTTTTAAACATGTAAAACATCGGTATGTTGATTAATGATATATTTGTGTGTTCGGTTTCTTAAGGTGTTCGACCTTGTGGAAATACTTTGTTTTAGTTGAACAATTATGAAGGATAGTGGTTATTGTTATAATGGTTTGGTGTTGGGAGTAATAAGGTTTAAGGATAAATGGATATGAGGGATAGTGTCCATGGTTATAAATGTTAGGAATTGGGAGTCCTAAGGTTTTAGGATTGGAGTTATATATTTATATATGTTAGGGTTAATATCTTATATGGATTAAGAATGACATGTTATAGGAGTATAGTAGTTATATGGGTTAGGACTTGGATGTTATAATTATGGGGTACTTACGAATAAGGGGTTATTGTAGTTAGGTTATAGAGGTTTTAGTGGTTAGAACTTGTAGGGATCAATGGATTTAGGAATTAATGGTTAGATTAGGGTCTATAGGTGATATGAGTTATCACAATTAGAGATTATGACTTATATGATTTATATAATTAAATCAAGCTCATAGGAGAATTAAACCACCTTTTTACAACATCATATTCTCATTATTGCTAAAATGTTTTTAGCATAATATTTAAACTATGTAGGCATACACGTGAAATTTTGTAAACATTCATATTTTCATACACAAAAATGTCATATTTAATAATTAAATTTTAATATATATTAAAATATTTTTTGATATAGCAGCATTACACAATCTTGCTTTATTAATGTCAACAAATAATTTTTATTCTCTCCTTCCATCTTTCTTCATTCCATCATAGTCTCTTACAATAATAATATAGTTAGTTCATGAATCCTAATTAATATCCCCAAGGATCCTTTTCAATGGGGTAAACCTCACCTTGTAATATAGACAATATTTATCATCATTTTTAAAAAGTGGATGGTCTTGCTAGTGCTTTAAGAGCCTTAAGAGTAGTTTTCTTCTTTTGTTTTGGATTTTTATTTCTTTCCTTCACTTGAGAAATTAATAGACAATATTTTCTATAGAAAAATGTATTGCTTTAAATTTTTCCATGTACAACCCTAATCCCCCCATATTCCATCATCCTCACATTCCCTAGTGGAAAGGATAGTTATATGTAATATATTTGAAGTTAAAAGAATAATTAAATCTTATATTTAATGAGCAATTTTTTGGTTGCATACTTATTTGAAAAGTATTAGAGTCCATAAAATAATCAAAGATATAACATATAACAACAATTAAGTTGATTTTATATCGACAAATTATCATTCAAGCAGAGAGGCACTCTTCCCTGTGATCCTCTTCCTTGAGCACACCCTACTATCCCAACACAAGTTGTTTAGAGACATAAATTTTTTTGATAAACTATATTTTTACATCCATGGAGAAAGAGATATCTTCAAACTAATCTACAACTGATAATATAGGATCTAGTAAGGAAGTTAGAGAAAAGTTTTGATTCTAAAGGATCCTTTGACCCATTAAATAACTAGTGTGGTGTCCCCAAATACTTGCAACTTGGATATTCCTTTTTTCGAAGAAACCTTCAAAATATTTTTCAAGGCATTAAAATATGTACCTATTTATTTGTAACCCTTCCTAGACCTAGATTGAAGGTGGTGTAACATATGACACTGAGGTACAAAATCACCCTACTCTACAATTTCTAGGGTTTCCTCGGTTGGCTCTATGGTCCTTAAAATCAAAAAATATTTTTAGGGTATTGAGATCTTATGTTTATTCCCTAAACCATGTTTAGGGCTTCGAGATCCATACTCACTACATGAAAATTCCTACTGGAACCTATTTCCCCCAATCATGTATAGGACCCTATGAACCATACCTACTACTCAAAACCACTTAATAACACCATCCCTCACTCATAAGATAATGATACCCTAAGGAGGTCATGTGGGGTTGTTCAAGGGATCCTTATTATCCCTAGATGACTAGAAGCTTTCTTGATGACCTAAGGTCCACATTTACTCCCACAACAAATTCCAAAGTCCCAACATTTCCTAGTGCTAAAAAAAGTAATAATGTCACCCATATCCCCACACATGGGAAAAGGATTCCCTTGTGGTCTTAAAGAAATTATTCTTGGCCCTATAAGACATTTATCCACTATGGGGTGGGAAAGAATTGGATGGAATTGATGGACCACTACCGGGGGAAGAATTATTCATTGTAATAGGAGGAATGTCGGCATTCATAAGTTGGAAACTTGGGAATGTCATCCCAAAAGAGAAAGGATTGGTGACTTGTGGCATGGATGAATCCCCTCCAGTGAGTATTGTTGCCAATGGTGGGAACCAACGAGATGCTCATGCAAAGGATGTGTTTAGGATACCTTATGTTATAGGAATGGAAGTGGTTGGTAGTGTGACCTCACTAGTAATAGGTACATCCCTTGTGTTCTCCATCCTAGCTTGTTTAGATATCGAATTAACAAATTTATCAAGTTCTTAGTTGTGCACCAAATTCAGACTCTGTGGTGGGTTTAACAGTCCTTCAAGGTCTGAAATATACTCAATAGATATGGGGTCTAAGTTCTCCTAAGGACGAGGAGAATCATCTCTAAGGGATTTATTCAGATTACCCTCAGAGTCACTAAGGTTTCCTTCTTCGAATGAACTCTCAGAGTCACTAAGGTGTCCTTCTTCAGATGAAATCTCAGACTCACTAGAACTAGAATGATTCTCTTATTCTTTGTTTTCTATTTCTAGTTCTTGATTTTCTTCCTTGGTCCCGTAAGGAGGTGGATTATTGTAATACAATGTTTTCCTAGGTGCGGGGAACTCTCCCTATTCAAGAGAGTGTCCTTGAATCCTTTTGGACCTACACAAAGGTTGATCAACCATGGTGGCTCGTAGAAGACACTAAGGAAAAATATTGAAAAAAATACTAACAACACACTCTAAAAAGTATCTGAAATGATTTATACAAGGAGAACTACCCTTCCAATTAAAATCACTTGGTTTTTAAGACCAAATACTATTTAGTGAAGAGATGAATTTTGGAGTCTTCTGGAGGTTATATTACGATGATTAGGGCCCAAGTCCAACCAACGAATATCGAAAATATAGTTATGATAATATTCCACATACCAATCACTAGGGGTCCAAGCAATTGCCTTTGGAAAATACCCTCTCAAAGAGTTGGGACAGAGATTCTATGTATTTTTCAGGTGCCGCAGACATTCCCCTTATAGCGACCTATGAGGATCCTAGGAAAGGAAACTAAGGATACCACTTCATGTTAGGTAGTCGAGTGGGACGGTTGTTGAAAAGGGATTCTATGAATGGGTAGGGAATGTAGGACACAATTCATAGACCCGAAGCTATCAGTGAGTGGTGGTTTCACCCCAAGTAATTTCCACTCTTGATCAAGTCCTAGACATGCATAACCCCACTAGTCCAAGAAATAGGGGACAATCTTCCCACTTGGACTACATTTACCTAACGCTTGATGCATATTTGAGAGGCACTTTCCTGACAAGTACTTCATGATAATAATGTGTTTTGCACTCTTTAATTGTTCCTAGTCTTATTCTCATATGAACTTGGGTAAGTTAACTCACAAATCCTACCCCCAAAGTCCTAGAAGCTAGACTATTAGGTGAGTTTCTACCAAAGAAAGCTTCTCTAGATTTTTTTCAATTTCTTCTATTTTACAAAAATAACTTTTCAAAACTTTCCAAAAGTAGAAAACTAAGTGCAATTAAATATTTTCAAATGCCAATGCACTCGTTCACACTCTTTCACATGAAATATGGAGCACTTTTAAACCACTCACTCAACTTTATCTAAATGCAATTGTAATATTTTTCAAATGCAAGTGCTCTTCAAATGCAAGTACAAGTTTTTAAATGAAAATACAAGCTTTTTGATTGCACATACAAGTCTTTTTCAAATGAAAATGCAAGTATTTCAGATGCAAATGACAATCTAACAATTTTTTTTCCAATCCAAACTAAACTTTTTTTTTATTATTGGAAATGCAAATTTTGAATCAAAACAAGGCCAATGAAAACAACAATGAAGCAAGATCTACCTACACTATGGTGAAAATAGTCTCTAAACTCTATACCTTTTGACAAAAAAAATCTCGAACACAATGCATTCACTTCTGTGTAGAAGGTTTCCCACGAACCATTCATTCCCATCTAGATTACTAGGTGTGAATACCCCTTACTATTCATTATTGTAAGTACTACAGTGCACGAATAGATCATGTAGTGGATCAGGATGTAGGAAAATACAAATCCTATCACAAGGGTCTAACTCTTGTAGTGGATTAGGATGTAGGAAAAATCAAAATTATTGAAATTTAAAAGGGTCTAAAGTATTTCTAATCTTATCACAAGACTCTAACTCCTAATAAAATGCCAAGAAACACTCAACAAGGTCCCATAGAAGTTGGTTTTCTCTCAAGTGGAGTCACCAATTCTGTTGTACATAAATTAATCCTATGATTGGGACGAGATCACCAACATACTATACAAGACTAGATTGATATTCACTATTGTATTGGTAGGGAAAATAGACTCACAATCTACCATAAGACCATATACACACATGAAAATCTGATCTAAAGAGATAGGAGAAGAAAGATTTATGCACCTTATTTATGAAGGTCGATCTTAGCCACTTCCTTTGTTTCCTTTGCATGATCAAGTCTTGTTTTCCAAAATTCTTTTACCTGCTACACAAACAGAGAATACCTTCCTCAAACCAATTTGACTATAACAACATAATTTATTGAATTGAAATATGAAAAATACATAAGATTACTAAACAAATTTCAAAATGTCAAACATAAATTACTAAATTGACACAAGTTTTAGGGAAGGGAAATATGTCAAATCTATAATGAAGCAATGAAGAGTAGTACAAGTAATAACTTTTTCTACTTCGACACTTTGACGAACCTAAGAATCCGGGTGTCTCCTGCTCACATTCTCCAACAAATCCACTCCAATCCACAAACATGCATAGGGAGGGAACTTACTTGAGGGAAGCAGTTCCAGAATGTAGGGGATGATATCTTGGCAATAGGGATCATTGAAGGAGGGGAGATATGGATATGATGAGGAGTGATTCCTCTAATGTGGATTTTCTATCATAAGTCTTGGTCCCCTAACTTGGTCCATTGAATCCCTTTTTATGTGAGAAGGGAATAGTTATGAATAGTTACCAAGTAGGTTAGGGGGTTGCAAATGGTAACAACTTCCTTGACTCCCTAATTTCGAATTTTTATATTTTTTCATGAAATTATGGGGCATTCATGCTTAATTCACAGACAACATGCAAATGATTCACTACTTGTCAATGTGCAAGGTGTAAATTGACAAATTTTGTTGCATTCACACCTTGTGAACTAGCATAGTGCAAATGGTTCGTTCCCAATATATTGGCAAGGTGCAAATTACTAGTGAATTTGCGCCTAATGTTCCAGTAGGGTGTGAATTTGACTTAAATTGTGTTTGCAATTTTTTAGGAAAAATGGTAAAGTGTTGGGGCTTCACTTCCAGTGATTTGGGACATTAAGAAGGGTCAAATAATGGGCTCTTCCATCCATAATTTTTTTTTTTTGTGAACATATAGTGACACTTTTAAGTATCATCTATGGATTTTTGTCATGGGTATAGAAGTGCCAATTTGATTTATAACAAGCTCATGTAAGAATTAGGGTTTGGGAGCTAAATTAGGGTTTCATGGTATAAATAAGGACAAAAGACCCAATTTTTTATTCATTTGTGCATTGTGGAGCTTGGAGCTATGAAGAGGACAATATAGGATGTGTGCCCTAGATATTGGTGATCTCGTCGTGAGGGAATCGCCCAATGAAAATTGAATACAAGACTTTCAGGTTGGCGCTCTTATCTTCCTTGTGAAATTCTGTGGAGTATTTTTTTAGGCTAGGGACTATTTCTTGGGAAACACCCATCATGCCTCATTTTGTGCCCTAGCTCACTTGTTGGCCCATGATCTGAGTTGAGAAAAGGCATGTAAGGAGGCATTAGGTACAGTGGGAGGGTGATCTAGAAAGCATGCAAATGACTAATAAATCCCTCTTTGATGCACAATAATGTAAGGATTGCATGTTTTGTGGAAGGAGAGAGAACATGTAGGACTTTGAGAGGGTGTCTCAAGGTATCAGGCCATTCAAGATACTTTTGCAAGACATGGTATGCGGAAGTTTATAGAATCCTCTGATGAGAGAAGGGGAGGGTTTGGGTTTGCTCTCATGTATATTTGAGTACTGGGATGTTGAGTCTGAGCTCTTCATGGTTCATGGGTAGGAAATCCCCTTCACATTATAGGATGTCTACTTTTTGACAGGTCTATCGATACATGGAGTGGTAGGGGAGACCCAACCAAATATTCCTTGCGAGAGTAAAATTCAGGAGTTTATAGAATGACATGGGACAAATAGATGTAGGGTGAAGGATGGGGTCATCCTCGTGTGTGAGATGGAGTCATTGGAGACTTGTGTGATAGAATTAGTAGTGATTCAATTGGTTGGTACCCATGCATTTCACAGGATCTTCAGGGGATTGATGGTACTGGTGGAGAGTGTATTAGATGGGACGTACTATTGGTGGGCTCAGATGTTGGATATTTCTATGCAACGATAGTTGAGAGTATGTTAGTATCGCTCTAGGAGAACTTCTATTTTGGGACTATATTGTGTTCCTTCTTCTTTGAGAAGATATTGATATCGCAACCACACGTGGAAATTAAATATGCATGGATGAGAGAGCCTTTATCATGGAGATGGGATGATATTTTATTTTAGGCAGGAGGAGCTCTTGTGGGGAATGTCTTCCAACCAGGTTTCTGTTAATTCCTAAATGTGGGCACATTTTCCCCTATATTGTGGTGCATTACTTTTGATGTCGGCTTTGGTCTATTAAATGCCACTTTGAGAGAGAAGCTCCATTACACGCCACTTTGAGAGATAAGATCCATTACAAAAAATGAGTGAGGATCTCATATTCCTTATCTTCCATCCTTGTCCCATACCCTCAGCTTAATTATACCCATCCATGTCCACTGCACTACATAAACTCCCTCTTGTTCGATTGATTTCCGCATTAAATATTATCTCATATTCCGTACCTGCATTGTACCTTGATTATCCTATCAAAACTACATTAATAGGAAGATACATCATACTTTCCATCCCCTTAGTCGATCCCATGCACATCATTTGTCATACCCACTTCACCACATGGTGCGACGTTGGTTCCATTATCATTCCCCTAGACACCTGGATCCAGGAAGGATATGTATCATGGAAAAAAATCTAATTTGATTTAAAAATAGAGAAATCATTAATAAAGTTAATCAATAGCACACACAATAAATTTTATAAATCAAACAACATCAACAACATCAATATCAACATGACACGAAAATATATAATATACATGAATACTAATATCAATATCAATATATATATGCTAGATATATATCTCATATATGTCAAATATTGCATATCAAATTTAAATGATTGATAAATATCAAATTTAATTTAAAAACAATCAAATAATTAATAATATAAATAATTAACATAGACAAGATACATTTAATAACAATAATTTAACAATGATTTATACTCTAGAATGTAGTAACAAAATAATACTCAGTCTATATAAAATTTTGGTTTCCTTACATTTTATTGGCCCCAAATCAATTATAATATTTTCAAAAAAATACTGATTTGTATTTGTAATGTTAAACTTTGATCAAATTAAAATATTTTTGGTCAAACCAAAACTAATAGAGAGTCAATGCATTATCAAATACAATATAACCATGCCTACGGCGGGGATAATAAAACAACATCAACATCAACATCAACATGATATAAAAAGACATAATATATGTAAACATAATATCAAAATCACTATATGTCAAATATACATCATAACAATCAAATATATGCATGTCAACTTCTATAGTTTAGATCCACCACTGGAAATAGAGGCATCGGTACCTCCACTAGAGCTAGAGGCATCAGTGCCTCTACCACTTGAGATAGAGGTGTCAATTCCTCTATCACCAAATCCAAAGGATTTACTACCACTACCAAATAATACTGTAGAATTTAACATATGATACATCTCTACACTAAAAACTATATTACCAAGTGTGGCCATAACATCAATGGCATTAATAGTGAGTGCAATGTGTATAGAAATTGGTTGGTTGACTACTAGAGGAGATGGTGTTCATTCGACTACTGGAGGAAGATATGGTGTTCAATTTGCTCATGTAAGAGATGAAAGAGGTGGCAAAGGAGATGATGATCAATTTGCTTGTTTGAGAGATGGAAGAGGTAGAGGAGGAGGAGGTGGTGGAGGATCATCATCCTTAAAAAATGAATGCAAAGTAGAATAATTTAAAGGAGAAGACCAATGGCATATGTGATCCCTCAGCCCCTCAGGTATGCTGATGGAAATAACAACATGACACATCAATCTCATCATATTACAAGTAAGGGTCACCCATATCGGTGAAAGCTCAAGGTCCCACTTGATCTCCCTAACTCATACAAGGACCACTCTATGGAAAGCCATTAATGGGCATATTTGATTTGTCAATTCTTGATAGAATATATGATATATCCCACATCACATGCCAATCCTTTATACTTGAGGTGACTCATCATCCTCAATGATCCTCGCATCTTGTTTAGGTGGCACCTCCCTAACATACATTCCAACATTTGCAAAATAGTAGACAATAATAATTGACAATTGAAAGAAAATGTTACAATACATTACATGTGCATTAAATAAGATAAAAAAAATATGCAACTATATTAATAAAAAAAACAATAATATTGCCTCTAGATACAATGGCTTGACCTGAGTAAATAGGATATTTGGACATCCTCACCAATTTGGCATCCCTACATATGGGTATTGCATAAGATCGGGGATATAATCATCATCACTAGATAGAAACTTCAATACATTTGAACTAATCAATATAGACAACCATTTTGGCTAGCCTCTCGTGGGAAACATCTACCCTACATGTGCATAAGCACTTTAGTCATTAACCTAGGAGGGTGGTGGTTGAATGTTAGTCAAGTGACTAAAAAACTATGAAAAAGGTAAATAGATTTGAGGAAAAGGAGAACACCATCCTCCCAATAAACACAACATAAGTACAACAATGCAGAGAAAAAAAAAATTGTTGTGAAAAAATTACAAACCACCCAATCAATATAGGCCTTTGAACTAAAGTATCTGCATAGTACATCATATGGTAACTAATGCAATGCCTATTAGAGGTATAGTGTGCCAACATCATGACCATAAGTCATATGCACTTAGCATAATCTATAATGAATGCATGTCAATGAAACTAGCCACCACCATCCTAGATGTCACTAGGGTCACTCATGTATGCACTAGCATATCTTTGCACATATATGATCTGGCCCTCTCTCGTAATGCCAAGTAGGATATGCTAGTAAACTGGGGAAAATACTCCGATCTCCTAGACAACCTAGCAATGAAATAAATATACTCCTATGTAGGTTGGTACTAGAAATCGGGACCAAGCTCAAATGTCTACCTAGAAGGATCCCAATGATGGATCAAGTGCATCAACAAACATGTGTTCCCGTTAAGGGATATAGCCTCCTCATAAAACTAAGGAGATCGAAATTCCTCAAAAAGACATGAGTCTATGTTGTAATAGGGAAAGGATACATATCCTTCTCCCTCTATTGAGCCTCTCTCACATACAAATTTATATGGATTAACTTGCTCCTATTACTGTCATCATCATAGTTGTCTTTGATTCACTTATAAATTTTAGTAGGTGCGCGCACACACACTCTATAATAAATTATAGATTTTATTTATTATTATTTTTTTGCAAAAAATTGTGTTAAACACTCTGAAGCACCTTAAAAATAGAGACACATTGTCTATGGTGTGGAGTAACCTCAAGTGCACCATACATAGTGCTCCTTATTTAAAATTAATGCACTAGTATAGTGGATAAGGTAAATCAAGTTATTATCAGTAATCCGTGCATCAAAGTTTGAAGATAGTGCCATCTAATATTATAAAGAGCACAAACAAGTTAAGATATTTTTTATACAAAAGGTCCTCCACAATGAATTTATAATATCTAGAAGCACTGATTACAATGCCACCTAATATTATAAAGAACGTTGAACAAATCAGACTTTTTTAATGTTTTCATTGTTTTACTTGTGCACTCAATGTAAAACAACACATTGTTAATGGTGCATCATACTGTAAATTTTGAGGACACACCACATAGTCTGATGAAAGTGGAATGGCTTGAGCACATCATGCATAATTTACAAAAAAATGGAAAAAATGACAAGTTTAATCCAAATTCTAAGTTTTAATTTGCTAAAAATGTAAATGATGAGATAAAAAACAATTTACCTATCCTTTTTCTTGTTCATGAGGCGTGATTACCATGTAGATAAAAAAGTAAAATATGGTACTATTTTGCAAATTTTAAAAATGAACCAAATCCACTTGAAAAGTGGATGAATTGAGGAATATGGCAACAAAATATCACTGATGATAGGACAGTCATACATGAATGGTGATCATCAATGCTTGTAGGGTTGGAAGCTGAAAGAGATTTTCTTTCAAATGTATCTATTTATTAATATTTATATTTCGATGATATCATACAATGATAATGGCCAATATTTATATATGGCCTAATAGTGAATGGACATGTCTTCTCATTAGTAGACATGTCGTATTAATAAACAACCAATTAATAAATAACCTAATAAATAGTTAATAAATTAATGACGGTAATATGATTTTAGGTATATTAAAAGTCATCCCTCCATGGAAATATTCGTCCTCAAAACTTGGGTAAAAGAAGAGTGTTTATCTTAAACATTTTATTTGCTTAATTGATTGCGACTTCAGGGAGGCTATTGGTCTTGATGAGATACTCAGTGATGAACGAACTTTTTTTAATAGTTTATCTCGAATAATAGTACCGTGATTCAATAATTCTTGAAACAATTGTTCACATTTCCATTCAAATTTCTCCATGCTTGATGTGCATAATATTCTATAGATAAAAACACAATGACTATCATGAGGACGCTTCTGAGTTTCCAATTTGATATTTTCATGATGAAATTGTTTCATCGTTTCGATCTCTAATATTTTTGCATGCTTTGGTATGTCACTATTCTTTAGCTGACATATGGATTCCTCGGTGATGATCGATGGATCTTCAAACATTGTTGAATCTTTATTTTCACTTGTTATGGTCTCCTTATCTGTAGTGGTAAGTTTTTTATTTATTTATTTCATTCAATCATGTTTGATTAAGATTTTTCAAATGATTTATTTCCTTCTCTTTATCTGATAAGATCTTCTCCAATTGTTTATTGTCATCCTTTTGTTCTTGTGATTCTTGATCATATTGAATTGTGACATCCTACAGATCATTTATATATTTGTGTGTCAAAGAATCTTCTAGATTCATCTTCTACATTATCGTGATTAGGATAATTTTCATTGCATTTATTTTCATCACTATCCTCTTCTACAACTTCATTTCCTTCATAATTGTTATTGCCATCATCTTCATATTCATCTATATTTTGTGCTTCATTATTATAATCTTTGAGATCTTTGTCTTCTTTACAATCGTTATCGACATCATGTTCATGAATACCCCGCGTATATGTATCTTCATTTTTGTTATTGTTATTCCCATCAAACTCTTTTCCAAATGGACTTCATTTATGTCCTCTACATCTTTCTTTTCTTCATCATCGTTATTATCTTCTTCATAATGGCCTTGGCTATAGTTTGGGCTCCTGACATGGCTTCTAGTTTATCATTGCTTTGAATTTCCACTAGGAATTTTTATAGATTTTACAATTGCTTGGACATTTATGCAGCTCATTTTTGTTCCTTATAAGAAACTACACACAACAGTGACATAATATTTATTAATTTTTGGTGCATATGTTGTTGAAATATTGTAACTTCAAAGAATATTATATCCAGAGATGTTTTATTCCTCCGACGGGACTCTATTGTATATCCGGAGATGTTTATTCCTCCATTGGATTATGGGAACTAGGGTTATTAGATCTCCTATGAGGGGATCGACCCGAAGTTATTTTATCGGAGGTTATTAGACCCAATTTGACAAGTCGGCCTCATAGGGTAAAAAGTCCGTTGGAAAACAAGTATAAGTAGAGGAGGTTGTTCCTCACTTAACTCACTTGTTCTCACACTTCTATTGTGTGCATAGGAGAGAGAGAGTTTTGCATAGGAGGAGAAGGAGCTCTTGTTGTGGTCTACTATATTGTATTGGGTTTATTATCTATATTGAGGAAAGCTTTGCTGGGTTTTCTACCCCATGAGGGTTTCCCAGGGTATATCTGTGTATATCTTGTGATTGTGTTTCTTTTAGTGATCTTGCTTGTGCATTTATGCTAGAATTTAACATATGTGTATTCATGACCAAGCATCTTATTTGAATCATTGTGTTTGAAACGTCAATTATTATCCTTCCTTGTATATGATGACATGATCCTTTAGTGAGGGGGAATATAAGGATTTGGTCGATATGATTTTTGGTTTTCTTATGACCTGTGCATAACGGGTGATCCTTTGGTGAGGGGGGGTATAAGCAGGCGGTCGATATGGTTTTTCTTTTGTCTTGGGTATAGTAGTGATTTGGAACTACCCCATCTCATAATTAGGGTTCACTGTTGTAACGCCCCCTTCCATCGTCAAAGGCAAGGAGGGGAAAACGTTAACAACACACGGGCTTATCGGAGACTTAGCCCCAATAATTTTTGCACATAAAATCCTAACATTTTAAAAACGTCCTTGTGCAGATTCATCTCAATTTAAACACAGCGGAAGTTAATCATTACGTATGCACACCATTTCTTCATACATTCAGCATACCCATATCATTCATACATGTAACAGTTACCAATTTCATTAAGCATGGACAATTTATTACACTGCATAAAACATGATGCATTTCATTCCATTAATCATGAATGCATTGCAAAACACATACTGTATATAAATTAAATCACAGATTACTCATCTTGAACTGTAATGGTCCAAACGACTGGCTATGGAAGGTCAACGTTCCTCCCAACCGTAGACCTCTGTCCAGCTTGTGTTCTTTCAGCTGAGAGGTCACCCCCGAGCTGGGCCGTGTATCCACTAAGGAGGACTAGCTGGGTTCACTCATAGTCATGGCTTCAGTCAAGCATCCAAGCAGATAGAGGAGGGTAGTGCTAATCCAGTGAGCTCAACCACAGAGCTACAGGCATCTCAAGTGAACTCAACAGTTAGGCACCCACATTACCTACCACATCCAACACAAGGAAGATCCCCTTCTCTGTTACACAGTCCCTCAGGAAACTCTTCCCTCCAGTGCTCTTCAGGATGGGCATAGAAAGGTCCAGCTGCTGATCTTTGAGATCCTAGCCTTCACTGGGTTTATCAAGCACACCCAACCTCTGCATAGTCAATCCCAACTTGATTTCTCACCATTCTGCTCACCAAATGCTCAAATCCGTCACTCGTTTTCTGAGCTGCAAAAACTGGGTTTTCCCATTGATTTCGGGGTAGCTAATGCTCCCAAATTTGCCCCAAGGTTCATGCTATTGGATCCCCCATTGGATTCCCCTGTCCCATGCCAAATCTGGACGTTTTTGGTCTTTCAAAAACTGGGTTCTCTCAAGGTCGCGATTTCTGGTTTTTCCTCACTGCTGGCACTCGTTTTTGGATGGGAATGATGCTAGGTAGTTTCACAATGGACTGGGGTGAGAATCAAGCAACCCCCCATGAGGTTGAGTGACTTCTTGCCCAAGTAATCAGAGCCCATGCCCACCCATACGAATTTCAGGGCTGCCCATGCTCCATTGAAGCCATGGGCTGAAATCTCAACCACCTTCTTACAGCAGGCATTAATGTCACCTAGGGAAGTCAATGGGTTCTCATAATGACAAATGGCAGCCTAGGGTTTAATCCCATAGCCCCCTCACCACTCCCTAGTGGATACACGTGGCCCCTTCTCATTCGTTGCCTCCATAGCCAGTTTTTTGGTATTTTATTTCAATGTTAAATATTTACATCAATTTACAATATCCCATGGCTTAATAGCACGTGGGTAACAAAATATCAAGCGTGTCTAATTTAAATAAAATCCGAGCATAAACTAGCGGGGCCTTGGCCTTGAGCTCCACGCTAGGGAAACATACATCGCGTATTTGCAATATTTACATTAGAGCCAATATTGCCTAAGGGTTCAAAATTGGGGTATTACAACTGTTTGGTCATTATCATTTATTTCTCTTTCTCTCTTTTTGTACTGATGCTCTACCTTGTATTCTTTTCGGTCTTCGTGATCGCTCATTTTTACCTTGATGAGTTTACCATCTTCCTAGACTTCATCTTCATCAATGATGTCTCCCTAGTTTGGTTCTTAGCTAGTTTCTTGTTTGTCTTCATTTCCGCTTCCCTTTCACCATCTTTATTGAAATAGTTTTTTATCATTTCCTCGAAAAGTGTAAGTCTTTCTTCCTATTTTTTCCACATTTCACTTATTTCTACCATTCATTCAAAAAATATTGTTGATGTATATGTAACTTCAGAATGTATTTCATCTGTGTATTTTATATATATTTATTGTACCCTTAATAGAGATGTGTTATTCCTCTATAAGGAAGTGTCGTCATGTGGATTGACAAGTGTCGCAAGTGTGTGTACTTGCTGATGGGTTATTAGACCACCATGTGGGGTCGGCCCTGAATTATATATATTATAATGTGGATGTACCTAGCTAGACAAGTCGGCCCCATAAGGTCACTGGGCAAAAAGGTTAGTATAAATAGAGATCGAAGATCTCCATTTTACTCACTCGGAAAAGTAACTCACTCTCACTCAGAAAGTGGTGCACTAGTGAGGAGGAGGATCATCTGCTACTAGGAGACTATCTCAGTGTTATTTGGTTGTACTTTGGTTGAGCCATTGCTCTCTCTATATCTGAGGAAGTTGTGGGGTTTTTCACCTTAGGGTTTTCCCCACGGAAACTCTGTGTCTCTTGTCTCTTATGCTTTTGATTCTTGTGATGCTTGTCATATTGTGATTGTCATGCATTGATATACTGTATATGTTATTCTCTCAGCAAAGATCCTAGAGTATTGTGAATTAATGCTCAAAATTTAACAAATATATCTAGATCAAAAGATGTTTTCCATTGCTATTTCTGAAGACTTTGGAATTTATAGAAAATTTTAAAAAATTATAATAATAATTTTATTAAAAATTAATAATAATATATTTTTTTTGTAAGTTGCAGACTGAAATTTAATTAACAACCCCAAAAAAGGTGGCGAGAAATACACAGAGAGATGAAGAGTCTGTAGCAGACTAGGGAGGCCTCAGATGATGAAGCCACCATCCCAGTTGCTCAAAAATACTGAAAGTATTGTCATTATACAAAATTAAGACCCCCTGGGTGAGGCCTGCCCATGAAAAAGACTGGGACTTTTTCCAAAAAAATATTGCATGCTGTCTAGGAGTGTTATATATCAAACTGTAAAGAAAATAAAAGCAAAAAAGATGGAAATCACAAAGATAACTTGGAGCAATGGTATTCCATCTAACAGCTTGTAGGTAGTGCGTTTGGTTCCTCCTCAAGGATGGGGTAGGCAACATAAAAGTATTCAAAAGTCCCCAAAGGGGGGAGAGCAGGGGAAGAAGAACTTGGGGTTCCAAGAGCATCGTGCATTGTGTTGTTGGCTAGCGTTGCTAGATCAGAATCCTTGTCTTTTCTAACCGTGGCTTTTTTCTTTGTAGACCCTTCATTTCGCACGACCGGTTCATCAGCTTCCGCAGCGTTTCCTTGCGTCGCCTATTCAGAATTGCCGCCCAGGGAGAATATATCCCAGATCATGTTGGCATCCAGGGTGTCTAGGTGTTCATAAGCCTCTGTCGGGCTAAATTTGATAGTCCTCACTATTCTGGTGCTGGCATCCCAGCTAGCTTCCATTTCTTCAACCAAGGTACTCATCATGTAAAATTAATAATAATATTATTATACATATATATTTTTTATAATATAAAGGTTAAATAATTTTATCATTATTAAATAGTTTAATAATATAATAGGTTCGAATAGTTATTGGGAAATTTTAAAATATTATAACAATATAATTAATAACAATGATGTTATTATTATAATAATTTTTTTGTATCAGTAGAGTATAGGATTTTGAATATTATAATATATTTTATTATTAACAATAATAATACTATTATAATGTTATATTTTTTGGGGTGTTGGATGAAAATTAGGGTTTTTAAAACCCTAATGAATTGGAATTGTTTGAGGAGGGGTGTGTAGAGGGGCACGCAGCACTAGTTTTAGGGAGAGAAATGAGGGCGATAATAGGTCTTGTCGTAGGGGCCTCTACACCTGGTAGACTGGATAAAATCGTAGCGTCGGGCTTGTTTCCTCCTAGCTGAATATCTGCAACTCACGAGCCTTCTATCTTTCTTCAATCACTCCTTGAAATGTCGAACATGCATTACGGCCTATCCTTGGGACTTATACGCGGTTGTTTGCTATTCACGACCAGAGTGAATAATATTGCGAGATAGATATGGAATTACAGATCCAGGCTAAAGAGTGATACGACTTAGACAGATCAGAAATACACAAACTTCAAACTAGGAATGGTACCCAGAAATTTTATTAATCTTGCAGCGGAAATATTACAGAGCATATATTATCAGAATGCTTTTTGATGCGATATTATACCCAAAGGGAAATTCGTAGAGAATAATCGCAATTCTTCGGACTCGACTACTATAATATATCTTTCTGATGCAATGTGATTAGGCTAAGCTGCACTTGCAGAGCATACTCGAACAAGACTTAAGATTTTAGACTCTCTAATCTCGAATGCGCGATGCAGTAAGAGAGGAGGGAGGCCTTATTTATAGATCTTGAGAGAGAGATGGCTCCTTCATGCTGTAGCAAGGAGTCTCCTCGATCAACCAAATGTAGGGAATCAAATCGTTTTTTCGATTTGCTTGTTCGTAAAAGTTGCATGAGATGTGGGTCAAACCACACCAAAAGTCGGGAAAGTGTCTCGAGTCTCAGAACATCTTTTCAAAATATGATTCAAACTTTAACAATGTTAGAAAATATCTCTTGAACTGATTGTACAACATAGTGGAGATTTCAGGGAATCCCACGAAAACCAAAATAAAGCAAAACAAAGTGGAGATTTCGGGGAATCCCACGGAAACCAAAATAAAGCAAAACAAAGTGGAGATTTAAGGAAATCCCACAGAAACCATTTATTCAAAGAAATTGTAATTAGGCCTATCATAAGGCCAATCGATCATATCATCATACAAGTGCGCAAATCTCCACTCATATGACGGATCCCACATTTTAGTGTACATGCTCCTTATGATTCTTCTTTGTCCTTGTCGTGTCTGTACTCAGACCTTTGCTTTCATCAGCCGCTGAAACTTATTGTATACAAATGTCTGGAGTAGATGTGTGTCATTACATACTTCACTAAAATTCATGTCCTTGGCAGCGAGGGGTCTCACGGGAGCGAGTGGATTGTGGGTGATGGTAGAGGAGAGGTTGATGCGGCTTGTGGAGGTAGCGAACAGATATGGCTTGTGAGGTGCAGAGGAATGGGAGTGTAGAGGAGAGGGTAGCAACGGGAGTTAAGGGGTGAGTTGAGATGTTCAAGTACAACGTAAAGTTGGGAGACGAAGGGGAGGTTCGCTCAGGTGGTGCATTAGATGGAAATGGAGAGGGAGAGGTGATGGTGGATAGGAACACATGGCTAGGATATTGTGGGAGTATGGTGAGGAGTGGCACATGGTGGAAATGATGAGAGTGAGATGGGTTGCAAAACAAGGTGGCGAGTGTGGAGACTAGTGTGTAGAGAAGTGACGGGAGTTGGGAGAGGACGCGCGACAAGAGGGAGGAGGATTGGAGAGCGAGGTAGACATGGGGTAGCAGGGCGATCATTGGAGGAGAGAGACATGGGGTGAAGGGGTTGGGAAGCTGAAGGAGAAGTGTTGGCGAAATTGAAGTGTTTGCAGGTGGGAGGGCGCTGGTGTAGAGATGGAGATTGGTAAGATGAGTTGTTGAGGACGGAGTTGGTAGTATGGGCACGGGAGCATAATAGTCGCCTAAATTTGCATCCAAGTCTTACTCAGAAGAGGAGGAAGAAGCAAATTTAGCAAGATGATCGTTTGACTGAGAATCAGACTCTGAAGATGAATCTGATGAATCATCAGATGGAAGATAAATGATTTCTCCTTGGGGAGAACTATCCGGAGCACAAGAAAATAGATCCCACCATTTGGGATCAAGCTGAGCACACAAGGATGTTAAACTTGGCTTAGATTTTCTTTGTGGGCACTTGCTTGCCCAATGGCCTTTTTGACCACAGATAAAGCATGATTCTTTATTTGTCTTTTAAGATCTTCTTCTGACAAACCTTTTCTGATAAGGCTTGCGGTATTTCTTATAGCCATAGGATTTCTTATATTTTTCCTTATGCTTATATGGATTTGAAGGATGAAATCTCGGGGCACTAGAATAAAATCCCTTTTTCTTTTTCTTGCAGTGGCAGGATTCTTTCCCAAAGTGACCTCTATTGTAGGCACCACATTCCCATTCAAGCATCTGAGCTACATTTTTACAAAATGATGAGGAATACATGGCTTGGTGTCTTTTAAAGTCCTTACTTACTCTTTTCTCCAGGCAATGTTATTTCCAGGTTTCCATTATGTGGCCATGTAATTGTGCCAATGATAGACCTCTGAGATCTATTTTCTTATCCTTCATATATTGCTCAACTGCATCAGGTACATGACCTGGAAAAATACACAGGTAATGTTTCAGATAAGTAGGATCGCCTGATTTTCCTAATGAGATAAGCAGTTTCTGCATGTAGCAGAAATATTGTTCACTCTTCCCTAAATCATAGAGACGTGCTGACATAAAAAGGGAAGCTAAATGATCATAGTCTTCCGAATCTTCAGGGCCATAGAATTCTTTTCCTAATGCTTGTAATATTTGTTGATCAACATCATTAGCTTGAAGCATTTCGTTTCTAGACTCTTGAGGAAGCCATCGCCACCATTAATGGGCGAGTCCTGAGAGACCAACAATTAACTGTGTGCCTAATTTTTGTCCTATGATTGTGTAGTCTTGAGTTCTTTTATACAGAATCCATTGTCCTAGCAATCTGATGGCATTCTTCACATCAGCTCTGGACTGACATTGAATGTTCAGAACTGGTTGTTCTGGCATCTGGGACAACAGATTATTCATACCATTGATTCCAAAATGGAATCGATGAGAAGGAGTTGTCGATGGAGGGACTTCTTGTATATGGGTGTCAAAGGCCGGAGGAGGCGGACCAATAATAGATGACTGGGATTCTTCTTGGTTTGGCCTCTGATAAGATGACATCATAGCCAAGTATTTAGGGGCAAGGGCCGGAGGGATGAGGTGAAACTGGGCTACTGTTTCTTGAATTTCTCCAAACTCTTGTTCATTTTGACCAAAATTAAATTCAGGTCTGTTGTCATCTTCATTCAAACTTAACATTACAAAATATAGACTCCGGAAGTGGGAATGTTTTCTCTGGTGACCTTTTGATGCAAGGGAAAGGACTGAGGGACTGACTGTAGTTTATTTTTTCTTTAAATCTTGGGTTTTGTTCAAGAGTTCTCCTAAGACAGTCAATCTTCTTTCAGCTTTTACAGAAGTTGTTTCTATAGCCAGCTTGATTGCTGCTGTATCATGCAAGATAAGATCAAGAAGATCTATTTTTGTAGCTATGATGGAGATCTTCTCTTTTTCTTCAGCCATTTCTTTTCTGAGATGGATGATATCCAATGCAACGTCATCCAAATTCTGGGCGGTTAGCCGATGCTGCAAATTTCCATAATTTGCGAGCTTTACTTCATCAGACACAGTCTCCTCATGAGCAGAAGACTTATGAGGAAGACATTCTCTTTTTGATTGGCGATCTGCTAAAAATTGTTTGAATGGGGTATCAGGAAGATTTCTTCCTAGAATATAGGATCTTTGTCCCTGAGAGACAACTTCCATGCCTGTGTTGGCTCTAGGCAATCCTAATAACATACCTAGGGTAGGTGAATTGTTTGCCTTATGGTGTTGTAATATTTGAGCAACCTTTTTACAAGCTAGGCAGTCATAATGTTGGCCACGGTGCTCTGTATCATGAAGACCAGAATAAGAGGGCTGAAGGGAAGTGGTAGAGTTTGACTCAGCTTGTCTTCGAGCATTTTGATAAGAAGAGTTAGAGCATGACCTGATGAGGGGAGGAGTAAACCTAGGAGTTGGTGTACCCTCAGGAAGACGAAAGGAGTTAGATTAACGGTCAAAGGTTATAGGCTAAGATGTAAAGGAATGTGCTTGTTTCTCAAGGTTTCTCAGCTCTTTGTATTTAACTTCCCATTGTCTGGGATAGTTAATACCGGTCCAGTCAAAAGTAACTGGAGTAGACTGTTTAGACTTGTCACTTTCCACCACACTTCGCAGGTGCGAACTCTGATGGACTTGTTTTCTTAGAGGTGGAAGAGTATCATTCCCAAATCGGATGACCACACAGCCTTTAAGATGGATGATTTTTTAACCTGTATCCATATTGAAGCCTTTTGGAAGGATGTAAGCTTTAAGAAGATCATAAATGTATGGGTCATCAAGGCTCACAGAATACTTAGGATAAACAGTTCCATATGCTAGGCCATCATGCAGAGGTGCAGTGAAGCCACCTATTATGGCATCTGAGAAATTTCGATGCCTAGTATCTATTGCAACACACAATGAAGAAACGAGAAGATATGGTCTCACTAATGGACCCAAGCCAAGCTTTATTGCTCCTAAATGAGCATATTTATAACCTTGGGCCTTAGCCCAATCTATCTGACATTTATCAATAAGATTGATATGTACAGGCTCGTCTTTATCTGTAAACGAGACATCAATTGAACTTAACTTAATTTGTGTAGCAGTTCTGTACTGCCACCATGAAATATTGTATACATTTCTGGGAAAAATGGCTGGGAGTTGCCAGTTTTCTGATGGATTTAAATCTTGGATGTTTATTACCGATGAAGAAGTAGATGTTTCATTAAGAAAAGATGAACGACAATCTGCTAAGGACACTTCAACGTCATTCTCTGTTTGGAAATCTAATTGGGTGAGCGAAATTGCTTCCATTGAAGGATCCATGACTCAGAGGGATTAATGCTCACAATGGTTTCCTGCACTAGAGGATTTACTGCGCCTCACTCACGGCTATGATCTCACTCACGAACAACTCAATTCAATCCCACACAGTCATTCAATTAACCTCAGCTATCATTTCCACAGCCTACCAGAGCAGTTTGATAGATTGCATTAAAACAAATAGAACACGTAAATAGATAACAAATAATTGATATTAAGCAAATTAAAACATCACTTACAGCAAGAACCAATGTTTCGGCTCTGATACCAGACACATCCAAGATCGTCTTTCAATATTCTCGCTTCAATCTTTCATTAAATAGCAGCTTGCACACATATTACAGATGCATATCTCATATTGGCTTCGGACTGCGAAGCTCATCACTGAGGAAACAAATACACACAAACTATAGTCCTGAACACAAAGTACTGAGGCCTTTTATGTTTCAGTTTCAGCTGCTGCTGTAACTTCCACAAAGCTACCTGGGCACATTAGCATATGTTCACTAGACTAACACACTGGGAACTCAAGAGCGTCGAAGCCACTCTCTGCTCGTTTCCCACTCTCTAACTCTTTATAGACACAAAAAAATTACAGAGACTTGCAGAACTCTAACTACTAGAATGCTTAGACTCGAATGAATGAAATGAGCCTCGGGACTCTTATTTATACAAGTGCCAACCGGTTACCCGGTGACCAAGGACCAACGCCAAGTAATCAAAAGAAAATATTCGGGGTGACACATGGGTACTGGACTACCTTGGTCATTATCTCGTCCCTTGGTGGTATTTCGACATATGGGGACCCGAACCGAAAGACAAGCCGACAAAATTTTACAAAATCAAAAAGTACAACGTGGAGTCATATAGAAGGCCCACCATGCTTTCAATTATGTGGATCCCATCCTTGCAAGCAAATGTATCTGTCTCGGTCGTCACCAAGATCAACCCCACCGCACGAACAATTAAAGACTAGGAAGTCATCATCTGAGTCTAAGTAATCATTAACAAGCCCGGGATCAGTATCACCAAAATCTAACGACGGATACAGGTTGTAATCAAAACACTGCTCGACATCAGAACCGAACAGCACCGGATTTGCAGCACAAATAAAATGTCCTTGGAATAGAGATTCAACCCAAAAATTTAAAGGAGTCCACTTTGTGTGAATCTTGGCATCTATCCTGTTGCCATGCTGATCTTGCTTGACAAACTTCTGTGAGGTAAAATTGGTCTGACCTAAAGGAGTGTAACGATCACCAAGATGCTACAGCTTAAATTTGAACCACATATGGTTCTGGTTAGCTACCTGCATGCCTGCATGCAAATGGAGAATGAAATTTGGCCTTCTTTGAACCCAATCTTTGCGTGGGAAAAATCTATCCAAAAGGATCTTAGTCCATCCAAACCACTTATTTGTTATCATATTAGATGGATTGGCACAAATAACAATTGACCTCTCCTCTCTACAAATTTGAAGGATCAAGTTGTAAGTTGACCATGTAAGATTACCATGACCAATCTCAACATACCAAACTGGACCTTCATCTTCTTCATTGCAGTCCACCCAAATTTCTCTGCAACTTCTTAGCTTATCTTGAGTGTGTTCAAAACCTCGGAAGGAATCCTTCTCCCAACGTTCCAAAATATGTAACTTTAGTGGGGAATCAAGGATCTGTTTGATCAAAGTAATAGAGAGATACTTCTCTTCATCATTTCTATTGGCATTCTCCAGAGTGAGCTGCCTTTCTTCCGGAGTCAGGGACTCATCCCAGGGTTCAAGAAACAACCATGCTTGCTAGTTCCTGGAGTAATTAGGCCTCACCAACTCTTTCTCTTTTCCTTTATCAAGATCTTGAGAGCTTGAAGCTCCAGGGGATAAACATATTAAGCTGAGGTAACTGTTGTTGCTGCGGTTATTCTCTGGTTAACATAGCAGCCAAACAGTTAAGATAACCCAGTTTATATTCAATGGAGAAATCAAAATTATTCAACCAAATAAACCATTTCAAAATTCTACTACTATTTTCTGCCATTAGGTTCTCATTCTTAAAGATACCAAGCATTATTTTCAAATCAGTTCTAATTACAAACTTGACAGGATTAAGAAATAAAATAAAATGGTTGACTATTTTCTTAAGAGCCAGAATCTCCTTGTGGCTTGATGGATAGTTTAACTCAGCAGCTTTGAAAGAACCAGATCCATAACCACATATACATTCCATTAATGGTTTCAATCAGAACACCACCCCAAGCTTTTGATGAAGCATCAGTTTCAATAACCAGTTGGCTTGTTCCTTGAGGGAGTGATAAGGCAGGAAGCTCTTTGACTTTGGATTTAATCTTCTGCACAGCCGAAGTCATTTCTGAAGACCACTTAGGCAAATTCTTCTTTAGTCTCTGCTGCAAGACATGGATGTCTTCAGCTTGGCCTTTATAAAATGGTCTTATATAATTCAAGCTACCCAAAAATATTTGGAGCTATGCTTTCTCCAGAATCTGGTCTGGGAACTTAGCAAACACATTAAGGATATGTTGCTACAGAATAACCTGTCCTTTATTTAATTTAAAGCCAAGAAATTCTATCTCAGTTTTGTCAATCTCCATCTTGCTCTTTGAGAGAACAATACCATGCTTGAAAACCAGATTGTAAAACTCCTGAAGGTGTTTCAGATGTTCTTGCAGATTTCTTGAACAAATCAAGATATCATTGATAAATACCAGCGCCCATTTTTTATCTCAGAATATATCCTCCATGCGCTTCTAAAACTCTGAGGGAGCATTATTAATGCCAAAGGGTAGAAATTTCCATTGGTACTGGCCATGTGGAACTACGAATGCTGTCTTGTATCGATCTTTAGCCTCAATACCAAACTGATAGAAACCCAATTTCAGATCAAACTTACTAAAGATTGTGCAGCCAACTATCTTTTGTAACAAGCTAGCTTTGTCAAGTAAAGGATACCTAACCTTTTGTAGTGCAACATTTAGTGGTTTATAGTTTACCACCAACCTTGGCTTTCCTCTCTTTTGCTCTTAATGCTTATTGACCACGAAGGCTCGGCAAGCCCACGGACTTTTGGAAGGCTCAATTAAACCTTTAGAGAGGAGCTCTATAATTTCGGAAGCATAGAATTCTCGTTCTGAAAGAGACATAAGCCGTGCAGAGGCTTTCATTGCTTTGTGCTTCTGAAGAGGATCAAAGGGTAGAGAAGCAAAGTATTTCTCTCTTGTCCAAAAAGCATTTGGACTCTTTGAACAACAGTCTTTTTCAAGCTTTGCAGATATATCAGCTAGGGTTTTCTCTTTATGCATTTCTACATAAGCTATACATCTTTCCATTTTGAATAGTTCTACAACATTTGGATTTGACTCAGGTTTATTTGCAGGACTGGGACACTTGGGCTTTGCTTCTAAGGAAAGAGGACAAGTAACAGGTTTACCAAATAATGTACAAGAAAAAAGCAACTTCTGAGTATCAATTGAGAAAGGACTGACTCTGGATAAAAATTCAGAACCTAAAATACAATCTTCTTTTATATTATCAAGTCTATACAGAGATAACGAATTCAAACAAGAATTAATTTGGATAGGGAAATCAACAGCTTTACCCAATAACTGTACAGGGGTTCCCTCTATGGCTTTACCAAAATGATTAGACTTTTCCCAGTAAAAAGATGGAATTGCACCACCCTTTGCTAGGTTAAACTGGCAACTCAAATCTATCATACAATGAATGGTATAGTATTTAAACTCATGTGGACAAAACAAAATCTCTATAAACAACTTAGGACCAGTGAATGCTCCTAAGAAATGATCTTGGGAAATGTCAAAGGAAGTAGGTGTAAGTTTTAAACCTTAACAGTGAATTACAAACTTATATTGATTCTTAAGCATTAACAGAGAATACACAATGGCACACACATTACACAGAGATTTTCACCTGGAAACCCTTAACCGGGAAAAAACCAGCAAAACTTAGAGCCGCACTGCTCCTTTTCATTATATGTTTATTTAACCATTTACAATACAATAAATGGTATTCCGCAGCATCTAAAACCCTAATTCGTTTACCCGAAATTAGGTTACAACCCTAATTCCTTTTACCGGGATTAGATAGAGTACAATGGGTCGAAAATTGCGAAAAAGCAAAAAGGACCAAAATTCAATCAACCAAGGTGGGGTACAACCAATCATCTCTCTCTCAAATGTACCAGTGTTCCATATAACTTGAAATTTCATCATCATTGTAAAAGGAAAAGTCCACACAAATGATGTGATCATGTGGTCCTCTAGATTTCTGCTAAGGTCAAGCATTAGTGGCTCCATCAAGGGGTTCCCAATCCCTTGAGAAGACCATATAACTCAACCATATCGAAGACTTGGGAGAAGAGGACATCACACATCATCATATTGGTAACTGACTGTGTAAGAACTCAAAAACCCTAAAGAAACCGAGCGTGCAGAAGGGGAGCTAGGAAAAGAAAAGGCTCGCAGGCCAAAAAAACAAGCTTAAAAAATATACTGAGACCGATGTCATAGTAAGCGAGATACAACAAAATGGCCAGAATGCCAACAAGCATCACTACAAAAATAAAAAAGACCCTCTAGAAGGTGAAATAGAAAGCAAACTTCCTATCTAGGATCTGGAGACCTCAACAGATCGTATGCAAGGTGATGAAATCCAAGTCGAACAATACGAAGTGAGAGACCAAAAGTGGAAGGATATCCCTCTACCGAAAGGGATCCTGGGTAAAATAATCCTAGAAGAAAATACACTAATCTACCTCGTTCATGGCACATCCGAGAAGGTTAACAGGAGCTTCTTCCGTTGAGCCCTTGTACAACCAATCTAGAAAATACAAGGAAGACAATGGATAGGTGTCCTTAGGCGCTAAGTGGAGTGCAGCATTCCACAAATTCCATCCGGAACCAGTCCTTGCTACTTACTCTCGTGGAACGGGGGGCCCTCTCAACAAACTGGTCGATGACCATGTCAACAAATACAAGAGGATTTTAGTACCCTAAAGGACAACAACTATGTTTCATATGTAAAGCAACAAGGGGGAATTATTTGGATTCCTATCCCCAGTGTCATACCTAACTAACAGCTTATTTTGTATCCTCATATGAGGTTAAAATGTGTTGAGTTAGGGAGATAAATTTTAATGGTTTGTTGTCTTACTCAATCGGGTAGCAAAAGTGCACGCAGCGAGTTAGGGAGATAATTTTTTTGTACTACTGGGCAAGGGATCATGTTGTACACGCAGCGACCCTGTGAAGAGATATAACATACCCAACATTCTCCCACTTGTTGTTCTCTTCACATACAGGAGAAATTTATGACTTCAACAATTCAGGGCAACAATGCCCATGTTCTCTTTACACCAAGAGAACTTCTGAGTACTCACAGACTTTGTCAAAGAGTCTGCAACATTTACCAAAGTGTCAACCTTCTCCAGCAACACTTTGTTTTGTTCAACCATGTCTCTGACGAAATGGTACTGCACATCAATGTGCTTTGTCCTTGAGTGATAAGCAGGGTTCTTTGCCAGAAATATTGCACTTGAGCTATCACAGCCAATCTTTACTGCATTCTAAACAAAACCAATACCTGAACACAATCTTTGCAACCATACAACTTCCTTACTTGCATGGGTAGCTTCCATGTATTCAGCTTCTGTAGTTGAGAGTGCAACTACAGCTTGTCTTCTACTCATCCAACTGATTGCTCCTCCAAATAGATTAAAAACGTAGCCACTTGTAGATCTTCTGTGATCAATATCTCCAGCCCAGTCAGCATCAGCAAATCCTTGTATATCTATTTCTCTGTTTAGACCGGGTCTTCCTTGGTAGCATATTCCAAAATCTGTAGTGCCACGCAAATACCTGAAAACCCTCTTTACTGCAGTCCAATGTTCCTTTCCTGGTTTTGACATGTATCTACTCAAAACTCCCACTGCATGGGCTATATCTGGTCTAGTACAGACCATGGCATACATGAGACTGCCAACTGCACTAGCATAGGGAACATGAGACATGTCCTCTACCTCTTCTTGTGTCGTGGGGCACTATTCTGCAGATAACCTTACACCTACAGGAATGGGAACCTTCACTGGTTTGCTTTTCTGCATATTAAATCTCTTCAATATCGTTTCAACATATTTCCTTTGATTTAACCAGAGTTTCCTATTTTCACGATCTCTTTTTATTTCCATGCCCAAAATAAAATTTGCAGCACCATGATCGTTCATGTCAAATTCAGATGACAGCTGATTTTTGACATCATTGATGATTTCCTTGTTGTTTCCAATTAGCAACATATCATCAACATACAATATTAAATAAATAAAATGATCACCAGTTAGCTTAAAATAAACACAGTGATCAACTTTTCTTCTTGAGAAACCAAGTCCCAGTATATAAGTATCAAATTTTTGATACCACATTCTTGGAGATTGTTTCAATCCATAGAGAGATTTTTTTAGCTTACAGACCAGCTCTTTTCTTCCTTTCACCACAAACAGTTCTGGTTGCTTCATATAGATCTCTTCATTAAGAATTCCATGTAGGAAAGCTGTCTTTACATCCATCTGTTCTACTTCAAGATCAAAAGCAGCAGAAATAGATAGAAGAAATCTAATAGAAGTCAATTTTGCAACAGGTGAAAAAATCTCACCAAAATCGATGCCCTCAATTTGGGAATAACCTTTCGCTACTAGTCGAGCCTTGTACTTCTCCACTTTACTTGCTGCATTTAACTTCTTCTTGAATACCCATTTGCTTCCAATAGGATTTCTTCCTTCTGGCAACTCAACTAGATCCCATGCCTCATTTTTGTCCAAGGCATCCATTTCTTCTATCATGGCCTTCTTCCATAGTTTACTATCTTCTGAATCCATTGCCTCTTTAGCAGTTCTAGGATCATCATCAGTAATAGATAACACAAAATTAGAACGAAAATCAGGGGGACTGTACCTTTCAAATTTCCTTCTTACTCGGTCAAATCTCCTCAATACCAGAGTCTGTGGATCCGCCTCTTCATCTGATTCAGATGATTCTGCCTCCTCATCTGATTCAAACGAATCTGGTTCCTCAAAAGAGTCACCTCTTTCATCATTGATATCAAAGTGTAGCTTCTCTAAATCCTTTTCCTTTGGTACATCCTCAGTCTTGGAAGTGATTTCAACTTCTCTGAAGATCACATCTCGACTGTAAACTGTTTGCCTTTTTACTGGGTTCCACAGCTTGTAACCTTTCACTCCATCCGTGTAACCAATGAAGATACATTTTTCTGCTTTATTATCCAACTTGCTCCTTTTCTCCTTTGGAACATTTACAAAAGCATCACACCCAAAAACTCTGAGATGAGAGAGAGAGGGTTTCTTACCAGTCCAAACCTCATGAGGTGTCTTGTCAACCAGCGCTGATGTGGGTGTCCTATTCACTAGGTAACACGCAGTGTCAACAGCTTCTGCCCAGAATTGTTGTGTTAGCCCTGCACCACTGAGCATACTCCTTGCCTTTTCCATCAATGTCCTATTCATCCTTTCTGCAACCCCATTATGTTGAGGTGTGTATGGAGTAGTCTTTTTCCTTGCTATTCCACACGTTTTACAGAACTCCTCAAATTCACTTTCACAGAATTCTCCACCGTTATTTGTTCTGAGTACTTTTATTTTCTTTTCAGTTTGATTCTCTACAAGAGCCTTAAATTCTTTGAATCTTTTAAAAACCTCAGATTTCTTACGCAGGAAATAAATCCAAGTTTTCCTTGAGAAATCATCTATAAATGAAACATAATACAAAAATTTACCAAGTGATGGAACAGGCACAAGTCCAAAAACATCACTGTGTATTAACTCTAAGATTCCTTTAGCTCTTACAACACCAGATGATAATCTTACCCGATTCTGTTTACCATATAAGCAATGTTCACAGAAATCAAAATCTAATGTGAAATCAGACATGCCTTCAGCCATACTTTTACCTTGTAATAGTCGAAGACCCTTCTCTCCAATATGTCCCAGCCTTCGATGCCATAGCGATGTCTTCTCACTAGAGACAGTAAGGACTCTGTCTCCTTCATTTTTATTTGCACTGTCTTCTCCAGATACGTTCACCAATACCGAATCTGTGAGGCAAAGACGAATGGTGCTCCTTGCTTTTCTCTCCATCTTTTCCCATTCTTCTTTTACCACACCAGTGGGCATGGTACCTGGATCTACTGCGATCCATTGTTCTCTATCTACCAGAAGATCTTCCATTTTGAGCTTCCATAGCTCAAAGCTCTGACCAAGGGATCTTTTTGTACATGCAGCGACCCTGTGAAGAGATATAACATACCCAACAGTAGGCTCTTTATGATCTGGGCTTTTGAGAGCATCTTCATATTGCCGACTCATTTCCTCATATGAAGATTGGTCTCTTTCTGAAATCTGACTTTAACCATGTTCTTGAGATCCTCAATCTCATTAACCAATTTCTTTAGATTCTGCTATTTTTCTTTGATTTGCAATCTTAGCAACTTCTCTTTATCTTTCCAGAACTCTTGTCTATCCCTATGCTCTGTTGGATAGTGCTGGTATAATTCTGTTGGGTTTTGTTTCACAGGCATATCTTCTTTAGATTTATTTTTGCCTTTGTCCAGTAAAGAAGGTAACTTCTTTTTCTCTTCTTTAAGGTCTCTCCTCAGAATATATTAAAATGGCGGAGTTTCTGAAAGCTATAGGTCAATGGTAGCCAATTATTTTTGCAGTTGCTGCATTGGAGAGATTGTAAACATGTTTAGATAAAATTCAAAGTCAGGAGGTTCACACGCAACCAAGATCATCTTTCAATATTCTCACTTCAATCTTTCATTAAATAGCAGCTTGCACACATATTACAGACGCATATCTCAGATCGACTTCGGACTACGAAGCTCATCACTGAGGAAACAAATACACACTGACTATAGTCCTGAACACAAAGTACTGAGGCCTTTTATGTTTCAGTTTCAGCTGCTGCTGTAACTTCCACAAAGCTACTTGGGCACATCAACATATGTTCACTAGACTAACACACTGGGAAATCAAGAGCGCCGAAGCCACTCTCTGCTCGTTTCCCACTCTCTGACTCTTTACAGACACAAAAAACTTACACACTTGCATATCTCTAACTACTAGAACGCTCAGACTTGAATGAATGAAATGAGCCTCGGGACTCTTATTTATACAAGTGCCAACCGGTTACCCGGTGACCAAGGACCGATGCCAAGCGGTCAAAAGAAAATATTCGGGGTGAAACATGGGGACTGGACTACCATGGTCATTATCTCATCCCTTGGTGGTCTTTTGACATATGGGAACCCGAACCGACAGACAAGCCGACAAAATTTTACAAAAGAAAAAAGTACAATGTGGAGTCATATAGCAGGCCCACCATGCTTTCAATTATGTGGATCCCATCCTTGCAAGAAAATGCATCTGTCTCGGCCGTCACCAAGATCAACCCCACCGCACTGACAATTAAAGACTAGGAAGTCATCATCTGAGTCCGGGTAATCATTAACAAGCCCGGGATCAGGATCACCAAAATCTAACAGTGGATACAGGTTGTAATCAAAACATTGCTCGACATCAGAACCGAACAGCACTGGATTTGGAGCACAAATAAAATCTCTTTGGAATAGAGGTTCAACCCGAAAATTTAAAGGAATCCGCTTTGTGTGAATCTTGGAATCTATCCTGTTGCCATGCTGATCTCACTTGACGAAATTCTGTGAGGTAAAAATGGTCTGACCCAAAGGAGTGTAACGACCACCAAGATGTCGCAGCTTAAATTTGAACCACATATGGTTCTGGTTAGCTACCTGCATGTCTGCATGCAAATGGAGAATGAAATTTGGCCTTCTTTGAACCCAATCTTTGCGTAGGAAAAATCTATCCAAAAGGATCTCAGTCCATCTGGACCACTTATTTGTTCTCATATTAGATGGATCAGCACAAATAACAATTGACCTCTCCTCTCTACAAAACTGAAGGATCAAGTTGTAAGTTGATCATGTAAGATTACCATGACCAATATCAATGTACCAAACTAGACCTTCATCTTCTTCGTTGCATTCCACCCAAATTTCTCTGCAACTTCTTAGCTTATCTTGAGCACTTTCAAAACCTCGGAAGGCATCCTTCACCCAACGTTCCAAAATATGTAACTTTAGCGGGCAATCAAGGATCTATTTGATCAAAGTAACAGAGAGATACTTCTCCGCATCATTTATGTTGGCATGCTCTAGAGTGATCTGCCTTTCTTCCAGAGTCAGGGACTCATCCCAGGGTTCAAGAAACAACCCTGCTTGCTGGTTCCTGGAGTAATTAGGCCTCACCAACTCTTTCTCTTTGCCTTTATCAGGATGTTGAGAGCTTGAAGCTCCAGGGTTAAACATATTAAGCTGAGGTAATTGCTGCTGTTGCAGCTGTTCTCTGGTTAACATATCAGCCACACAGTTAAGATAACCCGGTTTATATTCAATGGAGAAATCAAAATTATTCAACCAAACAAACCATTTCAAAATTCTACTACTATTTTCTTCCATTAGGTTCTCATTCTTAAAGATACCAGGCATTATTTTCAAATCAGTTCTAATTACAAACTTGACAGGCTTAAGAAATAAAATAAAATGGTTGACGGTTTTCTTAACAACTAGAATCTCCTTGTGGCTTGATGGATAGTTTAACTCAACAGCTTTGAAAGAACCAGATCCATAACCACATATACATTCCTTTCCATTAATGATTTCAATGAGAACACCACCCCAAGATTTTGATGAAGCATCAGTTTCAATAACCAGTTGGCATGTTCCTTGAGGGAGTGATAGGGCAGGAAGCTCTTTGACTTTGGCTTTAATCTTCTGCACAGCCGAAGTCATTTTTGAATATCACTTAGGAGGATTCTTCTTTAGTCTCTGCTGCAAGACATGGATGTCTTCAACTTGGCCTTTATAAAATGGCCTTATATAATTCAAGCTACCCAAAAATATTTGGAGCTGTACTTTCTCCAGAATCTGGTTTGGGAATCTGGCAAACACAATAAGGATATGTTGCTACAGAATAACTTGTCCTTTATTTAATTTAAAACCAAGAAATTCTATCTCAGTTTTTCCAATCTCCATCTTTCTCTTCGAGAGAACAAGACCATGCTTGAAAACCAGATTGTAAAACTCTTGAAGGTGTTTCAGATGTTCTTGTAGATTTCTTGAACAAATCAAGATATCATCGATAAATACCAGCGCCCATTTTTTTATCTCGGAAGATATCCTCCATGCGCTTCTGAAACTCTGAGGGAGCATTATTAATGCCGAAGGGTAGAACTTTCCACTGGTACTGGCCATGTGGAACTACGAATGTTGTCTTGTATCGATCTTTAGCCTCAATACCAATCTGATAGAAACCAGATTTCAGATCAAACTTACTGAAGATTGTGCAACCAGCTATCTTCTGTAACAAGCTAGCTTTGTTAGGTAAAGGATACCTAACCTTTTGTAGTACAACATTTATTGGTTTATAGTTTATCACCAACCTTGGCTTTCCTCTCTTTTGCTCTGAATGCTTATTGACCACGAAGGCTCGACAAGCCCACGGACTTTTGGAAGGCTCAATTAAACCTTTAGAGAGGAGCTCTCTAATTTCGGAAGCACAAAATTTTCGTTCTGAAGGAGACATAAGCCATGCATAGGATTTCATTGCTTTGTGCGTCTGAAAAGGATCAAAGGGTAGAGAAACAAAGTATTTTTGTCTTGTCCAGAAAGCATTTGGACTCTCTGAACAATAGTCTTTTTCAAGCTTTGCAGATATATCAGCTAGGGTTTTCTCTTTATGCATTTCTGCGTAAGCTATACATCTTTCCATTTTGAATATTTCTACAAAATTTGGCTTTGACTCAGGTTTATTTGTAGGACTGGGACACTTGGGCTTTGCTTCTAACGAAGAGGACAAGTAACAGGTTTACCAAATAATGTACAAGAAAAAAGCAACTTCTGAGTATCAATTGAAAAAGGACTGACTCTGGATAAAAATTCAGAACCTAAAATGCAATCTTCTTTTATATTATCAAGTCTATACAAAGATAACGAATTCAAATAGGAATTAATCTGGATAGGGAAATCAGCAGCTTTACCCAATAATTGTACAGGGGTCCCTCTATGGCTTTACCAAAATGATCAGACTTTTCCTAGTAAAAAGATGGAATTGCACCACCCTTTGCTAGGTTTAATTGACAACCCAAATCTATCATACAATGAATGGTATAGGGTTTAAACTCATGTAGACAAAACAAAATCTCTATAAACAACTTAGGACCAGTGAATGCTCCTAAGAAAGGATCTGGGGAAATGTCAAAGGAAGTATGCTCTTTGTGATCTGGGATATTGAGAGCATCTTCATATTGCCGACTCATTTCCTCATCTGAAGATTGGTCTCTTTCTAAATTTAGAACTTTAACCATGTTCTTGAGATCCTCAATCTCATTAACCAATTTCTTCAGATTCTGCTGTTTTTATTTGATTTGCAATCTTAGAAGCTTCTCTTTATCTTTCTGGAACTCTTGTCTATCCCTATGCTCTGCTGGATAGTGCTGGTATAATTCTACTGGGTTGTATTTCACAGGCATATCTTCTTCATATTTATTTTTGCCTTTGTCCAATAAAGCAAGTAACTTCTTTTTCTCTTCTTTAAGGTCTCTCCTCAGAATATACTGAAATGGTGGAGTTTATGAAAGCTGTAGGTCAATGGCAGCCAATTGTTTTTGTAGTTGCTGCGTTGGAGAGATTGTAAACATATTTAAAGAAAAGTCAAATTCAGGATATTCACACCCCCCTAAATTTGCATCCAGGTCCGACTCAGAAGAGGAGGAGGAAGCAAATTTAGCAAGCTGATCGTCTGACTCAGAATCAGACTCTGAAGCTAAATCTAATGAATCATCAGATGGAAGATAAATGATTTCTCCTTGGGGAGAACTATCTGAAGCACACAAACATAGATCCCACCATTTGGGATCAAGCTGAGCACACAAGGCTGCTAACCTTGGCTTAGCTTTTCTTTGTGGGCACTTGCTTTCCCAATGGCCTTTTTGACCATAGATAAAGCATGATTCTTTATCTGTCTTTTCAAATCTTCTTCTGACAAACCTTTTCTGATAAGGCTTGCGGTATTTCTTATAGCCATAGGATTTCTTATATTTTTCCTTATGCTTATATGGCTTTGAAGGATGAAATATCGGGGCACTAGAATAAAATCCCTTTTTCTTTTTCTTGCAGTGGCAGGATTCTTTCCCAAAGTGACCTCTATTGTAGGCACCACATCCCCAGTCAGGCATCTGAGCTACATTTTTACAAAATGATGAGGAATACATGGCTTGGTGTCTTTTAAAGTATTTACTTACTCTTTTCTCCAGGAAATGTTCTTGCCAGGTTTCCATTATGTGGCCATGTAATTGTGCCAATGATAGACCTCTGAGATCTATTTTCTTATCCTTCATATATTGCTCAATTGCATCAGGTACACGACCTAGAAAACTACGCAGGTAATGTTTCAGATAAGCAGGCTCGCCTGATTTTTCTAATGAGATAAGTAGTTTCTGCATGTAGCAGAAATATTGTTCACTCTGCCCTAAATCGTAGAGACGTGCTGACATAAAAAGGGAAGCTAAATGATCATAGTCTTCCGAATCTTCAAGGCCATAGAACTCTTTTCCTAATGCTTGTAATATTTTCTAATCAGCATCATCATCTTGAATCATTTCGTTTCTAGACTCTTGAGGAAGCCATCGCCACCATTCATGGGTGAGTTCTAAGAGACTAGCAATTAACTGTGTGCCTAATTATTGTCCTATGATTCTTGAGTCTTGAGTTCTTTTATACATAATCCATTGTCCTAGTAATCCGATGGCATTCTTCACATCAGCTTTGGACTGACACTGAATGTTCAAAATTGGTTGTTCTAGCATTTGGGACAACAGATTATTCATACCATTGATTCCAAAATGGAATCGATGAGAAGGAGTTGTTGATGGAGGGACTTCTTGCATATGGGTGTCAAAGGCCGGAGGAGGCGGACCAGTAATAGATGACTGGGCTTCTTCTTGGTTTGGCCTCTGATAAGATGAAATCATAGTGAAGTATTTAGGGGCAAGGGCCAGAGGCATGAGGTGAAACTGGGCTACTGTTTCTTGAATTTCTCCGAACTCTTGTTCATTTTGACCAAAATTAAATTCAGGTCTGTTTTCATCTTCATTCAAACTTAACATTCCAAAAGATAGACTCCAGGAGTGGGAATGTTTTCTCTGGTGACCTTTTGATGCAGGGGAAAGGACTAAGGGACTGACTGTAGTTTCTTTTTTCTTTAACTCTTGGGTTTTGTTCAAGAGTTCTCCTAAGACGGTCAATCTTCTTTCAGCTTTTATAGAAGCTATTTCTACAGCCAGCTTGATTGTTGCTGTATCATGCAAGAGATGATCAAGAAGATCTATTTTTGTAGCTATGATGGAGATCTTCTCTTTTTATACAGCCATGTCTTTTCTGAGCTGGATGATATCCAATGCAATGTCATCCAGATTCTGGGTGGTTAGATGATGCTGCAAATTTCCATAATTTGCGAGCTTTACTTCATCAGACACTGTCTCCTCACGAGCAGAAGACTTATGAGGAAGACATTCTCTTTTTGATTGGCCATCTGTTGAAAATTGTCTGAACGAGGTATCAGGAAGATTTCTTCCTGGAATATAGGATCTTTGTTCCTAAGAGACAACTTCCATGCCTGTGTTGGCTCTAGGCAATCCTAATAACATACCTAGGGTAGGTGGATTGTTTGCCTTATGGTGTTGTAATCTTTGAGCAATCTTCTTACAGGATGGGCAGTCAGAATGTTGGCCACTATGCTCTGTATCATGAAGACCATAATAAGAGGGATGAGAGGAAGTGGTAGAGTTTGACTCAGCTTGTCTTCGAGAATTTTGATAAGAAGAGTTAGAGCATGACCTGATGAGGGGAGGAGTAAACCTAGGAGTTGGTGTACCCTCAAGAAGACAGAAGGAGTTAGATGAACGGTCAAAGGTTATAGGCTGAGATGTAAAGGAATGTGCTTGTTTCTCAAGGTTTCTCAGCTCTTTGTATTTAACTTCCCATTGTCTAGGATAGTTAATATCGGTCCAGTCAAAAGTAACTGGAGTAGACTATTTATACTTGTCACTAATAGTCTCATATGTTGATGTGCATGGAGGATAATGGGAGGAAAGATGATGAGTTGGAATAAAAATAAAGTTGTACTATTTTTCATTGAAATATAAACAATAATAACAAAAATAAGTTTGATTCTTATTTTTTTCTCTATTTGCTCAAGAATGCTCTTTGTTTACATAAGACTATAAAAATCCATAACATGTACAAAACTATGAAATATAAATAGATGATTATTTTATACCATTTTAAACATTAACTCCATATATGTGAGTTGGAGATATTGTTTACTCCATCTTTAATAAAATGTGAAAGTTTTAAAATTATTAATGTGAAAGTTTTGGAAGCCATGGAAATGTTAAAGAATACAAATGTATAAAAGATTAAATTTTGTTCAAGACTTTATCAAAAATTACTTATAAAAGATATTGTAAAAACATAATCCATATTGATGTATACTTGGAAAACAAACTTATAATATCAAGTGGTGTTTGATATGATCTTTCTTACCATAATGCACATATAACATTAAGTCTAGTGAGACTAGTTTTAAGGAATAGTTTAAATATTTAGGTTTTTTTATTTGTTTTATTTATATTTTGGTTAGAAATATTAAAAAAAAAAGTTACATATATTAGTTGTGGAAATTACATGATGTGAGTGTCATAGGATATTTAAAGATGTTGAATCTATTTATATATTCAAAAATATAATTTAAACATTTCCGAATTTGAAATTTTTTTTTCAGCTAAAAAAACATATTATTACTATTCATATTGATGAATCAAACGATACAAAGATAAATCCACCATAAATACATATTTAGGACTCATATACTGTCCAAATTTGAATTTTACCAAAACAAGATTACCCAATTCCCATTAAAAAACCAATCGGAAAATCCAAAAAGTAAAATAAATAGACTACTCCATCCTAAATAATCAATTCTATTTAACTTAATCTTTAAAGAATAGCTTAGTACCAAGACACTCTAATATTTTGTATAAGTGACAATACTTTAAAGTTTTTGCATGTTATTTAAGGATTTGAAAAAATAATAATTTAGAGTAAAAAGTAATGAGGATGCTTTGAAATGATATATATATTAATATCTAAAAGTAAGTTTTTTTATAAATAAAATTTGATGTTAAAAATATATTTAAATTGTTTTGATAAAATATGAAAATAAAATAAAATTAATATTTTAAAATATTTATATTTTTATAGACTACACAAAAATAATTTATATTAAAATTAACCAAAAAAAATTAAAAAAAATAAAATAATAACAATATTTTAAAAACTCTTTCTATATTTTCCCTTTATTGTTTCCTATCTCTTATACTTGATGTATTCGAATGAGCTATTCAAGCCATTATAAACACTGCCAATCATAAAACTCTATAATAGATGGCCAGTTTTGTGAATTATAAGAAAAACTTGTGTTGTGATGATTTGCTACAATTTTTTTCGAAGTTGGTATATATGACATCAAGTTAATTCGACTTGTATTAATTTTATAAAAAAATTATTGAAAATGAAATATATAAGACAATGGAGAGTGGATGAGAATTGTGCTTTTAAGTTTTTTAATAAAATCATAGCAAATAAATTGGTTAATATACCAAAGTTTATATTTTTGAAATTATAGATAAGAGTAAATTAATTTTAACATCGAGTGTTTGTTAATGCATAAGCCACTGGAAAATTGAGAAAGTGTGTATGCAGTGATAAAATTGGTTATAATTTTAAGTCTCTATGTCAAGTGAAAAATCATTCAAATTTACATGAATAAGTATATACCATAAAAAAAAACATTTATTGACCATAGTATCTATTTTTTCATAACTTTCGATATTTATGCAATATATATATCAAGAACCTCAAAATATATGTAATTATTGTTGTGTTCTATTTTTCAACTCATTACAATATTTTATGGCAGGGGAATATGGATGGTCAATCTTTTCATTGGTGTGCTTGGAATATTCTTGCCAGACCAAAGGAGCTGGGTGGATGGGATTTTAAGCATCCTCAATGTTTTGCAAAGGCTCTTGTTTCTAAGGGTGTTTGGAGGATTCTCAAAGGAGAAGGGATGTGGGTTAAAGTTGTTTACAACAAATACATAGCTCCTCTTACTGTGGAAGAATGGTTCAGGATCAAGGATAAATCATACATACATGTTTCTAATATGTGGTAAACTATGTTAAAGGTTTTTGAGGTTATTAGTGATTGGCTTGTCTGGTAGATTGGAAATGGTAGAAACGTTAGATTGGGTCATGACCCTTGAATAGGTAGTGGTGATGCTCATAGGATTCCTTTGAATATAGTGGAAAGTTTAAGAGATCAGGGCTTTATTTCTATAGCTCAAATCAGTGACCTAGCTAATACTACAACAATCTCTTAGAAATGGTTAAATGCTAATGATTTGGGGATTATGGATGCAACTGATAGACATGTTTGGGAGAGTTTCATTAAGACTCTCAAGGATAGTCATGCTAGACTCAGGGATGGTGTGGATTCTCTTGTATGGTCCAAGAATTCCTCAGGAGGTGCTTATCTTCCTAGGCTTGGCTATTTGGTTATTAGAGAAGAATAGGATTTTTTGAGGCTCCCTGGTGGCAAGAGTTCATATGGAAATTCAAATTCCCTCTGAAGTGTAAATTATTTGTATGGCTTGCATTGTCCAACAAAATTCCAATTTGGGACCTGTTGTTGAGGAAAATTTAGCATGGTCCTGGCAGATGCCCTCTTTGTAAAGTTGGTAATGATAGTGTTGAACACCTATTCATTTCCTGTTTTTTTATCTCTAGAATGTGAGACCATGCCTCAAGGGTTTGTAGAATTCATTTTGTATTGACAAGGGCCTCATTGGACAAGGCATTAGCCCTTTGTTCCAATAACTTGGCTTTCAAGGATTTTTAGCATTGCTTGTCATTTTCTCTTGGGGTGTCTGGATAGCAAGGAATCAGGCTATATTTGAGGATAAATTCATTCACCATGTTGCATCTATTGATAAAGGCTTGGTTATATTGGAACATTCCCCTTAATTGGATTCTCCTGCTAAAGCTAGGATTATAGAGGTGGAAGTTATTGAAAAGAATCATCCTTGGTGCTTCTTTGATTGTGCCTCTCAAGGGAATCCTTCATTAGGAGGAACAATAAGTATCATGTATCTCAACAATCATGTATGTTTCAAATTTGCAGTAGGAGTAGGTCCCAATTCTAATAACCTAACAGAGATAATAGCTCTAAATTTATCTTTGATCTTGGTCATACAATATGGGGTACAACACCTACAGGTATTTGGGGATTCTAAACTAGTCATTGATTGGCTCAAGGCGAACAGATCCCCTAAAAATATTCACTTAATTCCCATCTATGATGAGATCCAATGGTTGAGGAATCAATTTCAGGATGTTGTATTTGCTCATATATATAGGGAAATAAACGTTCTTCCTGATTCTCTTTCAAAGACATGTCTTCAGGTCACAGAGGGCTACTGGTCCAGGTGGGATAAAGATGATCATGGAGAAGTGACCTTTGATTTAGATTTATATCCTGAATAATATGATGGTTTTTAATATCTCATTTATGTGGGTAAGGAGTGTCACCTACAAATTTTATTTATGTCATCCCTTTTGTGTTGATATCCTGGTTTTTGTTAACTGTTTTTGTAAAAAAATTATTCAAATATATGGAATGTGTGTTGTGGACCAACTGTGGTTATGTCCAATCCAACCATCAATCTCTTGTGTAAGCGGGGGAATATATGTATGCTTTTATCAAGCAATGGCTCTATAGTCATGCATCTTAATTACATGTAAGGTCTTTAATGATCTCTGTAAAATACGGTCTATTATCTAATATATTGCGAATTTTTTTCCAAGGAAAAAAGCTCATTATAAAGGACTATCTCCAATTAACAAGTGAATACCAAAATATAGAGTCATAACAAGTATATATTTAATCACATACTATGATTAATTATGATTAATTATGTTAACAAGAGAAGGTAGACTCTTTTGCATAAGGAATTCAGCCATGAAAACGTTTTTTCTTCATTGCAACCAACTTTTCCTTCGTACAAGTTGATATTCTCAACTATGTTGAACATATTGATTAAGCATAAGCTTTCATCAATGCAATTGCCACTAATATCTAGTGGCTTGGAGTGTACGATATTACTGGGTATATATAGAGTTTATGGCAAGGATAATTTTAGGGGCGAAATTTATTCCATGGGCTATTTTTTCATGTTTTTTTCCAAAAAAATATTCGCCAATTTGCATTTTTTGAAGCCCCATTTCGCCCAATTTTGTTGGAGTAAACTTTTTTCACTCTAAAAATCGCCAAATTATTATATAAACTATATAAAATCCTTAGAAATTGAAATAATTTTAGAAAAATATTGCTAAATATTTTATAATTGACATTTTAAGAATTGGTAAGATTCACCAAGGTTTATACACTTTTAAATAAGTATGAGTCCTTAAAATTATCCCTAATTTATGGAGATTTCATAATAATAAGAAATCTAAAAAGACTATAAAAGTTTATTTATTTATTTTTAATAATAAGGTTTTAATTTTATCTTCATCTATGAAGTTTTTAATTGATAAAATTTCATTGATCCTTCATTGCCAACCATGAAGACAAAAGTAATATCAACATTAATAATATTATTTGACATTTTAATGATGTAATTTCAGCTATATGCACATGTGCACAAAAATGTTATCCAAATAAATGATGCCTTTAAATTTGTTTTCTATTCAATTCCCCCCAAGTTTTGATCATTACTTTTTTTTTGAAAAGTTTTTTTTTCTATATTCACTTATATTTAACAAGGCACTATATGTATTGACTAAGAAACATGTGAGTAGTAAGTAAGATAATGATTTTATCCACTTCAGTGTACATTTTATAAATTGATGGATATACATGGTAATTATGTGAAGAACCTACAACAATTAATTAATGAGAATACACGAGATAGCAGAAATAACAGAACTCATAATCGCTTTTATTGATCGCAGAGCACTTCAAGGGGGAAACCTCCTTTGAGCAAGCTCAATACAAATAATTTCACGGTATCTCCATTGCTCTCAACACAAACTTATATACTAAGTCTAGGCACCAATACCATGTGTCAATACAAACCATGGGCCAATACAAACTATGGATCAACAATTACTATGGGATAACTTACAAAGCATATGCGTCCAACAACAATAAGACAAACTATGAATCAACAAATACTACAAGACGACTTACAAAGCATATGCGTCCAACAACAATATACTAACAAAGTAAATAGAAGGGTTGACATGGGTTCCTAACAAATTAATCAAAGTGATTATAATGTCTACTTCAAAAATGTTCACTAAGTATCTTAAAAAAAAACTATTCTTGATGTAAAAATTGAGAAATAATTATAATTATTAAATATTTATTAATTTATATGTTTATTTGAAAGGTAATATACACATTTTAAGAGAAACACTTTAATGTAGAGCTCTTTGTTGCATGGACATAGGTTCAAAACATGAATATAATGTTTTGGAATGACTTTAGCTTATTTCTATGATTTTGTATTATCACTTTCACCATTACTAGGCCATGTTGATATTATTGTGCACATTTTATCACAAAAATATGTATGTTGGTATTATTATTCACATTTTTTTTCAACAATAAAATATATATATTAACAATTGAGTAATAATATATTTATACTTCATCAAGGAAAAAATATATTTATACTTCATAATTTAACATTATATATATATAAAAAATTGAGTTAATAATATATTTATACTTCATAATTTGACCTCATTATATATATATATATAAACAATTGAGTTATAATATATTTATATTTCATAATTTTACTTCATTTTATTATATTGTAAATTTAGATAATATAAGCAAAACACATTTAAATAAGTTGAATTAATTTTTTAATATTTTAAATTAATTAACTTAATTAATAATGATAAATTAAAAAAATAACTAATTAAAAAAATTTAAAAATATATCAACATAAAATAAATTAAATATATGAAAGATGATGACTCTTTATCTACCATTTCTTTACTCTATTGTTTTTACACTCTTTTATCAATTAATAACTCAAAAATAAAATTATTTGAACTCTAATATAATTGCAATTAAAACTCAATAAATACTCCTAATATAATTGCAATTGAAACTCAATAAATACTCCTAATATAATTGCAATTGAAACTCAATAAATACTACTAACACTAATTGAAAAATAAAATAAAGTTGGACTTCAATTTGTCCTTATTTAGACGCAAATATCATATTTAAAACATATGCTATAATGCCAAATGCTAGTGTTCGAAATAATGCTTCGAAAAGGAGTTTTAGGACTTCACAGCTATATTTTTCTAAATAATTGGAAAATATGGTGTTGTTGAACTATCCCTACAATAGATATTGAATAAGCTTTTGGGTTGGTTAATATTAGGTAGTGGAGAATATCATATGTATTTAGGAGATCTTTTTTGTAGTGTGTTATCCATATGGAGAATACAAAGTTGTATAACAACTTTTTATTAACGCTTCAAGAGGGATGTAGGTGGGTGAAACGTGTCAAATGTTAATGTAAATTAAAAATATATATAATTAAAATATAAATATTATATTTGGTAAATATAAATTTAAATAGGTGATGGAAGGGTGTGAAAGAAATCGAAATTTTTTGGACGTTTGATCCTACTATGATGGGGACTGTCTCCTAAGGATATGTGAACCCACATTAGGGATCAACTTTCTGTATAATGGTTATTCTAAAAGAAATATAAATTTAATTATTAAATAAATCTATATTAAATTTTATAATATAGTATGAAAAAATATAATATTTATTATTATAGGTTGTTTTAATATAAAATTTTATAAAACTAAAAATAATTTGATAATAATATTGTTTGAATTTTGTTGTTGTTTGTATTTATATTTTCAGCATTAAGCAATTGATTGGGTGCATGTAAATCATGTATTATGAATGAATATTAGTAAATTAAATAAAAAAATGATTTAGAAATAAAAATTAAATAAAAAAAATAATATAATAAAATAAATTAATATTGATTGAGATTACTTTCTATTAAGTATTAAGAGGATTAATTTTTTGAGGTGATTATTTTTTACAATCCAAAACTTGCACAAGTGTTAATAACTACTTTTTTCTTTATTTAACTATTTAAACTACTCAAAATTATATAACTACTTTCAGTTATAGCATCTGAGCACATTTAGAGCTAAGTATATACAACCATAGAAACTAGAAATATAAATCAATATGATAAAAATGTTGTCCAATAATCATCAAATATAATACCTATCACAACTAATAATACCAATACTATTTGTTAACTCAATATAAATAAGAAATAAAAATATCTCTATATTTATATATTTCATATTAAAAAAATGTGGAAGTGAATGTGCGCACGAGAAGAATGTGAAGGTTATTACAAAATTGAGGGGAATATGCATGGAGTTGTGAGTTCGTTGTGTATGAGAAAAGATGTTGAAACTAGGCACACGTGAGTCAAGAAAAACGTGCAAAACATAGATTTGTGGATAGCTGATTTCAGATTTGTGGTTTCTCATGTTTACTATGGTTTTGAGGTTTTCCAAATGTTTTACATGGATCATATATCTTTTGATTTTTAAAAAAATGTTAATTAGAATATTATTATTTTTTTAATCTTTTGAGTTGTGGTTTTTCATGTTTATTATGATTGTGAGGTTTTCCATGGATTACATATTTTTTTTTTAAGGTTTAGGGTTACACTTGCCAATGGTTACAAAATGTTAACTAAAATTTTAAGTGTTTTAATGGTATTTGAGTTCACTAGGTTTTGGATGATGGCATGCTATGGAATTCCATGGATTACATCTCTTTTTTTTTTAAAGTTTAGGGTTACACTTGCCAATGGTTACAAAATGTTAACTAAAATTTTAAGTGTTTTAATGGTATTTGAGTTTGAGTTCACTAGGTTTTGGATGATGGCATGCTATGGAATATAATAGTCATCACATATCTTTTAAAGTTGATAGCAACTGCTTCATGTAATAGTTAGCATGGTTGGGCATCATTCCACATGTTCTAAACACTTTTCAAGCTGATCGATCATACATCATGTATGATCATATCAAAGTACTTGAGAGGAGCTTCATGCATATTTTATAAGGCTTGCTTCTTTTGTATTTTGTGACATTTATTTGTTTAAGAGTTTTGCATTATTAATAAAATATTTTGTTCATTCAACTTCATGCTTTCATTTTTATGTTCATTTATTATATTTACATTTTAAAAATTAATTTTAACTCTTTACCATAATAATGACATTTTGACATTATTTTTATTTTTAAAATACACTTTAATTTTTTTTATAACTAAAACATGATAAATTCCTTAATTGTAATTAAAAAAAATCAATTTTGAACTCATTTAAAATTCAATTTCTTTAATGAAAATATTTTAAACTAAGATGCCTAACTAATCTCAAGGTTGTGTAATCATTGTAACAATCATGACGTGTTTATATCAAATCGATTTTGATACCAAGATATTTTCTAGGATTTAACTTCTGAGCTCTCTTGCATGGTTCCTCAAGTCAAATATTCATTTTATATTGGACTTATTTTTAAATCATCGCTTCACATGTTTGGTTTCTTTCGCTTTATATTCATATCTTATTATGACATGTTGTTTTGAATTTACTATGTATAATTAGAGATGGTAATGGATATATATTATTTTTATTTTTTAAAATAAAAGATATATAATAATGGTAGTTGTTTTGATGCTTATTTTGACATTCTTTTGTTATTTAATTATTTTTAGGAAACTAGATTTTAGGGGAGGCTTCTATTGTTAATGTATGAGTTAATATTTTTTAAAATATATAGAAAATTTTGTAATCGAAATTGATGGTTTTTGAATGGTAGGTGAAGACTTTTTGCCTAGAAGTGGTGCATTCTACAACCTAGTAGGGATGGATGTGTAACTTCTTCCATACTCATCCTAGAACTCCTTTTTAAAAATAAAAAAATATTATAAAAAAATAAAATGTCGTCTCAAATTAGATTTAAATCATTTAGGATATCATATATATACAACTACAAAACTTAGATAAATTAAACCATAAACATTGCATTACACACTTGAATAATGCCTAGACTGCAAATGTTGAGGAAGGGTTTGCACCTCAAAGAGATTTGATCCCTTTGGACGCTTGGTAGACCCCCTTTAAGATGGATCTATGCTGGTGTATGTTACTGTACATACACATGTTATTGTATCATTTTTGCATGAGCCCACTGATTGGAAATATCTTATTTCTAGGGTTAAATGTTTTTTTCCTAGATCAAATCGTCATTAATGAAGTGTGAATTTTAATTTCACCTATCATTTTGAAGTGCATTTTTATTTTTACACGTCATATATATATATATATATATATATGGGTTTGGGATATAGATATTAATGACTTGTAAAAATAACTTATGACTAAATCATTAATAACTAATAATTCTTTATATTTCTATTTTTAATATGAAAATTTTGATTTTTGTCATGGTCTCATTGTCTCCCAGTGTTAGGTAAACTTGATTCGGTCATGGTTTTTTGGGCCCATGGTAATGGCCCATTGTATTTCTTATAATCCTATTTAAAGGTTTCCAATAAACCTTCTTTCTCATTATGTGTGTGTGCCTATTTAATCATTATGTTTATTATGTTTTTTTGTTTATTATATTTTTTTATTATATGAGGCAAGATATGAGAATTTAATGTTTCATATAGTTATTATAAATATTATTTCAAAAATAAAATTAACTATTGTTATGATGGATAAAATTAAGATTTAAACGTCAAACAATGTTAAAATTAAAATGTCATATAAAAATTTCTTGACATGCAGGGTAGGACGTCAAATTTCATGTGGTTAGAGTACCCACCACAACTAAATCGCCCCCCCTTCCTTAGGGATCAGGGCACTCTTGCATGAGTTGCCCCCTTTTTTAGGGTTTTGTGCACTTAAGTTAGCAATTAAGGCTCAATCAAACCAATTTGTTCTAGTTGGCTATTTTAGCTCAGTTAACTACCTTATTGGCTCTTTTGGTTAGTTAATTCCCTAATACACCCTATTTATCTATTTTCGGATAGTTGGACTCCAGTTTCACATGCATAACTAAGTTAACTAGCTCGCGTGGTAGTTCTAAGGTTCATTAACCCTGGCCAATTATGCATGGCCATGTTTGTGCACTTGTCTAAACTTAAGCACATAATTACCTCACTTGATTTTTGTAAGCCTACTTACATCCTATCAATTATTGCATGATCATTATTGCTTCTTTAGGAATGCACAATTGACCATTTTGGGGGGTAATTACTTTGGGTTTCATTAGCCATTGAGATTGTGCACGTAATTTAGCCTAAGTTTTGTTGCCTATATATGAAGGCTTATATCTTCTTTTTTTTTGCAAGTAAGAAGGTCTATATCTCATTGAGGCACTTATTTATGTATTCTCTTTAAGATTTCATTGGTAAATGAAAATTACAATGTTTTGATCATAACTTGTATTATTTCCTCTTTTATATATTATTAATTGTTTAACTTCTAGATCCATTAATTCAAAATCTCACATTGTAATTTTTTTTTGATAAATCAATACAAATATGACATATGAGTGAACTATTGATACAAGAAAACTACTAGTGACATGGATCTTGGGTAGTATTATACTTTAAAATAGATATGGGTCACTATTGCTCCACGATAAAAGAAAAACATTAATATCCATCAGAAAAATAAAGGTTTGGTGATTCAAAACCATAATAAATTATGAGTGATTCACAACCAAATTGAAGTACTATTATATGGTAAAATATTAAATAATATATTAATTTTTCAAAATAAAAAATAAACAATAATGTTTAGATATTTCAAAATAGATATAAAACAGTAACTAAATATAATAAATAAAAGAATAAAATAGTAAATTATTTTTCATAAAAAGATTTATACTTAATAATTATTGACTAAATAATAAACAATGAATATAAAATAATAAATAATTTATTATAAAAATATTAATAATATTTAATTCAATGATTGTAAGCATTTGTTTGACTAAATATATAAACAATGGATATAAAACTATGTTGCACAGGGACCCGTCCCCACCAAAAAAAGCCTTGTACCCGTTGTCCCCGCATTTCGAGGACTTGGAGACCCCTAGGAAACGTCCCTAATCTTTTGGGGACATCATTAGGGATTTGGGGACTGATTGGTCGTACCCAAAACGTCCCCAACAGATTCCAGAAACTTCCGACAAGATTTTGGAGACATTCCAAGTAGATTTTAGAGATGTCCCGTTAGATTTTGAATATGTTTTGGTCATGTCTCTTTAGTTTTGACAATGGACATTGATGATGGGACCCTAGTTGCCGAAGTGTCCCCCCCCCCCCCCCCTCGATGGTTCAGGCTCCAAATTCGCGCTCCAAGCGAAAGCACTCTCAAAGCGTTTTTGGAAGCTCGCTTCGGGCAGGAAAAAAATGCTTCTTGCCACTGTGCGAAGCTTTCTCGCTCCCGAGCGCTCCGAGCTCTACCCTCCATGCTTCGACCTTGCTTCCTGAACGCTTCCGCGGACAGCAGGAAGCTTCCTGTTTTTTTTTGTTTTGTTTTGTTTTTTTGCTCTTTGGGTGGGGCCTAGGGCATTTTTAGGGTTAGAGAGGGGAGATAAGGCATGAATTATGGAATTTAGATGGAATTTCATATATTGAAAGTAGCACAAACATACATGTTTCATAAATTTTGCATCTAGTTTGGTATTCTACATGTTTTTTTTAAATATATATATATAGAGATATAGATATAGATATAGATATAGATATATAAATGCTTCCGAGACGCTTCGCTTCCAACAATTTTTTTAAAACTATGCACCCGCGCTCCCGCTTCGCTCCCATGCTTCAGCAACATTTGATTGGACAATATGATCATTTATCCCATCCATATTTTTTGTATTATTCTAAATCTAAATCTGCACAAGTTGCATCTCAAAATATGGGTTGTGTATGATGGATTTTGATTTGGGTTTCTGGTGATTTAACTGTTGTCTTTTTAGCAACATAATTACAAGTAGCAAAGCCTCCATGTCAACAAACTAAGAAATGCAACAACTGAAAGGTTTGATCCCTTTGGGTATTGCTCTTGTTCTTCTCATTTTTAGGGTCATCTTAGCTTTAACATATTGTACATAGGTGTCCACGAGTTATTCAAGATTTAGATTGGGTACTAAACATTTGAATAATTCCTATTGACTAGCCTTCTTAATCTAAACTATGAATCTAATCTCTTTATAGAATGCAAGCATGTATATTACAAAGTGTTTTGTTGTGGTTTTCAACACGGCTGTAAAAATTTGTAGAACCTATTGTGAAAGGAATTTTTTTTAACCCAATCATTATAAACAAAGAAATTTAAGGAAGAAGAGTTGTTATAGAGACTAGCATTCTTCTCGTAGACCCTTCATGGACCTTAATGTAGATTGAAAATAGTTAAACTTAAGTTTCCTAGAGCTAGACTACATTTTGTTCACGTTCAAGTGCCAATAATGGTCACTCGGTCCTTTCCTTATTGGCCTGAGTTTTTTCAAAACTAGCAAGTGTAAGGGATATGCATAATACTATAAATTATAAACTATTGTGCTTATAAGCAACTACAAATGTTTATGGTGAATTCTAACTTTTAAAAGTTATATACATATATATATTATTGTCGTCCCCTGAAAAATTGGGGATGCGCTCTAGCCGTCCCGAGGACTCGTTCCCCCATCCCCACCGTTCCCTCGTGCCCAAAGCCAATGCAACATAGATATAAAATAATAAATATTTTTTTATAAAAAAATTTCTAATATTTAATTTTTAATTTTTATTTTTATTTTCATTGGTTGAAAATTTGAAAAAAAAGAAATATTTGTCAAATATAAAATATAAAATTATATATTTTATTATTATTTATAAAAATAATTATATTTACAAATATAAAAATTAAGAAAATAAAAATAAATGGAGAAAACGATTATGAAAATTTAGAATATTAATATTGATAAATGATCATTTTTACAATTTAATAGAGATGGTAAAATCACTCATACAAAACCATGAATTTCAAACTCTGAGTCACTTAATTAGAGCCATGTAATTACAAAAAAATCAATTAATACATGTAAAATATCTAATTAAATCTCTCCAAAACCACTCAGGCATTACATGTAATATGACCAAATGAAAATCCATGCTCTCATATCAAAATGGATCGCCAATAACGTAAGTGCTCCAATACTAGAATGGAGCAATGGTGCTCCAGCTCCAAGAACAAAACGAAGCATCAATGCACCCACATCAACAACAAATTAGAGTTCCATGTATCTTGGAAAAATCCTATGAACGTAGCGATAGAAGGAGTTGAAAACCCTTCTAGGCATGCACCCATGTTGCATAAAAATATACCCTTTGCTTAACTAAAATTCCCTCTTATTTTTTAGCCATATTTTTGTTGTTGAACACTTGAAGGAAATTTACCATTAACCTACAAAAGAGAGTTAAAACCATTAAACTACCAAAAAAAATACAACTAGAAAAACAAACTACATAATGAGGAACAATGGTGAATGATTGAAAAGTTACAAGAGAATATCTTCCATTGAAAAACTTTTATAATATTAAAAGAAAGGGAAAACAATAGAAATAAAATCCATAATGAGAAGCAAAATAATGGAAATACAAGGGTTACCTAGATATAACCTTCTTTGTCTTTTTTTCATTCATGGTGATTTTTCTTTCATCTTATAATAGCACTCTTTCTTTTTCCTCTTTTCTTATGTGATATTTAGAAATGGAACAAACCCTATCTCTTCATCATTTTAGGAGTTGTGTATCATTTTGTGCCTCTTTAATAAGTTAAACAAATACAAATTACTTTTTGGTGTTTTAATGTATTAGGAAAGCTAATTCATATTAACCAACTTGGAGCACTAGTGTACCAAAACTAAAGTGGAGCATAAATGCACTAAATCCAAGCTGGAGCATAAATGTACTCAAATCAAAGTGGAGAGCCATGCATCTTAAAAAAATTAAATGTACCTAGAAGGGCATGAAAATAGTGGTGTAAAAAAGACAGACTGTCATGTCCCTCTGAGACTTGTGTCCCTCTGAGTTGACTTGTGTGAGTAATGAAGGCAGTAAGAAAAAGAAGTACCTCTTAGTGGAGTCTGCGTGTGAGCTCTGACCTGAGTTTCCTTACTATGAGCTGAAGAATTGCTGACCTTCTTGGTTAAACAAAGAAAGAAGAAATACTATGATTAATCTACCTGAGTGTTAGTCTTAAACGTTTACCTGAGTGGTTTACTTTGACCTACGTTAAGCTAGCTATCTTGGTTAAATAAGAAAGATATGCTTGGTTACCTTCACATTGTTGGCTTGGTTAAATAAAAAAGATATCTCCTTTGCTTTATTATCTTGGTTTAACAAATAAGAAATATGAGTTCTGAGTTGAGTTTAAGATAAGAAGGTAAGGGTAGAAGGGCATGAAAATTAGAGTCATATGATGAGGTACAATGCACCTAGACCAAAATTGAGCACTAGTGCACTAAGAATACATGCAAACATTGATTCTTCGAGGATATGCTCTAAGAACAAAATGGAGCACAATAAAGGCATGGAAATTAGGGTTATTTGGTACACTCAAATGCACCCAAACTAAAGTGGAGTATTGATACTCCAAAACTAAGTGAATCGCTCATGTTTAGACACAAAACTGGAGTATGAGTGCTCCAAGAACAAATTGGTGCATCACAAGGAAAGGAGATTTAGGGTATCTTGGTGCATTGCATCACACCAAATCCAAAGTGGAGCATTGGTGCTTCGAGGCCAAAGTGGAGCACCAATGATCCAAGACCAAAGTGGATAATTGAAAGAGCATGAGACTTTTTGTCATCCAATCCACTATAATATACCCAAATCAAAGTGGAGCATTGGTTCTCCAAGACCAAAGTGCAGCATTGATACACTAAGACCAAGGCGGAGCATCGACACATTTTTGTTGGTTTCTTTTTATGGGCATTAACAATGGATGAATCATCATGTGCTTATACCAAAGTAAAGCATCAATGCATCAAAACAAAAGTGAAGCATCAATGCACCAAGACCAAATTGAACCGCCAATTTGTTTTGGTTATTTCTACTTAACAAATAATCATCCTGAAACATCAATACTCCTAGATCAATGTGGAGCACTAAGAATAAAGAGAATGCTAGTGCAATTTTGTGTTGTTTTCACTCCAATGCATAAGCTCCTAGATAATTAGTTTTCTTTCTTAAGCATGTTAATATGTATATGTGAAATTGGAGTATCCTAAACCAATTTTCATAGAACTCTCTGCTCACCACCTTTGCCAAAAACTCCATTAAAAATCTCTACAAATGGATAAATTTAAATGTCACTTCTACAAAATGTAAACCTCAATCTAAAATAGATTTGATCCTTAAGGGATTTGTAGAAAGGTTTGCATCTTAAGGGATTTGATCCCTCTCGATACATGATAGATCTAGAGTTGACATGGAACTATGCTAGTTGAAATAGCATGCAATTGCTTAGAAAATTAAAACTGAATTTGATATTATATCTCATTATGTAATTTCCTTTGATAATATGTCTTTCATCATATATTTTCCTCTAACAATACATGTTCATTATTTTCATATGTTATTTCTTATATATTTGTGAGCATTTTATTTACTTATTCTATTGCTACTCTAATCACATTCAGTTTATTTGCATTTTATTATCTCATGTTTTTTGGCTTTATTCTTCGCATATATCTATTTTCATTTGATTCAATGTTGTTTTCTCTTGATATGTAATGTAATTGACCCCCACCTTTAGCATATTCAATGCAACAAATATTTTTTTGTTATTAATTTTTTCTGGTGGCTTGTCAATTCCATATTGAGAATAGAAGGAATTACACATCTCCCTCAAAGCACATGATAAACATTTTAACTATAAGTTTTTTGAACTTTCAATTACTTTACACACACTATCGTGAGTTGAGAATTCGCAGTTCATCATGTTTGTAGGAGAGTTTTTGGAGTTTATACTATGATTGAGAAAGTGATATTGTCAACATTTTGAACCCTTCACTGCGGTTCATCCTCACGACAAAGACAATTGTCAAATCATAAATCTGGTGAAGACACATGTATAAGTAGTAGAGAAGCAAAGACTTAAGCTGACCAGTTACTGAAATTGTAATTTCAGTTGCTAGAATTGCAATTTTGATTGTAGGGATAGTTTCAGCACCCTCAATTACCCTAGAGGTACCCCGATTATGCAACTCCAACAACACCAAACTGCGATTTCAACAATTTGAGCCAGATTTTGGCCGAAATTATTGTCAGATTCTAGGTGCAAATCATCTAGATTTTAGTTCACTCCCTCCAAAATACTCTCATTACGAGCTGTCCAGATTCACCAAGAAACTATAAAGGGGTTTCTCTTTTTTTTTTTAGATGCTTCCTTGACAACCATTCTTTAAGATTTTTTGAGACGTTATTCTTGTTCCATAGAGAGCATGAACTCAAAAATGACTCCACTTTCTTCTAAAATGAACGGTACATGAGCATTCACAAAACAAATGCAGGTTGGATTCTAGATTTCTCTTACAGAGGCTACATTGTCGAGGGCCTTCCATCTATTTATTTTGGATCCTATCCCAAGTAGAAGTCGTGTTAAACAAGATTAGCCACATAAGCATAATAATTTTGGGTGGTGCTCTTACCTTCCACATAGACTTCCACCGCCATTCATTTGAAAGGAGTCTAGGGTCTACCTTTGGAGACACTATAGGTTGTGCCTTCACCTTTCCAGGTCCAAACTAGGTCGTGCCCAAAGTTGCACATGTAGACCAACTAGGCCAACCTCCTTGACTGATAGCTAGACCTATTTCCATATTGTAGTTTATGAGGAATTTTTATTTTGTAAGGATACAGATCCCTCGAGATAGTTATTGCATAGTGATTTCAGGAGGTAAGAAAATATGGTAACTGCATCCTAGTATCGCGTCAACTCCAATCCTGACTTGAGTTCCTGTACCAACTCGCCAGGCCAGGTGTTCTCCTATGACATCAAAAGCTTCTGAGAGCGCCTTCTAGTGGTTTGAGGAATGAGCAGGTAAACACCTTGGAGATCCCCACTCCATGAATCTTTGGCCGAGTTAAGAGATCCCCTCATGAATTCAGTGCTACCTTTCCAAACGTAATTGTGTATCTTTGTAATGAACTTTTTATTAAAATGTTAAATGTATTTTAATATGTCAAATTTTATATTAATGATATGTTTGTCCTAACAAATGTCTAAAAAAATAGCAAAATAATTTTGTTCATTACAATGGACAACCATTTCAATGCTAATAATTTTTTCCATGACAATTGACAACCATTTCAATGCTAAATGTATAATTTTCAAGCAAAAATTATACGAGCAAGATTTATATAGAATGTAATTTATCTCACTTTTTGGGGGAAAATTGTAATTTCTATTATTTTTCAAAGAAGACTTTAATTAATGTTTGAATTACATTTTATACACCTTTGTATTTGCAACATTTTTTCTCATGTTTACATAAACTGAAAAATAAAATGAAGAGAAAACATCCATCGGTATCCCAAATATTTTTCATGATTTTTTGGTTATGTAATTTTTATGCAAATGTTTTTTCTCTGGTCACCTTCACAACTAGGAAAATTTTATTTTATTTTATGTTGTAGAACAAAATAAATCTACAATATGATAATAAAATGAAAATGACAAAATGATATACCATTGGATAAAGGATTATATGGTGAACCCACTACCATCAAGTTTGCTACTTGACATGGAAAAGATGAATGGATTTCTCCTCATGGAAGTTGTAGTTGCATAAAATCATATAGAAAGGGGGCATGAGTCCTGATTGTTAAACTCTCAATCGAGAAAAAATCCTTGATAGAGGTATCATTTGAACCTTGATCGAGTGCTTGAGGTGGAATTTCAAAGCATGATGACCAAGGATTTATGTAATCCTTGATCAAGGTCTCGTTGGATTAAACCAAATTGCTCAATTAATGTGTTGACCTTGATTGAGTATTTTCTTTAACATTAATAAAAACACAAAATACAAAAGACAAAAAAGGAGAAGTGTGAAATCAATATTCTCTCATGCTTAATCTAATGTAACAAAATATTCTCTTATAGTTTCAATTCAAAAATAAAATTATATAGAAATAAATATTGATATGCATGAGCTTATGCTAAAATTACAACAAAATATATACTATGAGCAATTGAACAATTAAGATGGGGAATAGGGAAAAAAGATACACAAGGAAATATTATCATAGACAACCTAATGAATATGAGGTTAGAGATAAGGCTAAAGAGAGAATGAGAAAAATACAAGTACAATTCAAAGAACATGACAATGCAATGTGTGAAGAATGAAACCCAACTAAAAAATGAAGGTGTTTCCATGAAGAAATAAACAAACCCACCAAAAAATATAGGTGATGTCAGCATAGACATCATTGGGCAGTGTACACGCTAATCCATTATTAGTTAGTGTCTATATCAACCTAATTCCCATCCTTTGGTTTATCCAACTTGAGATCTTTCAAGGCATCTACTTGAGGGAAATATTGGTAATTTTTAACAATGTTCACCAAATGCATGTTACACTCATAGTCTTGATTAATATTTCAATTTATAATTTACATGGGATTCAACACATGTATAAAATTGATTGGACTATGCAAGGATGAAATTTAACCACCCAACATAAGAACATATACCCTCATGAGTTTCAATATTGACTAGAAGTTGTAGCTTTTTCAAAGGGATGGAAACATTTTAGAGAATTTTGATGCAAACATAAATGAATAATTCAAGGGACCAATTCTTGATCAAACCGTTTGAAAACACGTTAGTAACATAACTAACATGGATTTTTAAAAAACTTAGTTATTACACAAGCTCAAATATTTCATGGATTGGTAAAACACACAAAATTAAGAGAGGCAACAAAGTTGATGGGTTTCCAAATGCTAAACACACAAATGCAAATAAGAGTGTATTAAAATCATTCTCTTCAATTGGGAAATCAAGAAAACCTAATATCCAAATTACTTGTAGGGAAATTGCAACCATTGTTGTCACATCAAGAACTTCAAGAAGAAAAATGGTGACAATATTTTCAAAATTAATCCATGTGTCAAGAAGGACATTCCAAAGATATAATAAATATAGGGTTTGTATGGAATAAACCACTTAAGATGTTTATTCTAATGTTACTTGTAGGTAGCCCAACTAAGATAAAATTCTAGAAGGTGTTAGAATTTTGGAAAATTCATTCTTATGTTATGCCATATGAAAAACATTTTCATTGGTGATACTTATTTAGAGGTGCGCATCATGAAAATTGCCAAGCATGTTATGGAGAAGCATGTTATGGAGATGATGTAAGTTGAATTATTCAAGGAATTCAAGAAAGAAACCCTGATGTCAACATGGCCATAAACATTTCTGATAAATTCAAACCATAATATATTAGGCCCAATTTTTTTTTCAATACTTGTTAAAATGATATATTAGGCCCAACATTGTTTTCCATACTTGTTCAAATGATATATTAAGCCTAGAAATATAACATTCACAAGCATTGGATTTGGTCCAATGGGTATGTGAGGTAGTTTAAATCGGTACACTCATTTGACTAATTGAGTTATCTTTGCAAGGAGACATGAGTCTAGCATACTTAAATATTCTTTTAAATAGAGCATAGAAAGGGAAACGATGATGGAATGCTTATATAAAACAAGTGCTTAGAGATACCAAATGATTCACTCTATGTAGTTTGATTTAATCATCTACCAAAGTATTTGATAAGTGAAAATTGCATTTAGGTCATGAATGTCATAAACAAGTGATCCATAAATGGTATACATATGACTCATTTGACTCATTTATTTTGTTAACACATAAGTTCTGCTGAAATTCAATAAAAATTCTTTGTTCCTAGTGTTATTTTAGGTGCAAATTGTTGTTGTAAATGTAACTTCGGAAGATATTCATTTGTATTTTATATTTATATTATTATTGTATTTTACTTGTACCTCCGATGGAGATGTTTTTCCTCTGTTCGGGGATGTGATTACTATGTTTGGTCATGCAATATTATTGAGGTAAAACCTCCATCATAAGTCGAGGCATTAGATAACCTAGAGTCAAATGTAAAAAGTATTATTGAGTCTACCTACGACAGGTCGTCCCAGTCAAGTTAGTCAAGCCGACCTAATTAGGAAAAAGGTCACCCAAACATAAAGTATAAATGTAGATCTTTTCTCTCTCATTTGGATACTCCACTCACTCACTCAAGTTTGTATAAGCAAGAGAGAGAAGACAAGTTCACCAAAGGAGAAAGAGAGAGAGATTTGAAGAAGAATTCATATAATTTTTTGTTTTCCATTTTGTGATATTGTATTAGTGACGAATCTATCTTTGAGGAAGTTGCGGGGTTTTCTCCTTTATGGTTTCCCTGAGGAAAATTATTGTGTCTATTGTGTTTTGCTGTGCTTGTTATTCTTTTAGTTAAATATCCTAGTTAAATTGAATTAAAGTTTAAACTCTAACGCAAATATTGTTAGTTACTAATCACCAACATGCATAAGAGAATGGCTATGTTTCAAACTCGATACACTACTTGTTTTCTTTCTTACTATGCCTATTAAATCAACACAATTTGATTAAACAAAGGTACCCCAAATCTGTTCTCAAGATGAATTTATCTTCTGCCTTATAACGCATCTAACACAAGATTTAGAAATTAAAAAAAAAACTCAATTGAAATAGCCAATTAGCCAATTGAAGGGAGTTTTTATTTTGAGATGCACCTTCCAACACTCAAGAAATTATTTAGATGTTTGTTACTCTATTAAAACATATTTCCCATGCATATAAAGGACATATATACTTTTTTTTTTAAATCAAAGTTCATGCCCATCATTTAACTAGGTACTATTTTGTCCATTCCCATGCACATGCTCAAGCAATGTACAAGTTTATATCACTCTCACATGATGTGAAATGCTTGAATTTGAGTGTTTTGGTAAAACATTATGGGGGAAAATAGATTGATGTCCTATGATTATCACCATGCCTTGGATAATGGGAATATAACACAAAGACATTGAGCTTTTTCATCTGTTTTCCATGACGCACAAGGTAACCAACCAAGGCACTACCAATGCCAATGATTTTCATGCTTATGGAATGTTTAATAATGTGTTCACCAACAATTGAGAGATGGGGGTTGTGAAAATTAACCAAGCAAGAGTGAGTTGTAGATAACAATGGCCTACACTGTGCATTGATATTTCATTTTGGTTTGGAATTCTCACACATATACCAACAAGTATTGATATTTCATTCTAGTTTGGAATTCACACACATATACCAATAATTACAATACTTTAGTAACTTAGAACATTGAACACACCAAAGAACATAGTGTTGTATATTGTGATTTTCACACTAATGAACAAAATTAATGAAATATTCATTTTGTAGTATGTAATTGGCACATGCACAAACATATTCTTATACCCAAGGAACAAAACTCAAGGTAGAAACATTGTAGTGGATGTGGGACAATGCTATGGGTAAATAAAAAAGTGAATAGACATAAATATAAACCCAACAATGTAACTAGATGATAGCTAGAACAACAAACAAAACATCCACATAGTAGTGTACTCAAACACCCACCAAGACACAATGTTTTTACCCTAGAAACCTAGTTAGGAAAACCAATTTGACTGGGATGTTATTCTAACTCATGAGATTATTACAATGTCATCTAGTAGGCACTCTCAAATGAGATTTTGGTGCATTATCATTGGACAACAATCTTTAAAAATGCTATGGCTCATGGATATTTTTTTTTAATCATAGTAGGCTCAATGGATCCTTCATCCTCCGATCTTTAATAAAATTGCGTCTTTGAGCCCCCTTCTTTGGATACTACCCTTCTTCTTTCCAAGCTTCAATTCTCCCTCTTTTGTTGGTTGTGATTTCATCAAGCATGGCCTTCCTTTTTTATAGACCTAACTTGCAAGACCAACCATCAACGTGATTCATTTCACCTCCTTAAGGTGTTTTGGTCCTTTGTCTTTAAGTGTTGATTTCAAACTTTGCCAAAATTTAATTACAAAGTTTGGATTATGTGTACTTCTAATCCATTTCATATTACACTTCCCATTCATAATCTTTCGGTCCCCAAAATATTCAATGCGAAGATGTAGCATGATATTCTAACATACTGTTATGGCTTCCCAAAATTCTTAAATATAGAAGGAATACAATGCAAATGGATTCCACTCATTCTCAAGTGTTCTACTCACTTTTTTCAATTCTTCAAATAGTTTGCATCGCTTCCATAATTTCCTTCATAACCATGGGCATGTAGAGGCCAATGCTTCACCCATTTAAGCTTTGGTACGATCCTCTCATGTTGTTCTATGGTGTCTTTGGTTCCTCTCGATGTTGAGGCCTTGTGTACTTGTTTCTCCAAATGATGGAAACCTTTGAGTCTTCTTCTCTCATCTTCAAAACAATCCCTTATTTATGATTTCCAACTTCTTTTCTTGGTTCCCAAGAATTGGAGTAGTTTCAGCTGGTAGAAACATCCCTTGGCTACCTTCTTTCAATATTTTATACCTAGGTTGGAGTAATGGTTTACTACCCACTCCTTTTTTCTAATGTATTTTCCCATTCACCTCAAAGTGATAGAAGGTCCTTCAAGGTCACATATTCAACCACTTTGCTACCATATGATCCATAAATGATAGGCCTATGGTCCGTTCATTTCACCAACATGGGTATGCTACTTAAATTTAATAATTCTCTATTTTAGCAAGAATCTTCTTAGCTACTAATCACCAACAAGCATAAGAGGATGTTTGTATTTCAAACTTTGTACACTTCATGCTTGCTTACTTGAAATGCATATTAAATACATAGACCCTTATTCGCATATGGAATTTATCCTTTGTCTTCTAACACATTCAAAGTAAAAGTAAACAAAATTCAAATTATTAATTAAATTTAAATTCTACTCTTGAGATGCTCTTGTATAAGACTCAAACAATTATTCAGATATGTATGTTACTCCATATGTTTCATACATAAAAATACCATATATAATTCTATTTTATTCAGATACATGTTACTCCATATGTTCCATGCATAAAAATACCATATCTAATTCTATTTTAGATCAAAATCCATGCCCAATATTTAACTAGCTACTAATTTATCCATTCCCATGAACATGCCCAAGCAATGCACAACCATCTATCACTATTACTCGCGCACACTATGAAAATTATGTTTGATAATGAGTATTCTCTTAAAAATTTATGTAAAAAAATAGAGTGATGACATGCAATTGCCACCATGCCTGGATAAAAGGAATATATATATATATATCATAGAAAATAGATCATAGCTCATATTTTATTATAAATCGAACCATATTGTTTATAAGCAAAAAGCCATACATTTCATTCCTCCAGCATGATATGATGTCATCATCATATCCCCTGTACATAGCATTGCATACATCTTCCAACCATATAAAACATTTATATAACATAGAGATGACTTCTTTGATTCAATTTCCACGATGCACGTCATACATATTATTCACCAACCAAGTCACTACCAATGTCAATGCCAATTATTTTCATGTTTGTCGAATGTTCAACTAGCCTAGATCCAAATCCTAGGCTCTATCAAGCACCGAGAGGGATCAAATATCCTGAGGTGCAAACCTTAGCTCAGGTATTGCACTCAAGGAGCTATTCGAGGAGAGGTTTGCACCTCGGGAGATTTGATCCCTCTCAGCACTTGATAGAGCCTAGGATTTGGATCTAGGCTAGTTTCAATCGTGGGAGGTGACACAAAACTAGAATTTGATCAACATTGTAAGGAACAGGTTAAGTTGAAAACACAGATAGAATGATGAGGATTATCATAATGTAAGTAATAAGTATTAAGGATTGAGTAAATTGTTAAAGCAAAGGTTTGCACATTTTTTAAGTGAAGGAAAGCAAAGGTTTGCACCTCAATGGATTTGATCCCTCTCGACGCTTCATAGAACTGGAGTTATATGGGTCTATACTAGTTCCAATCGCGGTGTGCGCGTCAAAATGATGTGATGTTTTAACGTATTACTGGTAATCATAGTTAAATTATTTCATCAAATTTTTTAACAATGCAGATGAATACAGATCAAATAAGATGATATTTAAATATGATATATGTCAACATGTTGGTTGATGTTATCAAATAATATAAGCCTATATAATGTTTAAATACAAATATATTACAATGTGATCAAATTTGATATTTATTCTTCCTTTTTTCTTGATTTCACTCCTGCTCCCTTTGGCATCTTCTAGTATCGATCATATGTGAAAGGGGGAAGACCATCCATACCTTTTACTCATGATATTGTTGTAAATTGGAGTCCCTGTCGTTTTTTGTTTCCAATATTTATAGTTTCCTTCTCCAATGTTAATATGTTGAAATCATTGCAAATAGTTTTTCTATTGAATAGATAAATTCAATGTATAAATATAAATAACAAAAAACAATGCATTGTTGAAATCAATGTAAATTTTTTACTTTTTATTAAATTGATAAATTGAATACATACATGTAAAAAACAAAACAAAATATGCATTGCTAAAATCAATGCAACGAATCAAATAAATATGCATCTTGTGTTATTTAACAACATTTGTGTGTGATCTATTGGTAAGCAATAAGGTTATTGAGCTTGTGTTAACCTAGAGACCAAGGTTCAAAACCCTTTTTGCTTGGAGTTATATTTAGTTATCAAATCTAACTATTATTATGGCTGAAATTGTATCAATGCAACGAATCAAATCAATATGCATCTTGTGTTTTTGAAGAACATTTGTTTGTGGTTTAGTAAACAATGCATTGTTGAAATCAATGCAACAATGTTTTTTTTATTAAATTGATAAATTCAATGTATACATGTAAAAAACAAAAACAATGCATTGTTGAAATCAATGCAACTAATCCAATCAACATACATCTTATGTATTTTAAGAACATTTGTTTGTTGTCTATTGGTAAGTAGTGAGATGATTGGATTTAAGGTTTAAATCCTTTCTATTTTTTCTATTTCTTATGTGGGCTATAGTATTTTTTATTTACTTTTTTTGTTTCTACCTCTTATGACTACTATAACATTTTTTTTTACTTTTTATTTTATTTTATTTCTTATGTTTCTACTTTTTATGCGAGTTATAATATTTTTTTACTTCTTACATTTCTAGTTTTTATGTCATCTATAATATATTTTTTTGTAACATTTTTTTTATTAAATTGATGCATTCAATATATAGATGTAATATAATAAAAACAATGCATTGTTGAAATCAATGCAAATAATCAAATTAATATGTATCTTGTATTTTTTAAAAACATTTGTTTGTGGTTTATTAAACAATGCATTGTTGAAATCAATGCAACAATGTTTTTTATATTAAATTGATGAATTCAATGCATACACGTAAAAAAGAAAAGCAATGCATTGTTGAAATCAATGCAACTAATCAAATCAACATACATCTTGTGTTTTTTAAAAACATTTGTTTGTTGTTTATTGGTAAGTAGTGTGATAATTGAACTTAAGGGTCAAATCCCTTTTATTTTTTCTATTTCTTATATCGGTTATAGTAATTTTTTTTACTTCTTTTGTTTCTATTTCTTATGTCTACTATAATATATTTTTTACTTATTTATTGTATTTCTTATATTTCTACTTTTTATGTCAACTATAATATTGTTTACTTCTTTATCTCTACTTCTTATGTCTACTATAATATATTTTTTGCTTCTTTATTTTATTTCTTATATTTCTACTTTTTATGTTAGCTATAATATTTTTTACTTCTTATATTTCTAATTTTCATGTAAGCTATAATATATTTTTTTGTAATATTTTTTTATTAAATTGATGAATTCAATTTACAGATGTAAATAATAATAAAAAACAATGCATTTGTTTAAATCAATGCAACGAATTAAACCAATATGCATCTTGTGTTTTTTAAGAACATTTGTTTGTTGTTTATTGATAAGTAATGAGATGATTGGGCTTAAGGTTCAAATCCCTTCTATTTTTTTTTTCTATTTCTTATGTCGGCTATAGTATTTATTTTACTTGTTTTGTTTCTACTTCTTATGACTACTATAATATATTTTTTAATTCTTTATTTTCTTTATTATATTTCTATTTTTTATGTTAGCTATAATATTGTTTACTTTTTTTATCTTTTTTACTTCTTATATTACCAGTTTTTATGTAGGCTATAATATAATTTTTGCAACATTTTTTTATTAAATTGATGAATTCAATTTACAAATGTAAATAAATAAAAAACAAAGCATTTGTTGAAATCAATTGGGCTTAAGATTCAAATCCATTCTATTTTTTCTATTTCTTATGTCGGCTATAATATTTATTTCACTTCTTCTGTTTCTACTTTTTATGGCTACTATAATATATTTTTTACTTCTTTATTTTATTTCTTATATTTCTACTTTTTATGTCAGCTATAATATTTTTTACTTCTTATATTTCTAGTTTTTATGTAAGCTATAATATATTTTTTGTAACATTTTTTTATTAAATTGATGAATTCAATTTACAGATGTAAATAACAAAAAAAAACAATGCATTTGTTGAAATCAATGCAACTAATCAAATCAATATGCTTCTTGTGTTTTTTAAGAACATTTGTTTGTTGTGTATCGGTAAGTAGTGAGATGATTGAGCTTAAGGTTCAAATCCCTTCTATTTTTCTATTTCTTATGTTGTCTATAGTATTTATTTTACTTCTTTTGTTTATACTTCTTATGTCTACTATAATATATTTTTTTCTTCTTTATTTTATTTCTTATATTTTGACTTTTTATGTCAACTATAATATTTTTTACTTCTTTATCTTTTGGTAAGTAGTGAGATGATTGGGCTTAAGGTTCAAATCCTTTTTATTTTTTTCTATTTCTTATGTCGGCTATAGTATTTATTTTACTTATTTTGTTTCTATTTCTTATATTGACTATAATATATTTTTTACTTCTTTATTTCATTTCTTATATTTCTACTTTTTATGTCAACTATAATATTTTTTTATTTCTTTATCTTTTACACATTGTTGAAATCAATGCAACCATATTTTTCTATTATATTTTACGCATCATTGAAATCAATGCAACCATGTTTTTTTATTAAGGTTCAAATCTCTTCTATTTTTTATGTCGACTATAGTAATTTTTTTTTTATTTCTTTTGTTTCTACTTCTTATGTTTACTATAATATATTTTTTACTTTTTTATTTTACTTCTTATATTTCTACTTTTTATGTTAGCTATAATACTTTTTACTTCTTATATTTCTAGTTTTTATGTAAATAACAAAAACAAACAATGCATTTGTTGAAATCAATGTAACCTATTGATTATCAATATGCATCTTGTGTTTTTTAAGAACATTTGTTTGTTGTCTATTGGTAAGTAGTGAGATGATTGGGCTTAAGGTTCAAATCTCTTCTATTTTTTCTATTTCTTATGTCGGCTATAGTATTTATTTTACTTTTTTTGTTTCTACTTCTTATGGCTACTATAATATATTTTTTACTTCTTTATTTTATTTCTTACGTTTCTACTTTTTATGTCAGCTATAGTATTTTTTACTTTTTTATATTTTTTTACTTCTTTTATTTTTAATATTTTTTTTACTTCTTATATTTCTAGTTTTTATGACCGACATGTTAGGAACAAACGTTACAACATCTCCCTCATACTCAACAAACGTTACTCAAAAAACGTTTATTAATGGCCAGCAAAATATTTATTACTTTTTTCTTTTTATTACATTTTATTAATGACCAACAATAATATCGAAAACGTTACACGTAACGTTACAAGATCTCCCTCATATTATTATTTTTTACTTTTTATTACATTTTATTAATGGCCAACAATAATATCGACAAAGTTACACGTAACCTTACAAGATCTCCCTCATATTATTACTTTTTACTTTTTATTACATTTTATTAATGGACGACAATAATATCGACAAGCGTTACAATATCTCCCTGATACTGGGTTGTAGAGCACCTTTTGATGTAATAATGTGTTCAAATGATGGGTATTGCAAATCAATTCATTACACCAACAATTGAGAGATGGGGGGTGTGGAAATTAATCAAGAATAATTGAGGGCTATAGATAACAATGTCGTAAACTTTGTATTGATGTCTTTTTACACTGCCATAGATTGGGCATTCACACACATTTATTAGAAATTGCAATACTCCAAAAACTCATGACAAAGAATACACTAAGAGGTATAGTGTTGTAGACTATGATTTTCACACTAGAGAACATGAAAAACAAGTGCCATGGGATGGCAATGTCCCTGCCGAATTGCATGACTTGGAACTGGATTAGTTGGGCAAGTCGATACTCACAAGTTTGGATGTTGGCGATTTGGTTGTTGTTATCGAGTAGGTTTGGATGTTGGATATTTGGTTATCTGGTTATTGTTATCGAGTAAGTTTGGATGTTTCTGCATTGAAATATATGGAATTTTTTTGCGAGATTGATTTTATGATCTTAGGTTGTAATTAATGTTTAACAAGCATTTCACATTGGTTTTGTTGAATCTTGGTTGATTTCAATGCAAAAATTTAGATCACAATGTTGATTAATTCTACACCTTACAATGGTTTAATGATGCTTTAGTTTTAATATTAGCTTAAACCTTTTTGTAATGTCCCCATTCAATTAAATTCATGACAGGAAAATTCCACCAATCCTACTAGTTCCCTAGGTTGGATGGAGACATTGGAATTTGGAATAAGAGGGCTAATAAATGATGTTTGGACATTAGGAAAGCATAAATATTTAATAAATGAGATAAATAAATAAATACAAGGGAAAATCAAGTGGCAATTTATCATGAAAACACGTGGAGGTTGTGGGGCCCAAACAAGCTAGAATTTCTATGCCACATGGCATCCTCCTTTTGCAGTTTCGAATCCATGGGAAGCCTAATCTTCTTGGGACGAGTTAGAAGGATCATACACTTTGCCATATGCATTATAGGTTGAATTTGGATGGAAATGTAACTGACATGGGAAAGCAAGAGTCAAATGGGAGGTTCTTGGACACTTGGGCTAGATTCCCTAACATCTATGACACCAATGATGAAGATGCTATGAAATCTATGACAAATTGCAGACCTGAAGGCTGACATCTGACCATTATGACATGTCATACCTAAAAATAACATCTAGGTGAGCACCCAAGGGAGTTAGAGAAGGCCAAGAGATGCCTACTCGAATTTGTGGAAGGTGGAAGGCTAGGAAGTGGGAGACATGTGGTAATACTTCAATCACTCCCTAATTCGAATTGGCTTGGATACTATGGGTGTAATTGGAATTTTAGAAGGCTAAATATGTTTATAAAATACAAGAATGAAGTAAGAGAAGGGATTTTGACCATTTTGAGAATTTGCATTTGTGAAGAGAGCTAGTGGAAAACTAGTCTACTTGCCTTAGCCAATTTCGAGGGTGAAAGATTCCCATCCTACTTGGTGTTTGGAAAGGCCACTCATACCTTTCATGGGAGCTTTAATGGAGTCTTTATTTGAATGTGTAAGCTACAATGAAGCTCGTGGTTTCTTCTAATGCAGCTCACTCCTTCAACCATTTCCAATTTTCATTGCATATTCTTGATCCTTGAGGAGAGGTGATTTTGGTGAGCTATTGTACTCTTTGGCGAAGATTTTAATGCCCCATTTATTTTGTAATATGAATTAAATGATATGTTCTTCATCTTTAGAAATTTTCAGGTCGATATTCTAAGTGGAAATGTATAAATCTGATTTTTAATGAACAAATGGTGCCATTTCCCCACTATCTTGTTGTATAGCAATGAAATATTAATGTATTCGAATGGAAGAGAATTTATATGATGTATTTATGATTAATGGACTATCATTAATGAGATGCACAAGTTTCATGTTCATTAATTAAGCATTTGGAGTCATCTTGCTCAGTTTTATACTATTTGAAGAAGATTTAATGCCATTTCCCCCAAGGTCGAAACTAGTGATTTTGTAGCTATTGGGAAAGGATTATAATAGAATTTACAAATTGAATAATGAAGCACATGAGACCTTAATATTGTCCCTTATACATTCCCTACCTCTGTTCCGAAATTCGAGTGGGTTTGGAAGCATTTGGAGATCCATATTCAGCATTTACCCTGGGGGGATTTGAACCCCAAATTGCTAGTAAAATTCCATACATTGGCCAGAATCTTAAAGGAGTTTTCATAAGTATTTTTATAGTCCTAAAACATCCCTGAACATCATAATCAAGTCCTAGTATCATTCATACACCTTCTCATAATATTTGGGAGCATTTGGAGCAATTTGGAGACCTAGACATCAAAACTAGTCAAAGGTCGAACTAGGGAAAAAGGTTGAAAATTTCACTATTTTAATAAATTTCAAAAATGGGACATTACACTTTTCAATGTAAAAAGTTGCATAAAGTAAAGTAAAATGGAGAGATAAGCTTAAAGCTGCACAACTCTTTGAAGTTGGTGATTTTCAATTGGTGCATATAAACTTTAAATATTGAGTGTTGTGTCAACAACAATATTTCAATTGCGAAGAATATAATCTTAACGTCGGGTCTACCTTTAAGATATACATAAAAATAGTCTTATTCCTTTTGCATAATTCAATTAACTGCTAGAGTTAATATCAATCTAAATAATATTCGTCAATTCAGTCTTCCAAGGATATTCAGACTATAAGAATAAGGAGAATTAATAAGTTAATAACCAACATTAAGCCCAAGCATGCAATCATGCAGAGGAAGATGTGCAACATAGTTGCAGTTTGACTATTAAATATATTTTATTTAGTAACTACAAAATTTTTGGATGTAATATAAAACAAAGGAAGATTTGGACGTTGAATTGTTGCACATCCAATCGATGGGAATTACACATTAAATCCAAGTAAGATGTGACAAATAATTTACAAAATAACGATGGATTCAATGAATGAATTTGAATAGAAGATGAAATTTCCTATACACAGATATTTCAAGTGAGAGAGAAAGACAAATGAAATTTCCTACACAGATATTTCCTTACCTCAAATTTCCTATATTAATCGAATTACAACGGTTTTAGCAAGATTTGAAAACAACCGGATTTAGTTTAATGTAACGGACTGTGCGAACTAATCAATAGAAATTTATTTTACACATTTTACGGTTGCAACGTATAGCCAGAATATTGGAAGTATAAAATGTTGTTGCTGACTGGTGTAAATCTATTCTATTGTCATCAGTGAAGTCACATAAGTAACTCAATTCTATGCATTGAGATATCTTGGGCACATGGACAGGAAAAGTGCACTCCTACTCACTGCGAAGTAATGATGAGCGGTATTCAACAAGATTTGGTGCAGTTGAAGTCTGCTCAAGGCTTTTTGACAAAGCCAACAAAAAGTACATCTGAATTTTTTTTATTGAGGCGAAATAAGCAGTTTAACATTAATTTTATGTTTAAATTTTGAATTTACATACAACAACTTACATAAAGATGAAAAGTACATATGGAGGGAAGGCTCTTTCGAACTACATATGCATGAAGCTGCGCTTTAAGATCCATTGACATCATACTGAAGCACGCTATGTAGATCCTATTTTTAGTGCATGTGTGAAGTCTAAGAAACTGGATAAACTGGACTTACCCTTGTTCCAAAGCACCACCTTATGATAACAAATTTAAGGATTTTAGGTTTCCGTGGTTTGCAGTGTTTGCAAAGGTATTCGGATGATCCATGGTGGTCATTTTCGTAGTCGACGTTTCGAATCCCAAGCTGGATTCATCATCAGGACAGAATATGTTGTAGGAAGTTGCTCATCTGCATATAAATAGTTAGAGATGCCTTCTCATCTTGTCGTCTTTTCATCTTCTACATCTTCATCTTTTCACATTCACCTTCAACCATGATGTTCTAAAAATTCTCCAATTTCTCCAAATTCCTCTTCGACAACGAAATTCTAGAAATCATTCAAAAATTATTCATTCATACAAGTTCAACTTAATAGAAAGATAATCAAACAAATTAAAAATCATTATTGAAATAATGATTATTAAAACCTTTACTAATGAAATAATGCCACTATATAATAATAAAGGTCTAGCTAATTAATAATTGATAATTGATTATTAATAATAAAATCATTAATTGACCTTCACAATAAAACTATATAGTTTTTATTTCTCAAAATCAACCAGTCACATTAATAATCAAATATTAATAATAATTATTAATGGTCCAAATGATTATTAAAAACCTTTACTAATGAAATAATACAATTATATAACAATAAAGGTCCAATTAAAGATTAGCTAACTAATAATCAACCAGTCATACTAATAATCAATTATTAATAATTATTAATGGTCCATATATAACCAATGAATAATTGAATGAAAAATTCATGATAGTCCTCATACCAATAAAAAATCACCGATGAAATGGATAAGACGAGTCGGAGGCTAGTGATACTCACCACAGAAAGTGCTAGTTATAGAAACATACCTGGTTTTATCCATTACCTTCCTTGTTTACCAGAGGTAGCCATCTCTCGCTTATTTCAAGTCCCCCGTCTCTATTTAGGTTGTTCGGGTGCTTTATGATTTCCAAGGCCTCTCTCACCCTTCGTTTGTAGTAGTGGTCCTCCACCGCGAGTACCTCCGCGTTTTCCAAGCAGACCTGGTGTTTTGTTTTGAGGGAATGCTCTGCGAGTGCGGAAGTGTTTGCCCTCTCTCTTCTTATGTCCGCCCCATGCTCTTTCAATCTAGTTTGAAAAGATCGACCTGTCTCTCCTATATAGCTCTTTCCACATGAACAGTTTACCTTATACACCCCCTTATACTGGTGCCAATCAACCTTGTCTTTCACCGACCTCATTTTCTGTCTAATGGTTTCCATAGGTTTGAAGGCAGTCCAAACTTCTTTTTTCTTTAACACCCTTGCAATTTTGTCGGTTACTCCTTGGATGTAAGGGAGGAAAGCCTTGCGAGTCTTCCTCTCCTTTGTGTGTTGAGTCCAGTTTTCTGCTTTCTTCATTGCCTTATGGATGTCCTTGTTCTTGTATCCCAGGTTACTGAAGACGGTGGTTAAGTGGTCTTTCTCTTTTTCAAGATGCTCCTTGTCAGATATGCGGAAAGCTCTCATGGCCAAGGTATTGATTACCCCAATTTTCTGAGAGGGGTGGTGGTGTGAGTGAGCGTGAAGGTAATTTTCTGAGTGGGTTTTCTTTCTGTAGACACCATGGCTTAGGGTTCCATCTTCCTTTTTCTTTATTAGCACGTCGAGGAAGGGGATGCTACCATCTTCTTCAATATCCATAGTGAACTTAATGTCCTCCGAGATTTGGTTGAGATGCTCATGAAATTTGTTTAGCTCGTTAATCCCATGGGGCCATCTCACATTGGTATCGTCCACCACCCCTCTCAGAAAATTGGGGTAATTAATACCTTGGCCATGAGAGCTTTCCGCATATCTGACAAGGAGCATCTTGAAAAAGAGAAAGACCACTTAACCACCGTCTTCAGTAACCTGGGATACAAGAACAAGGACATCCATAAGGCAATGAAGAAAGCAGAAAACTGGACTCAACACACAAAGGAGAGGAAGACTCGCAAGGCTTTCCTCCCTTACATCCAAGGAGTAACCGACAAAATTGCAAGGGTGTTAAAGAAAAAAGAAGTTTGGATTGCCTTCAAACCTATGGAAACCATTAGACAGAAAATGAGGTCGGTGAAAGACAAGGTTGATTGGCACCAGTATAAGGGGGTGTATAAGGTAAACTGTTCATGTGGAAAGAGCTATATAGGAGAGACAGGTCGATCTTTTCAAACTAGATTGAAAGAGCATGGGGTGGACATAAGAAGAGAGAGGGCAAACACTTCCGCACTCGCAGAGCATTCCCTCAAAACAAAACACCAGGTCTGCTTGGAAAACGCGGAGGTACTCGCGATGGAGGACCACTACTACAAACGAAGGGTGAGAGAGGCCTTGGAAATCATAAAGCACCCGAACAACCTAAATAGAGACGGGGGACTTGAAATAAGCGAGAGATGGCTACCTCTGGTAAACAAGGAAGGTAATGGATAAAACCAGGTATGTTTCTATAACTAGCACTTTCTGTGGTGAGTATCACTAGCCTCCGACTCGTCTTATCCATTTCATCGGTGAGTTTTTATTGGTATGAGGACTATCATGAATTTTTCATTCAATTATTCATTGGTTATATATGGACCATTAATAATTATTAATAATTGATTATTAGTATGACTGGTTGATTATTAGTTAGCTAATCTTTAATTGGACCTTTATTGTTATATAATTGTATTATTTCATTAGTAAAGGTTTTTAATAATCATTTGGACCATTAATAATTATTATTAATATTTGATTATTAATGTGACTGGTTGATTTTGAGAAATAAAAACTATATAGTTTTATTGTGAAGGTCAATTAATGATTTTATTATTAATAATCAATTATCAATTAGCTAGACCTTTATTATTATATAGTGGCATTATTTCATTAGTAAAGGTTTTAATAATCATTATTTCAATAATGATTTTTAATTTGTTTGATTATCTTTCTATTAAGTTGAACTTGTATGAATGAATAATTTTTGAATGATTTCTAGAATTTCGTTGTCGAAGAGGAATTTGGAGAAATTGGAGAATTTTTAGAACATCATGGTTGAAGCTGAATGTGAAAAGATGAAGATGTAGAAGATGAAAAGACGAGAAGATGAGAAGGCATCTCTAACTATTTATATGCAGATGAGCAACTTCCTACAACATATTCTGTCCTGATGATGAATCCAGCTTGGGATTCGAAACGTCGACTACGAAAATGACCACCGTGGATCATCCGAATACCTTTTCAAATAACAAATTTAATTTACTAATGGATCCTTATAGTGTGCAAAGGTTTCTAAGTGTACATGTAATATAGTATGGATTTGACACATATGGCGAATTGTCCCTCCTTCAAGCTTCACCACCTTAATGTAACTTATATTTTTATGAATGTTTGTAAATTAATTTTCCCTTCATTGACCTCATCAACAGGTGTTGTCAGCATACAGGTGTTTTTTGCATGCATGACTTACAGTTGTAAGATGTATCAATGGGTCCACATAAAGACTCGAAAGCTTGAAAATGGTGAAAAAGATAAATTGCAGTGTAACTCCTAGAAATTCGAGAAAGGTTATTTATCGCTGTCTAAAAACAATAATGAACAAGTGTCTATTCCACAAGCCCACCTTACTAGGTATTCAGAGCCATCCTAGCCAGGTTGTTTCGACTATGCCTTGGCATACAACTGACTATGAACCATATATTTTTCGCCTTTTTGCAAATTTCCAGGACCTAAGTACTTTATTTGTATTGAGCAAGCATTGTTATCTCACGGTGTTGGAAGCAGGTCGCCAGTCCTCCAATATAATTTCCAAACATCACAAGAAATGTTTTCTTGAATGCCTACATCTTGTTGTGGTTGGTCCTAGAAATGAAATGAGTTTTATAGGTAGACGTCCACAAAAAATATTTGGTAGAAAGAACCCAAAGCATTATATATTCAACAAGGACTTATTCAAAGGTGTTTCCTAAAGCACTTTCTGGAAAACTGTCACCCTTGCCCCTATTGCAACGAACATCTATTATTTTGGAGTGGAGCTTTGGACGGCCATGAGAAAGGACAAGAAGAATGTGTTTCATTAGGGTTTCTTCAATGTGTATATGTTTTTTCTTTCCATTCTTTGTCTGGTGGGCAATAGCGATGGCGACGGGAAGCTCATAAAGGTATTTGATATCACAATATTTAAAAAAAATGTTGCAGTCTCTTAAACGTTGGAAATCTATGAAGTTAGATTGTTGTCCTCATAGCTATATTTGGATCATTTTTTTGTCTTCTTCATCATTTCAATAATAATAAAATTAAATCAATAGTAATGCTTATTTCATTAGCTTCCTTCGTAAGGTAAGCCTTATTTCCATCACATAGATGCACCAGATCATTGAGGAAAGCCCCATGCAAGTTTTGCATAGTCTAATTGGGCCATAGCGGGCACCATGCCCTTTTGTCGGTGTCCCTCCTTTCCCACCCCATTGGGGCTGAGATACCTATAGGATGAAAAAGATACAAGAAATGTAGGGCAGTTTGAAACACTAACAATATAAGTCGTTAGGGTTTTGAAAATAATGCTTCAGAGGGAAAATGATAAAAATAACTCCAACTAAAACTTATTTACTTTTCTGTCACTTTGGCCATACCAAACCTCTGTTAAGACTGCTAAATTTTTAACACTTGTTTATTTGGTGAGAAGAATTCAATCAAAAATTTATATAAGATATAACTTAGCTAGCAAAATTCTGTTAACTACATGAATTATAGGTTTATATTCTAGTTCAAAATAAATCTAATCCAGAACAAAAACATGTTCCCAAAGAGAATTTAACCATAAATCTAATTGAAAATAAAACATGTACTTGAAGAAAATTTAACTAGCAATCCATCAAAATCAACAAAGATATGCCTTCGAAATGTTGCCTTCCCTATTTAGAAGTAGCCATAGAACAACTGTTGATGCATAAGTTAACGACAATACATAAGGAAGCTATAACTTGCTACTTGGTATGCATAACAATAGTAATTCTTTTGCTACTTGATATGCATAACAATAGTAATTTCTTTTTTGAAATCATCTATGTATACTAATAATTTGTTAATGATTGACATATAATTTTTGTTTTAAGTATTGCAAAGTTAAAATATTCAAGATCCAAATAAAAATATGCTTACTCGGTAATGTTGCAATGCTGCTTGTACAGATTGTTTGATAATCCTAATTAGCTCAAAGAGAAACCTTCCCATTAGAGTATGGACTATACGAGAACAGACGAAAAGCTCTTTCAATTTGACTTCACAGCAGCGATTCTGTTGTCCTTCAAACAATCTCAGGTATGCATAATTGAATGTATTCCAAATATTATTTTGCATGAAGAATTAGGTGGTAAAGTGAAGAGTTCAAATTCTAAATATTAGTTTTCATGACGAAGCTAAGGCGGTGAAGTGAAGAAGCGATGGAGGTGGTGGTAGCAGTGAAAAGTGAGGTCATAAGGCGGAATTTGATGGATGTCTTGTGACAAAGCTGAAAACTCTAGTATTATTTCAAGTTAATGAAGATGGGAGGGTTGATGAATATGTACATGCCCACCACCGCCTTATTGACATGCCACCACCACCTCTTCCACCGCTTGATAGAATAAACATGTCACCACCACTAAACGGTGCAGTAAAATAAATGTCATCAGTCGTCGAGAAGTGATACCATTAATGGTGTCATTAATGACAATTTACGTTTCATTGTATAATGAAAAATCAAATCTTTTCCTATGTTAAAACTTAATACTTTGCTTTATGTACAAGCAAGAAAGAAGCAGGAGCCGATAAATAACGGTTCAAAGTTTCATCCAATGAGAAGGAAATAAATAAAATTATATCTATTATTTAATTGACAAATAAAAACCACTATGTTAAAGTTTGGTTAAAATATGAAAATTGAAAAGTCAAAACAAACTAATGGATAGTCCACGCATATCGAAAACAATAGTTTACTCTCGCCTTCGGCAGGAACTAATAATGATTTGATTTTGTAGCATGTAATTGACACATGCATGCATAACAGTACGGGAACAAATCTCAAGGTAGAAACACTATAGTGGATATGGGACAATGTTGTTATAGGTAAATTAAATAGTACACTAGTATAAATATAAATCCAACAATGGAATTAGATAATAAATATAACAACAAACAAAACATTCATAGAGAAGAGTATTCATTCACATAATGGAATTTTTTTACCCAAGAGACACAAATGAGAAAATCATCATTCGATGATGATTTTTTTCTTGTTTATGATTGTTACAAAAGGTGAGTTATGCACTCTCAAATGAGATTCTAATGCATTCTTACTCATTAATGAGCTTCGCAGAGGCTATGGATCATGGATAATTTTCTTCTAAGGCATGAACAAGCTCAATAGCTACTTCATCCTCCAATATTCAAGTAGAATGCCTCTTTGAACCCTTTTCTTCTACTACTTCCCTTCTTATCCCAAAGATTCACTTGTTCCTTCTTTATTGGTTATCATTTTCTCAAGTAACTCCATCTTTTATTATAGACCAACCTTCGACTTGACCAACCATCAAAGTGTTTCGTTTCACTTTTTAAGGCCTTTGGAATTTTGTCTTCAAGTTGATTGTTGATTTCATACTTAGCTAAAAATTAATTACAAATTTTGAATGAGAAATATTTCATATCCATTTCAAATCAACAAGCAAATTTGGTGCACCAATAAGAGACTACTATGTGCAAATCACCCTCAAATTTAACATAACTTGAAACACATGCTAAGTAGAAAAATTAAGTTTGATATTTATTATGCAAGTTCGTTTGGAATGTTGGACTCGGTGACGTGAATAGGTTAATACCTAGTATTTTGAAAGTATACTTTGCATAAAGGAATTAAAATTTGTTCGGATTAAAGACATGGGTGACATATTTACAATTATTGATATGAGAAAGTATGCATGTCAGCATGATTTTGTGGATTTTTCATTGATATAGAGGAATGTGCACTTAATCAATGTGAAAATGATGGATTTTTTAATTAATGGAAATATTTTATGTTGAATAAAGAGGCACCATCAAATTTCGATATGGTAAGAGATGCACACTCAAGATTCCATGATTTCAATGGATCATGATGGATTTTATGATATTATTAGGGAAGGTGTGTGACCTAATTATTGAGACTATCTTAGATTAATGGGGGTTTTGATTTGGCCTCACTCAACATAATTTTCAAACTTTCAAACAACAAAATAAGCAAGTTATTCAACTAGTGGAGTTGTGCTTGGAATTTGCAAATATTTCCAGTGTTATAAATATAACACTTAATGTGAATACTTCTATTGATAGCAATCCACTTAGGATGTTTTCTATTTTAATTTTTGGAAATTTTCCAAAACATTATTAATGTTAATAAATATTTTTTAAAAATTTCAACTTTTTTTTATTGAACATTGGTATAATTAAAATAAAGTCATTTTAATAACATAGTTTTCCCATTGTTTCATAAAAATTGTAAGTTTCAACTTTTAATATTTCTCATCTCTCGTGATATTTTGATGCAAGTCACCTTACTGGCTACTTTCTTGCTGAACAATACACACGACACAAACCACAATGCTTACACAAACACAGTGTAAAATAGGATGCCAAAAGTGGCTTTATATTACTTCTCTAAATTTGGTTACAATGCGGAATAACTGTAAACAAATAACTAACTACAGTCGCCCTCAGCCGTTACAACTAGAAGTAACTATGGTATGTTCTATCGGTGTGTCGACCTCACCCTCTCCTGGTTCAACTCTGAATGTTGAGATATGACTCGATATCAACTCTCCTCTTCGGTCGGTGTGACTCTTCACAACTCCTCTCGGCTCTCTTCTCTGATACTACTGATCAAAGATTGAAGATCCTCTTCTCTAATTTCCTTCCTCCGTCTTCTACCCTGCTGCTGCTATTCCCGAGACTGCTGCGATCCCCAAGACACGCATTCCTCATGTTCGCCGATCCTTCCAAATCCTATGAACCTACAACTGTCAGCTCCTAGCTGTGCTGCACAACCTCTATCCATGAAATTGCCTGTCATGTCTTTCACCAACTCGCAATAACTGTAATAACTTCCTCAGCAACCCTGAATGGCTACCAGGTACAGTCCCTTGACTTTCTACCCTTCCGACACTACTACAGTATTCGATCACATCTCGACCTTCTTGTCGATTTTGTTTCTCATCTTCTATGATTCGCCAGTCCTCCCCTTCCTCCGCGCTTGGCTCCGCCAAACCTGTCGCGTCATAGTTCGACTACCCGACGTCTTACTCCTTCACTTGCCGTCCATCAACTAATCCCTGTCAATCCTCGACCAAATGAAACATCCACTGCGCTGCTCCAGTCGAGCGCTCTCCGACTGCTTCTGCTTGACTTGTTGACTTCGCCAAGTCAACCTGATCTCTGCACCAATGGTCAACGACAAATTCGCTGGTCGGCTTCCCACCTGTCGATCAAATTTGACAGATCTGCCTACGCCCCGATGCTCCTGCATCAAGCTCCCCAAGTGAAAAAGAATTCGACTGCTCCGTAAGTCTCCTGAAATCTTCTTCAGAAATCCACATCGCCTCCTGCAACTCATTATTTTTCCATCGCACCAAGTATTCCTTCTTTCGTGCGCTACGTGTTCGCCCAACCTCACGCTCTTCGATTACTTCTGCGATCTCTTCCTTGTGTCGATCTGGAATTTGGTCTTTCCAGTCAATGCTTATTACTTCCTCACTTCCACTGCTTGACCCCTCTTCAAACTTGTACAGATCTGAAACATTGAATGTCGCTGAAATGTTCAAGTCTTTCGGCGATTCCAACACATAAGAATTGTCCGAAATCTTCTTCAGAATTCTGCATGGCCCTATCTTCTTTAGCTTCAGCTTGATGTATGTTCCTATCGAAAATCTCTCCTTCCGTAAATATGCATAGACTAAGTCCCCTTCTTGGAACGATTGTAGCCTCTTCTTCCTGTCGGCCCTCAACTTATATGCCACGTTACTCTTCTCTATGCGCTTCTGCACATTTTCATGAACTTCATGCATATGCTCTGCGAACGATTCTGCATCTGTGCTCTTCCTGGTTTCTGTTGGCAACTCGACCAAATCCACCACTCCATGTGGACTTCTTCCCTGGACAATCTGGAATGGGCTCAATCCCATCGACCGACTCACAGAATTGTTATATGCAAACTCCGCCTGTGCCACACTTTCTCCCACTACTTGGATCTATCGGTTGTTAGACATGTCAAAAGGTTTCCTAGACTTTTGTTGACCACCTTGGTCTGCCCATCTATCTACTAATGGTATGCCGAACTAAAGTGAAACTCCGTGTCTAGTTTCTTCCATAGGGTTCTCTAGAAATGCCCCATAAACTTAGTATCCCGATCCAACGTGATACTCTTTGGAAACCCGTGCAATCTGACTATCTCCTTGAAGAATAGTACAGCAATCCCTGTGGCGTCACTCATTTTCTTACATGGTATGAAATGCGCCATTTTCGAAAATCTGTCGACTAAAACAAATATTGAGTCGCTTCCTTGCTGAGTCTTTGGTAATCCTAACACAAAATCCATGCTAAGATGATCCCAAGGGTTATCTGGTACCGGCAATGGTATATACAACCCCGTGTTCTGACTCCTTCCCTTTTCCAACTAGCAAACTTGAAATTGTCGAACCCACCTTCCGACATCTGTCGACATCCCTGGCCAAAAATACTGCTCATCAACCAGTGCTTTGGTCTTGTCGATGCCAAAGTGTCCTGCTAACCTGCCATTATGAAGTTCTCGGATTAGGTTATCTCTGACGGATCCTCTGGGAATACACAACTGAATTCCCCTGAATAGATAACCTTCTTGAATGAAGTAACTTAGATATGGATTCCTATCGATACTCCAAGGTTCACGAGAAGCCTTCCATGCTTTTTCAAAATCCTCATCGGTCTCATACTTCGTCTTTATCGACTCTATCCCTGTTTCCTGAACTGTCGTTGTGCTCATTAGTGCAACTCTTCTGCTCAATGCGTCGGCAACTTTATTCGACTTGCCCGACCTATGTCACAACATGAATGTGTATCTTTGAAGTAGCTCCACCCACTTCATGTGTCTCTGATCCAATTTCGACTGAGTGTTCAAATATCTCAGTGCTTGGTGATCTATGTACAACACAAATTCCTTGGGCAACAAATAATGCCTCCACTTCTTCAATGCTTGAATGATAGCATAGAACTCCTAGTCATAGACCGAATACTTCTACTTCGCTCCATTCAGTTTTTCACTAAAGAATGCAATTGGTCGACCCTCCTGGCTCAACACTGCTCCAATTGTCGTTCCACTCGCATCACAATCAACCTGGAAAACTTTGTCAAAGTCTAGGAGCACCAAGAATGGGCTCTTAGTGACCTTTTCCTTCAACTTGTCGAAAGATTTCTGGGCTTCACCTGTCCACTTGAACTCACCCTTTCTCATGCATTCTGTCAATGATTCACAAATTCGACTGAATCCCCGAATGAAATTCCGGTAGAAACTAGCAAGTCCATGGAAACCTTTCAGTCCAGTTGTACTTGTCGGTTCCGTCCAATCCACTATTGACTTCACGTTCTCCGGGTAAATCACCGACCCTTTACCCAAGATTACAAATCCCAAGTACACCAATTCCTTCTTCATTAAGAAACACTTTTGCAGGTTTATCATCAGCTTTGCTTCCTGCAATTTCTGCAATACTTGTCGAATGTGTTCCAAGTGTTCTTCCTTGGTTCGACTGAAAATCAGAATGTCGTCTAAATAGACTATGACAAACTTTCCTAGAAATGGTTTCAACACTTCATTCATCAATCTCATGAATGTGCTGGGTGCATTAGTCAACCCAAATGGCATGACTAACCACTCATACAACCCTTCTTTTGTCTTGAATGTTGTCTTCCATTCATCTCCTTCTCTGACCCTAATCTGGTGATATCCACTCTTCAGGTCTATTTTTGTGAAATATGTCGCTCCACTCAGGCAATCCATCAAGTCATCCATCCTCGGTAATGGAAACCGATACTTGATCGTGATCCTATTAATGGCTCTGGAGTCGGTACACATTCTCCATTCTCCACCCTTCTTCGGTGTCAATACCGCCGGTATTGCACATGGGCTCAGACTTTCTCTAATTAACCCTCTATCCAACAAATCTTGGACCTGTTGGTTTAGTTCCTATCCCTCTGTCGGACTCATCCTATACAGTGCTTTGTTTGGAAAACTCAACCTTGGAATTAAGTCGATCTGATGGGATATGCTCCTTGTCAGTAGCAATCCCGTCGATTTCTCATTATCCATTATGTCCTTGAATTCTTCGAGCAACTCCTCGATATCGACCAGAATGTTCTCCTCCCTGGTTGTTCCTTCGACATGTGGTCCTTTTGGAATGATCGCAAAACATCCCGACTGCCTCTCCTCTTCTGTGAGGAATTCCTTCGCGGTGCTCATCAACACTCGCTTTTCCCAAAGATCGCTCTCACCGTCCTTACTATCGGCTTGCTCTTCTCACCTCGGCTTAAGAGTCCTCTTCACACCATTCTTCCACACTGTGACTGTGTTGGCTTGACCATCATAGATCATTTTTCGATCATATTGCCATGGCCTTCCTAACAATAAATGGCATGCATCCATGGGAACTACATTGCACAATACGCAGTTTTTTAATCCTTCAACTCTAAATTTTATTAGGCACTGTCTAGTCACCCCAACATGGTGTCCTTTCTACAACCATGAGATCTTGTAGGGGTGTGGGTGTTCTTGACACTTCAACCCGATCTTGTCGATGACTTTTGTCGACACAAGATTCTCCGTGCTTCTGCCATCAACTATGGTTTTGCAACGCCATTCCCCGATCCACACCTTCGTTTGAAAGATTGCCTTCCGTTGTGTCGGTTCCATCGAGTCACATTGATCTCCCTGCATCAAGCCTCTCTGAACCGTCAGGTTTCGATTCTTCTTCTTTTCACCTCCACTGTTGTCGGATGCTGATTCTTCCCTCTCATCGACTTGTTCATCCTTCCGACTTCTGGGTTTTGACTCCTCTGCAGCATGTAAGTTTTTTGGGCACTCATATGCCTTGTGTCCCATTCCTCGACACTTGTAACATATTATGGCTGGTCTGTTAGCTCCTTTCCTGTAGGATGGACCACTTTGACTATACGCACCTTGACCGCAGTTCTCACAACCATCACATCGATTTTCTTGCGCTTTCCCTATCGATGTCCCTTCAGCGTGTCGGCTATCTTCGACACTTTCCCTCCTGTACCCGCTACTTTGGCCTTTCGCAGAGACATTTTTCACACCCCGACCAGTCATCCTTCCCCTGGTTTCTACAGATTTTCTTAACAGTTTCTCTTCTACCTTCAGAGGTAACTGGTAGGCTTCACCAACTGCTCTAAATCTCGACATGATGAGTTCATCATGAATAGCATATTTCAAGCCGTTCACGTATCTAGCGACAACTTCTTCTCCTTCATCAGTTTGTCCTGACCGAATCGACAATTGGTAGAACTCCTCCGTGTACTCTTTCACGGTCATTTCTTTCTGTCGAAAGTTTTGTAACTTCCTGAACAAGGAAATCACATAGTCATTTGGCAAGAAATTTCCCCTAAACTTGGCAACCATTCTATCCCAAGACTTGATTTTCTCCTTGCCTTTCTTAAGTCTGTCAGCCTGAACATTGTCCCACCACAACAAGGCATGACCCTTCAACCTCAGACACATTGTCTTAACCCGTTTAGGATCCTCGATCTACTCTATGTCAAAGGATTTCTCCATTTCTCTGAACCAGTCGATCAAATCTTCTGGGTCCAAGCTTCCCAAGTACGTACGCATGTCTATCTTTGCCCGATCTCTCATATCTGTCCGAAGTTTGATCAGTTTTTCTTCTAGTTCCTCTACGGCTTCATCCCGAGCTTCCACCCCTTCGACTTCCTCGTCGTTGTGGTCTAGTACATCAGGAATACAACCATACCTATGATTTTATTTGATCGTAGCGACTTCATTTGTCAAAGTTTGCATCGTTTTGACGCATTCGTCGAACATCTCACGATCCACTGTGACGGTTGCTACGCCATGTGCCCTTCATCCTTGGACATTAACACCTCTGTGAGCCATTTCCAACCTCTGCTGAAACTCTCACGCACCCAATCGCAACCGGACTTTAAAACAAGTCGTGCACAACTCTACCCAACCGCAGCTAGAGCTATTCAATTCACTTGTAGGCTTAATATCACGAACTCAACGGATCTTCTGGTACAATACCAACTGATGCACCAACATAGGTCAGGTTGATGTAGTCGTCTTTCCCATCGGACTTTCAATCTCTCGCTCTGATACAAACTGACGCAAGTCACCTTACTGGGTACTTTCTTGCTGAACAATACACACGACACAAACCACAATGATTACACAAACACGGTGTAAAATAGGATGCCAGAAGTGGCTTTATATTACTTCTCTGAATTCGGTTACAATGTGGAAAACTGTAAACAAATAACTAACTACAGTCGGCCTCAGCCGTTACAACTAGAAGTAACTGTGGTGTGTTCTCTCGGTGTGTCGACCGCACCCTCTCCTGGTTCAACTCTGAATGCTGAGCTATGGCTCGATCTCAACTCTCCTCTTCGGCCAGTGTGACTCTTCACAACTCCTCTCGACTCTCTTCTCTGATACTGCTGATCAAAGATTGAATATCCTCTTCTTTGATTTCCTTCCTCCTTCTTCTACCCTAATGTTACTGTTCCTGAGATTGTTGCGATCTCGGAGACATGCATTCCTCTTGTCCGTCGATCCTTCCAAATCCTTCGAACCTGCAGGTGTCAGCTCCTAGCCGTGCTGCACAGCCTTTGTCCATGACGTCGCCTGTCACATCTTTCACCAACTCGCAATAACTGTAATAAATTCCTCGGCAACCTTGAACGGATACCAGGTATAGTCCCTTGACTTGCTTCCCTTCTGACCCTACTACAGTAGTCGATCACATCTCGACCTTCCTATCGGTTTTTCTTCTCATCTTCTGCGATTCGCCAGTCCTCCGCTTCCTCCGTGCTTAGCTCCGCCAAACCTGTCGCATCGTAGTTCAACTACCCGACGTCTTACTCCTTCACTTTCCGTCCATCAACTAATCCCTGTCGATCCTCGACCAAATGCAACATCTGCTGCGCTGCTCCAGTCGACCGCTCTCCGACTAATTCTACTCGACTTGTTGACTTCACGAAGTCAACCTGCTTTCTGCACCAGTGGTCATCGGCAACTCCGCTGGTCAGCTTCCCACCTGTCAATCAACTTCGATGGATCTGAGACAAACCCAAGAAGAACAAAAAAAATGAAATGCAGAATGACAGAGAGCATATCAAGAAATAAAATCTAACGAAATAACAATAGAAGAATGAGAAGAACAAAGAAAATAAAATGCAGTTCGATATAAAGGACATCGAAAAAGAAAGTTAGACGAAATGACAATAGAAGAACAAGAAGAAGAAATGAAATGAAAAGTAGATCGACAAAAAGAATATCAAAAAATAAAGTTAGAAGAATTGACAACAGAAGAATGAGAAGAACAAAGAAAATAAAATGTTGACTGACAAAGAGCATATCAAGAAAGAAATTTGAAGCAATTGGAAGAACAAAGAAATTGAATTGTAGAACAACAAAGAAATCAAATTGTTGAACAACAAAGACAATATTCAACCAATATACCCGTAGAACCAGATGTAGAAAATGCTCAATGTGTAACAGTCATCGAGCGACATGATGCTGACATGGTCCATATTGAAGTAGTTCCAATTGCTAATATGGTCCTATATAAGGAGATTCAAGTTGAGGATAATATATCAGTACCATATGAAAAAATGTATACTAGACATCAAAAATTTCATGACCAAATTGATCAATTAGAAGAAGTTCAAATGTGTCATGTATGTTAGGATTCATATGCTGGAATACAATTACGTAATACAAATATAGGTCCCCTGTGCATGCAATGTCTAAGAGAGAGAACTATTCATAGATTCTCAGCTAGGAACCACATGGATCCAGGAACACAACCTCATATCCTTGAAGTTCTCACACAAGTTGAAGAGATGTTGATAGCATGTGCAAGTCCAATTTTGCAGGTTATGCATTCAATAGGTGGACAATAAAAATATCAAGGACACACCATTATTTTTCTGCAAGAGGTTAAATACGTTTCCAAGACATTGGCATGGCAAATTAACAAGTTAGACTTAATGGTCGTTGTGCAAAAAAAAGGACGACAAGGATCCAGTTATGATTTCACTATTAGGAAACAAAGAGTTATGGATGCATTATTATATAAGATTCAAAATTATCCATATTATCGAGATCCTTGGGTTGATTCTAATGCAGTAGAAGAGTTACCTGAAAATGCAACAGATATCGCATATATGCTTAATTCTGTTACTCTACCCGATATTGACGATGACATAGAATTTGCAATGTTGGAATGGATACCAGGGGTTGATGATACGTTAGATGGTTTACAAACATCTTATTTTGAACAAAAATATTTTCATAATTTTTTAATGAATATTAGAGATGCAATTCCAACAATAGAGGATTGGAAATTACTGATGACTTGTACAGATACTTCCTTATACGCTTCAATGAAAAATTCCTTCGATAAGGTGATACATTTGTTTGTGACAAATGATGATGTAAACTGTCATAACAAGCATTTAATAAGAAGTCTGGACTGTCCCATTGCGACCAGTATTGCTACATCTGTAAGAAGCAACTATTGTATGGAAATAGATGAAGAAGACTTGGAACTTGAATTACTTATAGCCGTAGGAGCAAGGGTAATGCTTACATCAAACCTGTGGACTGATGCAGGACTTGTCAATGGTTCTCTTGGAGTTATACAACAAATTGTATATAAACCTAGAAGTTCACCTCCAAAACCACCCACATATGTTTTAATACAATTTGATAATAATATGGGCGTTCCATGGGATGAATTGTTGCCTCAACTTGTTCTTATTACACCTATCGAAAGAGGTAATAAAAAAAATTCAATGAAACTCGCTTGGGGCTTAACAATCCATAAGTCTCAAGGATTGACATTAGAGAAAACTACTATTAATATTGGAAAAAAATAGAGGTAGGGTATGACATTTATAGCAATATATCGAGTTAAGGATTTGGCAGGTCTACGATTTCAACCTCCCTTTTCATATGATCAATATGAGAAGATGTAAAAACTACCAGGAGTGAAGATAATAAAATATGAAGAAGATAGATTAAGAATGATCACGATGTAAACTCTATTTTCATGAATTTATTCCTTACAAAATTATTATCTCTATTTTCCAATTTTCTAATTTACTCAATCCTTAATACTTATTACTTACATTATGATAATCCTCATGATTGTATATGTGTTTTCAACTTAACCTATTCCTTACAACATGATAATCGTCAAAGATATATAATTACATAACGTTGATCAAATTCCAATTTTGTGTCACCGCCTACGGCTGGAACCATCCTAGATCCAAATCCTAGGCTCTATCAAGCATTGAGAGGGATCGAATATCTTGAGGTTCAAACCTCTTCTCAGGTATTGCACTCAAGGAGTTATTCAAGGAGAGGTTTGCATCTCAAGAGATTTGATCCCTTTCGGTGTTTGATAGAGCCTATGATTGGGATCTAGGCTGGTAACTTTAAAATTAAATGCAAAATTCACTTGATTCTCTTGGTTTAAGTTAGATGTACACCCTGTTGATGTATATGTAACTTCAGAATGTATTTCACATATATGTATATTGTATTCCTATAGAGATGGTATTATTCCTCTATAAGGAAGTGTCGTCATTTATATTGTAAGTGTCGTAACTTATACTTGATGGGTTATTAGACCACCTTATTTGGGGTCGGCCCTGTATAAGTCATGTGGGTCAAAGGGTTATTAGACCACCCTATTGGGGGTCGGCCATGTGGGTCAAAGGGTTATTAGACCACCCTATTGGGGGTCGGCCCACTCAGCATTATGTTATGTGGTAAAGTTCGAGCCTACATGATTTAGGTAAAAAGGCAAGTCAAGTCAAGTATAAATAGAGTGCGGGAGGCACTCTATTTGCTCACTCACTTCTCACACATGCACTCAAGGAGGAGTGGCGCACTTATGGAGGAGGAGAATCTGCTGCTAGGTTATGGATATCTCTCTTGGTTGGTTGTATCATTGCTCTATCTATCTCTGAGGAAGTTATTGGGGTTTTTCACCTTTATGGTTTTCCCCAAGTAAATCTTTGTGTCTCTTGTGTGCTTGCATTATTGTCTCCATGATTGATATGATGTAGATATGCTGTACATGTTGTTCTCTCAGTTAAGATCCTAGATCATATTGAATTAAATTCAGAAAATTTAACATGGTATCAGAGCTAGCCTGAAAGAAGGCATGATATGGCATGTATGACACTTGTTGCACTTACGATGCTAGGGCTTGATATAGCAAAAACCAGTCATCGTAGCACTTTCGCTATAAATCCGTTTTGGCGAAGTTTTCGGATCTGAAATTGTTACAGGCCGAAGCTAAGATCTCCAGGTACCTTGTGTCCAAAGGACAACCTCTAATTAGTTGTACTTTGTGATTTATGATCTGTACAATATAGGGTTTCTGCCTCTTCCAGATCTGAGTCAAAATCAGGTGACCGTGGGAAAAAGGTCATATCTTGGGCTAGGAAGCTCCAAATGAAATTTCGTAAAAAGTGACAGGTAGTACACAGTCCCTACTATCTCAGAAAACGTTTTCAGAGGCCGAAGTTCAACCAGTGACACGTGGAACGCCGTACAAGTTCGCTCTCCTGTATTATCCCATAAACAGGTCACGTTGCGACATTTGGCATAACTCTCTCTCAGAGAATCCAATTGAGGTCAGACCTGTCAGGATGGAAAGATAACAGGTCAGGATATCTCAGAAAACGTTTTCAGACCCTGTGGATCAAAAATTTCGGATTTACACCAGAAACAATCAGGTACATATTTCTGTCAAAACAGAATTATTTTTTGGTACCTTCATTCATGGCTTCCGGAATTTAGGGCTTTGGAGAAAGTTGGAATTTTTGTAATCGAAGACCACGGATGGATGCTACTCATCAAAATAGAAATTTAGAGACCAAGATCAGAATTTTTGGTTGGGCAGAAGGCCGGGCTTGATTAGACCCTAGTTCGGGACTTTGATCAGAAAAGTGGAAAATTAGGGCTTCTGTAAAAATGGGAATTTTTGAAATCTATGACCACGGCTGGAAGCTCCTCAAAAAAATAGAAGCTTAGAGCTTTGGATCAAACATTTTGATTGGGAAGAAGAGTGGGCTTCATCAAACCCTAGTTCAGGGTCACGTCCAGTGAATCCAGAAGTTTCAAAAGCAAAATTGAGGAGTGAAACTTTGCAGTTTTCAAATTCTGAATATACCAACTTGATCAGCTCATCAAGGCACATATTTCTATCCTGTCAGAAGTTTGAAATTCAAAGTTTGAATTTTTGGGGTTTCTCTGACAAACCCATATCCAGCTCAAGGTCCAGTTCTTGCAAATCAAGTGGATTGGGTTAATCCTAGAAGAAGATGGATTGATCACTTGCATAAGTGAAGAAGTTCCTGTCTCAGAGGGAGATGAGGATAAGGCCTTACATAAGAAGATTACAAGCGATCTCGATAGGTATGACTCATCGAGGTATGTTTCGATATTTGTCCATGATTAAGTTTATGGTATGTTTGTCTTCATGTTATTACGGTTAGTACAATTTTGATTTTAGATTTGTCGTATAACCTTAACAAATTATGAATGCATGATAGAAGATACTCATTGGTTAGGGTGTTGACACTTATGATTGTACTAATGCATTATGGTGTTGTATGAGGTTTATGTTGTCTACTAAAATGAAAGGTACACCAAGAAAGACAAATCATGTTCTGGTCCAAGAACATATGATCATGATAACATGAGGACAAAGATTCATCCATTGTCATGGATCTCATAGAAGATCCATTTACGAGGTATGTATAACTTGGTTTTGTAATAGTTAACCTATGAGATATACAGGTTACTAGCACAAGTCATTGAAGAAGAACAAGAAGACATCATGTGAGTATGTTAGACATAAATAGCTAGCATGCTAATCCAGGTATGTTTTTCCTATATCAAGATAGAATCTTACCTTGTGTTAGGATCTTATACTGTTGTTGATAATGATTATTCATGAAGTCATAGGTTTGAATAATCATCATTGTATGCATATTATGTTTCTTACCATAATTGATGATATGACTAACCAGAAGAATCATGATGGTATAGGTTTGAATAATCACAAGTTTTATGCATTTTATATCTCTTATCTTGATTGATGATTCAACTAACCTGAAGAGTCATAGGTTTGAGTAATTATAGGTTTAGACATGTTATGCTTCTTATGATTTGATTAACCATAAGAATACTACATAAACCTTGAATGCTAATACTTATTATTTCTGTTTGAAATGATCATGACTATACATGCTTGAGATTATTGTGTTTTAATAGTATACTAATGAATGTATGATTTTATATGAGATTCAAGAATAGGTAATCCAGGAAGAAAAGATCAAGAGGGAGTACACTCCAGTGGTTTATGCAAGGATGCAGATATTCAGAGGGAGTTGACCATCTCTCTACATCCCACAACAAAAAGGTGTAGAAGAAGCTACTTCAGATTAGGACTCCAGCAGCTCCTACAAGGAAGCGAAGACTCAGAGGCAGTCCACCCAACGAACAAACAAAGATAAGTATTTGAATTGTCATTTCTTAAATAATACTATTCAATAATGTATATACTGATGTTCCTAGAATTAGGTTGTGTATTATGCATATTAGAATAATTGCATTGATGAACAGTATACTCCTAATATGCATGGGTAAGTGGCCTATGGCACTGTACAACATTCCATTGCTACTTATCTAGAATGAAACCTCTTTGATGACATGTTGGGAGTTGTGCACACTCTTAAGAATGTTCTGGTAGAGATTGGAAGGCATCTAGAAAGTTACAGAATATGGATAAATGTTGTATTGAAGCATTGGCTAAGATAATTGCATGACTGTATGGCATATTTCTTTATGTGTAAGAATTTGTTCTGAAAACTATGAGATGTTTTCTAATCATGCAATTTAACTTGTTGTGTAGGAAAGATCGTATGCCATCTCCTACAAAAGAAGAACTACAACATTTGTTCCAGCAACAAAGATATCTATTGAAGATATTGAAGATATTGAAGTTCCCAGGATCTGGGATGAAGAAATGAAATGCCATGATCCGTCGATCATGAAGAATGATGTTTGGGATGTAATCCCAAGACATGAAGGGAAGTTTGCTATGACTTCCAAATAGAACTATCAGATCAAGCATGTTGCAGATGGCAGCATTGAGAAATACAAAAGTGATGAAATAGAAGATGCACCAGATGGATTTCAAGACAGCATGGTGCAGAACTTGATATGGTAGGATAGACAGCTTTCTATCCATCTTGGGATTTACCAAGAATAAAGCGGATTCCAACCTTTACTAAAAGGTTGAGGAAGGCAATCCAGTGATACTACTTTTGTATGCAGATAACCTGTTTGTTACAGGTGAAGATAGATTGATTGCCGACATGCAGCGGAAGCTTACTACCGAGTTCGAGATGAAGAACTTGGGGATGATGCACTATTTGTTTTTGGCATGGAGGTGTGGCAGAGTGCAGATGGAATCTTCCTTGGACAAGGGAAGTATGCAGTAGAGATCCCGAAGAGGTTCAGGATGATGGATTGCAAGGCCATGGCCACACCTATGGCATCAAATCTGAAGCTTCTATGTGATGCTTCATCTGAGCCGTTTGATGTCGCTATGTATCGCCAGATGATTGGGTCCTTGATGTACCCGACGAACACGAGACCATACATTTGCTTTGCTGTGAACACATTGAGCCAGTTCCTGACGGATCCAAGGAGTGTTCACCTGGTTGCTGTAAAGCATATTCTGAGGTACCTGAAGGGTACAGTGGATTATGGGCTCAGGTATGAGGCGAATCAAAAGTTTAACCTGCAGGGTTATGTTGATTCAGATTGGGCTGGCAGTGCTGCAGATAGGAAGAGCACATCTGGGTGTTGCTTCAGTATGGGATCAGGTGTGATCTCTTGGTTTAGCAGGAAGCAATCCTGCGTAGCACTGAGTACAGCTGAGGTAGAGTATGTTGCAGCCTGCTCAGCTAGTTGTGAGGCAGTATGGCTATGGAAGCTACTGTCTGAGTTATTTGATCTCCTGTTGGATGCTACTGGTATCTTCTGTAATAACCAGAGTTGTGTGAAGCTGTCCGAGAACCCAGTGTTTCATGACAGGTCGAAACACATAGAGATCAAATATCACTATATCAGGGATATGGTGCAGAGAGGAGCTGTGAAGCTCCTGTATGTTGCGACGGACGAGCAGATTGCAGATGTGCTGATGAAGCCACTAGCCAGGGTGAAGTTAGAGTACTTCAGAGAGAGGCTTGGCATGCTTCAGATCGAGGACACTTCGAGGAAGAAGTGATGAACACATTTGCTGAAGCCATTCCAAGCATGTTGGAAGGGGGATACTTCACATGGCTGTGGATGTAAGCGCTGAATGATGAACATCAGGAGGATGTTCTGGTTTCTGCTTGGATATGATCAGTTGGATCATTATATGTATTTTGTGTATGCATCATGTTGGATGCTGGATATGATCAGGTAGATCATGTATGCTGATGGATACATTGTGTGGATCATGTATCCTTGTATGATCAGGTAGATCATGTATGCTGATGGATACATTGTGTGGATCATGTATCTTTGTATGATCAGGTAGATCATGTATGCTGATGGATACATTGTGTGGATCATGTATCTTTGTATGATCAGGTGGATCATGTATGTTGATGGATACATTGTGTGGATCATGTATCTATGTACGTATCAGGTGGATACTTGGATGATCGTGGATGACGAGCTTCTCCAGATGACATGCAGCAGGATGTTGCAGTGATGATGATCAGGATGATCATGTGTACATCAGGATGATGTTTGATGAGTATCAGATGATACTTTGTGGCCGTGGATCAGGTTGTGCAGGAAAGCATGTAATTTGTGCCCTGGGAGATTTGCATATGGTCTTTCGAGGTTTTGCCTATGGCATGTAATTCGGTGCCCTGGGACATCTAGAAAATGCTCTTGCGAGGTTTTGCTTGGGAGGACATGTAATTTGTGCCCTGGGAGATTTCAGGTCGGAGTTGTGTACCCGTAACATCCTGAGATGCTCTTGCGAGGTTTTGTCCTATGGCATGTAATTTGCTCCTGGGAGATCTGGACAGGATGAAAAAGGCCTCAGATGCTTCAGCCAGGTTTTGCCATGACCACATGTAATTTGCTCCTGGGAGATCTGGACAGGATGAAAAAGGCCTCAGATGCTTCAGCCAGGTTTTGTGGTGGACCACATGTAATGTGCTCCTGGGAGATCCGACAGGTAGAGCTGTGTGATCGTAACAGCCTGGGATGCTTCAGCCAGGTTTTGTGGTGAGATCACATGTAATGTGCTCCTGGGAGATCCGACAGGTAGAGCCGCGTGCTCGTAACAGCCTGGGATGCTTCAGCCAGGTTTTGTGATGGGTCACATGTAATGTGCTCCTAGGAGATCCTACAGGTAGAGCTGTGTGCTCGTAATAGCCTGGGATGCTGCAGCCAGGTTTTGTGACGCACGTAATCAGTCCTGAGGATTCCACAGTATGGCCAGTGATGATGAAGACCTGCAGGTGGTGGGCCTACATCCAGTATGAAAAAGGACTGGCTCTGTAGAACTTCCTATGACGAGTAGATTCAGAGATTGATTGAGATAGCAGCAGCAGTGACGATGATGATGACTCGATGATGATTATCCAGTGACGATGATCCAGAGAAGATGACTTGTGCTAGAAGAACTGTGCTGAGAAATACCTTCCTAGTTAAGAGGGAGTGTTGATGTATATGTAACTTCAGAATGTATTTCACATATATGTATATTGTATTCCTATAGAGATGGTATTATTCCTCTATAAGGAAGTGTCGTCATTTATATTGTAAGTGTCGTAACTTATACTTGATGGGTTATTAGACCACCTTATTTGGGGTCGGCCCTGTATAAGTCATGTGGGTCAAAGGGTTATTAGACCACCCTATTGGGGGTCGGCCATGTGGGTCAAAGGGTTATTAGACCACCCTATTGGGGGTCGGCCCACTCAGCATTATGTTATGTGGTAAAGTTCGAGCCTACATGATTTAGGTAAAAAGGCAAGTCAAGTCAAGTATAAATAGAGTGCGGGAGGCACTCTATTTGCTCACTCACTTCTCACACATGCACTCAAGGAGGAGTGGCGCACTTATGGAGGAGGAGAATCTGCTGCTAGGTTATGGATATCTCTCTTGGTTGGTTGTATCATTGCTCTATCTATCTCTGAGGAAGTTATTGGGGTTTTTCACCTTTATGGTTTTCCCCAAGTAAATCTTTGTGTCTCTTGTGTGCTTGCATTATTGTCTCCGTGATTGATATGATGTAGATATGCTGTACATGTTGTTCTCTCAGTTAAGATCCTAGATCATATTGAATTAAATTCAGAAAATTTAACACACCCATGGTGTCCAAAGTCATGACTAGGTATATAGAATATTAATAAGACTTCTTAACATACTTAAACCAAAATGGAATCTGTACATTCAACTCCACTGTATTTTTTGGATAGGCCTCATTTGGTCTTAAGAGATGGTGAACATCATCACGATAAAAATACTTAACATTTTTTTGAATTATCATCTGAAATTCATATCCATCTTAAACTTGGATCTATCAAGAATCAAGAGGGATCGAATTTTGTTGGGGTGTAATTTTTTTTTATCTTAAACTTTTACACATCAAGAAACAAATTTACATCTCAAGAAATTCGATCCCAAATATCTTTATTTAATTTTTTTGTTGTTGTCATGTACCTTACATCTCCCATACTAAATTGTAAAGCACCGAGCTACTCTTACTACAATGATCCTTGTTATTTAATATATTATACCTTTTAAATACTATTCAAACCCATATTTTTTTATTTGCTAGAATTTCCCTAACTTGTGTGAGTGGCATTTGGTTTAAGAAACCATGACCCAGGGGCATCTAAGCCGTCAAAATTACTTGGGGATTGCATCTGTCTTGGGCCACATCAACTCTCAATTGGTTGGATTTTGGATCTCTCCTCCCAACTAGCTCAACCTTAAGAGGAATTAAATCCGATTCGCCCTACTGATGAGACCCACACCTTAACTGAATGAGCTAGTGCGAATTAACTATTCAAACCCATATTAATTAGTTTCTTTGAACCCATATTATTGTATTTGATGAAGATGCTATGAAAAAATCATTCCAAGGATTACAATTGGCATCCAATGGAGCATGTAGCATCAAAGATAACGTGCTTAATATGGGTGCATCAGTGGAATTACTCTCCACTATAATACTTTTCGTTGGTAAAATATATGGATTTTTCTTTCATTTGTTGGACGATGGACAAGTGTCACAATACATTGATTCTTGATGCTTGTCAATGGAGTGTTTATATACCATCTAGCAAGAAACTCATATCAGCTAGCAAGTGTCCATGACATGTAGTTCAAAGTATCATGAAGATGATGATGATTATGGTTATTCACGTCTCCTGAGAGCAATTTTGGTCTATTGGACCTTAAGTAAAAAAGAGTTAAGAAATTACATGGATTGCTTAAAAATTTTATTTCTGTGCTAAAAAAGATTGAAGAGAAGCATTCCTAAGTCACTATAGTTTTGGTGAGTTAAAAGGTTATGAAGCTCATTATTGTAACAAGTATTTTGAAATTGAGATCTAATGTGGGTGTACGTAGGACAATCTAAGAGGAAGTGTTTTTCATCCTCAACCTTCTTAGTGTCACAAAGATAACAAATTATGTCTACCCAAGGTGTTTTAGGAATTGTCCAACACCCAGCTTCACTATGGAGTTCATGCGAGTTCGTTCTTATTTTAGCAATCTTGATCTTCTTCTTTGCGCTGGTTAAAACAGAGATATATTGTTGATATTCAAGATTGTTGTTAATCACCTTCTTATAATATCTTAATCTTATCCTATCCTCTAATTCTTTATCGCACCATAGTTTCTTCTTAAAATTAGATGTAATAATATTTTTATGTTATCGATATTATGCAAAGTGACCTCTTCCACGATATTATGTAATAATATTAGAGCTAGGATTCGATCTTGGGACATGTGGGTTATAAGTAAATTTTTAAAATCCATAATTTTCTTAAAGTGTAAAAGCTTTGGCGAATCCTACTAATTCTTAAATTTCCAACCATAAAATGTTTCACGATATTTTTGTAAAAACATTTAAATTTCTAAGCATTTTATATATTTCCTGGACAATTTTGGCGATATATAGAGTAAAATAATTTTATCCCATAAAATTTGGGTGAATCAATTTATAAAATAAATGAAAATTGACAAAAAAATATTTATGAAAAAAAAAACCCTAAAATTAACCCATGAACTAAATTTAGCTCATAAAATTTTCCATAATTATACATCCACCAAACTTCCACTGTATTATAATAATTATATGAAAAATATGCTTTTATATATATATATTAATGTATATTAATTAATAGATATGAAATGCTAAATCCAAAAGTTTAAATTTTAATTTCCTCACTTCTAAAGGATTAGAATAAATTATGTCCACCCTATCAAATCTATATAGGACTGTGAAATTCCACGTTTGCAATAATGGAGGTGGAGGCAATGAAAGACTATCGGTTTGGAGAGGAACGGTTAAAAATACATGATCCTGAGAAAGTATTTGCATACAATAGAAATTAGGTGATCATTCTTGGTTGGTTTTCGTAAAATGTTTTTTGAATATATTAATAGGTTTTCGTAAAATGTTTTTTATAATGTATTAATTAATATTAGTTTACTTGTGATGAAGGGTGGATGTTCTCTCCTTTTTGTATTAATTAATATAGTTTACTTGTGATGAAGGGTGGATGTTCTCTCCTTTTTGTATTAATTAATATTAGTTTACTTGTGATGAAGGGTGGATGTTCTCTCCTTTTCGATTTTTTTTTTAATTTGAAATATTTAAGAAATAGCTGAAATATCCAATTTCTTTTCTATTTTATTTTACAAGTATATATAAATTATTTATAAATATAATACATGGATCCCAAAAAATAGCTCATGGATTGAATGTGGATTTTAGATTTACTCTAAATACATAAAATTGTTAGTATTAGAGAGATCCCGATCCTTTTCTCAATACTGGATTTTTGAATATGAGCACTATTTAACCATTCACCATTCACCTACGTTTTCAACTTTCATCCTGTCGTCAAACCATGAGATGGTCTATTCTGTTTTTCCCTGTCATCGACTAACATATTCTTTTTTGTTTGTTTGGCATCCCTAATGAGTATATTATAATTAATTAGGTTAATTACAATGTAACTATAATTATTAAATAATCATAAATATTTTTATTTATTTATAATTTATTAAATAATTATAAATAACTTTTTTTTATTTGTTGGCAAGTGGTAGTACCCCTTGATTTGTAGGGTTTTCTATTGGTTGAGAGACCACGAACCAGGGGCATCTAAGTCGTCAAAATCATTGATCCCCCGGTCTAGACTGCACCAACCCTTAGCATGGTTGGATTTTAGTATCCACGAGATTTCGAACCGGCAACCTTTACACTTAGAAATGTCTTAACCATCACCCACCACGGAGTGTTCTACATCTCACGGATTATTTAGAATAATGATTAAAAGTAATGAAGTGTTCTACATCATTTAAATGTAAAGAAAATATTATAACTTTTGATAATGCTTTATCAAAAATACAAAGTATTTAAAAAAGTCAACTCATAAAATTAAAAATTAAAACTAGCATAGATCTATTTTAAACATGAATCATTAATTATATTCTTTTAAATTTTTTAATATTTGTCAATATTATAATTGAGAGTAATTAATATGGTTAATGATAATTAATGGAGTAGTCTACTTATTCTATGTTTTGGATTTTCGTGTATTTTTTGGTAAAATCTAAATTTGGAAGTGTTCAAATTGTGTTTTTGAATCCATAAATAGATTCAACACCCTCAAATACCCTCATGGCACCCATATTATGCAATACACCATAACTAACACATCCACAAGTAAAGTGGCTATGAACGTCCATATAGGCGCAGCCAACCACTTAGTTTTTATGGAGATGGCTAGCTATTAAACAAAGGCTAAACATTAAACTAATTACCATATTGTTATAGTTCTCCATTTATGGTATAACATAAACATTAAACTAATTAATAAACATACAACACATACTATTTAATATAAAAAAAAATAACATGAAAAAAACAAAAAACAAAAAGTGATATGAAGTATAAAACCTTAGTGAATTATATTTTACCCTTTTATTTAATCACCGCTTAAGTAAGGCTTATTTAAATCTTAATCGACATGCATTTAAGTATAACAAGATACGACGACTATGAAATGAATCCCGATTATACACTTATTACACTTGTGTTAATTTTGTTGATCCGTTCAAAAAAGTCCAAATCTCATATAATATATAAACATCTATCAACATAATTAATTAAATTAAATTATAATTTATTCTTATATACTATAGCTAATAAAATAAATAAATTAATTAATCATAATTTTTAACAAAATATATATATTTGATTCATGTAAAAAGAATTAACTAAAATTAGTCAATATAGTAAAAATTGTGTAAGATCATGGTTGATATGGTATATATCATCATTTAGTTCACATATTATATGCTTTATTTTCAATCATAATTATATGATTGATAAAATCATAAAAATATAAATATATTGATATGATGAAAGATAAATATATAGTTTTTAACTTCAAATTTATTTTTTGATAATATAATTAATAATGTATAATTCACCATTAATAATATCATTATGAGTAAAACATATAAATTACTTACATATATATCGAAGACTTTAATGATATATACATAGAATATAGAATATAATAGAATTGAATTTATATAAGAATCAAATCTACAAAGTAGAGCACTTAGTATACACGAACAAATAAGATCATTAAACTATTAAATTTATTTGATGATATAGTTAATGATGTATAACTCACCATTAATAATATAAATCATATAAATTAATTACATATATATCGAAGACTTTAATGATATATATATAGAATATAGAATAAATAGAATTGAATTTATATAATAATCAAATCTACAAAGTAGAGCACTTAGTATAAACGAACAAATAAGATCATTAAACTATTAAATTTATTTGATGATATAGTTAATGATATAACTCACCATGAATAATATAAATCATGAGTAAAACGTATAAATTAATTACATATATATCGAAGACTTTAATGATATATATATAAAGAGAATATAAAATATAATAGAATTTAATTTATATTACAATCAAATGTTACAAAGTAGAGCACTTAGTATAAACAAACAAATACGATCATTAAACTATAAACAAACACTACAAATATAGATTATGTGCCCAAGTTTCATGGCCATCACCATCAACATTGTCACCTACACTAGGCCCCATACACCTCATGATGGTGACATCCATGTAAGTGATAAAAATATTAACCATGACCACCCATGTAATTAAAATTTAAAGCAAGTCAAATTTCGATACAAAATTTATGTTAACATTATAGTCAAGTTTTAATAATCCATTAAGCTACCTATGTATTTTCCAAGGTAAATTGTGTATATGGAAATTTGTGTTTGCAAACTATTCATGCCCAAAAACATGAGAAACATAGTTATTAAAAACCATGATTATCATTAAAAATTAAATGAGCATCTCAATTTCAAAGTATATATATCTATGTGTATCAATTTGTACCTCGGCAACATACAAGATCCTCGATATCACATTAAAATGTGTAACTATATAGTCGTTGTGACCAATGCTAACACCATTGACACACCCTTGTAGTTGGGATCTTTGTGCGATGACATTAAATTTAAACGTGTTCATAGTATAAATACATAATAATTACAGCGACGGCTCTCGGTGGGTTGCCTGGAGAGGTTCCTTCGGTAGGAAAAAAGAAAAAGTATAAATACATAATAATAATTGTTAAAAAATATGAGGTATAACTTGGATTCAATTGGCATTGTTTTGCAAATTGTACCTCATCGACTTTAAAAACATTACCATCATGGCATGAAACCAACCAAGGTTGAGTTCCCATCTTTGCAAGGGTGGCTATGTTTAGAGGTTTGAGCCCAAGTTTGAGTTCAATATATTTAATAACACCTTTCTTTATGTGGCCTTTACCTTGTACATTCTAAACAAGGGACATGTGAAGAAAGTTGGGATGAAATAACCAATTGTAAATATTTAAGCATACATATAATTTATAATGAAACTTGTACATTTTAACTGTATTTTTATTGGGTCTCCTCCATATGATGTAAGTGGATGAGAATCACCTAAAATTAAGTCAATATTATCAATTAATGTAGATTTTTGCATTTTTAAAAAATAAAAATAAATAATTAATGCATTGATTCTACATGTAATCCATGATTATTGATATAAGCATACATACTTGTACAGAACTATATCTTGCCTTTGGGACATGGTTTCATCTCTTGAGAAACTAAAAATACACATCTTGAAATCTCACAATGTGCTATAGTGCATATTAGGTGTCAAGTCCCCTCCCATCAAACCAAGCCAGGGAGAGAACATGGCACTAAAATTGGGCATCTAGCCCCATGATTATTAAGTAAAACTCATTGGTAATAAATATATATACATATGCATATTGTAGAAACACAGCGGAATTAAAATCATTTTAATATCTAACATACATTCAACATTTTCATGACAACCATTAAATAAAGACATTGCAAAATTTATTAAAGAGAGTACTTATCTTGAAAGGAAGTAGCCCCGAGCAACTGGCTATGCAACTGCAACGTTCCACCCAACCATAGGTTAGTTGTGCTCATCAATCTCTCAACACAACGGCCACCCCCGAGCTGGGCATGATTTCTACAAGGAAAAAGGGAACAACACACTCACACATAGCCAGAATACACCAAAATCAACTAAGCCAATCCACAGTTGGGTTTATCAGGCTGCTAAGGCAATGGAAAGGAAGAATTGCTAAGCTAGTGAGCTCAACCATAGAGATATGGATGCCCTCTACAAGATCTATCTAGCTTGGTCCCCATAATACCTACACACCTGGAACACGGAAGTATTCCCTTCACTACTACACAGTCCCTTAGACCATACCTCCCATTCTAATGTTCTTCCAGGTATGCATAGAAGAGTAACCAGCCCTTTTGATTTTCTTAAGAGGTTACCTTCCTCACTAGGTATATCAAGCCAATTCTGGTCCACTTCCACTCCAAGTTTCTTGCTCACAGGTTCAAACCAAAATAGGGATGCACATAATAGAAAAATCACAAGTGTTGGGCATGAAGGGAAACATTTTTACAATGGAATGTCCAAAATGGGGTTTCCATTAGCTTCAGAAAAACGTGGGCAACCAAAAACGAAATGGCCATTGGGGAATCAACCCTAGGAGAGAAAAAACGTTTCCAGAAAACGTTTATGGGCATTCAAGGGACAGAAACGACCTCCATAAACCCCCAAATTGTGACTCCCTTCCTCCCAGCCACTGTGCAATACAAAAATGAGTTATCATCCATGGAAAATGCAGGAAAAAGATGGAAAGCATGAGGGAGAAAGCCCCATCTAGCTCAGACTACGTGAGAGAGCAAATTCCATGGGTGAAAGATGGCTTTGGGCACCATTTCGTGGGTGTTTTCTTTCCCAAGAAGCAAAAATATGATTTCCCAGGTTGATGGCTTGCCCATGCACGAAATTGGCTGCCATACCTCTTCATTCCTAAGGCATTAACTACCTCAACCAACTCTTGGAAGAATTAAATGATTGGGTGCATAAGTCAAAATGGGTAGTTGGGGTTCATTCATTGACATTTGGCTTACACCATTGGCTCAAGGTTTGAATAATTTCTCTCCCTATTCCTTGTGAAATCATGCCCCCATCTCTTTGTTACATTGCATAGCTAGTTGTGGGTATTTCATTAAAATTCGTATTTACATGATGTCTTAATTTACATTGTGGCTATCTAGTACAAGAACCATAGGCATCCATTTTTAATTGTCGATACATAAAATGCTAAGTCGATGGCGGGGCCTTGGCCTTGAGCTCCTCACCATGATTTAATAACGATATTTACATCATTTACAATTTTAATGCAATAGGGTCAAAATCAGGATATTACATTAGGTGGTAGAATTTAAAATATCCATGGCTTGCATCTCTTGAGAAACTAAAAATACACATCTCGAAATCTCACAATGCACTGTAGTGCATATTCGGTGGTAGAATCTAAAATATGACTATGTCCATGCATTGCACATCGAGGCATGCTAGGATGGGTGGTGGTCTAGATCTCTCCCTAAATAATGAAATTGAAACACCACATGGTAGTAGTCATCCCACCCTTGTCTAAACTCCAATTTAGGATGGATCCACAAACTCCTTAGGTAAAACACAACTCCTACTAGGAAATGGTATCGATCTTGCAGGAGGTGGTGTTCAACTAGGGTGTTTCCGAGCGCTAGGAAAGTCATAACTGTATCCTACCTGGGAAATAAAATGTAGAGCTAGTGGTAGTATAATCCAATTTCACATTTTACACAGAGTTGGCATATAAATGTGTCGCAAAATACAATATTGGTACCTCATCATGGTGCAAGAACATAAACCATGCACTTATAAATCTATAATATGCATGAGGCATTACACCGTCAAGCTTAAACTCTTGTAATTTAAGCAATTTCTTGCTTAGATGGTCGAGAGGGATATCAAAGAAGGAATCCCTCACATCATGTCCCCTCATGGATTCTTTCATCACATCCCACTTATTGGTCCCCAACGCCTTATTCCTCTTCCTCATAATAATGTTATGTGGTCCAAACCTCTAATATATTGTTATCAATTGATCAACACTTGTGAGCATCGTTTTCATTGATTACTGAGTGACACTATCAACTTGAATGGATATGATATCCCTACACAACCATTATTTTATCCAACAATATCCTCTATGGTAGTGCACGTAATGTTATGTTCTCACTCTAACATATATGCAAGACAATCGTGTTCACTGGGGACCTCTAAAATTAGATTTAAAACAATATAAATCAAAATATGTGTTTTCTCGTGAAATCAAACTTTCAAACTTAAATTTATCCATAACTAAACAATAATTTGCATAAAATACTTTTTTCCTAGGCCACCTCACTATCTAATTCATAGGAGGTAGACCTAGTCATTGCATTGCCTCTCTAACTACCACTAGGTGTCCCTATTGTTAACACTCAAAAAATGCTCATCGGCTCATCTCCCTTAGCCACCTTACTCTGTTAACCATATTTCCTACAAAATCCCCAAATAATTAACCAAAAGGAAAAGGTTAATGTTTTCCTCCTCAAAAATAACCCAAAAGCTCCCAAAACATAGCAAAAACCCTCAAAAGGGGTCTAAAGTTCCCAAAATCAAATAAAAATGGAATAAATATTGAGAATAAATCCAAAATGGAGAGAAAATGAGGAGGAAACCCTAAACCATTAACCTAAACCACTATTGGCCCAAAACCATGGTCCAAGCACTCCACCTAAAATCTTTAAATAGAAGGTGGAGGCTCCCCATTTCATATCCACAACCCATCCTACCTTTATGCTACCCAAATCACTCTAGAACCCTTGCTCAACCACTTGAGCTTTCATTCTCCAGCAAGAGTGAACCATTGGCCACCCCTTGCTAGCATTTTGGAGAAGAGGAGTTACTGAAGCCTTGGAGCATACTCCACCACACGGTTGCAGATCTCTCCACCAGCCTCACCCTTGAGGTAATATTTGGATGTAAATCAGTTTACCATTATTAATAAAAGAGAATCATTTACCATTTGTCAAGCTCTTAGTTTTTTGGTTGATGTTAGAAGTAGTTTGATATTTCATGCACATGTTTAGCTTAGATTTACTATTTACTGTCATTTGCTTCAGTCATTTGTATTTACTTTACTGTTATTTACTTCCATACTGCTGCTAAGGATTCCATAATCCTTAGCAGGTGCTCATTTGCACAAGCTAGGGTGAAATCCCTAGCTACAGATTGGCGACCCCGCTGGTTGAACCCTTGGTTCTTTGGTTTTAGTTAAATTTTTACTATATTTTGCAAGTTTTTTACTATGTTTTTCAAGTTTTTACTGCCATTTTCAGTTCTGGTTATGTCTTAAGATCCCTGGAAACCCTAGCCACTAGTTCGGCCACCGGTTTTCTCGGCATCTTCCAGCCCCCAAAGCTCGAGTTCGGGCTCTGTTGCTGCGTCCTAGAGCTCGACTTCCAGTTTAACAGTCGCGTCCCGGCCACACCTTTCTTGACCTTAGTTGACGCTCTGGCCACACTTTTCTTGTCCTTAGTTGCCGCTCCGGCTGCAAATTTTATGCAGAAAGCCGCGCTCCAAGCCCTAGGATTTCTCCCAAAAGCCGAACTCGAAAGCTCAGGTTTTGGCCCGAAAGCCGAGCTCCAAAGCGCAGGTTTCCTCTAGCCGCAACTTTTCTGCAAAAAGTCGCGCTCCAAGCCCTAGGATTTCTCCCGAAAGCCAAGCTCCAAAGCTCAGGTTTTTGCCCGACAATCGAGCTCCAAAGCGTAGGTTTCCTCTACAAAGCCGCGCTCCAAGCCCTAGTATTTCTCCCGAAAGCCGAGCTCCAAAGCTCAGAGTTTTGCCCGAAAGTCAAGCTCCAAAGCGCAGGTTTCCTCTAGAAAGCCGCGCTCCAAGCCCTAGGTTTCCTCCAGAAATCTGCGCTCCAAGTCCTACGTTTCCTCCAGAAAGCCGCGCTCTAAGCCCTAGATTTTCTCCAGAAAGTCACGCTCTAAGCCCTAGGATTTCTCCCAAAAGCTGAGCTCCAAAGCTCAGGTTTTCGCTCGAAAGCCAAGCTCCAAAGCACAGGTTTCATCCAGAAAGTCGTGCCCCAAGCCCTAGGATTTCTTCCGAATGTCGAGCTCCAAAGCTCAGGTTTTTGCGCGAAAGCCGAGATCCAAAGCGTAGGTTTCCTCCAGAAAGCCGCGCTCCAAGCCCTAAGTTTTCTCCCGAAATCCAAGCTCCAAAGCTCAGGTTTTTGCTCGAAAGTCGAGCTCCAAAGCACAGGTTTCCTCCAGAAATTCGCGCTCTAAGTCCTAGGTTTTCTCCCGAAAGCCGAGCTCCAAAGCTCAGGTTTTTTGCCCGAAATCCAAGTTCCAAAGCACAGGTTTTTTCCCGAAAGCCACTCTCCAAGCCCTAGGTTTTGGCTAGAAAGCCGCGCTCCAAGCCTTTAGTATCAGCCAAAAATCCGAGCTCCAGCCGCAAGTTTTTCCTAGAAAGCTGAGCTTCGGCCACAGGTTTCGTCTAAAAAGCCGAGCTTCAAACCCTAGTTTTGGCCTAGATTTTTCTGCACTTTTTCCTCCACCTTGGCAGCCACCTGTCCAAACTGCACACATTGATTAATTAGTTGTATTTATCTATTTCTATTTGCTGATTTATTAAGAAAATCCTGGTTTTTCAAACATTCACGTTTTAGCAAATTATTTCACATAAGTAGTGTTATTTCAACAATTTTTCCCATTTTCAACAAAATTTAATTTCAACATTAAATTTACAGCATAAGACATAACACCACTTTGCACACAACCTGACACAATTAACCCAAGTGAGACTTAACATTCACCTAACTCAACCAACACTTAACCCCAATTGGGGAACACAAAAGAATATTGTTGTTAGGTAGGACAGGGGGGATAGGCATCCAAATAACACCCCTCGGTCATATTCACTTGAGACATAGTTGTTGTTCATTAGGGTACCAAAATCCCCTAGTACTTATTGGAACGATTATACACCAATTTGTCGGAAAGGCCTCTCCCTTAGGACGGTAGAAGTAGTAAGACTAGTTCCGGAGGCCTGAGTGGAATACCGCAATCCATTCCGTAACCGAAGGCTACCTACTCGTTGTTCTCGATGTACTACCCTGGTGGGAGTACACTGGCGATAGAACAGGAGTTACAGATTTACCTTTCTAGACGTGTCATGAACGGGGTATCTTAGTGGCCATTCTTCTAGGATTGTCTACCCGGTGTCCCTCCCGGTAGGGGGATATCATTAGCCTTTGGTTCTGCATTTCGTATTGTCTGACTTGGATTTCATCACCTTACAGAGGATATGTCTTGTTTGAACCATAATACCTCTTTAGTTAGGTGTTTGCATGCCCCCTTACCTCCTCTTAGTTTAGCGAGTACACCATTTTTCTGTTTTAGGAGTCGTTTGCTTGTTGGTTTTCTGACCACCCTTTTTGTCACTCCACTCGCTGTAGCACAACTGTTACATCAAGTGTTTTGAGTTTGTTGTTGGCCTGAGTGCCATACTTTTGCACTCTCCTCTTGCACACACGGTTTCCTTAGGATTTTTGAGCTTTTTACTCTCTATATCCCACCCGCGCTATTTTCATCGTCACCATTGAGTCCCCGAGACGTTCTCGGCGCTTCTGGGGTGATCCCCCACAGCACGACCCACTTGACACCACCCACCATAGGTGTAGAGCCTCATCACTTGACACCACTCGCCATCGACGCAGATCCTCGTCACTTGACACCTCCCATCATAGGCATAGAGCTTTGTCACCTGACTACGACACCCCCCACACCGCATCTGACTCTGAGGAAGAATAAAAAAACCCCATATACACTGCTCCGTCTAGCCCCATGGTAGACATGAATTCCAAACCATTCTTTGGAGGAACTGTCGGTGGAGGGTCCACCATTCCCCTAGACACCACGATAGCCACCACGACAGCATCCATCACCGGTATACCATCGGGAGGACCCACACTTGCTATCCCTGCCACCCTTTAGACCTTAGCAGCCGCTGGACACAACTCCACCCCATCAACAAGTCATGGCACACTTGGTGGGGCAGGCCCCTCCTTCGCATTTTCCCCACCTCTTACTAGTGGTCCCACGATCCCAGCCACAATGCATAACACAACCCCTCACACTGGGGGCATAGGCCCCAATTTCAACACTACCACCAACACACACACCCAGGTGACCATGTCACACCCTTCGTCCAGTTTAACTTTCATGGATGGTCTCAATCTACCTGACCTCTCTAGATTGACAAACGATCCCATTCGACACAACCTCACTTGGCCTCATATGCCTACCAAGCTCCCATCAGACATCCCTAAGTTTGAGGGAAAGGCTGGTGAGGATCCCCAAAATGATATCATGTCTTTCCATCTATGGTGTTCCTCCAAATTCATAATGGATGACTCTATCTGCCTACACTTGTTGCAACGGACCCTCACTGGCTGTGCAACGAAATGGTATATTGACCAGCCACATGGGACTCACTCCACATTCATGTCCCTCGCCTCCACCTTTCTACAGTTCTTTCAGCTTCTAGTTCGTTACAACGCCGGTGTCGAAATTCTCCTATCTTGCAGGCAGAATACGTCCACCCATATCACGGACCACATTCATGAGTGGCGCAAACGACGTAGCTTGTGCAAGATAAAGCTTGACGATTTAATTTTCCTAGACTGGTTCCTCAAGTCTCTGATACCAGCAATAGCCAAGGATGTGGCATCTGAACGACCTCAATCAGAAGAAGAGGCTATCCTTATAGCACAACAGTTCGACCTGATCTATGCCCAATCTGGCTACCTATACTCCATTTTACCATACGCTCCTCGCAGAAAATCATCCCAGAACGATGTGCCGGGGGCATCCCATGCCCTCAGACACGTTGCATCCCATGATCAACCTTATAATTCTATGCCCCCCACCCGCAGCCCTGATCTCTCATGGGCCACATCCCATTCTGGAGCAACAACATCGTGTGCTCCCATGGCTCGCACCCCCCATACCCATGGACCATTGTGTCTGCCACAATGTCTTGGTCATGGACCAACACCCTATACTCCCCCTACAACACTCACCACCCATTACCATCAACAGGAGACACCTGTGTAGACCCAAACCCAAGCCCCACCGGCTTATTACCCCCCGCAACCAATACCTGCACAACAACAGACACCCCCAGTTTACTATCTGCAGCAAGAAGCACCACCCCCAACTCAAGCCCAGGCCTCGCCAGCTTACCATCCTCAGCAGACAGCCTCAATACCTGCCCAACCCCAGAATCGCCTAAACCACCAATGGTAGGTATATGCCCAATAGAACCCACATCAAAACCAGATGGCCCAATGCAACCAGCAGGGCCAACAACAACGGGGTCGAGGAAGTAACTGCGGTAACAAACAACCACAAGATCAAGGTGGTCAACAACCCAATCCCCCAAACAACAACAGCGCTGCCCCACCCAACCATAACCCCGACAGGCCTCCCCGTCAGGAGAAGAACCCCAATCTATGAACTAACCACCCATGTTCGATTTGTGGGGTGTTCGACCATTACACACACACCTGTCCACATTTAGAGCGGGCACACCAACTATGGACCGACGACACCCAACGACAGGGTCAGGAGGCCCCACAAACACAACCCAACCCCCCACCACCCTAGAAGCAACCCTTGGTAATACAGAACCCCTTTCCCACACAAGGAGTCGTGAACACCCAACCAATGGGTCCCCCTCAAGGACCTCCAGAACAACAACAACAAATCACATATGCTGCAGCCGCCAATCAACCCATGGATTTGGGTACCCACCACCTGCTTATGATGTCTTCGGTCGATGTCAACCTCCAAACACGCCGAAACCAATATGGGCCCACTGCTGAAACCATTCCGGCCGATAGGGTTGCTAACACTATTCCCAACGATCAGCCGCTACGCATACCCCCCAATGGACTACCAGGCGATGGGGCCCCCAAAGCCCCTCGTTTCCCGCTACGACATATAAACAACAAACCCAACGCCCGCGCGACCCCCAACTACAACATTGTGGATGAGTTAGCCCAATATCCTGCTGTTATGTCAGCCTTAGAGGTTCTAAATAATTGTCCTACCCAACGCAAGACTCTGTTATCTGTCATTGGTGCCATCGACCCTTCTAACTCACTGATGATGGAATTCGACCTCAACCAATCTGAGCCACACATGCCTTCCACCTTAGCTTTCCAAGTCTCTGTATCTATCCAAAATCTTGTCATCCATCGATGCATCATCGATGAAGGTGCCTCCACATGCGTTATGTCGACATTCGTATGGCATAAACTTGGATCACCTACGTTACAACCATCCACCACGGCCTTGTGAACTTATGATGGTCGCTCTGCTCAATCGCAGGGACTCTTGGCCAATGTACCAATCCAATTAGCTGGGAAAACCGTCTTCATAGACATTGAGGTTATCAATGCTCAACTTGATAACAACCTTTTGCTTGGACACAGCTATATGTGCACTATGAAGGCAGTTGCCTCATCAGTCTTCCGCATTATGATGTTCCCCCACGAGGGACGGGTTGTCAAGATCGACCAACTCACCTACTATGACCCTAATGCTCCCGTCGCCCCAGAGAATGTTCTACCCATGGTTGAACAACCCGCTTGTGCTTGCTTGTCCCACACAAAGGGGATGCGGGTATGAAGTAGGTGAAGAAAACCGTGGATAGTCATGGCGTATTCTAGGACAAAGCAGGAGTGAAAGTTGGCTCTGCCTTGCAAACTCTGCAATTGTATGACTGTGCGGGGGGGGGTGATAGGTACAAGATAGCTTGTACCTTTAAAGGATCTACGGTGATCCCTTTTTGAGAAACAATGAATCCTAACAACCGACCATGTTAGGTATAGAAATACATAACATTATAGCGTTATATAATGCTCGAGCGTTATAGAAATACATAACGTTATAGCGTTATATGTTTCTAAAACGCTCTAGTGTTATGTATTTCTATAACGCTCGAACGTTATATGTTTCTATAACGCTCTAGTGTTATGTATTTCTATAATGCTCGACAACCAACCAGGTTAGGTATAGAAATACATAACATTATAGCGTTATATAACGCTTGAGCGTTATAGAAATACATAACGTTATAGCGTTATATGTTTCTAAAACGCTCTAGTGTTATGTATTTCTATAACGCTCGAGCATTATATGTTTCTATAATGCTCTAGTGTTATGTATTTCTATAACGCTCGAGCGTTATAGAAATACATAATGCTAGAGTGTTATGTGTTTCTATAACGCTCGAGCGTTATAGAAATACATAACGTTATAGCGTTATATGTTTCTAAAACGCTCTAGTGTTATGTATTTATATAACGCTCGAGCGTTATATGTTTCTAGAATATAGAAACACATAACGCTTGAGCGTTTTCGTTTCCTGTCCTGCTTGTTAAATGACATGGAAGGCTCGGGTCCTCCCATGCCTAGTTAAAAGAAACTCTCGATTGTTTTGGTTTCACTAAAATTTTGCATGTTTTGCGAAACTAATATTGCATCTAAAAGGTCCCTCAACTTCATGCGAGGGCCCAGTAGAAATCCCACATAATGTAAAACAGAACAATTTGTATTTCCCACCACCAATTTTCACTAGTAAAAACTATGATATGTGGGTTATTAAAATGGGAACTACATTAGACGTAGAAGACCTATGTGATATTGTGTTGAATGGGTTTGAAGAACCTACCTATGAGGTCATGTCTCAAGATCAGAAGAAGAATGATGTTGTAGCATTATTTCTCATCTGACAAGGCTTGGATGATATCATTTTACTTGGAATTGAGGAAGCAACAAGCACCAAGGAAGCTTGGAGTAATCTAGAAACATAGTATAGTGAAAGGGGAAGAAACATCTTGCATAATGTTTCCACACTGGAAGAAGCATCTGTGTGTGAAGAAAAGATACTAGAGAATGAAAATGAAGAAGACTCTGTGTCTACTGTAGAGGACTAGCATATAGTTGTTGGTGAATCCCATTGTGTTGATTCACAGGTGGATGACAGTTAGAATGATGAATATGAATATGTCAATAAAAGAAACCAGTGAATCCCATTTTGCAAATGAATAGGTGGATGACGAAGAAAAAGATATAGAAGTTGCAGTTGAAGCAACCTGTGATGGTGAAGTTGCCAATGTAGTAGCTCATTATGATGAAGCTACCAATGCCTTGGTGAATCCAACAATGTATATTGTTGATGAAGAAACTAACGACGAAGCAATATGCCTTGATGAAGTGAATCTAGAAGATGATGAAGTAAATGCCAATGTGTAAGTGGATGATGTCTTGATTGTAGTATAAAGACATGAAGTAGATGCACATGAAGATGACTTTACAGCAACAATAGTTGAGGAAGATGAACAATTTGAAGCTAAAGATGACATGATACATTGTAAAGCAGAAGTAGATATAGTTGAATTTGTAGAAGAAATAGATGAAGAAGGCACAAAAGATGAGACATTAGGAGTATTGGCCAATGAAATGACTAAGGAAGATGTGCCATGGAACATAGTTTATTTTAATAATGGTTTATTTGATGTTGCAGGTATAGAAGATGAAGAATGCATCCAAGTTGAAGATGTTTTAAGAATACAGGTTGAAGAAGAGATGGAGGCAACCATGAATGTTGTTGAAAATGGAATAGAGGAAGATGAAATGAATGCATATTGTTAATTTTCTTGCGAGCAAGAAGGATTAGAAGAAGAACCTGTTGGTAATATTTTTATAAGGTGGAGTCTTGAATAAAACAATTTTATTAGCAATTGTTCAGTTGTGACGAGGATGAAAGTATGAAAGATGTTGATAAACAACAAGTGGGTTTCAAGTATGCGCATAGTACAACATTTGGAGATAAATTTTGCAACCCTTGGTGTGAAGGGGATTCAATGTTTGAATGATGACAAGCAGGTCAAGGAAGAAGATAGGGAAATTGTTAATGACGATGTTGAAGGAAGCATTGGAGAAGGTGTAGATCACTGGTTTTACAACCAAAGTTATGGAATTGAAAAAGAGTAATGTGGTTTTGCACCTCCCAAGAAGAAAGAGATGGTTGAAGCCATGCTACAAAAAGAAGAAAAGGAATCTATATTTCAAATTTTGGATCAATAATAAGAAGAAAATAATTGAAAGCCTCAGAGTTTGGAGTAGAAAGTACAAAAAGAAGCTACATGAACAGATAGAAACAATGAAGGTTAAGATGAAGGTGTCTAAACAAGTTGTAATCCTACCTGAGACATAGACCAACATATATTCACATTTCTAATTTTTGATGATGTCCCTTAGTGGCAGTGTGATTTAGTTTGATCCTGTGTTTAACGATTGTATTTGAGAGGGAGTGTTGAAGTATAGTAATTAGTCCCACCATTTAGTTGTTAATGAAGTAGCCGTAGACAGTTAAGGTTGGTCCACATATAGACAAATCATTAAGCATTTATGAGCTAGTGGAGTTAGTGGCCAAGACATGATCCAAAACCTTATCACCAAAACCTTAACATTTTTATTGCATATATATTTCCAACTTAATAGAATGAAGTGTAGAGTGATATTCTCCATGGTTTATGTGTGTGTATTCATGTTGTGTGGCTTTGCTATCATTTTCACATTATGGATTCTTAAAGTTATAATTAATTTCCTTCTTAAATGTATTGATATGCTTAAGTTGCATTGATTCTATGATGGAGAATATTAACATAGGTGAAACAATATTTTATGTGATTGCTACTTTCCATGTTGGACTTGGGTTTACGAAACAAGGTTTGATGGGTAAGTCAAACAAACATGTGGAAATCCGCCAATCATGAATCTATGGAGCCTAAAAAAGGCCCTTCGATTATTATTATTGTTAATAACCATCCTAGGTTAGATAGATTACTAACCGATACCGATGATTCAATTATACATATGATTGTGACACTTACACGGGTGCAACCATTAAAATAGTGAAGATATTTTTTAGACTAACTAATGCAGTTGTACTATGCAACATGACAAACTAGTCATAATGCTAAAGTGCAACAAAGGAGTGACAAAATGGGTGCACAATTTGGATAGAGGAAGGTTATTAAACATAAGAAGAGTGTGAAAATAATGAAAATGTTCAAGGAAACTTATAGGTTTAAATAATAAACATATTATTACTATTATATGGAATATGTGTTAAGTAACTAAAATCATAAACAAGGGAAAGAAGCAGAGCTTTAAGTCCCTGCCAAGTCAAAAGGACCTTTAGACATTATTTTATATAACTTTTGAAACAACCAAATTAATAATAAAAATTCTTCACACGATGGTGGCAGATCGTATACAAAAAATGTGATCAAGAAATAAATATGCAAGGTGTTGCGGCTACAACGTTCCGTAAAAGGTATGGAATTTTAGGAGAAATAACCACTCGCGCAATACTGCGGAGTATGATTTCACATTGAAACTATAGAGTTGTTACATTATTTTGAGGATTTTCTAATTTTGGTTATTATTGAAGCTATGGACTGTAGGACGTTGTGAATCCTTGGTTGGGAAGGTCATATGCACCTTTTGCTTAAAGTATTATTTGGTTAGTGTGTGTTTCAACTTACCCAAAGGTTGTATGCCCTTACTGCTGGTCGATTACTAATTTGTTGGATCGATTCATCCCCTTTCTACCTTTTTCCTCTCACGCCAAATTCATATGCCAAAGTCACACATATCTGGTCAGTGGATTTCTCTTTCTTGGACATTGACTTGTTAGAAATGTATTGGAATGTGTGTATGTTGGGCCTCAATGTTGACAGGTGTAAGCTATGCGTTGGGTTAAGCACCTCAAGCGAGCCTCAAAATAATGTAACATATATATGCTGAGTATATGACTTAGATGGAAAGTAGAATTTATTGTTGTTGAAGGATTGTGTGTATATGCACATTTGTATGGTAAAGTGCATTGGCCTGTTTCCATATCAGAATTATAGAGAGTTGGTATTAAACCTTTAGATGATGATGTGCTAATAATAGAGTGAGATTGTTCATTTTTTCATATTTGAATTGGAAAACAAAGCTTCAAGGACATAATTGGACTTGTTTCACTATTGGGCATTCGCTTTGGTGTCTCAAGCAAACCCATATATTGTTGAAATGATTCTACATAGAGAACAAGGAGGCTACCCAACTTATTAAATATTATTCAAAGACTTGTTTTTGACCACCAGTTGCTTGTGAGTCTGGCCTGATGTTGAGTGAGTAGGAGCAAGCCTTGAAGCGTTGAATTAGAGAAATAGATCCTTTTCTTGAATACCTGTATGGTGATTAAGACAAAGGACTTTAACTCATGGCACTAATTATTGTTTTCTTTGTAGTTTGTTGATGTGTGGAACAGGTTACAGTTAAGAACACGTCTTTTCCGAAGAACAAATCCCTCTGTATACGATAGAGAACAGAGTCAGATTTGGGCAATCATTAGATCGTGGACAAATTAGACGTGCGGGGAGATTGATTGAAGATGAATATACATACATACAATGTTCCATCAAGACAGTTTATGTGTCTTATTTGCTCTTAAACATATTTTCTCTCTAAAATCTCCACCAGTTGTTTCCTCTCACTGAATGCAGAGCTTTCCTGTAACACGGATATCAGAGGGAAGCAGAGATCGGCAGGAAGGCACGGATGAGAAATTCGAGGAAAAGGATACAGGACAAACTAATGTACAAGAGATGAAATCATCAATCATATTTTACAATCACTTCTAATTTTATTCCACAGCACTTTCAAGCCGAATTCAATAATATTGAATCAACGTTTTGATGGTTCATATTAAAGATCTTAATATGATTTATCTTCAATCTCCTTAACGGTGTCATATTTTGCTGTCAAGAGTACTTTTTTCATAAGCTAGTTGTAACAAAAGCAAAGACATGATATTAGTTTCGGAGCAGTACGTATGTATGTTCCCGATATTTTTCTTATGGATATTGTTTTAAAAAATGGGACAGGAAAGCAGTATGCAAGGTGCTGAAGGCTGTAACATTCTGTAAAAGGCATGGGATTGAAGGAGAAATAACCACCCGCATTGTTCCTGAGCCATGCTATCTTAAAAGTACATACCACCATATGATACATCGCAAACTATACAGTCTACACTCGTAACATTGTAAGTCATATCACCTTATACCGTATCAGTGTACTGGAGTTCCTCTAAAAGAGGCCAAATAAGGCTTATAAACTGTCTATTGGTTAAAGGACAAAACCACTCTTAAAAATTTGGATAAAATGTTTTGGTAACAGTGCCAAAGTAATGCAGAAGCAAAAAATTCGATACAAAGATAGAGTTATTAAATTGAATAGAGGTCATGGCGGTGTGGGAAGAATGGTGCATGCTCTAATCATGGAAGGAAGACAACCATAAGAGCATATCACACAAGTATATGAACAAAGAATAAAAATTACTGTTATTGTTTAAGAGATTATAATATTTTGAGAAAGTTTGATACATAAGTATACGGGGATGAATGATTAATTTCTTAGTTGACATGTTCCCTAGTGGTCAATCTTATGCACACTGTATGCAAATGATTGTTGTCTAATTACTATAAATGACATCATCTGGGATGTGCACTAAATTTTTCAACTTTCATCACGTCTTATGCATATAGCCTTGTTACTGATACATGATATTCCATTGTGAATTTTCCGTGTCAGCCCTCTAAGTTGTGATATATTGCTCATGTGGTGCATTAAGTGGTTTTGTAGGTGATGTAGAGTGTTGATGAACAAAGTTGCATCAAACTAATCTAGCATGGTCATAATAGATCTAGAACTGAATTGACATCGGCAAGGAAACTATTTCATAGTGATAAAGTGGTTTTGTTGGGTTGAGAAAGTTTGACATGATGAGTATTTTTTAAGACTTGACACCAAGTTGTTCTTGTGTTATGATAAATATGGTTTTCTAGCATATGGAAAAAAACATGCTTTTTAAAAGATCAACATTCACACTAGATGTGACATTCACACTAGATGTGTATATATGTATTCTTGCTAAACCAATCCAAGGATTAAGGTTTAGGATGGATGACTGTAATTTGTTTTCCTTCACTATTATTTTGAATATTTAATCTCATTGGCTACTAGTATCCAATATTATAATGACAAACTAATTGTTCTTTTTTTTTAATTTTTTCTTATAGTGACTTATAGTTGTCCTTTAGTTCACATATTCTGCATGAAAAAATTTCTTAACCTAGAAAACTTTGGTGGCCAAGCTAGGGTTTGTCAAGCTCGTTGGGAAAAATAGTAGGTGCCCATTGCTACCATGGAGGAAGGTAACACTTCCCCATCCTTCAAGGATGAAATGACGGGGAAGTAAAAAAAATCATCAACAATGAGAAAAACATGCAATGATTTGAAGGAAAATAACGTTCTAGAGAATGTACACCATCAAAAAATAGGGGAAGAAATGAAGATTGATTATTTGGCAAAGGCAAGTGAGAATCTAAGGCATGAAATTACATACACAAGAGTGTGGAAGCACATCTAATATGTGGAATATTATGTTTCCATTGAAAAATTTATAGGTATTTAGTCTTCTGAATTGACTCTCATATGTACTAGGTGGAAACCCAAATACCAACTAGAACATATGTGGTAGTCTAAAGGTTTCTTCATAGTTGGAAATTTTTCTAAAAGGAAGGGTCTTGACTACTTGATTTTGGACAAGTGATTTCCCTCATAGATAATTACCTACTTATACAACTAGAGGTTTAAAATGAAACTATATCGTGGAATATGAAAAAAATAAACATAATAGGTAAACACAAGGTGATAAAAAATAAAATTATGAAATAGAAAGCAAAAATTAGGATGCTTCAAGAAACCAAATGTGAATGAGAAAATGATTATGATAAAAAAATATGAAGAGATTTGAAGTGATAAGTATTAATGAATGAAGATTATTTAAAGGCTTGGCTATCTTATGGAAACCATCTTAGGTGATCCTTTGGGATATTTTAGAAGAAAATACACTCATAACATTATGCTATAGAGAAATATGATGCAAAGAGAAGAGTACTATTACCAACGTTTATGCCCAACCATGCTTGCTTAAAAAATAGATTTCTTGGAATCCCTTATGGAAAAAGGTAATGCTTATCTAGATCGTCCATGGATTATAGGAGGAGATTTCAACATGATCCCCACTTTAAGTGAGAAAACAAGTAGAACACACAAGATTGATGTTCATGACAATAAACGCTTAAGGAAATTATAGTAGAGATTTAAATGGTAGACATGATGACAAGTAATAGTCATCACACCTATAACAATAAGAGATGAGTTGTCCAATCGATTGTGGGTATACTAGTGCACTTTCTTATTTTAGAATATTTTCTTCGAAGTAGGATAAATTTAGAGCTAGAAATCCTTCTAAGTGTAAGCTCATATAATTGGTTCGTTTGTCTCAAATGGGATATCCAATGTGTCCCAGGAACAAATCATTCAAGTTCAAATACTTTTTATTAACACATGTATATTTCCTAAATATCACATTATGGTGGGAAGAGGAAGGCATAATAATAGGTTCATAAATGTATATTTTTAAATAAAGGCTAAATATTTTGAAACTAAGGATCAAAGATTGGAATAGATAAGTCTTTGACAACATTTTCCACACCAAAAGAGGCATAGGGAACAAGATGGAAGTAATTTAATGAGAAATATTGGAGGCAGAAAATAAAATAAATAAGAGGCCATTTTGTAGAAATGTGGACATTAGAGCTTAATAGGAAGAAACTCTATGGTATAATAATTCAAGAATCCAATATTATCCCAAGGAAGGTGACAAGAACACCAAGTTCTTTTGCAATTCAATGTTAAGCTGAAGAAACCACAATGAAATCCTTTCCCTAGAAAATGATTAAGGGGAAAAACTAGAAGTCAATAATAATATTGAAAGAGAGCTTAGGAATTACTATAGAAACCTTATGAGAAAACTAGTAGAAAATAGATGATTAAAGGAAAATACCTGATCTAGCAGTATTCCCTCTTTAGTTATGGATGAGCAAAATGTTGACCTAGTAAAGGAAATATATTTTTTGAACATGAGAAAATTATAAAGGAGATGAAAAATGGAAAATCCCCATGTCTAGATGGAATCACCATTCACTTCTTTCAGTCCCATTGGGAGCTTTTCCAAAAAGACATTTGGGAAGTAGTTGAGGACTCTCACAAATCAAGATATTTTCTTTAGGCCTTAAATGCAACCTTCATAGCTATTGTACCTTATAAAGAAGAAGATCTCTCTCTCTCTCTCTCTCTCTCTCTCTACATTGATGTAATTATGAAACAATGTCTCTCTCTCTCTCTCTCTCTCTCTCTCTCTACATTGATGTAATTATGAAACAATGTCTAGAAGATCTCTCTCTCTCTCTCTCTCTCTCTCTCTCTCTCTCTCTCTCTCTACATTGATGTAATTATGAAACAATGTCTAAAGGAATTTCTAATTGTGCTATCTCTCTCTCTCTCTCTCTCTCTCTCTCTCTCTCTCTCTCTCTACATTGATGTAATTATGAAACAATGTCTAAAGGAATTTCTAATTGTGCTAAGCCCATTATGAATCTAATCACCTTGCAAGAGAAAGGAGGTTATATTGAAGGTCATCAAAATTTATATGGAATAATATTAGGACATGAATCCATACACTTATTAAAGAGAATAAAAAAATCTCATATAATGATAAAGTTGAACATTTCTACGACATTAAATTGCCTTAACTAGAAGTTCATGGAAAATATGCTAACAACTTTTGGTTTCCATCATGAGTGGACCTATTGGGAAAAACACTTGGTCTATATTATTTCTTCTTTATATTAAACAATGGCTATTCATTTATCCATTACAATTATTCTTGTGGGATAGGAAAATTATCTCCTTTCCTTTTTAACCTAATAACATAAGGCTTGGGTAGGAGTCTAAAAATTTCCATGAAATAGAATGGGGCAGTCAAGGGTTTACATATCATTGATAATTCTAACTCCCCTCTCCATTTTACAATTTTTTGGTGACACCTCATTAATAGGTGTTCTAACTAAGAGAGATTCTAAAACCATTTAAAAAAATTGGACACCTTCACCTTTCCTAGAGAACTCAAATTAACCAAGGTATATATCTCATATCCTTCTTTAACATGGAGAAAAATTCAAAATAACATTTCCAAAACCCTTGGATTTCAAAGGGGAACCCTTCCCTAAAAGTACCTGGGAACTCCCTCAATTGATAACTCCCTCATAATCATTTCCTAAGAGGATCTCCTAAGTAAATTGGAATGGAAATAACCAGTTGGAAATTTTGTTTCCTTTTATTGGCTAGTAAGGTATTCCTTTCAAAAAATCAACCTTGCAAGCTATATATCTTTACCTACTTTTTGTTCTTGTAGTGCCCCATAAGACTATCAAGGCCATGAAAGGTATCCAGTATGATTTTCTTTGAGGTGGGAAAAAAAGGCTCTTTTGGCTCGAGATAAATTATTCCTCCCCAAATGTATAAGGAAATTAGGCATCAAATACCTTATGTCAATGAACAATGTGCTTCCTAAGAAAAATTAGAGGAGATGGATAAAGGGAGGAAATAAGTTGTGGGTAAACTTGTGGAGGGACAAATATGCCCAAGATATTGAAGAAAAATAGAAAATAAGGATGGGTGGTTCCTATATGAGATATATGATATGTAATCCTTGGAAACATAAAGGCCTTGACCAACACCATTGCTTCTAGAAAATTTTCTTGGGGAATTCAACTCTATTCTAGGAGGAATCTTGGAAAACAAATCCTAAAACAAGCTCGAAAACCACTCTATAGGAGGTTAAGCACACTTTTACAACATATGATTGGAGTTGCATCAACCATTATTAGGTTATATTAGAAGATCCTCTGGGAACAAAGAATGCACCACACATAAGGAAATGAAATTATTTGATGGGGTCAACAAGGAGGTGAAACCTATTTAATTTGGGAAGCTTATGCACTATAATAAAATCATCAAGAACAAGAAATAAAAAAAATTGGCAACAAATATGGAATTTGACAATGGCTAAAGATTGCAACCTTCTTATAGATTCTAGTAAGAAAAAAGTTATTATGTGGGATAAATTCATAAATTCGAGCTTTGAGGGGCCCTCAATATGTCACATGTATCAAAAAGAGAAGGAGAATAAGAAAATATATTCAACCAGCATTTTTTTAATTGAGATGGGTAGTAATTTGATATTAAAGGGCTAGTGAAAAAACCCCAAAAGTTACAATTTCTGTAAAAAATAGAACGACTCATTGTCCATCAGAGCATTACCCTGTAGAATTAAGGCTATTACAACAATTATGACTATAACCTAGAAGCTATAGACTCTTAAAAATTGATCTAGCAAGAAAACAAAAAAATAAACCATAAACAAGGGAGATTGAGAATTGTGAACACTTTGAATTTCCTGGAGATCCTTGTTGTATTCTGTTTGTCCAAGAGAGTTGGATATGTCCATGATGGCATTGGAAGGATTTTAAACTAAATATTCATCCACATAAATAGAATATGCATACTGAGTGTTCCTTGATCGATTTCCAACCAACATTTTATGGTGGAGATCCATAGTTATGGACAACCTCTCAAGTTGAGCACCCTACACTCTCACTTGCCCCTCTAAATCATCAAAGAAAATGTCTAGGTGGGAGATGTGGGAATTAAAATACTCAATAGAAGACACAACCCCTTCAATATGTGAATTCAACTGACACATAATCACCATCAGCTCCTAAATATCATCTTTAACCTCCTCAAAGCTTGCATCCTAGGTCGACTCCCCCATATATGGGTCCTCTAACTTATTTATCAGTGAAATAAGACTAGTGCACCAAAAAATTTCTCAGATAAACCCACAATCAATAATCCTCAATAAATTGCAAGCATAAAAGAGCCAGAGCCAAAAAATACTCCTTCCCATCGCTTAGATTTAGGATGGAAACACATAGCCAAGTAGAGGCCTGGAGTTACACATGGTATCCCTCGAAAAAATACCACATAGAGGATTCCTCGACCATCAAAAAATAAATCCCTATACAAATAAATCCAATAGACATCCAACAAAAAACTAAAGAGTGCCATATAACATAAACTCAATGCAATGCTTACTAAGGAGAAGAGTTGTCGTGAGGCTTCTCTCATGTGTGTGATTAAATGTGAAAAGACTTCGGTACCTCAATTTGTGAAACATCAATGGGTGTCAACCATGCACAATGGGATTGGTTTAACATTGAACTACCACTCATACTTAATAATATAGGGGGTCCGCCTATGGTATGGGTGGCCTCAATTTTGTACGAATACTCCCCTTGCTAACTTGGTGGCTTGGTTTGCAAGTCGGTCAGCTACAAAATTGTTGTTCTGATGAATATGCATGACACTTGTTTCTTTGGTACATTGTAGGAGGTACAATTCTATATTGCAGTCTCCAATTTCTCAATGATCATATCTTTATTACATATATTTTTCCTTGTTTGCCAAATTACAAGGAGGGAATCCCCAAAGATTAGGGATTTTTTAATGCCAAGGGATACAATAAAATATATTCCCATGAAGAGGGCATATCATTATGCTTATTTATTTTTATCCCATCTTGAACCCTATTCATAAGTTACCATTGAATTTCCATCGAGATCTAGGAGGATCCCCCTCACACTTGTTGCCCCAACATCTCTTTGACCATTATTACACAACAAATATCTTATGGAACAAGGGAACAAAACTCTTTCGAAAATTTGACCACATACACAATGATATCCTTAAAACCTTATAATAATGGAAATTTGCCCCTTATGAGAATCATATTTGTTCCCTATATTCCTCCTATGGGTGGTATGGAAAAAACATAACAAAATAGTCTTAAAGAACCAACATAGGGAGGTTGAAGAATTATTGAGGCACAATGAATGAAACCCTAGGGAAACAATACATGATTTTTCTTGGAAGGAGAAGGATCAAACAAGAACAAAAGGGAAGAGGAAATCTTTAAAATATAGGAAATTGATATGACCATCATAGCCAGCATGGTAAAACCACACTCGACTAGGATCAATTTGGTAGAAGAATGGAATTTCCCCCCACCAAAGACTTCATTAAATACAACTTTGATGGAAATTCAAACTCCAATATGGAGCCAACAATATTGGTGGGGATTTTAGAGATGAGACAAGTGCCATCCTTAGGGTATTTGTTGGATCTCGAGGAGAAGTAAAAGACAATGTAGTTGATCTTTTTTTTACAGAAAAGGGATTATAGATTTAACTTCTTCCAATTGGAAAAATAATGGAGGAAGGGGACTCCCATATATTTATTAATGAACTTAATACAATAGAAAATGGTACCAAACCATAGAATACCACAGATAATTGGTGTTTAAAAATAGGTCTAGAAATCATAACCAATTTATCTAGAAAAAATCTTTGGATCATCCCATCCCATGTCCAACACATAAAATAGATTAGCCCACATGTTAGATAATGATGGAATTCACTGGCATGTCTAAGATTGGATCATTATATTGGAGAACATACCAATAACAAATCTATAAGAAGAACGTCTATTAATCCTCATAAAATACTTAAAATCCCCATATGAGGTGTTAGGGAGAAGGGATGCACTAACCACCATTTGGAAGCATACAAGGATATATTGTGGGGAGGGAAATATTTAGTGGGATGAGGAGAATTCAAAGAATGGAATGAACCCAATATCAACTACCCAAAATAGGACAACCAACCATAACTAAATACCATCACAAAAAATCTACCACACACCACATTCAAACTAGTTTGTATGGAGCAGAGTGGCTTTGATTCTTGCCTCTTCATATTTCAAGAAGGTGATTTGACAATAGGATTTTTTACTAGAAGGGAAATTGCAATTTAGTGGGTTCAATTTGTGGTATATATTATGGACAATAGGAAAATCATTGCCCATAATTTTTAGGCGACAATCGACCATGAAGAGGTGGAGGAGAAGAGGTCGACTTGGTGTTGTCATACTAGTTAATGCAATGCCCATAATTTAGTGGCCATTGGGAATTCTAAAGTGACTTCGGTGATTTTTGATGAAATCACTTCTAGTGAGGCTTACCATAAATCATTTTCAAGCAATGCCAAAGTAGAAGTGGAGGCTATGGAGAACACAATCCAATGTGAAGTGTCTCCACACTCATTCTAAACTAATTGACAAAACAAATGGGGGTTTTGAACCCAGACACTAGGTTTTATAGAACATATGAGCCCAAGTAATTCAATACCATCAACCTATATTTGTATATTAATGAGCTCATAGCTTTGCTATAAAAGGAATAAGTAGCCATGATAAGGATATCCTACACATATTGGATGCTCTAGATATTAATTGTTACAATCTCATTAAGATAATGTAGCTAAGGTTTTCACCCCAGCTTGTGCAAATGAGCACCTACTAAGGAGAAGGGACTCCTTAGTAGCAATTCAATAGACAGTAAATTAAAGCACTAAAACAATATGAAAATTAACCTAGCATGAGCATTAACATAAATAACAAAACGTGAAAATATGGGAAAAGATTTCTCTTTTTGTATTAAAGATTACCTCAAGTGTAGAGGTTGGTGAAGCTCTTGTAGCAGTCCAGGAGGGTTGCTTCCAAGCTTCCAGCTTTGCTCCTTTCTCTTTCTCCAAAGGGTTGGAAATGGGCCAAAGGGGCACTCAAGTGTGAAATTAGCTCAAGGGTGAGCTAGGGTTTCAAGAGTGATTTTGGTAGAGTAAGGGTGTGTTTGACTGTGGATATGAAATGAGGGGCCTCCATCACCTATTTATAGGTTTTTAGTGGTGGAGTGCTGGCCCATGGTTTTTGGCACCATATGTTTTAGGTCAGCTGTATAGGGTTTTTGCCTTCTTTTTCCCTCTTTTTCCTCATTTTTTTATATTTTTATTCCCTTTTTAGAGGGTTTCTGCTATTTTAGAGGAATTTTGGATTATTTTGGGGGAAAAATGGGTTTTTTGGCCTTTTGGAGGATTTTTAGTGGGATTTTAAGGTTTTGGAGGCAAATATGGTAGGAAATATGGACAAATGAGTTATGCAATGGGGTAGATGAGGTAGTGAGCACTTTTTGGGTGTTAACAGATTGCCCCCTGATGTGTGAGGGTAGGAGCTCATCGTATGCCCAATAGACATCATAAGTCTTGTATGGTTTTCCTGGGATGTGGAGAAGAGAAGAAACAAACTAGAGCCTAGAACAAAAGTCCCGAACAAACTGCAAAAACTGAAAGTACATGACCTCAATAATGAATGAGGAATAATCTGAACATATGGACGAGGTGGGCATTCCCATGCTCGTATCAAGATCTAGAATAATAATAACAATGGGGTCCAAAATATGGGGACCTGAAATATACATGGCCTCAAATAATGAATGAGGAAGAATCTCAATATATGGACGAGGCGGGCATACCCATGCTCGTATCAAGATACATAAAAAATAACAGTGAGGCCCGAAAAGAGGGACCTGTAGGATACATAGAGAACCACTGTGTACATCATAAGGGTCCAGAGGGGACACAAATCTGGGACATACTGCTGGGCTGACCATGTCTGAGTTGAAGAACTGATACACTGGAATAACAACAGTGTTTCTGAGTGTGGTACTAGAGGAATTGATGAGCTGCTAGAGCATAGTGATGGGGAGTCATGTCCTCAATGGTACACTGAACTGGGTACTCAAGGAAGCATATAACTGGATGGCTTTCGAATACAATCGCCAACGCAACCCGGACATCCACGGAATATATAATTGGGCATTCCGAAGTGACTCACCAATGTGCTAGATTCAGGGGAAATCCGGGGTCTTCGACCAATAACTGAAGGGATATAAACCCTACGCGATTCTCAACGATGCGATCAAGGTGTTGAAGTCAAGCTTGTGAGAAACAACCACTCAGAGAGGCAATGATGACTCCTCTCAGAATGGCCCGTAGGAACTCACCACAGATGGTGATGGGTCCAAGGAGCAGGGACCTCTAGGTCTATCCTCTAGAATAGAGGGGCTGTCGTCGACAGAGGGAGACCTGCAACTATCAAGGAAATGATGTTTCCTTGACAGGAGCGCGAGGTGGAGAACCGAAGTGTGAGAGTACTGATGGTAGGACTGACATACTGTGGGGGATAACTGATCAAGTAGAGTGGGTGGAATCAAACTTCCTTTGTTCAGAGTATGATGGCGGTGACGATCGGGCAGCATATGAAACTGACTGGTGGGAAAGGGATCATAGCTGTACTAGATCGAGGATAGTGATTGGGATGAGGGATACTCAAGCTGGTGTAAAATGGCAGGAGATTGCAAACTACTCTGAACAAAGGCGACCTGATTGGGGGTGCTGTTGAGATGATCAATCATAGTGCCAAGAGGCACGGGGGGACTTCTTCACAGGTTAAGGAACTAGAAGAAGTGTGTGTAAAATGGTACTGTCGTGTGGATTTATACGAGCCCAGGACAGTTCATGCTCGTGATTGCTTTCAATTTTAAGGAGTCTGAAAGTGATAAGAAGACTCTGAAATAATGGAATGGTACTGTCGTGTGGATTTGTACAAGCCCAGGACAGTTCATGCTCATGGTTGCTTTCAATTTTAGAGAGTCTAAAAGCGATAAGAAGACTCCAGGGGGTTGCTTTTTTGTGTGTTAGTCTCCAAGGCCTGAAGAAGCATAAAAAGATGCAATGAAGAACTGTTCTAGCCGGTGTGACTAGAGTATTCCTTTTTCATAATTAGTCTACCAGGTCTGGAAAAGGGTTAAACTTATACCAGATAGACGCCCTTTCAGGTACTTTAACGAGCACGAAAGGAAGCAAGATTGCTCGGTCATCTTTTCATTGTTTTAGGAGTCAGAAAAGAGCTTAACATAAATTCCCTAAGTGCCTTTTTCGTAAAGGATTTGTCCGGCCCGAAAAAGGGATAAAATTATATCGAACAACAGGAATGGTCAGGCAAGGAGGAAGTGCTCAATCAAGGAACATTGATGATGACCAAGAACGAGGGTAGGGGGGAACACTGGTGGGCCTCCTTGTGGGATAATGAATGGTGGAAAAATAACGAAATAATTGTAGTATGAAAGGAGTGAATGGCTCATGTAAAAAGGTGGAACAATCCGATGGCAGTCGATGTGGTGCGCACACCGAGGCAGCAAGGTGTCAGGACACAATGTGTAAATTGTACCTAGTGAGAGCAAGAAATGATCTCAAGCATCATCACGATCTTGGAAAAATGAATTGAGTGATATAAAAAGTGTCAAAAACGGATAACGGCCGATGTGGCACGCAAACCGACGCGACGGGGGGCGTTTTGGAAAAAATACCCAAACAAATCTAGGGGTGAGAGTGAGAAATGATCTCAAGCATCATCACGGGCTTGAAAAAATGAATCCGATGATATGAGGTATATCAAAAATGGGCTACGATCGATGTGGCACACAAATCGAGGCGACAGGGTGTCGGGACACAATGTTGATATTGGTCCTGGTGAGAGTGAGAAATGATCTCAAGCATCATCACGGGCATGGAATGATGAATCCGATGGTGCAAATGGTGCGAAACACGGAGGTCATAAGGACTCTGGAATGGTTAAAGGAAATAACTAGGTTAAAAAATGGTTGCAAATAAAGGTGAGCCCACCAAGCCAAGGATGCAGTGGTGGGGAGAAATGATGACCTGCAGGGGAAAAATACTAGGTGTATCGAATCAAATCATATATACAAGTGACATGTGACCTCAAAAATGGTTGAGATCACACATGTGAAAAAGTGAGCAGGGTTAATGACTTACCCCCATGCTATGTGCATGGGGTTTGTGATTGTGGATCACATACGTGTTGGTTTGAACGATGGGTTCATTGACATGATGAGATAGATGTGATGGGGTAGGTTCAAAATGATTGATCATGCCCCCTATCCCAGGATCGAGGTAATCTATTATGCCCCTTGAATCGGAGGTGTTACTGTGGTGCTCTATGATAGCGGGGTCAAGACCAGGCATTTCGGTATAGGACCAGGCAAAGACATCGCGGAACTCTTGGAAAAGTTTTTTGTACTCTCCAATATCATGTGCACTACAGGACGCTCCTAAAGTGATGAGTTCAAGGGCACCTCCTGGGGCAGCGATATCAATATGGATGACGGGTGAGATGTTGGCCATGTTACCTTCCTCAAACGCATCAGGAGCAGGAATGGGATCCTTAAACCGGTCGAATTTGGTGGAAAGGAAATCTTTGGACTCAACCGCAAATTGAGTAGCTATGGTGGAGGAGGACTCTTTTGGGAGGAAATAGGAACGATGGTGCATGTCATCCCAGGGATAATCTGGGGCAGTGAGGGCCTCCAGAATCTCCTCATCAGTGTGGAAACTTTGGGTTGTCAAATCGGTTGACGAGGGAGTGGTAGTCGAAGAGATCATATAAATGGTGTTAATCTCTCTGGATGGGGGTGATACCGGGGGGTGGATATCCTCAATTGTGGGGGGTGCCGTCTCAAGGTCCAAATTATTCATCTAGTAGAGAGCTGCTCTTTAATCTGGGAGATCAGGACAGTGATGTGAGTAATGGCCATAAATACCGCATATTGCACAAGGGTGGTTGGTACGCAGTGATTTATCACGAGGCTTAGGGGTTGGATCGAGTTTGACAACTGGGATGTTGGGGTCGTTGTAAAGAATTTTCATGTGTTCCTGTAATGCAGGTAATTGCGGACGTTGATGATTCGGATGGCCTAACTCATCACACAACGAGCATTTGGGGGGAACACGAAACACAGGGGGGTTTAACTGTTTTGGGCGGGGGTACAGTAGTGTATGGTTGTGGGCCTCTGCCCCCAGTGGGCTTGATAAGAGGAGGGGGATTCGTAGATGACGAAGGGGTAGTGACACCGGGAGGTGGTTGACTAGTAGTGGCAATGGGTTACACCGGTTGTAGGACGACATTTGGTGTCGGTGGGAGAACGAGAGGCGAAATATACCACACGGGTAATCCCAATGTTAACTTGGGGAGGCTAAGAGTAGTCATAAATGGGGTGCTTACTATGCCCGAGGGAGGGAATAGGAAGGGGATTGTGTGGATGGGTGTAACACCAATGTGACTAGGTACCAATGGTGGTTTGGGTAACAAGGGCGGTTGATTGTTGGGTGTTTGTGTATTGTGGGAAATGGTACATAGGTCAGATACTTCGGTAGTGGGTGACGGGGGTGGAATGGATTGGAATGTTGAGGTCATCGACGTATCTGAGTAAAGTCCGGGTCCCACGGAGGAAACAAACGAGGTAGTTGCACCACAAACAGGTTGTTCAACCATGGGGAGAACATTTTCGGGTGCAGCGGGGGCATTGGGATCATAATAGGTGAGTTGGTCGACCTTGACCACGCGTCCGTCATGGGGGAACATCATGGTACGAAAAATGGATGAGGCAACCGCCTGCATGGCATACATGTAGCTGCAGCCAAGTAAGAGGTTATAATCAAGTTGAGCATTGATGACCTCTATGTTAATGAGCACGGTTTTACTAGCCAACTGGACGGGGACATTAGCTAAGAGACCTTGGGGTTGAGCCGAATGGCCGTCATAGGCTCGCAACGCAGTGGTGGACTGCTGGAGAGTAGGCGATCCCAACTTCTGCCAAACGAATGTGGACATAACGCATGTAGAGGAACCTTCATCGATAATGCATCGATGGATGACAAGATTTCGAACGGAAACAGAAACTTGGAATGTTAAAGTGGTAGGCAGGCGTGGTTCGGATTGGTCCAAATCGAAGGCCATCAGTCGTGAATCATTTGGGTCAATAGCACCAATGGAGGAGAGCAAAGTCTTGCGTTGTGAAGGATAGTTTTTTAAGACTTCTAACGTAGACATGGCTGTGGGAGACTGGGCTAAGTCATCTACAATGTTGTAATTTGACGCAACGCGAGCATTGGGATTATTGTTGATGCGACGAAGTGGGAAGCGAGGTGCTTTGGAGGTGCCATCGAGTGGAGCCGGGGGTATACGTAACGTCTGATCAGTGGGATGAGCGTTAATGTTTTTTTCGACGGGAGAGGCTTCAGGGGTGGAGCCATATCGGTTTCGACAGGTTTGGAGGTTGACATCAGCGGATGACATCATTAACAAGTGGTGGGTACTTGAGTCTAACATGGGTTGATCAGGAGTGGCATAAGTGATTTGTTGTTGTGGTGGCGCGTGGCCTTGAGGGGGAGCCAACGGCTGAGTGTTCACTATGCCTTGGGTTGGTAAGGGGTTTTGCAGCACCAAAGGTTGATGCTGAGGGGGTGGGGGGTTGGATGGCGCCTGAGGAGCCGTGTGCCCTTGGAAATGGCCATCATCAGTCCAAAGTTGCCGAGCTCACTCCAAATGTGGGAAAGCATGTGTGTAGTGGCCATAGACCCCGCAAATAGAACAAGGGTCGTTTGTTCGCAAATTAGGATTTTTGGCCTGCTTGGGCAGCCGATCAGGGTTCTGGTTGGCAGGTGCCACGTTATTGTTGTTTGGGGGATTGGGAGGTTGATCGGCTTGGTATGGAGGGGGGTTGTTCCCACGGTTACGGCCTTTACCATGGTTTTGTTGGCCTTGTTGGTGTTGGTTATTTTGGTTCTGGTGGGGATTTTGTTGGACGTATACTTTCCCTTGAGTAGCAGGTGGGTTCTGGGGTTGTGCAAGTGCGGGATCAAGCTGTGGTGGATAATAAGTAGGGGGAGGCTGTGCAGGTGATAAACCTTGTGGGGTTTGTTGATACATCTGCAGAACGGGTTGTGGGTTTACCGCAGGGGCTGCCTGTGGTGGGTAATAAGAAGGTTGGGCTTGAGAGGACACAGGAGCTGGTGCAGCCTGTGGGTGGTAATATGGCTGAGGTGCGACTGGGGGAGTGTAAGCGGGGGATGCATGACCAAAGCATTAAGGTGGACAAGAGGGTCCGTGGGAATGGTGGTGATGTGTCATGGGAGCATATGAATTGGTTTCTCCGGATTGAGATGTAGCTCGTGAAAGGTCGGGGCCATGGCTAGGACGTGCTATGGAAAAGGGTTGGGGATGCGAGGAAACACGGCCAATGATGCCGTCTGCGGCATGGGATGCCCCCGGTGCATTGTGTTGGGAGGAATCGTCGCGAGGGGCATCAGGTATGATGGTATATAGATAACCCGACTGGGCATAAATGAGGTCAAATTGCTGGGCTTTGAGGATGGCCTCTTCTTCGGACTGGGGTCGTTTGGATGCCACATCCTTGGCAATGACAGGAAGGAGGGATTTTAGAAACCAATCTAAGAAGATACGGTCATCTAACTTGATTTTGCAGAGGCTGCGGCATTGACGCCACTCATGAATGTGGTCAGTGAGGTGGGTAGCCGTGTTCTGTCTGCAAGACAGTAGGATCTCAACTCCCGTGTCATAGCGGATAGGTAACTGAAAGAACTGCAGGAAAGTCAAGGCAAGGGAAGTAAAGGTGGCATGGGTCTCATGGGGCTGCTCGATGTACCACTTAGCTGCAGAGCCAGTGAGGGTGCGCTGTAACAGACGGAGGCGGACAGAGTCGTCCACTATGGAGTTGGAGGAACACCATAGATGGAAGGACATAATATGGTTCTGGGGGTCCTCACCTACCTTGCCCTCAAACTTAGGGATGTCGGAGGGGAGCTTGGTGGGCACGTGAGGCCAAGCAGGGTCGTGTCTGATGGGATTTATAGTCAGTCTAGCTAGGTCAGGAAGGTTGAGGCTAGCCATGAATGGAAAACTAGTAGAAGGATGTGACATACTAGTGGGTGTGACCATGTTGGGGCCAATGCCCCCAAGTGGAGGGGCTAGGTTTGGGATGTTGCCCCCAAGTGGAGGAACGAAAGTGGTATGAGACGGTCCTACACCACCAAGGGTAGTGTGAGTCACTGATGGAGTGGGAATAGGCATTCCAGCTACTGGAATGGGTACAGTGATCGGAACGGTAGATGTGGGCCCCATCGAGGGCATACCCAAAGCAGGTGTGGTGGTGGATGCTCCACCAATGGTCCCTACAAAGAAAAGGGTGGAAGTTGCGCCAACCATGGGGCTGGTTGGTGCAGTGTAAATGGGGTTCTCGGACTCTGCCTCAGAATCAAAGGTAAAATAAGGGGCGTCTAGCTCGGGTGACGGAGTTCTATGCCATTGACGAGTGGATTCAAGTGACAAGGCTCGAGATCTATGATGAGTGGTATCAAGTGATGAAGATCTATGTCTATGATGGGTGGTGTCAAGTGAACCGTGCTGTGGGGGCTCGCCTCGGAGGCGCCGAGAATGTCTCGGGGACTCAATGTTGATAGATGGTGTCAAATATATGGGGGTTGTGTTTGAGTGAAAAACAACTCAAAAACCCTAATTCAACTGAGTGTGCAAAAGGAGATCTCAAAAAATATGGCACTCAGGCCAACAACCAACTCAAAACACTTATTGTAACAGCTGTGGTACAATAAGTGGAGTATCAACAGAAATGGTCAGAATACCAACAAGCAGCGGGTTTCCTAAAAAATAAAAATAGTGGACTCGCTAAACCAAAAGGAGGTAAGGGAGCATGCAAACACCTAGCTAAATAGTATTCTGACTCAACTAGACATATCCTCTGCAAGGTGATGAAATCCAAGTCAGACAATATGGATAGTAGAGCCAAGTGGCTAAAGATATCCCCCTACCGGGAGGGACACCGGGTAGTCAATCCTAGAAGAAAGACAACTAAGATACCCCGTTCATGACACGTCCAGAAAAGGTGAATCTACAGTTGGTTCTATCACCGCTGTATCCCCATATGGGTGATACACCGAGAACTATGAAAGGTATCCTTCAGTTACTGAATGGAGTGCAGTATTCCACTCAAGCCTCCGGAACTAGTCTGGCTACATCAACCCTCCTAGGGGAGAGGCCCTCTGATAAACTGGTTGTGACTGTGCCAAAAAATACTAGGGGATTTTGGTTCCCTAATGGACAACAGTTATGTCTCAAGTGTAAGCAACCGAGGGGTGTTATTTGGATGCCTATCCCCCGGATCCTACCTAACTACAAAAATTCTTATGTGTTCCCCAAGTGGGGTTAGAATGTTGGTTGTGTTAAGTAGTATTTTAGGGCTCACTTGAATTAGGTGATAGAGTGTGTGCATGTGAGATGATGAACCCAAGTAAAAGTGCCATGGGGTGGGCAACTTTCTAACTAAAAATAACAATATAGAATTTAAGCTTTGAAATGCAAACTTTTCTCTTTCCAATTAAAATGTTGAAATTTATAAAATATTCTGTAAATGGAACAGAAATAATACTACAGAAAAAAGGTTGTAGGGAAGTATGGCTGCAGATAGGACAGATGGCTGTGTAGGTGTAGAAAATATTGTAGCAAAGTGCTGGGTTCAAAACAGGGAAAAAAGTGCAGAAAACAGACCGCGGATTTGTAGCAAATCTGGGCGGTCAGACCGCGGGAAACAGCTCAACAGTCACGGACGAGTTGCTGGATTTTGGCCGAAAGACGTAGTCGGACTGCAGGAAAAAGGTCAAAAGTCGCACATGGGTTGCAGGAAAATGGCTGAAAGCCACAAGTGAGACGTGGGAAAAAGGCCGAAAGACGCAGGCGGGTTGCAGGAAAATGGCTGAAAGCCGCAAGCCGGATGCGGGAAAATGGCCGAAAGACGCAGGCGGGTTGCAGAAAAATGGCTGAAAGCCGCAAGCGAGCCGCAGGAAAAAGGGTTAACGGTTGCTGTCGGACCGCACGAAACAAGCTAATAGCCGCGGTCGGATCGCAGGTAACAGACTTGAAACCGCCGGTAGGTCGCCGGAAACAGTCTGAGAGTCGCGGTCGGATCACAGGTAAATGCCTGAAAGACGCGGTCGGAACGCAACTGCAGGGGGCAAAAGACATGGTTTACGGCAGCCGAAAGGAAAAAATAGAAAAAATATTGCAGAAAATTGAAAACGTTTAAAACTTTAAAACTATAACCAGAAATTGAAAGGAACACAAGGGGAGTCGCCAAAACTGTAGCTAGGGTTTTCACCCCAGCTTGTGCAAATGAGCACCTACTAAGGAGAAGGGACTCCTTAGTAGCAGTTCAATAAACAGTAAATTAAAGCACTAAAACAATATGAAATTTAACCTAGCATGAGCATTAACATAAATAACAAAACATGAAAATATGGAAAAAGATTTCTCTTTTTGTATTAAAGATTACCTCAAGTGTAGAGATTGGTGAAGCTCTTGCAGCAGTCCAAGAGGGTTGCTTCCAAGCTTCCAGCTTTGCTCCTTTCTCTTTCTCCAAAGGGGCACTCAAGTGTGAAAGTAGCTCAAGGGTGAGCTAGGGTTTCAAGAGTGATTTTGGCAGAGTAAGGGTGTGTTTGACTGTGGATATGAAATGAGGGGCCTCCATCACATATTTATAGGTTTTCAGTGGTGGAGTGCTGGCCCATGGTTTTTGGCACCATATGGTTTAGGTCAGCTGTATAGGGTTTTTGCCTTCTTTTTCCCTCTTTTTCCTCTTTTTTTAAAATATTTTTTATTTCCTTTTTAGAGGGTTTTTTCTATTTTGGAGGAATTTTGGATTATTTTGGGGGGAAAAGGGGTTTTTTGGCCTTTTCGAGGTTTTTTTAATGGTTTTGTGGCATTTTGGAGGCTTTTTAGTGGTATTTTAAGGTTTTGGAGGAAAATATGGTAGGAAATATGGACAAATGAGTCATGCAATGGGGTAGATGAGGTAGTGAACACTTTTTGGGTGTTAACAGATAATATTTGGTTTTGAGGGTGGTAGTGAAAGTGATCATGAGGATTCTAAGGAGGATGGTGCTGAGGATGCAGAGGAAGATGAGGTGGTAGCGGTAGACACTAACAAGAAGAATTCTTAATATAATTATATAATCAACAAACCAATTGAAATAACTGGTGTACTTAACACAAATTCTCAAGAATGGCATCTTATTGCTCTAGAAATCTTAGGTTTTTAATAGATTTTTTGAAATTAAGCATAAAATGTCCTTATTTATGTCTAGTCTTATAATTTATTGCTTATAGTCTCAAACACTCTACTAATTCTATAGACAAACAAGTTTATATAGCAACACATATATTTGAAACTTGATTTGTAACATCCCTTGACGAATTCCATCAACAAAAAATGGATGCATTTCGTTATGTAAATAATTAATAGGTGAGTATCTAACTTACAAAATTCAAAACTTATGTTTGACTTTTGGCTAGGTTGTTACACTATGATGGGCGTTTCTATGCCTTCGAAACCACCCAATTCTTGTAACTAGACTCATATATTGAATCCACTCGATGGTTTTGAACATTGATCTTATGTTAGCACAAGCTCAATCACCTAAGTTTCTTTCCTCTAGACCACTCACTAGTGGGCCTAAGTTTTGAACATTGATTTTTTTTTGTAAAAGCTGCAAATTGTATTAATCTAATAGAAATACAGTATAGGTTACAGTCCATGGTGGTTTTATCCAGAGGTTCCATCCATATCTATCATCAGTGCTATAGAAAATAAAAAAAAGTACAGTACAAAAATCCCCTGCCCACTATGGGGAGATCAAGGTGAAAATGGAAAGAGTTCATAGCCATAGAGGCATGTAGCAGACTGTGCATATCTAAAACAGGAAAAAAATATACAAAAGACATCATAAAATCCTACTCAACCAGTTGCTTTAGACGGTGTCTCCTCCAGAATTGGGAAACTGTAGGTAGCATTGTCCTTCCAGGCATTAGCAGAAGTCGGTGCAGCAATCCTCGGCATTGAAGCAACAGTCCCAGGAGTCGACATGGAGTTCATTGGATGACGAGTGGCTTGAGTCGGGTGCTTGAAATGAAGTGAAGTGGTCTTTCTGGGTAGGACAGGGACAAAACCAGTTACCTCATTATGAGTGCGCTTGGCCAGGATTGGGCCCAAGGAGCTAGGGATGGGGAAGGAGGCATGTGGCCTTTCCTTTCCTTTCAAAGGGTCCCTATTGCACGTTAGAGCCGAAGAACTGCCACCAGGGTTGAGCGTATCCAAGCCGAGTAGAGTAGTCTGTTGGAGAGAACTTCCGCAGCATTTAGGAAGCTGCTAATTTTGGGAAGGATAACTAATTTTGGAGAGAAAGTACCAATTTTGGCGGTAAGACAAAGATATCGCCGTAGCGCAAATTCCGGCGGGAATCACGGCGATAGGTACAGAAAAGTCAAGCAGGTGGTACAAAGAAGAGGCCGAAGGGAGAGCTCAACCACCGCAATAAAGGCGCCGAAGATGAAGAGAGGGTTCAGCTACCCTCATAAAGACTAAGGACTACAGTCAGCGTTGCTTGAACCAAGAAGAAGCGACGGGCCGATGCATTAAAGACTAAGGACTGCAGGAAGCGGCGATGAGACAGAAGGCGGCCATGGAAGTACAGCCAGTTGACTGTAAGTGGTTAGGGTTGAGTCACTGTTGGGATAAGGCCCACAGTTTTGTAACTGCGATGAGACCTTCGGGCCATCTATATATAGGAGTCTGTTTATATGATAAGGGGTTGGCCACATAGTGATAGAGACATCAGGTAGAGGCTAGTCAAGCCTTTTGTTGTTGCAGAGTCTGAACATCCCTGAGAATACAGGGGCTAACCTGTTGAGAGATAGTGCAATCCGCAGGGATTTTGAGAGAAAGAGAGTGCATTGTAAAAGAGAGAAAGAGAAAAGAGGTCTATAGAGAAGGGCTCCCACTGAGGTGGAGTTTCCCAGAAGACCCTTGTTGTAAAGAGTGGAACAGAACTGTGTTTATTCTTCAGAGTTGTAAACAAGAACCGCAGTTCCCCTGGGCGTAGTTCTCGCCCTGGGAGTAACAACGTGCTTATCTAAGTCGCACTATAGTATTTGTGTAGCTGCTGCTCTCATTCACTTGTCCGTGTTATATATGAATGCTTCATTCTGTTATAAGTAATGTACATGGTTGTCAGTTTAACTTCTGAATGATGTATAATAATTGTGATAATCATAGCTACCCGCATAGCAACTAGATAATGGTTAAACAGAGGATAATGTGCGAGTATGAACTGAATGTAAGTCATGAATGGTCTACTTAGATACTGCTCAAAGTAATATTCTACTTAGTTACGTTGTTGCGAGATATCAAGGGTCAAGTTCATTAGCGAGGGTTAAGCTTGGAGACTGAATGTTGTTGCTAACTGCAGTACCAGGATAAGGATAGCGGAGACCACCTATTAATCCAGGGAGCGGTCAAAGTTCACTTACCGCAGGAACTAGAAGGGGAAGATATCGCGCCTACGATATCTTAGGTATCGCTAGACGGTTTCACATAGGGGGAGGACTTACCGCATCCCCTGCGTAATGCGGTAAGACAGAGGCGTAGCCGGAGTAATGGAATGAGATAGACAGCTCCTGTGAAAGGGGTTAAGGTGGGTTTAAGCACCCTGGATGCCTCGGAACTTGGCTGAGGACACTTGAGTCTTCTGCCTCCCATTAGAATCACTTCGGGTGAGACTTCAGGTTGCCTCTGCGACCTGTTGCCGAAAGGGCCAGTGAGCTAAGGGTTCTGTTGGTCTAAAAGATTACCGCAAGCCCGGGTCTGCTAGAAAGGAGAAAGAGAGATCAACATAGTCAGAGTGCCATGGGTCGCTTCAACTCTGATAGTAGATGAGGTGGATCTAGGTGTGGTGCTCCCGGAGCAGATGTCATGGAAGAAAGGTTGGGTGGGAGCATAATATTCCCAACAATGTGTCTTTTCCAAGGTGATGAGAGTGGATGCCCAATTAGGTAGAGTTGCTCGCAGGGATTGGGTGGCATGGTGTGCAAAGGCCCAATTTGACTTCATGTCCTCCATAAGTTGGCCCACCATATTCTTTACGAGCCAGTATGCGTCCCAAATCTGCTCTTGATTTCCAGTTGCCAAAACGTCTGCAATTATCTTGGCCTCCCAGTTATCCAACAACAAACAAATTGGGATGGAAAATTTAGGGCCATATCCTTTCCTAGTGGGACTCTCCTCTGCAGTTCCCTCATTCTTCTTGTTCTTGGTCTTGGACCCCTCTTTCCTTCCCATGATAGCTGACGAGAAGGTGAAACATGTGCAAGTGTACGTGTGCAGGGGGTCTGGAGTCCAGATAGCATGGAGCTGAGAGCATAAGGAGCCTGAAGCAGAACCAGGAAAGTGAGCCACACCAAATATGATGACGGGATTCATGTACCTAGAGCCAAGAGCCTGTACTTCGCATGCTTGAGGTCCATCGAGGTGGTATCCAGACAGGATGAGATAACGCTGCGGGTAGGCATAATAAAGAGCCTAGCGACTTGATGTCGCATGGCTTACCTCAACAACGGTGCCTGTTGTAAGCCTGAGGCCAGGTGTCTTATGGTTGGGTCCCTGTGTCACCTGTCTAGAGATGGCACCCGCATCCGGGACAATGAGATCCTTGTTAGCCATAGTTTGGCACTGGAGATTGATTGTCCTGTAGGTTGAAGCAGTTAGAGTATCCTCCAAATACACCTTATTGCAGGTTACCCCTTCGTTAGAAATGTAGTCTGCTAGCGCGTTCGCTTTTCTTTTGACATGATGGAAGGTTATAAAGATGGAAATGGTGATGGATTTAGTGAGTTACTGGAGTCTCTGCATCAGTCTCCAACTAGACGAGAGTTTTTCCACTCTGGCTCCATTGTGAAGTCTACTAGCAAGGTTGAGAATGATTTTGGAATCCCCTTCAATGATGAGAGGGAGCCATCCATGCCTATGAGCGCATTTGAGGCCTTTCAGCAACCTAGAAAGTTCAGCAACATTGTTGGTTTCATGGTCGATATTACCCATGAAGAGGCCATAAGCTCATTATTGATCTCAATCTTGATGGAAAATTATATTTAATGTTTTGAGTGATTGGGATGGATGAATGATTAAAAGGAATTCCCTTATTTATATCCTAAGGTATACAATCCCTTTCTCTCACAAATTTGGCTGCTCAAGTGAAATTCTAAATCAAAGCATATCATGGAGCTAAGTAAACCTCACAGAGAAAGTATGAGCATAAAATATGAATTACAGTGAAAATTGCAATAAAAATGAGCAGACAATTAATCATGCATGAGAACTCAGATAGGAACAGAATAATGTCACATGATACAATAGTAAATATAGCCAGCAATGATGTTAGAATGGAGATATTTTTAATTTCATAGGATAATTCGAGTCTCAGTCAATCTAGCATAGGCATTTTCACCTCTATAAGTGCTCTGGAGTTCCCAAACTCAGTTAAAATCAACCAAATCTCAGTTAACTGAAGACACAATCAGTTAACTAACCAAAAGGGGTGCATTAGTGAGTTTGACATGCAAATCACTCATAACAGGGTGCATGAGACCATAAATAGTGTCTACCGAAGCATAAACCCCCCACAAGAGTCATCTAACTCAGGTGGACTGAACTAGAACACTAATTTGGCTTCTAAAATGTAGGGAACTGACTCAAGTGGTCCTAAAATGATGCATGCATGGCGCATTAGGTGGATGATGGATCATAGATGACATCTACACACCACTAGGGGAAAATGACATCATCAACTACTAGGGAAAATAAATAATTCTAGGTAGTTAAAGGATGGAGTATTAATTATCCTAACACCCCCCCTTAATCCAAACTTGTGCATCCTAGATGGTTACTAAGACCAAAGGTCACCCATACAATCAAATAATTGATGAAAATAAAATAACTGTCCATGAACCAAGGAAATGGGGAAAAACCTCATGGGAAAAATACCCCCCCTAAAAAATGAACAACAGGAAACTCAAGTAGCCTTCACACTAAGCAGGGAAGGATTTTTTTTTTTTTTTTCTTTCTGATTGAAAGACGTTGTAAAAATGTAGGAAATATACTCCTATGTAGGATAGTAATGCAGGTGCTAGATCTAGATCTTCTCCTCTGATGTACCTCCCACTATGTTGAAGCTTTATTTTCCAAAACAAGTCTTTTAGAAAACATCTTTGCTACTGGAGCGAATGCTTCATTGTAGTCCAAATCATGAACCCTTGAGTACCCTTTTTCAATCAACCGATCTTTGTACTTGGTTGTAGATCCCTCAGGGAAAGTCTCTTTGAAAAATTGTGGATCATACCCCACCATCATGTAGCACCTCTTTGAGAGAAGTGGATCTTTATGACATTGTGCAATGTTTGCATGATACTGAGATTTGTTTGTTCTATAGTCATATGGATCCCTAGTTATGTTCCCATCAACTTCAAGGAATTTTTGATCCCATATTGGACTTGGCCATGGATTGGGAATAGGTGCTAGATATGGATCTGGATATGCTTGAAATTCATACTCAATATCAAGATCTTGTTCATCATCTTTGGAATCTGAAACTAAATCATCAGAAGAGACGACATTCTAATCTTCATCAGATGCCAATGGAGTAGGCAAAGAGTATGGAAAAAGTGAGAGAATTCATATTCCTTTGAGGCATGGTTTGCAAACCCTTTCGCTATAAGATTCCCAGAAGAGATCTCTGCAATATCAACTGTGTCAACACCAAAGACAACTTTCTTCAGTGAACCTCTGTGAGTCATCTGATAAACAAAAAACAATTTTTTTGACTGACAAAGAAGGCACAAATAGAACATTTTGAACTTTCCATGCTCTAGTTGTATTGTGCCCTTCCTTGCAGCAGATATCTGAGAATCATTTCCCATGTGAATGCTAGGACCATCAATGAGATCTAAAGAAGAGAAAGACTCGCGGGATGAAAACATGTGGTTGGAGGCTCCATAATCTATGAGGAAGGCTTGTTATTGTGAGAATCCAGCCTTCAGTGCATGGCATCTCTCATGATCATCTGTCTCACTTCTAGAATCAGTCTCTCTTGTACCTTCTGGGAGGGAAATGTTGCGTTGTTCAAAAATTTTGGTCATTTTATCTATCTTCTTCTTCATGCATGAAATCTCTGAATGGTTTCCTTTCTTGCAATAGTAACACTTGGTCTTCTCAAACCTCTTTTGCTTACCCTTCTTGTAGATGGAGGCTCCTTCTGATGGATTAGACTTTGCATTTTGATTGGATTCAAATTGCCTCTTCTCTTTACCCTTGTTATTCCCTTTTTCATTCACACTTTTTGACTGACCAACCATAAGAGCCTAATTTTTGGAGGCTTACAAAGCACCCATCTGAATCAGTTTGTCTTGTTTTGGACGAGCGATTTAGTGAATACATCTAAGGATGGAATTTTCCAACAAGGGATTGACAATCTCCCTGGATGGAAGGTAGAAACAAATATGGAGAACTTAGGACCAACCTTGCTTAGAATGGATAGCACCAGCTGCTCATCCTTCTTCTCAATGCATCATTGCTTGCATTGCATGACCAAATATTTGAATTTAGAAAAGAATTGTTGTATAGTTTCGAAACTGCTGGGTTGAAGAGAAATTAACTCATTCTCCAGAATATGGCCCCTTAGCTCATCTTCTTTTCCGAACAGGGTCTTTAGATTCAACCAAACCTCTCTTGGAGTCTTCAATCCATTGAGGTGGAAGAACAGATATATATGGAAATATGAATACACATGAAACCAAATGCTTCATCCAATATATTTAGATACTTGGCCTTCTCAACAAATACTTGAGGTTCGAACTCCTTTCCCATTGTGACCCTGTATAGTGACTTCTTGCACAATATCATCTGCATATCATCCCTCCAATCAAGATAATTGCAGGTTGTCAGGATTCTTGGAGACAAGGGAGCATTCGAATTATCCATTGAAAATACTAGAGCGAATACAAACTAAATTGATGCTACTATTGCACTGAAAAATAATCAATGTTCTGCAAAAAGCTCTCAATTTTTGGAGATAGACTACTACTGAGCACTGCTTTAGGAAAATAGGAACATTTTTATGGATCCTTTACACCTAAATAGACCTTAAAGGATTTCTCCAATGAATTCAATGCAATGGCACCAGGATTGTTGTGGAAATCCATAGGCTTCTGGTGCACTACTGAAAGCAGCTGCTCAACCTACGCTCACTAAGATCTGATACCATGTGAAATTCTAAATCACAGTATATCATGGAGCTGAGTAGACCTCATAGAGAAAGAATGAGAAGAAAAGACGAATTACAGTGAAAATTGCAGTAAAAAAGAGCAGAAAACTAATCATGCATGAGAACTCAGATAGGAACAGAATAATGTCACATGATCCAATAATCAGTATATTCAACAATGATGTTAGAATGGAGAGAATTCGAATCTCAGAGGATAATTTGAGTCTCATTCAATCTAGCATAGGAATTGTCACCTCTATCAGTGATCTATGAAATTCTAAATCACAGCAGATCATGGAGCTAAGTATACTTCATAGATAAAGAATGAGCAGAGAAATTGAGTTACAGTGAAAATCACAGTAAAAATGTGTAGACAATTAAACATGCATGAGAAATCAAATAGGGACAGAATAATGTCACATGATCCAATAATCAGTATAGTCAACAATGATGTTACAATGGATAGAATTCGAATCACTTGGGAGAATTTGAGTCTCAGTATGTCTAGAATAGGAATTGTCACCACTGGAGTGCTCCGGAAGACCCAAACTCAACTCAAACGAACCAAAACTCGGTTAACTGAAGACATAATCAGTTAATTAACCAAGGAGAGCGCATTAGTTATTTTTTCATGCAAATCAATCAGAAAAGGGTGCATGAGGCCACAAACAGTGGCAATTGGATCATAAACCCCCCACAAGAGTCAGCTAACTCAAGTGGACTGAACTGTAACACTGTTTTGGCTCCTAAAATATAGGGAACTGACTTAAGTGGTCCTAGAACGATGCATGTAGGGTGCATTAGGTGGATGATGGATCCTACATGACATATGCACACCACTAGGGGAAAAGGTTATCATCAAGTACTAGGAAAAAATAAATAGTCCTAGGTAGGACAATGATGGAGTATTAATTATCCTAACACCCCCCCTTAATCCAAACTTGTGCATTTTGGGCCCTGGTTACTAAGACCAAAGGTTACCCATACAATCAAATAAATGATGAAAATAAAATAATTGTCCATGAACCAAGGAAATGGGGAAAATCTCATGGGAAAAACCCCCCCTGTAACATTCCGATAATTTCATAAAAATTTAAAAATTTAAAGCAACATTAAATGTCTAAATTACCAATGCGGAAATAATAATTGTTAAACCAAGCATCATTTAACACCGAAATTACTAATGCAGAAAATAAAAATTACAAATCTTTTAATTAATGATGAATTATGATAACAACAAATTTAACTTCGTAGCGCAAACTACTGCATTAGTTCTACTTATATTTATTTGAAATCTACATATTGTAATTAAGTTTAGCCCGCGATATATTTTCTTGACAAGGTACTGATAGTTTGCTTTTGAATGATGACGAAGGGGTCCTACGAGGTACCCTGAAGCTTACTTAGCTATGTTAGCTAAAACATCTGAACCTGTTCTTTTTGCGCAGAAACGCATGTAATAGTAATATGACAATTCAAGTGTTTAAGAGTAATTGTGTTTTTTAGTTAGTCGTCAATGTTTGGTGAAGATTCTAATGCTTCCTTGATTTAGGTATGGATCTTTGTCTAAATTCTATATGTGTTAACTTGGACATAATTACAAGTTGTAGAAGTCGTATTTATTAATATTTTCCTAGACTTATTAGTGAATCGTCAAATTCTTATCAGATTTAAATGCATAAGTATTATTTTGATCCTATCGCCATTTCTCCAATAGCAAAGAGTAGTAATCGTATGTACATTTTACTAAAAGAACGTTTCAATTTATATGTTGGTCTTTAAAGTAAAGATATGAGTTAATAGCTATTTAAATTTACGTGGATTAACTTGAAAATAATAAATATAACTATATTAGCATTTATAGTTCTCAATTTGTAATTCTATAAAGAATCATATTAAAATCATTTATAATTTCTATTATGTTTTGTAATAGATAAGGAAATGTACACCATTGCGATGATGTGCCTACTAAAGAACCCTAAACTAAACACTAAACATTGGATAACTAATATGAATGCGATTTACATAATTGTGAAGTCATTTATCAAACTATACAGCCATAATAACGTTGCATGCTATGATTTACAAATTATGGAATACGTTACAAATTCAAAAGTCGACTTTATACATTTGAATGTCACAAAAACATACTGTCGATTTACCAAGGTATTGGAAATGCAATGAATTAAATGTTGTAACCGTAGTCTTGACACTAGCAGGTGATACGACGGGTAATGAAAGTTTGAGTACGAATGTGCTGGCATCGTTAATAAGACTGGCCTTGACATTTCAGACACCTGACTACTGCATTGAGTGTAAATATTAGTGGATTCTCTCATGGATGAATAATACATGAAGGGGTTCACAACTTTGCATTTTAACTTTGAGCTGTAACAGGCTTTGCCTTTTGGTCTACCGAGTTGGCATCGCAGTGGGTGAAATAATAAATGAAGATTTTAATGCAGTGGTTGCTCGATTCTCAACGTAACTGGTTGGCACCTCCCCCATCGTTGATCTCAACAGATCTTGGACATTGAATGGAAACCCTAATCCTTCGTCGTAAGTACTATTGGAGTGTTTCTCGACCTTCATTTCACCTGTTAGCGTTAAGGTAGTGAGGCCGACAGCCTGCTACTATGTAGGGTTTGGGAGAGTGCTTTCCAGAGGGTTTTCATCTTGGTTTCGAACCTAAGACCTGTGGGAAGAACCTGTTAGTTCTTGGTGTCATGTAAATTGTAGTGCCGAGCCACCAGGAAATCTTCGATGATGTTTAAGAAGTGGTTTTAGGGTTTTCTTTCCTGTATGGAAATGGAGTTTTTCTTCTATTTCGCTGCATTTACAAGATGGTTCTATCACCGGATGTCACCGACGTATCTAATCCTAGAAATACAATATAATAGTAATGTTTCAATAATAAAATCTTAACGCATTATGTTGTGTCTAAAGTTATCTCTGAGATTTTTGTTCTCATTTAAGCTCTAAGTTTTGTTGTGGCAGGTAATTCTTCGTTGGAGGGTTACTCATTGGTTTCTTAGTGGATGGAACTGCTCAAATTCTTGGTAAGGCTTGGATGTTCCCTCCTTCGTAGGTTCTCCTAGCTTGGTGTGGCCGATGCTAGGTGTTTGATGAGAGTTAGTTTTGGTTCTTGACAAGATTTCTGGCCAGTGTTTGTAAATTTTTTAGAGTCAAAGATGGGTAATCCACAACTCGTCTTGATACTTAGCTCTGCAGCATTCATTGTGTTTTTAAAATGTAATTTTGTTGATGAAATATATATACGAAGGGATTAACCTGAATACATGGATTTTGAATGGTTTCTAAATTTGTATAAATTGATATTGTGCTTAGAAAAAATATCGTGTTGAATTAATGGTGGAATTGGAAACTGTATTTTAACAAATGGCTACATGCCAATGTTTTCTACCTTCAGTTTCGAAATAAAACCCTACTATGTAGGCTTCGATAGTAGATTGAAATTTAGTTAATAAGGGTACTGTAGTTTGATGAAAGGCCTAAGAGTCGTATGTTAATTCTTCTCTTGAAAACAAAACACTGATTTTACAAAGTTTAAACAATAAAAAGAATCTAGTTTTTGTATTGAAATTAACTTGTAAAGATTTCAATCTGACGATACTTATACTTTTGTTTTTTAAACGAAATAATGAAACTGCGTCTGAAATAGAATATAAGTGGGTTCTAGTTTTACCTAAAAAGATTATTTGACTAGGAAAAGAATATTGTGTTGATTTTGGCCGAGACCCATAGCTAATTTGTTTAATAAAATGAAACTCTGTGATCTTGGTTGTGTAAGGTTTTGGGATAGTGTTTTAGGACTCGTTTTTGGTTTGGAAACAAAGATTGATGTAAGAAAATAACACTCTCATGTGCATTTACTAGATCTTGATTTTATGTAAACTGTTTTAGTATGTGATTGTCGAATCAGTAAAGAACCTGTAGCGTCGTTGTAAAAGATTTGCTTCTTGTTAGAAGTTTTGATTCTGAGTCTATCATGATGTAATAAAATGCTAGATAATATAATGATAGAGTACTGGAGTTCTATCTATTTTTATAAGTAACAACTTTGTAAATATGAATATTTGCAGTTGGTTAAAAGTTTCTAGAATAAGTGAAAATATAACACTTTCATGTTGAAAAGAAATAACAGTAGGTTGCAAAGTAATAGCATAAGGAATGGTTAGTAAAGATTTGAAAATCTAGACTTGTGCAGAGATGAATTATTTTACTTTTATTTCTAATTAAGGAAATATACTATAAGTCTAGTTTCTATGATAAACTGTTCTATTTCTGAGTTTAGATATAAATAATGGATAAATCAAAATTTAAAGGAAATCATTACAGAGTTATTCTATCCATTCATTTGGCATTATTCCCATCAAATCTTTTATCTTAAATTTTCCTTTTTTGTACTGGAGTACGATGCAAAAAGTTTGCATGGGGAAAAATGCATAAAAGATTCCTTTAATTATTTTCTCATTACTTAATCATCCTTGAACAAAATCATCTCTAGGCCAGCAATTTAAAAACAATTACTTCTATATGTCATTAACTGTACATACTAAACTTACAAGTTCAGGAAAATTATTTAACTGTAAACAATAAGGAAGAACAGTAGAACCTGATTGATTGTAGGAAAACAAAAAACCCAAGGAGCCTGTTACACCCAACCTATTCCTGAAGACAGCCAAATTACTTGCCTTAGGACCCCCGAGCCTGTTCACTGAACCACTAGGAAGAATAATTTGTAGAATCTTTAGGTCAATCCACTTGCAGCATCAAGGTAGTTCATCCAGTCATATAGACTTAGCATTCAAAGAGACCTGCACCAGCACCTCTGGTTATTTCAACATCCTCACAATGCACTTCCACTTAGCCTCCCTATTTGAATCTCTTAGTGATCACTTGATACACTTGAGGAATTATTTCTGCAGAAAATAATTGTAGCGTTTCATGCCCAATTCGAATTTCCTTATCTAGGCTTCCTAGGCCTTTTAGTGGTTAACTTGGTCATTAATGAGCCATCAGCTCTCTTCCACCCACCTGGGGGATAATGCCACAAATTTAGGGGTAGTTGTCCCATAACCAACAGCTAGTGGTGGAGTGCAAATGCTGACATCTGTCCCATGCCTTCTAACAGCTTTCATTCCTCCTAGTGGGTCAATGAACACTCATTTAACAGTTCCCTTGGGTGTTTGTCTCCTATTTTAATTTATTAAATAATAATAATCAGTCATTACAATCATCCTTGACCAATATTTGGTCATAATTACAAAACTTTGTAATTATAATTTAATATAATGTTTTTGTAATAAAATAAATAGTCTCAAAATTTGGGTAGGTGACACCCCCTCAAAATAGGACAGTGGGGAGCTCAAACAATTTTTACACCAAGTAAATATCTGAGATAAACAAATCTCTTTTGAGTGAAAAAATTAGTGAATATGTCTACAATCATCTCCTCTATAGGAAAATAATGTAGTGAGATGGTCATGTTTTGCACTAGCTCCCTGATGTAGTGCATGTGAAACTCAATATGTTTGGTCCTTTGCTTCTAAACTGAGTCACTGGAGATCCCGATGGCACTTTGATTATAAAAAAAAGGTCCATTGAAGGAGAATTGTGAATGCCAAACTCTGTCAAAATCCCATGAAACCAAACTGCCTGGATAGATGCATTCATATCCCCTATGTACTCTTCCTCTGCTGAAGAAAGTGCGAGTGTTTATTGCTTCTTGCTTGACCAACATATTGGTCCTGATCCCAACATGAATACGTACCCTAAAGTAGATTTCCTATCAGTATTGTATCCAGCCTAGTCTGAGTCAGTAAAACCAACCAGATCTAGTTGAGCACCACCAGAATTATGAATTCCAAACTCTCTCGTACCTTGCACATTGTGGAAGATCCTCTTAGTTGCTTTCCAATGCAACTCATGTGGCTCTTGCATGTACCTAGCCACAACACCAATATCATATGATAGATCTAGTCTCAAATGTGTCAAATACAACAAGATACCAATCAACTGTCTGTAAAGAGTGCCATCAACCAAGGGAGTGGAACCACCTTCTTCCAATCTAATGCTAGATAGGAAGGGAAAAGAAGAAGCTTTGCAATCAACCATATGGAACTTTATCAGTAAATCAGATGCATACCTTGATTGTGAAATCATGATCCCTGAAGAATTTTGAGTTACTTCAAGACCAATGAACAATTTTAACAGTCCTAGATCTGTCATATCTAATGCTTTGTTCAAGGAATACTTGATGTGCTTCAATCCAGTAGCAGTTCCATCGGTGATGAGAAAGTCATCCACATAAAAAATAATCAAAAGTAGACATCCTCCCTTCTATTGCATGTGAACATTGCAATCATATTTGCATCTTTCAAAATTTTGTGACAGTAAGAAGGAATCCATATTTGCATACCATGCCCTTGGGGCTTTCTTAAGCCCATACAATGATATCCCCAATCTACACACCAAGGAAGGATCATCAGTGTACCCTTCAGGTTGTTTCATGTAGATCTCTTCTTCCAAGTAACCATGCAAGAAGGAACTCTTTACATCCATGTGATGTACCTCCCATGGATTCGAAGCCGCAATGGCCAAAACAACCCTTACTGAATCCATTCTTTCTACAAGAGAGAATGTCTCATTGTATTCCAAACCTTGAACTTATGAGTACCCCTTTTCAACCAACCTAGCCTTGTATTTGGTTGTATATGCATCAGATGCAAGCTTTGTTTTGTAGATCCATTTGCACTGAACTAGTTTCCTCCCTGGGGGAAGAGAGACAAGATCCCATGTCTCATTGTTCTGCAGTGACTCATATTCTTCATCCATGGCTACTTTCCATCTCGTATCTTGACAAGCCTCTCTGTAAGACTGTGGATCAAACCCCACCATCATGAATCACCTCTCGGGAAGAAGTGGATCTGTATGGAAAAGTGCAATGTTTGCATATTGGTATTGAGATCTTGTTCTTATGTAGTCAGATGGATCTCCATCAATGTCCCCAACCGCCTCAATCATATTTTGAGCCCATTTAGTATTTGGATTGGGAGTATGTGTTGGATAAGGATATGGATATGGATCTGCTAGATCTTCATACTAAATATCTATATCTAAATCATATTGATATTCTTCTTCAGATTCTAAATGTGGATCACCTGTATAAACATCATTAGGAGAAAATGGAATAGGTATATCAGTTATACCTTGTTCTTCAATTGGTTATAGATCATGCAATGGATCCTCATTGAATTGAACACTTCTTTCAATGAAGCATCTCTTGGTTGCAATATCCATTAGTTTGTAATATTTCGCATCTTATGCATATCCAAGAAGAATGCATTCGCTACTTTGAGGTTGAAGTGCTTTCCTCTTGTCTGAGGGGATTCTGGCCCATGCCTTGGATCCAAAAACCCTCAGATGAGAGACATCAGGTTTGTGTCCCTTAAATGCTTCGAATGGAGTGACCCCATCAACATATTTGTGGGTTACCCTATTCTGAATGTATGTGGCACTGTTCCTCTTGGTTGCAATATACATCAATTTGTAATATTTTGCATCTTATGCATATCCAAGAAGAATGCATTCGCTACTTTGAGGTTGAAGTGCTTTCCTCTTGTCGGAGGGGATTCTGGCCCATGAATTAGATCCAAAAACCATCAGATGAGAGACATCAGGTTTGTGTCCCTTCAATGCTTCGAATGGAGTGACCCCATCAACATATTTGTGGGGCACCCTATTATGAATGTATGTGGTACTGTTCACTGCTTCTTCCCAGATATTTGATGGGATATCTCTTGCTTCAAGCAAGCATGTATCCATCTCTTTCAATGACCTATTCTTCTTCTTTGCTACACCAATTTTCTGTGGTGTGTATGGGATATATTGTTGCATTTGAATACCTTCAGAAGAACATAGTCGTTGCAACTCCTTCTTGATGTACTCTCCTCCATTATCTAATTTGAGTTCCTTTATATTCCTTCTAGTAGTGTTCTCAATGCAAGCTTTGAAAACTTTGAAGCTTTCGAATACATCATATTTCTGTTTGAGAAAGTAGATCCAACATAACCTAGAGTAGTCTTCAATGAAGGTCAAAGGGTATCTGGATCCATTCATTGAAGCAGTGGGAATTTTTGGCATATATAACTGAGCTAGAGGTTTCCAATGTAGACCCAAGTACTTCGTTGTTCAAGGAACCAACAAAAACCCTATTCACCAGCCCTTTCGGCAACAGACTGCAAGCAGCCTGAGGTCTCACCCAAGGTGAAGCTAAGGGTGTGGTTGCAGAATCATGTTTCCGTAACTTAGTGATGCAAGGGTAAAAGATACTGACAAGTAGCACAGTAAAAGACTCTTGTTGCAGACAAATAATTGCGCGAAGTCTCTACTTTGCGTCAGATACCTTGGCAAGTTGAGGTGCTTGCACAACTAGTGCATCCAAAGACTCCGTGGTATTGGATACTACCAGCATCACGATGATAAGCTATCAACAGCTTACCTCGCAGAAATCACAATGGGTCAGCGCATTGACTAGACTGCGCGTATACTTCAAGCCTTGATCAACTCTATTCAATCTTATGTAACGATCTTTATCCATTCAACAACACTTAGGTTATTCTCTTTATGGCGTATGTAAATGAATGAAACATACAATATTGCGCACTCTAACGCTATGCTCAGATTCAGCGCTTAACTATGTGATTATCGAAACAATTCATGCATGCAAAGACTTAGAAGTGATGAATACTTAACATTCATCCACACATGTATTACTTAACATATTATTCCCATCATTTTTGCGGAGAATACATATAAAATCAATCACATAACAGGTAAATACGGTATTAAATATCCATACTAAGCAAATGAACAGTCACAAAACACACTACATAGTATTTAACGTGAATCACCCCCCAGATGGAGTATACATCCATAAGAACTGTTGTTAAATTAGTCTTTTGGGAAGGGTACAATAGTTCTTAGTCTACGCACTCAGCTGCAAACTTTCTTCTCTCTTAGATAGGTCTCTGCGCACACAACTGCAGAGCCTTTACAATAGCTTCCAGGCTCAAATATTCTAACAATGTTCAACAATGACCAACAATGAAGAGTAAACCCTTTCCCATACAAAAATTCCTTATTTATAGATCATGCCCGTAGGTCATGTCTTTATAATATACAGGAAAAAACCCTTAGGTTTACAAAATTGTCACGGTTTCCCCAAAACCAGACTGCTGGCTCCTGGTAGCGAATATTCCATCATGGTAGTCTTCCACACATGCTTCACATTGCTATCGGCCTTTCTGTTGTGCGCATGCCAATAGGTCTCTTTCACCGAGCCGTTATTCCTTTAACGGTCTCATGCAACTGGTTTAGGTAGTGGTATCTTTTGCGTGTGTGTCTAGTCATCGCTTTCTTCCCAATTTGCTCCTACCCACCGCTTCGCACTCCTGGAGAATCTTTACCAAAAATAAACCATTGACGGTCTAACCAAAAAACATGCCATTCTCCCATCCAACACTCTTCCTTGATAGATCTCTGTAGACTGGACACTTCACAGCACCGTCTCCTCACGGCGCTGTACGTCGCAGCTCTTCCGACGCTGCATTGCGTGCAACTTCGCAGCATCCCAAAAATTATACAAAAATGTTTCAATTGAACTGCGCTCAGCTCCGCAGTTCCAAAACTCCTCCTTGCTCAAAATTGTCCCACTTGGGCCAGGCCCAACAGGCCCCTAACACTCACATGTGGCTCACCCCCGAGCCACCTGCAACTTTTGCTTCCCTGTTCCGTCTCCTACGGAGCTAGCTTCGCAGCAAAATCATTGTATGTAGTAATCAACTTCTGGACTGCTTGCTTCATGTCTTGCTCGATTTGGTTGAATTTTTCCAGCATCTCAGGGGTGATCTCATCACCTATATGTCCTGCAACCTCTTTGTGTTTCTCACGTAGCTATTTTAACTTCTCCTCGATCTCCTGCGAGATCGTGTTGGCATCTTCCAGTAAGGGTTGCGACCTATCTCCCAATTCGGTCTCTTTTTCCCGTAAGGCCTGCACTTCCTTCTTAAACACATTGATTTCTCTGTACTTTGCAAGCTTGTCTCTCTGCAGCAGGGCCTTCACTTCCGTATGTAACTGCTCTAGTGCTGCTTGCTTATCTTTGATAGCCTTTTTCACTTGCATCAATCCTGGCTCTTCCTCGAGGGTTGTAAATGCCCTCGACGTGTCATCTAACAGGCTCTAGCACTTAGCCACTTCGGCAGCAATAGTCTCTGTTGCGGCCTTCACTGCTTCTTCCCTTAGTTGCTGCTCATTCGGTGGAGTCTAAGGGTTTATCTGCTCCTTCAAAGCAGTGATGTCAGCCTCATGTTCAATCTCCATATCATGTAACTCTGTCTTAAGATTGGTAACCAGCTCTCTAATATTAAGAACTATATCCGCAGGGTCTACCTGGACTTCCAATTCATCTAAGCCATCTACGACTGCAGTGATCATAGATTCCATCCTCTAGTGACGATCGAACTCATCCTGTAGTTCCATAGCTCTCCACGAGCTAGCTTCCTCTAATTGTCGATTAGCTGCTTGCAGCTCAACCTGCCCCTTCAGCACGTCAGTGGTTCCCTCATGCATTTCTTCTACACACTACATATGTAAATAGTGTAGGCCCAACAGTGGTATTTTTTCTAAGTCAAGCTCCACACGCTCGACATCTTTTGTGTCCAACATTGTTTTCTCTGGAATTGGCAAGCTGACTGTTATTGGATCTAGATGGACGATACGGGACTTCACAGGGACGACCATGGTTAATTGCAGTGTCTTTTGCCGCGAAGTTCCTCCCGACTTTCCTTTGGACTCTGAGTCCCACGGCAGGGGGAATATTTTATGGACTTCTTTGATTTTCTCTGTAATCCCCTGTAGCGCCGTCAGGTTCTACTGCGGGCCATCCTGAATGACTTTATCCTTTTTCTCCTTCTCAGTGAGCAGATCTTCCATCAACTCAGTGACCTTCGCTACGATTGTTTCATAATCCTCCTCATAGAGGGCTACGTTTGAATGGCTCTTATCAACCTTCTGCTTCTTTCTCACTCCCTTTTTATGTCCTCGGCTCTTAGGCTCCTTTCTTTTTCGTTCCTCCTTATCTTCAACGTTAGGACATGGAATGGGTTCATCCTCACTGGAGTCACTTTCAACATCTACAATTTCCACTCGAATCTCAGCAGGCCATTCCTTCATCATAGTGTCAATGTCATCTTCGTACATATGGTATTTTTTGGCGAACCATTCCACCTTCTTCTTCTACACTTTAGCTGAAATATGAATACTGCGCATGTCAGCATAAAAATTAATAATGCGGATGTACTTACTGGTTACCTGATTTGCTATTCGCGGTGTGACTACGATTGCGTTGCATAGCTAGATATAATATTGGTAGAACACCTCAGCTGTCGCGTGTTCCCTTTCTGAGTTCATATTTTCCCAGAGGTTTGCATACCGGGATCCTCTACAATCATTTTTATCAGTGATTAAACCAACGTAGTCCTTCGGCTCCTTCCAGCCGACAAAGGAAATAAACACTATGAGCCAAGTGTAATGGAAGTTTCCTCCATTGATATGCGTTTCATTGATTTCTTCCATGAACTCATTCAGTAAATACTGAGACCAGTTAAATTGTTCTCCTTTCGTGGCCGTGGCGCCAAGCAGTACTGTGCCTGCACTGACCTCCATAGGTCTGTATTTTCTTAAGATCTTTCCTGCTAGCAATTGTGTGACAAACTTCATTGCTTTATCATCGATGTCGTCCGTCTGAAAGCCCCGTTTTCCTTTGACGACCGTTAGAGTTTTCTTCATCTTTGCCATAGCTTCTTTGTCCTTGCTCTTTCCTTGGAAAAATTGCCTGGGATCTTTACCCCTCTTACTCAGTCCAGTAATACGGTGGATGATGTGAATAGTGAGGTCGACGTTGAGGTCAAGCCACAAATAACCCTGGTGAATGCATGCCATCAGTGTTCACACCACCACATTTAGCTCTCGTGTCCTATCAAAACGTGGAAGTCTGAGCAGATTGAGAAGCCCAAACTGGACTACTTTAGATAGCCAACATTGCGCGACCAGGTTGAGCTCGCCCTTTGCATCCTTCTTCCAGCACATGTATTTGTTAGGTTGGAACTGTGGGAACTTCAGTGCAGTGGATTCGTCCTTCTACATTGCAAACAGATCATAATCCTCCCATCTGCATTCTAGGATTTTACCCAGCAATTTTTTATCAACCTCGACATGTTTTGAGATTTGTGACAACGGGATGTCATATTTGGCATTCTTCATCCACTTGAAAACCGGTGCGTCCAGTGCACTTGGTGAAATATAGTTGGGGGTCAATGTTAAAGGTATATCCTTCTCTACTATTGGTGGCTTCAGCACTGTCGAAGCCATCTTGGGTATCTTTGTTCTTGGTGCTACTGGAGTTTTACCTCTATCTTGCATCGTTGATTTATGTCTTGGTGATTGTCTGGATGCCTGACCTAGTTCTAAGATGCCCTTTTTGGATGGGGTTCTCATTAACCCTTCAATACCCCTGTGGTGAAATACCTTCACAGCCTCTTGGATGGTGAACTCTTCTTCTATGGAAGTCCACTCAGACATTCACTAGCTAAATTTCACAAGGTTTCAGACAGCTTGTTGGAAATACACTCACAATATGGCTTGCTAGGAAATTCTAAGTGTTCGGCAATGCCCGTGAGTCTAAAGGTGGCATTACTTATAGGTGCAGCTGACCCTCCTCCGCGCCCCTCAACGGATAGATAAGCATTGATTGTGGTATTCGTTGGCCAAATCTGGCGGATCCTTCAGTCATTTCCTCCATCACCTCATTCAGAACGACTATCTGTGCGTTAAATGCCCAAGCGGTTGCTGGTAACGGTTATATAACGACTATATTCTCTGACCGACATTGTAACGACTATTTTTCTGAGTGTTGCATCGAACTGCGCAATAGGTCCTGATCACTCCTGCATAGTCTCTTCGTGGTGCCTGATTTCTTGCTTCTGAACTAAGTCTTTTTCCCATCTAAACCGGTCGTCGTAATTGCCCTGTGGAGTTCGCAACTGCAAAGTTCCTTTTTTTTTTTTTTTCAGAAGCACATTCTAACAATGCCGCGCGGTATATACATATTCCTCATTATACATCACGTACAGATTCCTTTAGCTTTCTAGTGCCCAATTTCAACTGTACTTGGCACTTAGAAATTTCTTCTTTTTGATCATCACAGGTTCTGCGAAGCAGGACTATCGTGGTAAAGATTTAGTCTGCTTCCTTTTATCAAACTTGGAAAGGTAGCTAGCTGGAATGCACCACGATTAATAACATGCATTACAGTATACGGGCCAAGCCAATGCATTTTAAAATTTCCAGAAAATTTCATAAATTTGCTATCATACAAGAGGACTAGATCACCAACCTGGAAAGACTGGTTCTTTATGTGGTGATCATGCCATGCTTTTTCCCTTTTTTTCTGCATTTGTTGGTGGAATCCTGTGATGAAGCGATCCTCCTCCAGACCAACCAAGTGTAAGAGTCTTTCTTCCAGTGTGTCACAATCTACCATGCCTATAAACGTTGTTATTCTCAAGCTGGGAGCAATATACTCCATTGGCATTATTGCTTCTTTCCCATAAGCCAATCTGAAAGGTGTATGGCATGTCAATTTATTGCAGGTAGTCCTATATGCCCATAATATAGATGGAATGCGCAGGTGCCAATCGTCCTGATTGACGTTTCATATCTTAGTTAGCACATTCTCAAGCACTTTGTTGAATGCTTCAACAGTTCCATTTTCTTGTGGATGATAAGGCATGTTGCGCTGATGATGAATGTGGAACTCTTTGGTTAAAGATTCAATGGTTTTATTCAGAAAATGAGTTCCTTGATCATTCATCAAAATTTTAGGGCATTCGAACCTTCTAAGGATATTTTCAAAGATGAACTCCGTGGCTATAGCTACACTACAATATTTCACTGGCTTTTCTTCTGCCCATCTGGTGAGGTAGTCAATTGCGGTAATAATGTACCTCGCACTAGTTCTTTTCCCCGGTGGGTTAATAGGACCCACAAAATCAATGGCCCATTTCTCAAAGGCCTGCAATGTCAACTATGGATTTAATGGCATTTCGTCTCTATGTGATGGCTTCCCTGTCCTTATTGCAACTCTGGCAATGTTCCTTTGAGTCTTTATGAATTGTAGGCCACTATAGCCCTGCGCGAAATATCTTCTGCGCAATAGCTCTCCCTGCGTAGTGACCTCCTACGACTCCTGAATGTGCATCAGCCAATATGAATGGTTTCTCATGCTCTAATACACATTTGTGCAGTACTTCATCCGGTCCCAGTTTATATAAATGACCTGCGATAATGGTGAAGTCTGCTGCTCGCACTACCAACTGCTTCTGATGCTGCGTAGTGAACTGTGTAGGTGCGAACCCAGTAGTCAAAAAGTCTATGATATCCTTATAATAATCATCGACAACCTGTATAGAAAACAATTGCGCATCTGGCAGATTGTCCTCCAGATTTGTAGGTTCCTCTCCTAACTCAATCCTTGACAGATGATCAGGTCCTAAATTCAACCTGCCTGGCTTAACCACAATTTCAAAGTCATACTCCTGAGAGAGTAGTAACCATCTGCATATTCACCCCCCTAACACTGGCTTATTAACCAGGTATTTCAAAGCAGAATGGTCAGTAAACATAGAGAAGTGTGCACTAAGAAAGTAATGAGTGAACTTCTGCAGCGCGTAGACCATAGCGGGTCCTTCTCTCTCAGTAGTGGTATAGTTCTTCTCAGCGGATGATAAATTTCTGCTGGAAAATGCTATGGGATGATCAATACCTACCTCTCCTAGATGAGAAAGAACAACTCCCAATTCTATACATGAAGCATCAACATGGACATGAAATGGCTTCTCCCAATCTGGAAAAACTAGGATCGATGTAATGACCATCTTCTCTTTCGGTGTGTCAAAGACTTGTTCGCATTCTGCGTTCTAGATGAATGGCGCATCTTTCTTTAGCATCTTCTCCATTGCTTCGGTTATCTGTGCATAACCCTTGATGAACTTCCTGTAATAACCGGTATGCCCCAATGTAGTGCACAACTGCTTGACTGAATTTGGTGTGGGCATGTTTACAATGACTGCAATCTTCGCAGGATCAACCATCAAGCACTATTTGATGATATCTACATTTTTCCATCATCATTCTGAGGTTCGCGGCATGTTTCTTCAGTAAACTGAAAATAGTCCAATCATCAAAATAAACCTCTAAAAACTTATGTATGAAGTCTTTAAATGCTGCGACTACCACTCTAGAAAATATGGCAAGTGTGTTCTTCAGACCAAAAGGCATCACTGTGTACTGGAACGACCCCCATTCTGTAGCAAAAGTAGTCTTGTGCCTATCTGCGCAATCAATCATGATCTGATGGTATCCAGAGAATCCATCAGTAAACGAATACGCCTCATTCCCTCCAACGTTATCAAGTACTTCATCTGTGAAAGGGGTAGGAAATGGGTCATGCATCGAAGCGTCATTCAGATTTCTAAGATCCACACAAATCCTGATCTCACCCTTCATTTTCTTATCCTGGATAACCATCGGGCTTATCCACTCAGATTCTTCAATCGACCCAATGATCCCTACATCGAGCATCTTATCGAGTTCTGCCTTAACTTGTTCTTTGTAGCGTGGGTTCAGTCTATACGGTCTTTGCTTCACAAGTTTCACGCCAGGCTTAAGAGGATTTTTCATCACTCCTAAGTATCCCAGAATACCTTTCATCTCTGTGAACTTGGCCGGGAATAGTTCTCGATATTCTTGTAATATGAACACAACCTCCTCGACTGTGTCTTCATCCCAATAGTCTCCGATAGCTGCGAAATTTGGCTCTTCGCTGGTGCCAATGTTCACTTTTGTTGTTTTCATAGGTCCACTCATATATGGAATTTCCAGTGGAGGTCCTTCTGCCTCACGTTATCCCTCTGATTCAGATATATGTATATTGCACGGATCCTCCTCATCACTACCTGCTTTATCCTCGCATTCCTCAGCAATGTGATAACAATCGAGGGAATGCTCTAGCTGCTCCTCCCATTCTGGTTGTAGGCACACAGGTACACTGTTTGCTCCAAATAATTCGTCTAGTGTCATGTTTCCCTGAGTGCAGTCTGGTTTGAATATTCTTTCCTTAAGAATATGCAACGCGTCATTGATACTTGGATGTTCGTCTTCGAAATTAAAATACGTCTGGAAACTCACGGTTAGGGAAGACCAATCCGCTATTGCCATGCGCAACTCCATGTTCAGGTACCACTTCTTTGGAATCGATTCCTCCAGCGTATGCACAAACAGATGCACCCATTCTGTCTGTGGCCTCTCTACCCAAGCTTGTGAACAAGCTTCAATATGATTCCTTGGATCCATCTGTCCATTATATTTCTCAAAAGGTAGTGTAACCTTCTCAGCAAATCTGATTTTCATTTTAATTCTGCACTGATCACATGTTGTCAGTGTCTGCTTATGCGCAGTCCACCATCTGGTTTTTGTCTCATGTAGTGCCATGTCTAATGCCAATATGCGATATTCATCTGCAACTACTGTAGTATATTCCTTGATAAAGCAATAAACATTAGATAAACCATCATAGGCATGGATTGGAGTTACCTCTTTTCCAATCCAGCGGAGTGACTCCGTGATCTGCGCACATCTCCTGGAAGATACTTCATGCAATCTGCTTTGCCAGTTTTCCAATCCTGCATCAGAGTTTGAGATGCAAGAACTATCACAACTCTAGCTGAGCGTTCCATCCACAGTTGGATTAGTATAATCAGCAGCATTGGTTGTCATCTTGTAAATATGGCCCCAAGTCTTGGGCTCTAGATTCCTCCTGAATCGGTTCAACATATCGTTCACCCTGAAAAGGGTCCAATGGTGCAATGAACCTTATATCATTGCCTTCAAATATCATTTTCATAGTCTTTAAATCAATAATGGCAGATTTAGTCATTTCCCAATCGATACCCAGCAGTGCTGGATAAGGATGGCGGTCATCCACGATTTCAATCACTTCAAAATATGCATAGCTACGCACTCCGTCAATGTCAACAATGGTGTTGGGTAACCTCCACAAAGGTGTAACTATCCCTTGGTTAGCCATTCTTAACTATAGAGGTGACCACTGTAACTTTGGTTTGCCCATCTGATGCCATCTCTGCATGGTCAAGACATTTACTATGGATCCAAGATCAAGAATGATGTCATCCATCTCATAGTCCCCAATCTGTGTAGTGAGCCTCATTTCCCTTCCTGTTCTTTTTGGGATCCTAATATTATGGACTGTGCCATTGGCATCCCCCTTCTCGCTGCGTGGCTCGTACTCCCTGAGTAGTTTTTAAAATTCCACGAAAGCATCTACGCTCTTCAATAACTTCATGCAACTTCGTAGGACCTGCGCAATAGAGGTACCTGTATCTACTGCAGTGCTCGTTTGATCATATTCCATTGGCATAACCTCTCTTTGCATTACTTCACTGTGCAACTGGATTCTCAGTAAGGTGGGTGGTGGTGTTTTGAACATGTCCTGTGCTTCTTCGAATGCTCCCTTATTTTTCTGTAAGTCCAAGCTAGGTGTTCTCCTAGGAGCTTTTCTAATCCATACTGGTTGACCAGGATTCTGCTTAGTATCGTGCATTCCCAAAGTCGATGCTTCTATGCCTCCATCTCTTCCTGTATCAATGCCACTGTGCGTTACCACGTTTATACTTGGATCTGCAGTTCTTCTCTTTGCTACGATCAACTAAATGTTGGGGTTTAGCGGTTCTGTCCTTCTTCGTTTCTGCATTTCTACCTCCAGTACAGGGCAGTCTTCAATAACATGCTCAAATGATTTACAATAACTACACATAGTGCATGGGTTGGTACAATCTCTAGATACATGACCTGGATGGCCACAGTTATAACAAATTACCTGGCCTCAGCCTCTTCCTTGGGTTGGGATTACATTTATTCCTCTCCCGCGGTATCCACCACCACGGCCTCTGTATCCACCCTGATCGTACTGAGCATTCTCTTGTTTTGGATGATGTTCTTCTTGGATGTGGTACATTCCATCACCTCACATCATTTCCATATCTCGCTTTCTTTCATTCATGAGCTCGTATGTGCGGCAATTGGATTCATCATGTCCAACTGATTTACAAAAATTACAATACAAGTTTTTTGGTGTTTTTACATATTTCTATATTAGATAACAGTCCTCAGGTTGGTGTCCTCTGCTTCTACAGATTTCACACCACAGCCCCTGGGTCTGATTCATCAGGTTCGGTGCACCACTGTTGAGATAATATTTAAATAAGGGGCACTGTTCTTTGGTGTGGCCTTCTCCCTTATATCCTGTACACTAGAACTCATGCCTCTGTTCATATCTTTGTTCCTTTCCATTCTTCATACCTTGCAATTCTAATGTTAAGGTGGTCAACTGGTTCTGGATCTGATACATTCCAGAGCTAGTCTAGCCGATCAGAGAACCCTCTAGCTTCATCGCAATCTCTAAGGCCTCTGCCTGCAATGCAACCTTCTGCTGCATCAATGGTTGTCTAATGTGGGGCAACAACGTAGCGATGAACCATTCCTGGTGTTTTTGCGGAGCTATAACAAATCTCACTTGGTCCAACAATGTCTTAAACTTTTGGTCAAATTCCCAAACCATTTCGGTAGGTTTTTGATTAATTTCTTTTAACTCTGTTATGCACTGCGACTTAGATTTTGGTTTCTTAAACTCTGCTACTAGTGTAGCCTTGATTTCTGTTAGGTTTCTCAGCTATGCCTGAGAATATTTCATAAACCAATGCAAGGCTTTGTTTCTGAAAGTAGTTATGAGCTGCTCTCTCTTCACAGCATCATCTTGAACTTGCTTTACACTTCATATGGTTTCACATAGAAACAAGTGTTGATAGGGTCTTCTAGACCCGTTCCTTTGAATATCGGCAGTTTTATATCGTTATCTGTCATTCTCCTTCCTAGTTGTGTAGCACCCTGAGTAGTGCTCTGGTTCTGAGCAGAAAAAGTAAATGTGTTACTCGGAATAGTGCTAGGAATACTACTCTGCGGAATATTCTGAGACTGGGTATTCTGAACTAGAATAGTCTGAGTCGGAATGGTTTGAGGCACCTGCTCCTGTGGTGCTACCAGTATTGATGTTCTGCAGACTGGGCTACGCGATGATCGCAGCAGACGGGTTCTGAGATAGGGGTGGCACGGTATTTGTAACCGACGGATTCTGAGGTGTAATAGGGTGGATGGTGGCTGATGACGGCGCAGTCTGATTGGTAAGGTCACATGGGAGTTCGATATTGACGCGGAGTCCAGTTCCTCTAGGATTCTTTTCTTTATTGAACTTATATCTCTTTCCGATTATCAGATTATGGGTTTCTTCGTCAAAGTCACTATATATACTTTCTACCATGACAGATTCAAAAATATTACTGCATTATTAAAATGCCTTTCTCAGCTAAAAGCATTTGAATATTTAGACTAAGATTGTTCAGGTACTTACCTCTGAATCCTTCGAAAAAGTATGCTTCAGCTTGGCTATAGGATTTTAGCATGTCTACAGAAAATTCCGTTACAAATCATTAAAGTATGCTATCAACCCAAAAATCGACTGCTCGCGACAGTGGGCTATCTATTGCTTTGAGATGTGCAGTCACCTCTGGAGTCCACTCTATAGGTACTCCCCCTTGAAAATAGGTTTTCTTCTTTGCGAGTCATGATATCCACTCATCCAGCTCGTTTCCAAACGAAGCCTAGAATATCTCATGAATATCTTTCCACAAATATCTTTTCAACCACTCTATGTCAGACAGTCTTAGCGCGACAACGGAACTATTTGTTGGCGTATATAACTGAGCTAGAGTTTTCCAATGTAGACCCAGGTACTTCGCGATTCAAGGAACCAACAAAACCCCTATTCACCAGCCCTTTCGGAAAAAGACTACGAGCAGCCTGAGGTCTCGCCCAAGGAAAATCTGAGGGGGTGGTTGCAGAATCACGTTTCCACAACCTAGTGATGCGAGTGTAAAAGAGACTGACTGGTAGCGCGGTAAAGGACTCTTGTTGTGGACAGATAACTGCGCGAAGTCTCTACTTCGTGTCAGATACCTCGGCAAGCTGAGATGCTTGCGCAACCAGCGCATCCAAAGACTGCACGGTATTGGATACTACCAGCGTCACAATGATAAGCTATCAACAGCTTACCTTGCAGCACTCACAATGGGTCAGCGTGTCGACTAGACTGCGCGTCTACTTCAAGACTTGATCAACTCTAATCAATCTTACTTAATGATATTTATCCATTCAATAACACTTAGGTTATTCTCTTTATGGCGTATGTAAATTAATGAAACATACAATATTGCGCACTCTAACTCTACGCTCAGATCCAATGCTTAACTACATTATTATCCAAATGATTGATGCATTCAAAGACTTAGAAGTGTTGAATACTTAACATTCATCCACACATGTATTACTTAACATATTATTCCCATCATTTCTACAGCGAATACATATAAAATAAATCACATAACAGGTAAATGCAGTCTTAAACATCCATACTAAGAAAATGAACAATCGCAAAACACACAACAATCACACTACACAGTATTTAACGTGGTTCACCCCTCGGATGGAGGATACGTCCACAAGAACTGTTGTTAAATTAGTCTTTTCAGAAGGGTACAACAGTTCTTAGTCTGCGCACTCAGCTGCAAACTCTCTTCTCTCTCAGGTAGGTCTTTGCTCACACAGCTGTAGAGCCTTTACAATAGCTTCCAGGCTCAAAGATTCTAACAATTTTAAACAATGACCAACAATGAAGAGTCAACCCTTTCCCATACCAAAATGCCTTATTTATAGATCATGCCCATAGGTCATCTCTTTACAATCTGCAGGTAAAAACCCTTACGTTTACAAAACTGTCACGGTTTTCAAAAAACCAGACTACTGGCTCTTGGTAGCAAATATTCCATCGTGGCGGTCTTCCATGCATGCTTCATGTCGCTATCGGCCTTCCTGTTGCGCACATGCCAACAAGTCGTTTTCATCGAGTCATTCTTCCTCTAACAGTCTCATGCGACTGGTTCAGGTAGTGGTATCTTTCGCGTGTGTGACCAATCGATTTCTTCCCGATTTGCTCCTACCCGCCACTTGGCACTCCTGGAGCATCTTTACCAAAAATAGACCACCGATAGTCTAACTGGAACACATGCCATTCTCCCATCCAACACTCTGCCTTGGTGGATCTCCGTAGACTGGACACTTCTCAGCACTGTCTCCTTGCGGTGTTGTACTTTGCAGCTCTTTCGACGCTGCGCTGTGCGCAACTTCGCATCATCCAAAAAATTTATACAAAAAATTTTCAACTGAACTGCGCTCAGCTCCGCAGTTCCAAAACTTCTTTTTGCTTAAAATTGCCCCACTTGAGCCAGGCCCAACAGGAATCAGTCCTAAAACATCACTATGAATCCGATCTAGTATGGAGGAAGCTCTCTTTTCCTTCCCAACATCATACTTTCGCTTTGGGTGCTTCCCTACCAAGCAACCTTTGCATATTCCTTGAGATAAATTTATGTCCAGCAAACCTTCAACCATCTCTTCCTTGTGCAACTACTATATATATTTGAAGTTTAGGTGTCTTAATATTTCATGCTAGAGTCTGCTTGTCTCATTTGTATGATTCAAGAGAGCACTTTAATGTGAGTATGGAAAGAAGCAGGATAATTCATATTCCTTGGAGGGATGGTTTGCAACGCCTTTGGCTATCAGCTTCCCAGATGAGATCTCTGCAAACTCAACTGTGTCAGGTCCAAATACTACTTTCTTTGGTGAACATGTGCATGTCATCTGATAAACAAACAACAAATTAGCTGCTAGAGAAGGAACATATAGCACATTGTTGAACTTTCCATGCTCAAGATGTGTAGTGCGCTTCCCTTCATCAAATATTTGAGAGTCATCTCCCATGTGTATGGTAGGTCCATCGGTGATATTTAATGAAGAAAGTGGCTCTCTAGAGGCAACCGTGTGGTTGGAGGCTCCAAAATCAATAAGAAAATATTTGGATTGTGAGAATCCAACCTTCAATGCATGGCATTCAGTCATGATCTTCTGACTTGCCACCTGGATCAATATTCCTTGCACCTTAGGGGAGGGAAATTTTATGTTGTTCAAGGATTTTTTTCATTTGATCTATGGTCTTATTCGTACAAGAAATCTCAAGATGGTTACCCTTCTTGCAGTATGTACACTTGTATTTCTCAAATTTATTTTGCTTGTCCTTCTTGGAGATGGAGGCTCCTTCCGATGGACTAGAATTGGAATTCTGCTTGGGTTCAAATTGCTTCTTCTCTTTTCCTTTTTGCTTCCCTTTTGCATTCGCACTTTTTGACTCTCCAGTCATAAGAGCTTGATTTTTGGAGGCCTTCAAGGTTCCAATTTGAATCAATTTGTCTTGTTCTTGGATGAGTGATTTAGTGAAAACATCTAACGATGGAATTTTCCAACCAGGGATTGACAATCTCCCTGAATGGAAGGTATAAACAAATATGGAGAAATCAGGACCAAGATTGCTCAGAATGGATAGCACCAACTGATCATCCTTATTCTCAATGCCACACTGCTTGCATTGCATGACCAAAGATTTGAATTTGGAAAATAATTGTTGGATGGTTTCGAAACTGTTGGGTTGAAGGGAAATCAACTCATTCTACAGAATATGGACCCTTAGCTCATCTTGTTTGTCGAAGAGGGTATCCAAATTCAACCAAACCTCTCTTGGAGTCTTCAATCCATTGGCGTGGAAGAGTAGATATCTAGAAATATGAATACACATGAAACCAAATGCTTCATCCAATCTATTCAGATACTTGGCCTTCTCAACAACTGCTTGAGGTTCGACCTCATTTCCCATTGTTACCTTGCATAGCGACTTTTTTTGCAACACCACCTTCATATCATCCCTCCAATCAAGATAATTGAAGGGTGTCAGAATCCTCGAAGAGAGTGGAGCATTTGAATTATCCACTAGAACTGCTGGAGAGAATACAATGTGGTACAGCTGCTGCTGCTGCACTGAAAAAATTTCAATATCCTGCAAAAATATCTTCATTTTGGAGATAGACTACTACAGAGAACTACTTTAGGACAATAGGCACATTTTTTAGGATCCTTCACACCTAGCTAGACCTCAAAGGATTTCTCCAATGAATTCAATGCAATGGCACTAGGATTTGTTGTGGAAATCCAGAGGATTCTAGTGAACTACAGAAAGCATATGCTCAATATACACTCACTAAGCTCTGATACCATGTGAAATTCTAAATACAAATCATGGAGTTGAGTATACCTCACAGAGAAAGAATGAGCAAAGAAATTGAGTTACACTAAAAATTGCAGTAAAAATGAGCAGACAATTAAACATGCATGAGAACTCAGATAAGAAAAAAATAATGTCACATGATCCTATAATCAGTATAGTCAACAATCATGTTACAATGGAGATAATTCGAATCACTTGGGATAATTCGAGTCTCAGTCTGTTTAGCATAGGAATTATCACCACAGGAGTGCTTCGGAAGACCCAAACTCAACTCAACTGAACCAAAACTCAGTCAACTGAAGACACAATTAGTTAAATGACCAAGTAGGGAATATTAGTGAGTTTTTCATGCAAATAACTTAGAAAAGGGTGCATGAGACCACAATCAGTGGCAATCGGAGCATAAACTCCCCACAAGAGTCATCTAACTCAGGTGGACTGAACTGGAACACTGAGTTGGATCCTAAAATATAGGGAACTGACTTAAGTGGTCCTAAAATGATGCATGGAGGGTGCATTAAGTAGATGATGGATCCTAGATGACATCTGCACACCACTAGGGGGAAATGACATCATCAACTACTAGGAAAAAATAATGTGAGGTAGGACAACGACGGAGTATTAATTATCCTAACATGAAGCTCCCAAACTCAGTTAAACTTAACCAAATCTCATTTAACTAAAGACACAATCAGTTAACTGACCAAAATGGGTGCATTAGTGAGTTTGGCATGCAAATCACTCAGAAAAGGGTGTTAATTTTTTAGCATTAATTCAATATACTCTAGGATCTTTACTGAGAGACTAACATGTACATTATATCAATGCATATCAATCATAGCAAGAATATCAATCATCACAAGATGCAAACATAAGAGACAATAGACACACAGATTTTCCATGGGGAAAACCCTAAGGTGAAAAACCCCACAACTTCCTCAGAGATAGATAGAGCAATGATACAACCAATGTACAACCCAAGTATGCAGAGATAGTCTCCTCCTAGCAGCTGATCCTCCTCCTCACATGTGCGCCACTTTCCAAGTGATGGATGAGTGAGTAATGAAGTGATCAAATAGAGAGATCCAGCTATCTATTTATACTTGTTCTGAGCAGCCTAATAAACCTATGGGGCCGACTTGTGTAATATCCCGATTTTGACCCTATTGCATTAAAATTGTAAATGATGTAAATATTTTTATTAATCATGGTGAGGAGATCAAGGCCAAGGCCTCACCATTGATTTAGTGTTTCATGTATCGGCAATTAAAATAGATGCATATGGTTCTTGTGTTGGACATGCACAATGTAAATTCATACATCATGTAAATACGAATTTTAGTGAAATACCCACAACTAGCTATGCAATGCAACAAAGAGATGGGGGCATGATTTTTATAAGGAACAGGGAGGAAAATTATTCAAACCCTTGAGCCAATGGTGTTAGCCCATTTGTCAATGAAAAAACCCATAAACCACCAACTACCCATTTTGGCTTATGCACCCAATCATTTAATTCTTCCAAGAGTTGGTTGAGGCAGTTAATGCCTTGGGAATGGAGAGGTATGGCATCCAATTTCGTGTATGGGCAAGCCATCAACCTGGAAAATCGCATTTTTGCTTCATGGGAAACAAAACACCCATAAAATTGTGCCCAAAGCCATTATGAACCCATGGCCTTTTCTCTCTCACGCAGTCTGAGCTAGTGGGGGATTTTTCCATCCAATTTTTCACCATTTCCAGCATTTTTTCCATGCTTGGGATCTCGTTTTTATAGTGCACAGTGGTTGGGAGGAAAGGAGCCATGAGTTTTGGGGTTATCGAGGTCGTTTCTGTCCATGAAATGCCCATGAGCATTTTCTGAAAACGATTCGGTTCTCATGGGGTTGAATTCCCATCTCTCCATTTCGTTTTGGTTTCCCACGTTTTTCTGAACTGGTAGAAACCCCATCTTTGGGCATCTCACTGTAAAAACGTTTCTTCATGCCCAACACTTATACTTTTTCTATTATATGCATCCTTGTTTTGGTTTGAACTTGTGAGCAAGAAATTTGGAGAGGTAGTGGATAGAATTGGCTTGATAAACCTAGTGGGGAAAATAACCTCTCAAGAAGATCAAGGGAGATGGCTACTCTTCTATGCACACCTTGGACACTCTAGATTGGAAGGTATGGCTTGAGGGACTATGTATTGGTGAAGGGAATACTTCCTTGAGTGGGGTGTGTAGGCATTGTGGGTGCCAAGCTAGATAGATCTGGTAGAGGTATCCATGGCTCTGTGCTTGGTCTCACTAGCTTAGCAATTCTTCCTTTCCATTTCCTAGCATCATGATAAACCCAATTGTAGATTGGCTTGGCTCATTTTGGTGTGTGTTTGGCTATGTGTGAGTCTGATGTTCCCTAGTTCCTTGTAGAAATCATGCCCAGCTCGGGGGTGGCAGCTGTATCAAGAGATTGATAAGCACAACTGGCATATGGTTGGGTGGAACGTTGGAGTTGCATAGCTGGTTGCTCGGGACTACTTTGTTGAAGATAAGTACTCTCATGTGTTTAAATTCTGCAATGTATTTATTCAATGAATGACATGAATGTCTTGAATGTATGATGGATGTGTAATAGAATTTAATTCTACTGTGTTTTCAAATATTTATGCATTACATATGTCCACATTCATTTTTTTTATGAATGTTTGTTTACTAAGTATGGGTCTAGATGTCTGGATTTGGAGTGATGTTCTCTCCCATGCTGGTATGATGGGAGGGGACTTCACAGTTTGGTATCAGAGCCATAGGCTACAACATTGGGCCTCTATGGTCCAAGTATGATCACAGTTACAAGGGAATATTCCCTTCTAAACACCACAAATTACCATGTTGGGCCTCAACATGCTAAGGTTGAATAGTTTGCAGAGTTTGTAGAGGAAAACATCACCTCTTGTTGAGCAATAATCATCACAGAAAGAAAGGAAAAATTCTGAATTTTTCTAACTGTTTTTCCGAGTTTTTGCTAAGGCTGCGGCGGCGAAAGTTAGGCTATCTTTCTACGACACGGTTGGCGGGTTTAGTGCTAACTTTTACGACTCTGCCAACAATTTTAGCGTTAATTTTTTAGACGTGCGGCGACGAAATTAAGGATAAGTTTTGTGACTTGTGGTGGTGGAATTAACGTTAAATTTTGTGATGCGGCAGCAAAGTTATGTTAAATATCTGCGGCACACAGTGGCAAAAGTTAGGCTAACTTTCTACATGCGCGGTGGTGAAAGTTAGATTAATTTTCTGCATGCACGGTGGCAAAGATTAGACTAATTCTTGTGACTCTGTCGCCAAAGAAAATCCCAAAAATGCCACAAACAGTTGGTGAAATAAATGTTAAATTCTATGCCGAAAAGGAAGGGAAAAATCCAAATTTTTTCTAAGTGTTTCGAAGTTTTGCCAAAGGCTGTGTCGGCGAAGTTAAGGTTAACTTTTGCATGCGCGGTGGCAGAATTAACGTTAACTTCTGCGTGTGCGATTGCAGAATTAGCGTTAACTTCTGCGTGCATGGCGGTAGAATTAACGTTAACTTTTGCGTGCGCGGCGGCAGAATTAGCGTTAATATCTGCAAAGTCTACGACGAAGTTAAGGATAAATTCTGCACGCGTGGCGACGAAAATAACCTTAACACCCGCGTCAATGTTAATATCAACATCCACGCCAATGATGACAAAAATAACCTTAACGTCCGCGGTAATTTTAATGATAAAATCTGCGACGTGCGTGGCGGCAGCTTTTAGCTTAAAATTCCGCGACACGAGCGGCACTTTTTAAGCTAAATCTCCGTGACAATGGCAGCCATTTTAACCTTAATAATTGCGCCAAACGGGAGAAGTCTATGATTGGACAAAGTTGTCATTATGGGATTTCCCCACATACATGCAAATAATTTATAGCATTATATGCAGCTAACAGTTGTGTTTATAAACACATTTTTCAAAATTATAGTCACATCAAAGCAGCATTCCAGATAAGTGCAGTTGGAAAGTTATGGTCTTGGTTGGGCCAAGAATATCAACATCATGGATGATGCATAATATCCCTATGAGCCCGAGATAGATGCCATGGGGTAAAATATACATGTTGAGAATGATGAAACAGAATCCAATGGGAGAAGAAATCGAGAGACTCCCCCAGATATTGCAGCCACCATGAGGAGCCTAAGGGTGGAGTTGCAAAGCTGTAGAGAAGATAATGAGAGGACGATTAAAGCTTAGGAAGAACAAAATCAGTTAAATGAAGCCATGTTGCAGAGTTTGACAAACATCCAAAGGCAAATAAACTCTAGGCATCAGACATCAAATCCAGAAAGGAGTGGCAGTAGTTCAAAGAGGAATTCCCGCAAGAGGACCAATAACTCAAGAAGAGTTTCTAGAGACAGAACATATACTCTAGAAATCTATTCCAGTGGATCATTTGACTCTGGAGAATCCATTGAGGGTTCAAGCTATTCATCTCACAAGAGTAAGAGGAAGAGGCATCACAAGAACAATTCACATGGAGAATTTAAGAAGGCAAAACCTCCTACATTCGATGGAGAGGTAAAGTCTGGTCAAGAAGCTGAAGCTTGGCTTCTTGGAATGAGAAAGTATTTCCAAGTGCAGGACTACTCTGGAAATATGAAGGAAAGGGTCACCATCTTCAACTTGAATGGACGAGCATCTATATGGTGGGAACACATCAGGCAAGTGAAGAATATCAATGAAAGAAAGATTGTGTGGAAGTAGTTCAAGAAATACTTCAAGTAGAAGTACCTCTCTGATAGGTACTATGATGACAAGATCAAAGAGTTCCATGAGCTGAGATTGGGACAATTGACCATGGAAGAGTATGAAAACAAGTTCTTGGAACTGCTGAGGTATGTCAAGTATATTCGAGATGATAAGGTGAAAATTCAGCGTTTTCTAAGTGGGATACCTCAGTCATATAAAGATAGGATTGAATTTGATTAGCCCCGAACTCTAGAAGAGGTAATAAGGAAGGCCGAGTATTTCTATGATCAAAACAAAAGCAAACCTGATTTCCATAAGGCATGGAAGGACAAGAAAAATGAGAAGTTTGACCAAAGGAAGAAAGGTTTCAAACCTCCTCATACTAGAAATCAGCAAAGGAAGCCATCACAAGTTGTGACTAAGACAACTAGGATGATGGGAGACAAGCCAAGAGATCCAAAGGATCCAAGAGAACCACTTCAATGTTGGGGTTGTGGAGGAGACCACATGCTTAGGAACTGTCCACATCGGAATGGGAATGTAAATCAAGTTGACAACATCCAAGGAGCTGAAACTGCGGGTGTTGTGAGGAAATACACCTATAGTTCAGGGGAGAAACTACCAACTTACAGGGATGAAAGATAGACCTAAAAATGTTCTGCATGTTGATGTATATGTAACTTCGAAATGTATTTCATATATGTATATTGTATTCCTATAGAGATGTTATTATTCCTCTATACGGAAGTGTCGTCATTTATATTTTAAATGTCGTAACTTATACTTGATGGGTTATTAGACCACCTTGTTGGGGTCGGCCCTGTATAAGTCATGTGGGTCAAAGGGTTATTAGACCACCCTATTGGGGATTGGCCATGTGGATCAAAGGGTTATTAGACCACCCTATTGGGGGTCGGCCCAGTCAGCATTATGTTATGTGGTTAAGTTCGAGCCTACATGAGTTATGTAAAAGGCAAGTCAAGTCAAGTATAAATAGAGTGCGGGAGGCACTCTATTTGTTCACTCACTTCTCACTCATGCACTCAAGGAGGAGTGGCGCACTTATGGAGGAGGAGGATCTGCTTCTAGGTTATTTCTATTTCTCATGTTTGGGTTGTATCATTGCTCTATCTATCTCTGAGGAAGTTATTGGGGTTTTTCACCTTTATGGTTTTCCCCAAGTAAATCTTTGTGTCTCTTGTGTGCTTGCATTATTGTCTCCATGAATGATATGCTGTAGATTTGTTGTACATGTTGTTCTCTCAGTTAAGATCCTAGATAAGATTGAAGTAAATTCTGAAAATGGCATGAAAGAAGGCATGATATGGCATGTATGACACTTGTTGCACTTACGATGTTAGGGCTTGATATAGCAAAAACCAGTCATCGTAGAACTTTCGCTATAAATCCATTTTGGAAAATTTTTCGGATATGAAATCTTTACAGGTTGAATTTTAAATCCCCATGTACCTTGTGTCCAAAGGAAAACCTCTAATTCGTTGTACTTTGTGATTTATGATCTGTACACTATAGGGCTTCTGCCTCTTCCAGATCTGAGTCAAAATCAGGTGACCTTGGTAAAAAGGTCATAACTTGGGCTAGGAAGCTCCAAATGAAATTTAGTAAAAAGTGACAAGTAGTACACAGACTCTAATATCTCAAAAAAAATGTTCAAAGGCCGAAGTTGAAACAGTGACACGTGGAACACCGTACAAGTTCAATCTCCTGTATTATCCCATAAATAGGTCACATTGTGACACTTGGCATAACTCTCTCTCAGAGAGTGCAATTGAGGTCAGACCTATCAGGATGGAAATCTAACAGGCCGAGATATATTAGGAAAATTGTTTAGAGGCCGAAGTTCAAACAGTGACACGTGCCACGCCGTACAAGTTCTCTCTCCTGTATTATCCCAAAACAGGTCGCGTTGCGACATTTGGCATAACTCTCTCTCAGAGAATCCAATTGAGGTCATATCTGTCAGGATGGAAAGATAACAGGTAAGGCTATCTCAGGAAACGTTTTCAGACCCTGTGGATTGAAAAGTGTGGAGTTACACTAGAAACAATCAGGTACATATTTCTGTCAAAACAGAATTATTTTTGAGTACCTTCATTCATGGCTTCCGGAATTTAGGGCTTCGGAGAAAGTTGGAATTTTTGCAATCAGAGACCACGGCTAGATGATACTCATCAAAATTTAAATCTAGATACCAAGATCATAATTTTTGGTTGGGCAGAAGGACGAGCTTGATCAGACCCTAGTTCGGGACTTTGATCAGAAAAGTGGAAAATTAGGGCTTCTGTAAAAATGGGAATTTTTGAAATCAGTGGCCACGGCTAGAAGCTCCTCAGAAAAATAGAAGCTTAGAGATTTGGATCAAACCTTTTGATTGGGAAGAAGAGTGGGCTTCATCAAACCCCAGTTCAGGGTCACGTCCAGTGAATCCGAAAGTTTCAAAGGCAAAATCGAGGAGTGAAACTTTGCAGTTTTCAAATTCTGAATATACCAACTTGATCAGCTCATCAAGGCGCATATTTCTATCCTTTCAGAAGTTTGAAATTCAAAGTTTGAATTTTTGGGATTTCTCTGACAAACCCATATCCAGCTCTAGTTCCAGTTCTTGTAAATCAAGTGGATTGGGTTAATCCTAGAAGAAGATGGATTGGTCACCTGCATAAGTGAAGAAGTTCATGTTTCAGAGGGAGATGAAGCTAAGGCCTTACATAAGAATATTACAAGCGATCTTGACAGGTATGACTCATCGAGGTATGTTTCGATATTTGTTCATGATTAAGTTTATGGTATGATTGTCTTCATGTTATTATGGTTAGTACAAACTTGATTTTAGATTTGTCGTATCACCTTAACAAATTTATGAATGCATGATAGAAGATATTCATTGATTAGGGTGTTGACACTTATGATTGTACTAATGCATTATGGTGTTGTATGAGGTTTATGTTGTCTGTTAACATAAAAGGTACACCAAGAAAGACAAACCATGTTCTACTTCAAGAACGTATGATCATGGTGACATGAAGACAAGGATTCATCCATTGTCATGGATCACATAGAAGATCTACTTTCGAGGTATGTATAACTTGTTTCTACAATGGTTAACTTATGAGACATGCAGGTTACTAGCACAAGTCACTGAAGAGAACCAAAAGACATTATGTTGGTATGTTGGACATATATAGCTAGCATGCTAATCCAAGTATGTTTTTCCTATATCAAGCTAGAATCCTACCTTGTGTTAGGATCTTATACTGTTGTTGATAATGATTATTCATGAAGTCATAGGTTTGAATAATCATGGTTGTATGCATATTATGTTTCTTACCATAATTGATGATATGACTAACCAGAAGAATCATGAAGGTATAGGTTTGAATAATCACAGGTTTTATGCATATTATATCTCTTATTTTGATTGATGATTCAACTAACCCGAAGAGTCATAGGTTTGAGTAATTATAGGTTTAGACATGTTATGTTTCTTATGATTTGACTAACCATAAGAATCCTTCATAAACCTTGAATGCTAATGCTTATTATTTCTGTTTGAAATGATCATGACTATACATGCTTGAGATTATTGTGTTTTAATAGTATACTAATGAATGTATGATTTTATATGAGATCACAAGGATAACACAATCATGATACTAATAAGCATGCATAGGGACCAAGGATGAATATGAGTTCAAGAATAGGTAATTCAGGAAGCAAAGATCAAGAGGGAGTACACTACAGTGGTTTATGCAAGGATGTAAATATTCATAGGGAGTTGACCATCTCTCTACATTCCACAACAGAAAGGTGTAGAAGAAGCTACTTCAGATTAGGACTCCAGCAGCTCCTGCAAGGAAGCAAAGACTCAGAGGGAGTCCACCCAATGAACAAAGAAAGATAAGTATTTTAATCATCATTTCTTGCATATTTGATTGTTCAATGATGTATATGCTCATGTTCCTAGACTTAGGATATGTATTGTGCATAGTAGAATAGTTGCATTAATGAACAGTATACTACTAATATACATGGGTAAGTGGCCTATGGCACTGTACAACATTCCATTGCTACTTATCTAGAATGAAACCTCTTTGCTGACATGCTGGGAGTTGTGCACATTCTTAACAATGTTCTGGTAGAGATTGGAAGGCATCTAGAAAGTTACGGGATATGGATAAATGTTGTATTGAAGCATTGGCTAAGATAATTGCATGACTGTATGACATATTTCTTTATGTGTAAGAATTTGTTCTGAAAACTGTGAGATGTTTTCTAATCATGCAATTTAATTTGTTGTGTAGGAAATATCGTATGCCATCTCCTACAAAAAAAGAACTACAACATTTGTTCAGCAGCAAAATTATCTATTGAAGATATTGAAGTTCCCAGGATACGAGAAGAATGCCATGATCCATCGATCATGAAGAATGATGTTTGGGATGCGGTCCCAAGAGCTAAAGGGAAATCTGTTGTGACTTCCAAATGGAACTATCAGATCAAGCATGGCAACATTGAGAAATATAAAAGTGATGAAATAGAAGATGCACCAGATGGACTTCAAGATAGCATGGTGTAGTCATATATGTGTGTAGAACTTGGTATGGTAGGATAGACAGCTTTCTATCCAGTTTGGGATTTACCAAGAATAAAGCAGATTCCAACCTTTTCTACAAGGTTGAGGAAGGTAATCCAGTGATACTACTTTTGTATGCGGATAACTTGTTTGTATCAGGTGAGGATAGATTGATTATCGACACACAGCGAAAGCTTGCTTCCGAGTTCGAGATGAAGACCTTGGGGATGATGCACTATTTGTTTTTGGCATGGAGGTGTGGCAGAGTGCAAATGGAATCTTCCTTGGTCAAGGGAAGTACATAGTAGATATCATGAAGAGATTCGGGATGATGGATTGCAAGGCCATGGCCACACCTATGGAATCAAATCTGAAGCTTCTATTTGATGCTTCATTTGAGCCTGTTGATGTCTCTATGCATCGTCAGATGATTGGGTCCTTGATGTACCTGACGAACACGAGACCAGACATTTGCTTTTCTGTGAACACATTGAGTCAGTTCCTGACAAATCCGAGGAGTGTTCACCTGATTGCTTTAAAGCATGTTCTGAGGTACTTGAAGGGTACAGTGGATTATGGGCTCAAGTATGAAGTGAATCAAAAGTTTAACCTGCAAGGTTATGTTGATTCAGATTGGGCTGGCAGTGCTGCAGATAGGAAGAGCACATCTGGGTGTTGCTTCAGTATGGGATCAGGTGTGATCTCTTGGTTTAGCAGGAAGAAGTCATGTGTAGCACTGAGTACAGCTGAGGCAGAGCATGTTGTATCCTGTTCAACTAGTTGAGAGGCAATATGGCTAAGGAAGCTATTGTCCGAGTTATTTGATCTCCCATTGGATGCTACTGGTATCCTCTGTGATAACTAGAGTTGTGTGAAGTTGTCCGAGAATCTGGTGTTTTATGACAGGTCGAAACACATAGAGATCAAATATCACTATATCAGGGATATGGTACAGAGAGGAGCTGTGAAGCTCCTGTATGTTGCGACGGACAAGCAGATTGCAGATGTGCTGATGAAGCCACTAGCCAGGGTTAAGTTTGAGTACTTCAGAGAGAGGCTTGGCGTTCTTCAGATCGATGACACTTCGAGGAAGAAGTGATGGACACATTTGTTGGAGCCATTCCAAGCATGTTGGAAGGAGGATCCTTCACATGGCTATGGATGTAAGCGCTGGATGTTGATGAACATTAGGATGATGTTCTGGTTTCTTCTTGGATTCGGTGCCCTGGGAGATTTGCAAATAATCTTTCGAGGTTTTTCCTATGGCATGTAATTCGGTTCCCTGGGATATCTGGAAAATGATCTTTCGAGGTTTTGCTCTGGGAAGACATTTAATTCGGCGCCCTAGGAGATCTGTAGATAGTCTTTCAAGGTTTTTCCTATGGCATGTAATTCGGTGCCCTGGGATATCTGGCAGATGATCTTTCGAGGTTTTGTCCTATGGTTCGGTTCCCTGGGAGATCCGACAGGTTGGGTTGTGTGCCCGTAATCAGTCCTGGGATGCTCTTGCGAGGTTTTTCCATAACCACATGTAATTCGGTGCCCTGGGAGATCCTATAGGTAGAGTTGCGTGCTCATAACATCCTGGGATGCTCTTGTGAGGTTTTTTGGTGGGGTCACATGTAATAAGTCCTGGAGATCTGAACAGGATGAAAAAGGCCTCAGATGCTATTTAGAGTTCTTGCTAGTCAAGAGACTCTTTTAAGGTTTTGTGACGCATGTAATAAGTCCTGAGGATTCCACGATATGGCCAGTGATGACGAAGACTTGCAGGTGGTGGGCCTACATCCAGTATGAAAAAGGACTGGCTCTGTAGAACTTCCTATGACGAGTAGTTTCAGAGATTGATTGAGATAGCAGCAGCAGTGACGATGATGATGTCTCGATGACGATTATCCAGTGACGATGATCCAGAGAAGAAGACTTGTGCTAGAAGACCTGTGCTGAGAAATACCTTCCTAGTTAAGAGGGAGTGTTGATGTATATGTAACTTCGGAATGTATTTCATATATGTATATTGTATTCCTATATAGATGTTATTATTCCTCTATACGGAAGTGTCGTCATTTATATTGTAAATGTCGTAACTTATACTTGATGGGTTATTAGACCACCTTGTTGGGGTCAGCCCTGTATAAGTCATGTGGGTCAAAGGATTATTAGACCACCCTATTGGGGATCGGCCATGTGGGTCAAAGGGTTATTAGACCACCCTATTGGGGGTCGGCCCAGTCAGCATTATGTTATGCGGTTAAGTTCGATCCTACATGAGTTATGTAAAAGGCAAGTCAAGTCAAGTATAAATAGAGTGCGGGAGGCACTCTATTTGTTCACTCACTTATCACTCATGCACTCAAGGAGGAGTGGCACACTTATGGAGGAGGAGGATCTGCTGCTAGGTTATGTCTATCTCTCATGTTTGGGTTGTATCATTGCTCTATCTATCTTTGAGGAAGTTATTGGGGTTTTTCACCTTTATGGTTTTCCCCAAGTAAATCTTTGTGTCTCTTGTGTGCTTGCATTATTGTCTCCATGAATGATATGCTGTAGATTTGTTGTACATGTTGTTCTCTCAGTTAAGATCCTAGATCAGATTGAAGTAAATTCTGAAAATTTAACACTACAAGTACAATAAGTGAGTGAAGAGATTAAGGTTAGAGATAGATGCACCTTATTCAGAAGGTTGATCCTAGCCTTCCTCTTCCTTGCTCTTCAATGCTATTCAATGTCACAATGCCCACACCTGCAAAACAACTTCATACCTTTCTCAAATACATTTGACTACATATATAAGACTGATATTCATGACATAATAAGCCATCAAACTATAATCAAACTGTAATCAAATCTGAGACACACATAAATAGGTCATATTTGTAAAGGGAAGAACGTCTGGTCTTTATTAATGAATGAAGCAAGTACATCAAATTATACCTTCCTTCAAGCTTGGCACTTAACAAAACCTAGATTCAAGGTCTCCTGCTTCTATTCTCCAAGGATCCCAACCTCTAATCAGCTATGCTAGGGTTTATCAGAAACTGAGGCACAAGAGAGGGGGATGAGGGTCTCCGTTCCTCCAACATAACATTGTTATAGGCTTGGTCTCCTCACATGGCCCTTCTACCTTCCTTATATAGTCAATGAAGGAGAGGAAAAGTAGTTATAACCGATCAAGAGGTTGTCAAACCAACTCATTTCAACCAAAATTCAAGATTTTGACTAGTTCAGGAAAATGCCCTACTCTTCCTACTACAAACCAGTGCATTTCTCAAGGTGCGCGCTACTTTATTGGAGCAGAGTTGCATATGTTTGAGCGTGTGCGATACTTTATTGAAGTGGAGTTGCATATTTTCCAAGGTGTGCGCTAATATATAGGCATAAGAGTCGTGCACACATCCTAGTATGCCCTACTCTATGCATAGGAAACCAACGTTTTTGGAGAAAAATGGCTAAAAAAGGGTTTTCTGATGATTTTCAGGAGATGGTTTGGTCTGGAAGAATGCTCCTAAGGGTTATAACCATCAAATGGGCTAAGAGTGAGGTAATTTCAACCATTTTTAATGTCCCAAATGACCCTTCAATCCATAAGTGTCATGTTGTGTGACTAAACTTGATCTCAAGAAGTGTCGTCATGCGACCAAGCGATACAAGTGTCATCACGGACGGAGAAGTGTCATTTTAAGCTATAACAGATGCCCCCTAATGTATGAGGTCAGAGGGAGTGAGGGAAACGATGGCTGATATACATTATCAATAACAAAGAGTTGAATCATGGAGGAACCGGAGAAACCAAGAATCATAGGCTCAAATGAAGTACCTGAAAGCAAAGGCAATGTCAAACAAACTTATACTTGGGGTAACTGTCCATGTTCAAATAGTGGAACATGAACTCCAAGAGGATACAATAATGATCCAAATACTGATGCATATATCATGGCCACTAACATACAAGCGTGGATCCATGAGGAACATAAGTGTAAACATAGCCACATAAATACAAGGTGGATCTATGTCAAAACTGGAGAACATAGCCATAGAGAACAAGCTGGATCTATGTCTCATCAAGAGACAAAACGAGTGTGGCTCAATCTTGCGCAACTTGGGTGATAACATAAATGAGGTGATGCTATCAAGGATCCCAAGGTCTTCATCCAAAAACAACCCAAGGTACAAACCTATCCATGCGAATAAATGAGTTGATGTCGAACATGAGAGGTATCGTTTGATTACCAGTCATTGATGTATATCGTTAAAAAATGCGAGGGTGTCCATCAATAATGAAAATGGAACCCAAGGTACCTAGTACATTCAAGCAAGTGCTAATAAATGGTCTTGCCGTCGAACACTTGAAGAATCCATCAGATAGGAGACATTGATGTATTCCCATCTATCCAATAGCGAGGGAAACTGCCACTAATGACTGCAATCCCCAAGGTACTAACTGAAACTCTAAACTTCATTCCGAGAGGAAAATGAGTTGAAGTCGATGGGAAGAAGCCCGTTGGAAGGGAGGCCTTAAGGCATCCTCCATCGTCCAACACAAGGGACACTCAACAGGTATGAGCTGATTTGGAGTAGGACTGAACACATGACGAAACATACTGAAACCAAGGAATGGCCGACGCATGAGGTCAAGGAAACTGCAGAATGGCCGACATAGGTTATATCCTTGAACAGTGAGCACGACACAAGAGTGACTTATGAAGCTTTGAACACAAAGAGACCACAATGCAAATCTGCAATGTAGGAGACATTAACAGATTCTCCATGTGATTGGAAGACTAACCAAATGGAGAAGTAAGAACTCTGAGATCAGGTTTATCCTAAGGCCAACACTAGAACCCAACTTGTTTGATAGACTCAAAACAGGTGCTTTGTTAAAGGAGATAGTAGAATTGCTGCCATCATATTGAAAGATATTTAATATTCTTCCCTTCCCTTTCCTTTTTCATTTTTTAACGAGCTTGACAAAGAACTAAAGCATGCTCGATGGTATTTTCATATTTAGGGAGTCTGAAAAACCTAGAAGAAAACTCCATACACCTATCTGTGGATTTTATATCGAGCCCTGATTGGTCTGTGCTCAGCGGTGTTTTCTTGTTTATAGAGTTGAAAAACTTAAACAGTCCTCTATCAACCATCTTGTGGATTTCACATCGAGCCCGAGTAGGTGAATGCTCGCTTGGTGGTTTAACATTTCGAGAGTCTAAAAACCCTAAAGACGACTCCAAAGGTCCCTTTTTGTAAAGTTAGTCTCCTTCCCCCAAAAAGTGTAAAATAATGGAAGAAGAACTTTTCTAGCGCATTGCAGAGTATACCTTTTCCGTAAATTATCCAACAAGGCCTGGAAAAGGGGTAATTCTATACCTAAGTGGATGTCGGTTTAGTTATTTTAACGAGCCCGAAAAGACAACTATGCTCGTCAAACTTTTCCTATTTAAGGAGTTTGAAAAGGGCTTAAAGAACTCCATAGGGACCTTTTCCGTAAAGGTTTAACGAGCCCGAAAAAGTAAACTCTTGACCTCCTTATTGTTTTTAACGAGGTCAAAGGAGATACAGAAAAATGCTCATGACTTCCTTACTGTTTTTAATGAGCTCGAAGTGAAAACGAAAGAAATGCTCATAGCCTACTTATTGTTTTTAATGAGCTCGAAGGAAAGGTGGAAGACTACTCATAACCTACTTACTATTTTTAACGAGCTCAAAGTAAAGGTAGAAGAATGCTCGAAACCTACTTACTGTTTTTAACGAGCTCAAAGTAAAGGTAGAAGAATTCTCTAAATATGGGAGGAGACAAGTGTTAGGGACATGTGAAACTAGCTGCAAGCACATGGAACAAAGCTATTCCTAATGCAAGGAACACGAGCAAGATAAGCACACTTAGGGTGTGGCTCCTCCAGGTAAAAGGTGTCAAATTAGGAAGTCAAAATGATACAGGGCTTAGTGGAAATGAGATCAGAGATGGAGGCTTATATAACAAGCTAAAAGCATGGAAGCTGGCATCAAGCTCATTAGCACAAGCGGGATCATAACATATGCATATGCAACTTGAACACGAAGATGGGAGCCTTATCAGGGATGGCAAGAACTATATGAGGAAGAAAGATATGAGGCTTCTTCTCAAAGTCATGGTAAATCTAAAAAGGCTCCCGAGCCTATGAGAAAAACTCAGCATGGACACCAAAATGGCATAAGGGTGCAGACTAGGGTGACCCATGTTAGGTAGGCCCTACTTTCGGACTGGTGCACAATGCATAAAGAGATGGCTAACACACCAATATCCAACAGGTTCGACCCTATGGCGAATTTGGATGGCAAAAGGTTCAAATGCAACATAATAGAAGGGAAGCCTAAACCTATATGCAAGGTTCTAAATATACCTGACATGGTCGCACAAGGTGTTGAAAAGGACCAGTAAGCAAGTATAAATCCATCTAAGAATCATGTCTCCAAGAAACATTAGTACTAATATCATATCTAAAACATATGTAAAGAAAGAGATACAAGTCACTGTGGTAGAAATACTTTCAACTTAACTATCAACAACAACAGGCATAAAAAAGGCAGATTTTTCAAATGAAGACTCTATGGTACCCAAGCCCGAGGACTTACAACCAACAAGATCGAATTCAGGATGAAGATCAAAGTTGAAGGACATGATGGAATGTGTAGAAACAAATTCATCATCACGGGAGTTGAAAATTCTAGAAGCAAAATCAAACATAGTAGGAACACCGATTTGCGGATCTATAGGAGAGTTCAAAGACTCAACAGTAGGGAGATCAAACTTTAAGGTCAAACTGGGTTTGGACATAACTGCGACTGGATCAACATCCAAATGAATGGCAAACTATATTATGGACTCTAGGAAAACTTCATTAGAAGGAAGTATGTCGTCCCAGATATAACACATATCTAAACATTCAGATGGAGGTGTCACTTGGTTAAACGATGGGACTAAGTCCCAAGAAGGTAAGCATGAACTCAAAGACTTCTTCGCAGTAGCAGTTGAACTCAAAGAACAATATGCCACATAAGTCCCATGTGACATAGTAGTTCCTAATGATGAGGGATCAAATTGGTCTATAGCTGGGAAATAAGGAGGATCAACGAATCCAAGCTGGTCGATAGTGGCGATGCTTTCGTTATGAGGAAAATGCATCACACGAAAGAGCGTAGACACCACAGCATGCATAGCATAAACATAATCACGCCCGAGGATCATATCAAAATCCACGGGGTCCTTTAAAACCATAAAATCAACTAAGACTGTTTTTCCACCCAAAGTAACAGGTACCTGACGGAGGAATCCGATTGGTTCACTAGGTCTTCTATTGAAGGTCAACGGCCAATTAACAGCTGGAATAACATTAGGGAAACCCAAATCTCTCCAAGCATAAGCGTATAAGATACTAACATAAGCTCCTTCATCTACAACGCATCGATCAACCGTTTGGTTCCTGACATCAACCTTTATTTGGAAAGGTGTCGAAGAAGGAAGATGAGGTTCGGCTACACTATTCCAATCAAAGGAAACGATCCTAGGGCTTGGTAGGGGTTCACATGGCACAGATGAAGTACCACCTTTTTCAGGAACATCCAAACTGGTAATGCAGAATACTTTAGGGACAGGTGCATCATTCTCCAAAGGACTGATGGGATCGGTCAAAGATTGCATCGATTCGATCACTTCACTCTCTGAAGGAAGAATGGGGTTGGATTGGTTCATTCACTTTTTCAACCAAATTTTGATCTAACTGTAGAAAATCTAAAGACAACTCGGGAATAGAGGTTCCTTCAGACATGGACCACACTTTTCGTGCCTCTGGAATGGCAGGGCATTGGTGAGTAAGGTGATATCCCTTACAAAGTTTACAAGGGAACTTTGGTTCATGTCCTATAGGTCGAGACTCCTTTACAATATAAGTACTCTTAGCATGACTAGCATTGGCTGATAGCTTGCCCCCAACATGACTTGCAGTGGCTGGTTTCTCAGAAGCAGAAGACTTTTGAACTAAGGAACACACTTTTTGCACTTCTGGAAGTATAGGGCACAAGTAAGTAAGGTGGTCTCCCTCACAAAATTTGCAAGGGAACTTACACTTCTATTTATTGGGTTTGTCGACAATTTCAACTCCCTCAGCATGACTTGCAGTGGTTGATCTTGTGTCTCTAGTATGACTCACAGGAACTGGTGACTTGTCATTAATATGACTAGCAGTCATCAATGACGTGTCCTCAACATGACTGACAGTGGTTGAAGACAAACTTTCAGTGTGATTTTCAGTGACTAAAAGTTTTCTCCCAGCATGACCTCCAGAGGCTGGGTAGGTGCCCCCTGCATGATTTGCAGAGGCAGGGTGCTTGCCCCCAGTATGATTTCCAGAGGTTAGGTAGCTTCCCCCTTGTTTTGGCATTTTCTTCCTATTCTTCCTTCGACTATTCCTTTTAGAACGTTGGTTACTAGTATTGCTACTTTCTCCACATGAGGTAGAAGGAGGAGGAGAAGATGTTAATGGAAAGGAAGGCCCAGGGTTCTGATGCTATTGATTTGAGGTTCTTACAAAAGAAGCTTCAGGAGCATGCAAGGAATTCAGAGTGGAGAACAACCAAACCGACAACCCAATAGTGAATCCAGGAAGATTCACAGTAGCCATTAAGGGAGTACCAATGTTTCCAATGAATGGAACAACATAAGGATCCCCTAGAACATGGGTACCTTTATTGGCGCTTGCCGGAATGCTAGACATAGTTTCTTGCTCAAATGAGCAAGAAGTTCTCTAAGGAAAACTAAGACAAGTAGCACAAAGAGCACACCACTAAAAAAGGTCCTAGGTAAATCAAACCAGGCAAATAGATGCCTTCCGGAGAAGAGTCTGGGATGATGAGGGCCCAGAACAGATCAACGAAGGAAGAAGAACATTTACCCGAGGTCCACAATACAATGAATAAGGGTGCAAGCGCTGGAATCACCCAACTGCCATCCCAAAGACCTGCAAGGGATTTCCTCCCATGTCTGTCCTAGGTACAACAAATATAACCCTCCGTCGTCACTTGTGTATGATCGTATGGTCAGATACTAAGGATACCACCAGACCAAAAACTCCTGGGGGAACAGTCTCTCGTCGAATCAGAAGGCGTGGGTAGCCTGTAACTGAGCCTGAAACTCAAAAGAGTCCCCAAACGCGATCCAATCCTGGTATATGCTCGAAACAAAAAGTAGGAGGTTTATTCCCAACAATTTGATCTCACAAGACCTACTGCATAGATCCGAGGAAAGCTTTGAATGAGGTGGGTTTACCTGTGATAGTCGAACTACGATTTTTCGTAATGTGTGATCTTTGGTGGTTTAAGGTGTTTTAAACCCAAGATCCTAACCAAAACTAGTTCGTGAAAAGTGTAACTTAGAAAAGAAAATATTGCTAGTACATTTTATTAGGGTTCATTTTAAAGGTTACTTGCTTACTCAAAAAGATAGTGGGTGTGTGAGAGTGGTTATAACAGAGATAGAATACTGAAATGAAATGGTTACCACTAAACAAATATTTTCTTTTCAATGCAAGTATTAAAGATACGATCTAGAATGCATGTGCAAATGCAATTTTTAGTCTTTTAAATGCAAAAAAGGTAAAAAATAAAGTCTAATTGTACAAAACTAAACTCAAAACCTAAGAATGTAGCTACTCAAACAAAATAAGTATGCAAAAGAAAACTTCTTCTTTTTGATGCAAAGCACTCTTAAATCCTTTAAGCCACTGGCAAGGTACTCTACTCAGAAAATAAAACAAATTTTTTTATGCTTTTCAAAGGTGAGAAACAAAAAATGAAATTGAAAGTGACCTACTACCAAAGCAAAAGCAAAGAACTTTCAGGTTTCCTTATTGAAACAATAAAAGCAACCAATACGACTTTCAGATTCTTATTGATGTAAGCATGCCAACCATTGGAAAAAGAGTATGAAGCCTACTTTTGGACCCAAACAAAGCAGATGACCTACAAAGAAATATGGTTTGGTAAAGTCAGGTCTGCACATAAACAGTGCAATCAAGGTCCTGAACAGCAACAAAGACACTTGAGCTTTCACTACAAAAAGAAAACTAAAAGCACAAGGGAGGATAAGAAACCAATCTAAAGAGAGATTTCACTCAAATAGATACAAACAGGGTCAAGTGGACTTAGTAGTTTTCAATCTAGTGGAAATGGAGCAAGCAGATTCAGTCAGACTCAAATTAGGGTACAAAACACCAAACTGGTCCACAACCCCCCAACTTGGGTCCACAAGCCCAAAACTTTCCAAACAAGCCCAAATTGATCAAAGGAGGTCCAAATCATGAACATAGGATCAGTACAAGGATAGGAGACCACTTATAGTGGTTTAACTCAGACCTAGGGTCATCGGGGACCCCAAAAAATGTAGCCGCAGCCCCCCAAAACAGGTCAAAACCCAAAAAATTCAATCCCAGAATGTGTGTGCTACTATATATGAGGAATACTAGAACACACAACAGGGGAATGTGCTACTATGCTTCACAACAATAGCGCACATGTGGGAAATGTTCAAAAAAATAGGGCAAAAACCCCCCAACTTGGGTCCACAAGGGTTTGCAAGGGCTAGGAAGGGTCTGTAAGAGCCAAGGAGGGTCAAAAAAAGCCTAAAAACTTATTCTAATCAAGAAATTGAACAAAGATCTTCAAATAAAACTAAATAAATGACCTTGGATACCCCTAAGAAGATAGGCTATCCCCAGTGGAGTCACCATCCTGTTGTGAGGAAATACACCTATAGTTCAGGGGAGAAACTACCAACTTACAGGGATGAAAGATAGACCTACAAATGTTCTGCAAGTACAATAAGTGAGTGAAGAGATTAAGGTTAGAGATAGATGCACCTTATTCAGAAGGTTGATCCTAGCCTTCCTCTTCCTTGCTCTTCATTTCTATTCAATGTCGCAATTCCCACACCTACAAAACAACTTCATACCTTTCTCAAATACATTTGACTACATATATAAGACTAATATTCATGACATAATAAGCCATCAAACTATAATCAAACTGTAATCAAATTTGAGACACACATAAATAGGTCATATTTGGAAAGGGAAGAACGTCTGATCTTTATTAATGAATGAAGCAAGTACATCAAACTATACCTTCCTTCAATATTGGCACTTCATGAAACCTAGATTCAAGGTCTCTTTCTTCTGTTCTCCAAGGATCCCAGCCTCTAATCAGCTATGCTAGGGTTTATCAGAAACTGAGGCACAAGAGAGGGGGATGAGGGTCTCTATTCCTCCAGCATAACATTGTTATAGGCTTGGTCTCCTCACATGGCCCTCCTACCTTCCTTATATAGTCAATGAAGGAGAGGAAAAGTAGTTATAACCGATCATGAGGTTTCCAAACCAACTCATTTCAACCAAAATTTGAGATTTTGACTAGTTCAGGAAAGTGCCCTTGTTAAATTTTTAGTATTAAATCACAATACTATAGGATCTTTGCTGAGAGAATAACATCTACAGTATATCAATGCATGACAATCATAATATGACAAGCATCACAAGAATCAAAATCATAGAGACAAGAGACACAGAGTTTCCGTGGGGAAAACCCTAAGGTGAAAAACCCCACAACTTCCTCAGATATAGAGAGAGCAATGGCTCAACCAAAATACAACCAAATAACATTGAGATAGTCTCCTAGCAGATGATCCTCCTCCTCCTCACTAGTGCGCCACTTTTCAGAGAGAGAGATAGTTACTTTTCCGAGTGAGTAAAATAGATATCTCCTATCTCTATTTATACTCACCTTTTTGCCCAGTGACCTACTGGGGCCGACTTGTCTACTTTGATACACCCACATTATATTATATATTAATCAGGGCCGACCCCATAAGGTGGTCTAATAACCCATCGGCAAGTACACACACTTGCGACACTTGTCAATCCACATGACGACACTTCCTTATAGAGGAATAACACATCTCTTATAAGGGTACAATAAATATAAATATAATATACAGATGAAATACATTCCGAAGTTACATATACATCAACACTCCCTCTTAACTAGGAAGGTATTTCTCGACACAGATCAGCTAGACAAGTCTTCTTCTCTGGATCATCGTCATCAATGCATCGTCATCATCATCGTCACTGCTGCTACTATCTCAACCAATCTCTGACTCTACTCGTCATAGGAAGTTCTACAGAGCCAGTCCTTTTTCATACTGGATGTAGGCCCACCACCTGCAGGTCTTCGTCGTCACTGGCCATACTGTGGAATCCTCAGGACTTTTACGTGCGTCACAAAACCTCGAAAGAGCATCCCAGGCTGTTACGAGCACACAGCTCTACCTATAGGATCTCCCAGGGAAATGAATTACATGTGACCTCACCACAAAACCTCGCAAGAGCATCCCAGGCTGTTACGAGCACACAGCTCTACCTATAGGATCTCCCAGGGCAACGAATTACATGTGGTCATGGCAAAACCTTGCAAGAGCATCCCAGGACTGATTACGGGCACACAGCCCAACCTATCGGATCTCCCAGGGAAACGAATTACATGCCATAGGACAAAACCTCGCAAGAGCATCTGCCAGATATCCCAGGGCGCTATTATATGCCATAGGCAAAACCTCGAAAGACTATTTGCAGATCTCCTAGGGAAACGAATTACATGTCCTCCCAGAGCAAAACCTTGAAAGAGCATTTTCCAGATGTCCCAGGGCACCGAATTACATGCCATAGGCAAAACCTCGAAAGACCATCTGCAAATCTCCTAGGGCAACGAATTACATGCTCATCTGCACAACCTGATCCACGGCCATAGAGTATCAACCTGATACTCACCATACATCATCCTGATGTATCCATGATCATCCTGATCATTATCACTGCAACGTCCTGCTGCATGTCATCTGGAGCAACATCCTGAAGCTCGTCATCTATGATCATCCTGATCATCACTGCAACATCCTGCTGCATGTCATCTGGAGCAACATCCTGAAGCTCGTCATCTATGATCATCCTGATCATCACTGCATCTACCTGATGCACACCAAGTATCTACCTGATACATATCATCATACATGATCCTCCTGATCATCAATGTATCCACCTGATACAAATACAAATACATGATACATATCACCATACATGATCCACCTGATCATACAATGTATCCACCTGATACATATACAGATACATGGTACATATCACCATACATGATCCACCTGATCATACAATGTATCCACCTGATACATATACAGATACATGGTCCAAGCATCCAACATGATGCATATACAAAATACGTACACATGATCCAACTGATCATATCCAGCATCCAACATGATGCATACATACATAAATGATCCAACTGATCATATCCAGCATCCAACATGATGCATACATACATAAATGATCCAACTGATCATATCCAGCATCCAACATGATGCGTACATACATACATAAAAATGATCCAACTCATCATATCAAGCAGAAACCAGAACATCATCTTGATGCTCATCATCCAGCGCTTACATCCACAGCCATGTGAAGGATCCTCCTTCCAACATGCTTGGAATGGCTTCAGCAAATGTGTCCATCACTTCTTCCTCAAAGTGTCCTCGATCTAAAGAACGCCAAGCCTCTCTCTAAAGTACTCGAACTTCACTCTGGTTAGTGGCTTCGTCAGCACATCTGCAATCTGCTCGTCCGTCGCAACATACAGGAGCTTCACAGCTCCTCTCTGCACCATATCCCTGATATAGTGATATTTGATCTCTATGTGTTTCGACCTGTCATGAAACACCGGGTTCTCGGACAGCTTCACACAACTCTGGTTATCACAGAAGATACCAGTAGCCTCCAACAGGAGATCAAATAGCTCAGACAGTAGCTTCCGTAGCCATACTACCTCACAACTAGCTGAACAGGCTGCAACATACTCTGCCTCAGCTGTACTCAGTGCTACGCAGGACTGCTTCCTGCTAAACCAAGAGATCACACCTGATCCCATACTGAAGCAGCACCCAGATGTGCTCTTCCTGTCTGCAGCACTGCCAGCCCAATCTGAATCAACATAACCCTGCAGGTTAAACTTTTGATTCGCTTCATACTTGAGCCCATAATCCACTGTACCCTTCAAGTACCTCAGAACATGCTTTACAGCAACCAGGTGAACACTCCTCGGATCCGTCAAGAACTGGCTCAATGTGTTCACAACAAATCAAATGTCTAGTCTCGTGTTCGTCAGGTACATCAAGGACCCAATCATCTGACGATACAAAGAGACATCAACCGGCTCAGATGAAGCATCACATAGAAGCTTTAGATTTGATGTCGTAGGTGTGGCCATGGCCTTGCAATCCATCATCCCGAACCTCTTCAGGATCTCTACTGCATACTTCCCTTGTCCAAGGAAGATTCCTTCTGCATTCTGCCACACCTCCATGCCAAAAACAAATAGTGCATCATCCCCAAGTTCTTCATCTCGAACTCGGTAGTAAGCTTCCGCTGCGTGTCGGCAATCAATCTATCTTCACCATACCAAGTTCTGCACATATATGATTTCCTATCATGTGTCTCAGAACCAAGTGGCTGCTTCTTCTTCAACTACACCATTCAAGAAAGCTGTCTTGAATCCATCTGGTGTATCTTCTATTTCATCACTTTTATATTTCTCTATGCTGCCATCTGCAACATGCTTGATCTGAAGGTTCTATTTGGAAGTCACAACAGACTTTCCTTTAGCTCTTGGGATTGCATCCCAAACATCATTCTTCATGATCGACGGATCATGGCATTCCATTTCTTCATCCCAGATCCTGGGAACTTCAATATCTTCAATAGATATCTTTGTTGCTGGAACAAATGTTGTAGTCCTTTTGTAGGTGAAGATATACGGTCTTTCCTACAAAACAGGTTAAATTGCATGATTAGAAACATCTCATAATTTTCAGAACAAATTCTTACACATGAAGAAATATGTCATACAGTCATGCAATTATCTTAGCCAATGCTTCAATACAACATTTATCCATATCCCGTAACTTTCTAGATGCCTTCCAATCTCTACCAGAACATTGTTAAGAGTGTGCACAACTCCCAACTGTAAAATTAGTCACAGCAGATCTAATGAACAAGTAAATCAATCACAACAGATGAACATAGAAAATATGGTGCAAAACTGTGCAAAACATGCAGCAGTGCTCTCTATCCCAGAAAGGGTGAATGAATTACAATACAAACTGTCACAATGACTGAGCAATTCGAATTGCCTAAGGAGGTCATTCAAATCACTGAATGGAGTAGCTTGACTCTATTTAGGAGTCCTCATCAATCATCGGTGGTGCTCATCAATCATCGGTGGTGCTCATCAATCACAACAACCAGTCATCCAGGTGTCAATCTGAGTCTAACTGAGTGTAATAAGTGTAACTGAAGTGTGTAGCACTGATTTAGGATCTGGAGGCTCAGTGGGGGCGCATGGGAGGCTAACTGAACTCAGAACAAGTCACCTAATCAAACTGGAGGTCAAACGGAAGTGATACAGTCAGTCGGGAGTGAAACTAGCCTCAAATCAGGGAGAATCGGAGCTAACTGAATGTAACTGAAGTGGAATTGCAGTGGTAGGTGAACAAGTGCGCCCTTCTCTGGTAGTAGGTGAGAAGTGGGCGCCTTTCAGCTTAGGAGGGCTAAAACTCTATGGTAGGTGGCTCCCGGGTGCTAGAATGAAGTGGATAAGGTGCTGGAGGCATCAAAATGGTGACTGGGATGCATGCCAGTGCATGCCGGTGCATGCAAACCCTAGATTCTGCATGCAAACCCTAATTTGCATGCAAGATCCTGAAAAAGATGATGTGGATATCCGAACACCCCCCCTCAAGCTAGACTATGATGTGCCAACAAAAATAATGTGGGGCCCTGGTAACTAAGACCAAAGGTCACCCCAATACAATAATCCAAAAAATGCAGAAAATAAACTAAGTGAGGAAAGAGGGAAAACCCAGTGGGAAGAAAGCCCCCCCTCAAGCTAAAGCATAATAATGAATCAATCTGTCTCCACCATGATGGAACTCACCCCCAACAGTGAACGGAGGTAAGAGAACTTCTTCTCAGTGAAGCTCTTGGTGAAGATGTCTGCAATTTGCTCATCAGTAGGGCAATATTGCAGAATGATGGTGCGGTCATGCACCAACTGTCGAATGTAATGCATATGAATCTCAATGTGTTTGGTCCTCTGCCGCTGAACTGGATCTATGGAGATCTTGATAGCACTTTTATTGTCACAAAATAAGACAGTCGAAGTAGTGCCACCAAAACCAAACTCGGAAAGAATACCCTGCAACCAAACTGCCTGAATGCAGGCATTGACTGCCCCTCGATACTCTGCCTCTGCTGAAGAAAGTGCAATGGATGCTTGCTTTTTGCTGGACCAGCAAATAGCACCATGACCAATCATGAAAACATAACCGGAAGTGGACTTCCGATCAATGCTATCACCTGCCCAATCTGAATCAGTAAAACCAATGAAATCTAGCTCAGAAGCTGCAGCATAATGTATGCCAAACTGTCTCATACCTTGCACATACTGCAAGATCCGCTTGGCTGCTCGCCAATGAAGCTCATGTGGCTGCTGCATATATCTTGACACGGCACTCACGGCATATGAGATATCAGGCCGTGAGTGTGTCAAATAAAGTAGTGAACCAATCAACTGTCGATACATACTGCGATCTGCAAGCGGTGTGGAATCTCCCTCCTCAAGACTGATTCCTGAGAGGAATGGGAACGGGGCTGCCTTACATTCAGCCATATTAAACTTCAATAACAGGTCGGAAGCATATTTTTGCTGAGATATAGTGATCCCATCAAAATTTTTAGCTATCTCCAAGCCCAAAAAGTGACTCAGCAAGCCCAAATCGCTCATGTCAAAAGCTAGATTTAAGGCAGATTTTAGCTTGTTTATTGAAGTAAGTGTGCTACCAGTAATAAGAAAATCATCAACATAAAGTACAATAACCAACAAATTACCTTTAACTCACTGAAGATACACATTCGGATCAGATTTGCATCTTTGGAAATTCTGAGAAAGAAGGAAGGAGTCCATCTTTGCGTACCAAGCTCTTGGGGCCTGTTTTAACCCGTACAAAGATTTCTTCAATCTACAAACCAATGATGGATCTGATGTATAACCCTCTGGCTGCTGCATATAGACCTCTTCAGCAAGGTCTCCATGTAAAAATGCACTCTTCCAATCCATGTGGTGCACTTCCCAGTGCTTGGATGCGGCAATAACTAAAACAAGGCGGATGGAATCCATCTTTGCAACCGGTGCAAAGGTCTCTGTGTAGTCCACTCCTTGGACTTGGGAAAAACCTTTTGCCACCAAACTTGCTTTATATTTGCTGATAGTGTCATCAGCAGCAACTTCAGTACGGTAGACCCATTTACACTTCACTAATTTTCTTCCAGGTGGAAGAGAAACTAGCTCCCATGTATTGTTCTTTTGAAGAGAACTGTACTCTTCGTCCATGGCACTTTTCCATCTCGGATCTCGATGGGATGAATAGAATGATGTAGGATCTGAACCAGCCATCAAATAACAAATATCAGGAAGAAATGGATCAGCAATAGAAAGAGCCATACCTGCTCTTTGAAAGTCTCCTCTTGTTCGTCTCGGATCAGCAGGATTTCCAAGACTAGAACCAGCAGATTGTAGAGTGTTTTGGGCCCACTTTGGTAACTGAGGAGGATCATAATGATCGGATTCCGAACCTGATATGTCATGATCATCATATGCTGCTACAATATCAGAAATATCAGAACTCATACCTTCATTATCGCTGCTCGGATCTTCTTCTGGTGAAGGCGGTGAATCGACAGTCTTTTCCTCGACTAGTTGCAATTCTTGAAGCGGTTCTTCAAACTGCACACTGCGCTCTATGAATATCTTTTTAGATCTGATATCCATGAGTTTATATGCTTTTGATTCTTCCCCATATCCTATCAATATGCACTCGATACTTTGTGGATCCAAATCTCGTCTCTTCTCAGAAGGAATTCTAGCCCATGCAGTAGAGCCAAAAACTCTCAAATTTGACACATCCGGTTTGTGACCAAAGAATGCTTTGAAAGGAGTCATACCTTTCACGGATGAATGTGGAACACGGTTCTGTATATATGCAGAAACATTGATTGCTTCATCCCAAATATTTGCAGCCAAACCTTTTGATTCAATCATGCATGTAGCCATCTTTTTCAGTGACCGGTTTTTCCTTTCCGCTACACCGTTCTGCTGGGGTGTGTAGGGAACTGTATGTTGGATCTTGATTCCGCTTTGGGCACAAAGTTGCAGCAAATCGGACTTGATATATTCCCCACCATTATCAGATCTAAGAGATTTGATCTTGCTCTCAGTGGTGGTCTTAACAGAAGCCTTAAAATCCTTGAATTTTCCAAGCACTTCTGACTTGTTTTTGAGAAAGAATACCCATGTAAAGCGGAAAAAATCGTCAATAAATGTCAAAACATACCTTGAACCATTTAATGACATATGGGGCAGCGGACCACTGATATCAGAATGGATCAATCCCAAAATAGTAGAGGCTCTGCTAGCCTTGCCACGGTCGAATCTGTGCTCGGGGTGCTTCCCAATAATGCAACCAGTGCATATTCCCTTCGAGGAACGGAGTTGTGGAAGCCCATCTACCATGGATTTTTTTGATAGCAGCAGCAAATACTTATAATTTAGATGTCCAAATCTTTCATTCCAAAGCCTACTAACCTCATTACCATGTGTGCGAAGAGCAGTGGGCTTTGCAAGCGGAATAAAGTGCGAAAACTCATAACATTTTGCAGTATGGTTTGCCTTTCCAACCGCAACTAGTCTTCCACTTTTGATATCAGAAATTTCAACTGTATTAGGGCTGAATGTGACTTGCTTTGGTTCACCAGTATGTGTCATTTGATACACAGAAAGGAGATTCGAAGCTAAGGAAGGCACATAGAGAACATTCTGAAAGCTTCCATGTTCTACATGAATCGTACCTTTGCCCTTTGAAGAAATTTTTGAGTCATCTCCCAAATGGATGGGGATGGAGCTGTTTGGATCGAATGAGGAAAAAGAATCAATATTTGCAGCCATATGATTTGATGCACCCGAATCTATCAAGAGAGTAGTGGGCTTCGAAACCGTTGCCATGAGTGCTTGTCCTCTTTCATGATCATCATTCCGATCCTTCTTCCTTGCACCGTCAGGAAGGGTTATGTTGTTCTTTTCCAAAAGGAGGGCCATTTGATCTATAGTCTTCTTCATACATGAACTTTCGGGATGAAAGCCACGGTTACAATAAGTACATTTAGATTTTTGGTTACCTTCTTTGCCCTTTTGCTTGGATTTCGAACTGGATGGTGCATCCGTTTGCTTGCCTTTGTCTTTTTGCTTGTGAGGCTCGAATTTGGGCTTCTCCTTCTTTAGCTTTCCTTTACCATTCGAGATCTTGGGTCCTTGAACAAATAGGGCTGAATATTTGGAGCTTATGGACCCCATTTGAATCAACTTTTCATGCTCTTTTGTAACGGACTCAATGAAGGCATTCAAGGTAGGCATCTTCCAATTCGGGGTAGTTAGCCGACCGGAATTGAAAGTGGAGACAAATACCGAATAATCTTTCCCAAGCTTGCTTAGAATGGAGAGGATCAACTGTTTATCCTCTTTGATAACACCACTGTTCTTCAATTGCAAGTTCAAGTTCTTGAATTTTGTGAAGAATTCATTGATGGTCTCGAAATTCTCAGGATTAAGGCCAATCAATTCATTCTCTAATTGAAAAGCCCTAAGCTCATCTTGCTTGCCGAATAGTGTTTCAAGTTGCTCCCATATGGCTTTTGGAGTCTTCAATCCGCTAAGATGGAAGTGAAGATCTTTGGAGATGGAGAGACAAAGAAGACCATAAGCTTCATCAAGCTTGTTGTAGTGTTTGCTTCGATCTGACACATTGTTTGGCTCCAATTCAAGACCAATAGTGACTCGGTAGTAACCTTTTGAACGTAATATGATCTCCATATCATCTTTCCAATCAAAATAATTGAATGGGGTGAGGATAGGATTTGAAGAAGAGTATTCCATTGCAAGTATTGAGTCAACTGATGAAGAGGAAGCTTGCATGCAGACTATAGCGAATGCAATTGCTGTAGGGAAGCTTGCATGCACAATGTAGCGAGTGCAATTGAAGGAGACAATAAACCTGCAAATCACATAAAAACAACCACAATAAGGTCGAACAATCCACCCTTTGAGAGTTGCATCACACATGGGATTGGATTTCAAGCAATGTTGAATAGGTCCAATGTATCAGATCCAGGAATTATGTGGTAACTCAAGCTTCTGGAGTGGTATTGGAATATTTTTCAAGCTTTGCATGCACAGGAGCGAATGCCCTTGAGATATCTCATGCCAAACTTTTTGCAATTTTTAGCAATTCAGTCAAATCTTCTTGTATAAACACCTGTAGAAAAGAGATCTTGTCCCTGCAATGGCTCTGATACCATGTAAAATTAGTCACAGCAGATCTAATGAACAAGTAAATCAATCACAACAGATGAACATAGAAAATATGGTGCAAAACTGTGCAAAACATGTAGCAGTGCTCTCTATCCCAGAAAGGGTGAATGAATTACAATACAAACTGTCACAATGACTGAGCAATTCGAATTGCCTAAGGAGGTCATTCAAATCACTAAATGGAGTAGCGTGACTCTATCTAGGAGTCCTCATCAATCATCGGTGGTGCTCATCAATCACAACAACCAGTCATCCAGGTGTCAATCTGAGTCTAACTGAGTGTAATAAGTGTAACTGAAGTGTGTAGCACTGATTTAGGATCTGGAGGCTCAGTGGGGGCGCATGGGAGGCTAACTGAACTCAGAACAAGTCACCTAATCAAACTGGAGGTCAAACGGAAGTGATACAGTTAGTCGGGAGTGAAACTAGCCTCAAATCAGGGAGAATCGGAGCTAACTGAATGTAACTGAAGTGGAACTGCAGTGGTAGGTGAACAAGTGCGCCCTTCTCTGGCAGTAGGTGAGAAGTGGGCGCCTTTCAGCTTAGGAGGGCTAAAACTCTGTGGTAGGTGGCTCCCGGGTGCTAGAATGAAGTGGATAAGGTGATGGAGGCATCAAACTGGTGACTGGGATGCATGCCAGTGCATGCCGGTGCATGCAAACCCTAGATTCTGCATGCAAACCCTAATTTGCATGCAAGATCCTGAAAAAGATGATGTGGATATCCGAACACCAACATGTCAGCAAAGAGGTTTCATTCTAGATAAGTAGCAATGGAATGTTGTACAGTGCCATAGGCCACTTACCCAACACATGCATATTAGTAGTATACTGTTCATTAATTCAATCATTCTAATATGCACAATACATATCCTAAGTCTAGGAACATGAGCATATTCATCATTGAACAATTTTATTTAAGCAAACAAATATGCAAGAAAATTAAAATACATATCTTTGTTTGTTTGTTGGGTGGACTCCCTCTGAGTCTTTTCTTCCTTGCAGGAGCTACTGGAGTCCTTCTACACCTTCTTGTTGTGGAATGTAGAGAGATGGACAACTCCCTCTGAATATCTGCACCCTTGCAGAAACCACTGGAGTGTGATCCCTCTTGATCTTTGCTTCCTGGATTACCTGTTCTTGAACTCATATTCATCCTTGGTCCCTATGCATGCTTATTAGTATCATGATTGTGTTATCCTTGTGATCTCATACAAAATCATACATTCACAATAATCTCAAGTATGTATAGTCATGATCATTTCAAACAGAAATAATAAGCATTAGCATTCAAGGTTTATATAGAACTCTTATGGTTAGTCATATCATAAGAAACATAACATGTCTAAACCTGTAATTACTCAAACCTATGACTCTTCTGGTTAGTCATATTATTAATTAAGGTAAGACACATAATATGCATATGCCCATGATTATTCAAACTTATGACTTTATGAACAATCATCATCAATCATGCCATGCATACTTATATGATAGATCCTATGATATAAGAAACACATACCTGGTCACCATATTTGCTAGTTATGTCTAGCAATGTGTTCTTGTTCTCTTCAATGACCTGCATAACTCATTAGTTAACTTTTGCAAAAACAAATTATACATACCTCTATGTGATCCATGACTATGGATGAATCTTTGTATTTATGTCACCATGGCATGTTCAGGTTGTCCCTTCAATTTATACAAACCTCCCTCTTGCTTTCCAATCACTACTGCATCATCTATGGTCTTTCCCTTTGGCCACATTAGGACTTGGCCATCCACAAATGCAACCCTCATACCTTTTGCATCTAATGCAGAAATGGAGAGTAAGTTCTTCTTGAGCCCAGGTACATAAAGTACTTCCTTCATCTTCAATGATTTTCCAGAATCTAGGTTGTAGGAGGCTTCACCACTTCCTTTGATTGGGTATTGATAATCATCCCCAAGTTTCACCTTATGGGGTGATTCATGTTCAGATAGGTTCACAAAGGATTCTTTAAACCCAGTCATGTGTTTGGAAGCCCCACTATCAATCAACCAATCATTACATCCATGGGAGATGGTACCTGTAAGAGCAGAAATTAGAACATATTCTTCTTCACTTGATGAGTCATCATCACTACTACTTTCTTCCCTAGCCTTCTTCTTTGGAGGTTCATCATCTTCGGCAGCATGAGCATGAAATCTTCTTTTGCTGCCCTTCTTCTTCTTCCTGGAGTTGTTTTTATTATCCCTTTTGTTCTTGGGACAATCTGAAGCAAAGTGACCCTTCTCATTGCATGTGAAGCATCTTAGGTCCTTCTTACTCTTTTGATGGAATCTTTTGTGGTGAGAGTGATCCTTCTTGGTTTTGCTTCTCTTGGTGTGAGCTGCAAGAGCTTGATCTTCTCCTCCCATCTTTTCCTCACGAGCTATGAGTCTAGCTTCTTCTTGAGAGCATTCTTCCCTCAATCTGTTGAAGGAGATCAATTTCTTTCTTGCACAAATTCCTTGAATAAAGGAATCCCATGACCTGGGTAGGCCATTTAGAGTGGTCATCACCACTTCACCATTCTCCACCATTTCATCTACTGCTTCTAATTGTTCCTTGATCTGGGAGACCCTTGAAAAGTAAGATTGAATGGTTTCTCCATTCTGAAACTTCACTGCTTTCAATTGGTTCCGCAGGGTCATCTTCCGATTTATGTTCTTTCCTTCAAATAGCTTGGTCAAAGATTCAAACATCTCTTTGGGTGTCCTAAGAGAAGACACATGAGGAATGAGATGGTCTTTGATAGAATCAGCAATGATTCTCTTTGCCTTGACCAATTTCTTCTTGTGCAATGCCTTGGCTTCTTCATCCTCTGGGATAGGGATGTTTTCTTTCACATATGAGTCCAACTCATTCTCTTCCAGGATTAACCCAATCCTATACTTCCAGGCTCGGAAGTTATCTGCCCCTTCAAGCTTATCCTCAAGCTTAGTGTGGAGAGACATCTTTAAGAGTACTTCAAATGGAAATAGAAAAGATTTAGGACTTACCACTTGAAGTGTTGAAAACTGGATCTGGTCCCGGATTAGGGTTTGTCAGAGAAACCCTAAAAATTCAAAATGTGAATTTCAAAATTCCGAAAGGATAGAAAGATGCGCCTTGGAGAGCTGATCAGCCTAGTACATTCAGAATTTGAGATCAGCAAGGTCTTGCCCTTCAAAATTGCCTTTTTGTCCTCCTGGGTTCAGTGGGGAGAGCCCTGAATTAGGGTTTGAGTTTCCCGGAGATCTACCCAGCCAAAAATCTCGATCCAAAGCTCAAACCTTCGATTTTTGCAAGGAGCTTCCAACTGTGCCTTCAGTTTCCAGAAATTCCTATTTTTGTGGAAACCCTAATTTTTAGGGCCAAATCTGAAAATGCTCGGAACTGAATTCTGATTGGACAGATAGATGCGCCTTGATGAGTAGATCCAATCTACTATACTGAATTTCAAAAATCTGTGGAGAGAAACCCAATAAACAAGGAATACAAGCTTCCGTCACTGCAAAATGTCTTCTTCTCAGTTAGGCTCTGATACCATGTTAAATCTTTAGTATTAAATCACAATACTATAGGATCTTTGCTGAGAGAATAACATCTACAGTATATCAATGCATGACAATCATAATATGACAAGCATCACAAGAATCAAAAGCCTAGACACAAGAGACAAAGAGTTTCCGTGGGGAAAACCCTAAGGTGAAAAACCCCACAATTTCCTCAGAGATAGAGAGAGCAATGGCTGAACCAAAATACAACCAAATAACACTGAGATAGTCTCCTAGCAGATGATCCTCCTCCTCCTCACTAGTGCGCCACTTTTCAGAGAGAGAGATAGTTACTTTTCCGAGTGAGTAAAATAGAGATCTCCTATCTCTATTTATACTCACCTTTTTTCCCAGTGACCTACTGGGGCCGACTTGTCTACTTTGATACACCCACATTATATTATATATTAATCAGGGCCGACCCCATAAAGTGGTCTAATAACCCATCGGCAAGTACACACACTTGCGACACTTGTCAATCGACATGACGACACTTCCTTATAGAGGAATAACACATCTCTTATAAGGGTACAATAAATATAAATATAATATACAGATGAAATACATTCCGAAGTTACATATACATCAATAGCCCTACTCTTCCTACTGCAAACCAGCGAATTTATCAAGGTGTGTGCTACTTTATTGAAGAAGAGTTGCATATTTTTTAGGGTGTGTGCTACTTTATTGAAGAAGAGTTGCATATTTTTTAGGGTGTGTGCTACTTTATTGAAGTGGATTTTCATATTTTCCAAAGTGTGTGCTACTCTATATGCATAAGAGTCGTGCACACATCCTAGTATGCCCTCCTCTATGCATAGGAAACCAGCGTTTTGGGAGAAAAATGGCCAAAAACAGGGTTTTCTAATGATTTTCAGGAGATGGTTTGGTCTAGAAAAATGTTCCTAAGGGTTATAACCATCAAATGGGCCAAGAGTGAGGTATTTTAAACCATTTTTAATGTCCCAAATGACCCTTCAATCCACAAGTGTCCTATTGTGTGACTAAACTTGATCTCAAGAAGTGTCGTCATGCGACCAAGTGATACAAGTGTCATCACAGATGGAGAAGTGTCATTTTAAGCTATAACAATGGGTCAAGTGGCGATGACAATTACTAGAATCTATGTAGCATTAGATGACCGCCAGGAAGATCATCAATCAACTGTTGTTGAAGTTGAAGGTAAGATTGCTAAGCAATATGTTTCTATTTTGATTGATCCTGGATCTACTCACAATTATATCACTCCTAAAATTGTTGAGATTTGTGCTTTTAAGAATTCAAAGCATAGTAAATCATGGTTAGTTCAACTAGCTACTGGATCCAAGAGAAAAGTTAATGAAATTGCAGAGAAATGTCCCTTAGAGATGGACGGGCTATTCACTTATGCAAATCTGAATATTTTGGCTCTTGGTTCCTATGATATTCTCATTGGAATGGATTGGTTAGAAGCACACAGGGTTCAAATTGACTGCTACACTAAGAATTTTGAATGCATCGATGAAGAAGGAAACCCAAGGGTTGTAAAAGGAATTCCAAAGGTGACTTCTGTTAGGCAGGTTTCAGCCATGCAACTGAAGAAGTTCTGTAGAAAGGGTTGTCAATTGTATGCAGCCCATGTTTTGGAGGCAATGGAAAATGAAACTCTTAAGTTGGAGGACTATCACGTATTGCAGGAATTTAGGGATGTTTTCCCTGATGCGATTCCTGGACTCCCTCCAAAGAGAGACATTGATTTTACAATTGAACTTGTTCCAAGAGCAGCACCAGTATCTAAGAAGTCGTACAGGATGAGTACACCGGAATTGCTAGAATTGAAAATGCAATTACAAGAGTTGTTGGAAAAGAGATATATCAGGCCAAGTGTGTCCCCATGGGGAGCACCCATTCTATTTGTGAAAAAGAAAGATGGAACACTCAAGTTATGTATTGACTACAGACAGTTGAACAAGGTCACCGTGAAGAACAAATACCCATTGCCCCGAATTGATGACCTTTTTTATCAAATGAGAGGAGCAAAGGTATTTTCAAAGATCGACTTGAGGTCTAGTTACCATCAGGTAAGAATCAGAGAGGAAAATATTCATAAGAAAGCCTTTAGAACAAGGTATGGACACTATGAGTTTGTAGTGGTACCATTTGGTCTCACAAATGCACCAGCTACATTCATGTGTCTCATGAATAGTGTTTTTAGCAAGTATTTGGACAAGTTCGTTCTTGTATTTCTAGACGACATTCTCATCTATTTTAAGAATGAAGAAGAGCATGAAGAACATTTGAGAATGACATTGCAATTGCTAAGGGAGCATAAGTTGTATGCAAAGTTAAGCAAATGTGACTTTTATAAAGATAAAAATTCTTTATTTGGATCACATTATCTCAGACAAAGGAATATCGGTGGACCCTGAGAAGATTGAAGCCATTATGAATTGGCCAACTCCAAGGAATGTGACAGATGTGAGATCTTTTATGGGCCTTGCTAGATACTACCGGAGGTTTATTGAAGGATTATCCAAGGTTGCAAACCCAATCACTTCTTTGCAAAAGAAGGGGATGAATTTTGAATGGTCACCAATATGTGAGGAAAGTTTCCAACGATTGAAGAATCTTCTTACGAGTGCACCAATTTTGAAAATTGCAGACCCAGAAAAAGACTTTGTGGTATGTACTGATGCATGCAATCAAGGACTTGGAGGATTCCTTATGCAAGACAACCACGTGGTATGCTATGAGTCGAGAAAGTTGAAGGAGCACGAGAAAAACTATGCTACTCATGATTTAGAACTTGCAGCCATAGTACATGCTTTAAAGATCTGGAGGCATTACTTAATGGGAAAGAAATTTGAGTTAAGGACAGACCATTGTGGTCTGAAGTACTTGATTGATCAACCAACATTAAATGCTAGGAAAGCTAGATGGTTGGAATTTTTGTGTGAATTTGATTTTGAAATCAAACACATAAAAGGGAAGGAAAATAAGGTAGCAGATGCACTCAGCACGAAAGTACAGGAAATACATGTGGTAGCGCTTAGCACTTTCCAACCAGACTTGAGGCAGCAGATTGTTAACCATATGGTTGAAGATGAAGTGTATGTGCAAATAAAGGGCATGTTGTAGCAACAAGACCTTGAAAAGAAGTATGAAGGATACCATTTGGAAGAAGATGGACTTCTTACTTATAAGAATAGAGCCTATATTCCAAAGGTGGCAGACTTGAGGAGGATTGTTATGGATGAAATCCATAAAATTCCATACTTGTTAACAATCAAAAGTGAAGCTAAGGGCCGAAATACATTACTGAAATTTGTACTTTGTATACTGATACTCTTTGTATTGATACTCTTTATCTTTCAAAGCAAGGATGAGGGAAGGGAAACTCATGGACGCGGGATTTGAGGATCACACCTGCATGGCAAACTTTAGCAATTTCTCAAATATATAATATCTTCCTGAGGTGGGCATACCCATGATCAGCAGTAAACAAGCATGGCCACGAACAATACACAGTGGATCCAAGTCAAAAGCAAATTTTCTGAACATGTAAATGTGCACTTTGATGAGTACAATGACAAAGTCTTTTTGGGTTTCTGACATGGCGGTCTAATATTGCGCAGCTCGGGCAGTGCATTGATGCGTGATACAACTGTTTTTCCCAAGGTCCTCAATACAAACTAATGATAGTACGAGTTTATATTATGCGAATAAGTTATCTGATGTCGAGCATAATAAAACACCATCTGATTATCGGTCATTGATGTATACCATTAACAGATGCGAAGAGACCCACCGATAATGATGATGGACTCTAAGGTACTGAGTACAAACTAGCAAGTGTGAATAGATGTTCTGAAGGTAAGAATCAAACCATCAGGGGTCATTGATGTATATCCACTTTCATTTGCAAGGAAACCTGCCACTAATGACTGCAAGATCCAAGGTACTCGCGGGTTTCTAGATCCATCTCCTAGATGATGATTTGATGTCGATAGGAATAGATCCATTGGAAGGAGGGAATTGATGCATCCCACATCAACCGATACGAAACAAAGATCAATAGTATGATATAATTTGGTAGAACTTCAAGATCCAACACTGTATACTGACACAAGGAAGGCCGACATGATTGGTCAGGAATATTTGAGGAATGGCCGACTCGGTTTGGACTTCCCTTGAACACATAACACGACGCAGAATGGACACTTGGCAACATAAGACTTTGAGTAACCGACCTTTAATGAAAACCACTAATGTCATATGCATTAACAAAAGCTCCATTGTTGATGGGAAGGATAACCCATCGATGGAGATCTGTTTAAAATATGAAGTGATTCAAATCTCTCCCTTTTTGGATTTTTGTGTTTTCCAATTTTTTTGACCTTTTTCATTTATTAGCTTGAAAAAAGAATAAACTATGCTATGATACATTAGAGGAAACGCGTGTCTCAAGGGCATGCACCTATATTTCAAGGGCATGGGTCAGGCCAAGGCAAAGATCCATATTGCAAACAAGGGCTGAGCTAGTTATGTACACTCTTGCGGATGTTTCCTCCATGGGTATGGGTCAAATATACATCAGCAATGGTTTATAGGCATCTTGTAATAGAAAGTGACTATACAGGAAAATAAGCAACATAAGCAATAAGCAATGAAGCAATTTGCATGGATATTCAAGTGGATATTTTAACACAAGCTTATGTAAAATGACAAAAAATTGGGAGCCCATCAGGATATGGTCAGAAATGTATGAAAGAGAAATATGTGGTGTTATCTCCTAAAATAACCAGTCAGTTTTTTCATTATTTTAGGTGATAGGTTTGAGTCCAAAATTTATTTTTAAATTTTTTAGAGTCCATAAGGATGTCCTCATTCTTATTACTGAGTCAAAAATCCGATTTAATTGAGTCTTGGTTTCAAATTTTGGAAGGACAGGTTTCGGTAGCTAACTCTGTTTTGCAGAGGCCAGCTAACTGTCGAAAAGGCTCACTTTCGGCAGCTGAAAGGATTGACTAGAATTACTAAAGTTATGTTAGCTGCCGAAAATGATCTTATCAGAAAATTAAAAAAAAAGAGTACGTGTCCGTACTCGACTTCACATCAAGAGAGCCTGGGTGTTTTGCCGCCGAAGAGAAGATCAGAACGCATCTCGTATGACCATCATGAGGTTTAATGTCTGTAAGCTGCCGAAGGCGAGTCATTAAAAACCCACATCATTGACTGCGCATGGTAACACAGGAACTCTTAATGCATATCTGAGGATCATTCGCAGCTGATCGCTTCATAATTTCACACGAGCTAGACAATATCATAAGTAATCACTTGCTCGGCTCAAATGGAAGGCATCTTTTTCCCAAAACGCTGTAAAAAGGGCCATGGTCATGGGGTTTTTCATTTTACCGCTCAGTTGAAGTTCTTGTTCCGTTTAGGCAGTTTTATCAGAGCAAAGCATTTATCCAGGGACGCCCCATCAGGACGAGACTCTAGCACAGTGTTTTTTTTTAATCATCTGCTGCAAAAAACAAAGGGCCCAACTCATGGCAAAAACAAATTTGCCACTCAGGACAGAACTAGACGGGGTCTGGTATCTCGAGTCCCATCCACAAGTGGCCGAGTCTTTCAAGTCTGCAGAAGTTTTTGACTACTGTGAGAGACTCACTAGTTTCATCCAGCCACTTGCTGAGGCGTTTGCTCTGAGCTACGACGGGAGAACAGTGAAGTTTGGCAGAGAAGAATTTCATGTGGATGAGGTAGCTATAGCCGAATGTACGGGTCTCCCCAGAACAGGACAGAGTTGGTTTAAGACCACTAAAGTTTCGGACATTGAATTCAGGTCATATCTCCTACCAGCTCATAAGGAAATCAGGTGGAGAAAGGATATTCCCATCACCTTTCTCGAACCTCAATGGCAGGCTCTTGTAAAGGCCATCATCGTTTACATAACTTGTGAAGGCCGTTATCACAGGGTGCTGCACTACCATTTCAAACTGTTGAATCATTTCACAGGGAGAGAAAAGATTAATCTGCCATACTTCTTCCATAAGACCCTCACTAAAATGGCAAAGCAAGTCCAGGCTAAGCCAAGCAAGATTGCAAGCAGGATCTCTCACCAGGGTCTCATAACGTTGATAATCAAGGAGCTTCTGAAGAAGAGAAGTGTAGACTGGAATTACTTTTTATTCTGGCACGAGTTTCCCACAGGGCTTGTCAATGAAGAGGCAGTTAAGCAGGGCAAGGGCGAGAAGAGCAGAACTCCCAAAACCAGCAAGAGAAGGAGGAGAGCCATCTCTCCTCAAGCCCAAATGGAATCCCCTTCCTCATCCAGCAAAAGGAGAAGGTCAAAGAAAAAATTGATATTTGAACAAGCTGAAGGAACTCCTCAAGGAAAAAACCCACTAAATCTCCCCTACTCAGGATCTGAATCTGAAGACGAAGGAAAACAAGGAGCAGAGCAGCCCATGGAGAGTGAGAAAGGTAAAGACCCTCCCTTGACTGATGTACCAGGTCCCAAACCTTCCACACCAGAGACCAACAAAGTCAATGAGCTGCTACAGGAACTTTCCCAGGCAAGACATAATGAGGAACAGGTTAAGTTGCACAACGCAAAGCTAATTGAAAAGAATATGGCACTGCATGATCGGAGCAAGGAAATCTTCGAAAAACTCCAGAAAACAACCGAGAGGAACGCATTGCTGATAAAAGACAATGTCAAGCTCTACCGTAACCTCAGGGTGCTCAGGTTAAAGATGAAGGAATCGTCGGGGACAAAAGTACAACCAGCAGTAACAGGAGCACAACCATCTGGTCTAAACACGTTGGCTGAGGTGGCCACGATCCCTGAGGAAGTAACACCTGTGGAAGCTCAGCAAGAACAGCCTGTGGAAGCTCAGCAAGAACAGCCTGTGAAGGTTCAACAAAGACAGACTAAACGAGTGACTAGAGGGAAAAGAGCAGTTTCAAAGAAGTCCTAGCGATTGGTCACGAGCATGCAGGAAAGCAGCGTTTTGGGGTCTTAATTTTTAAAGCAGTTACAGCTTTCGGCAGCTTAGGCGAACCCCACAGAGCTCATTAGCTGCCGAAGAATCTGACTTCCGGCGGCTAAGGCACAAAATCAGTTAAGCAGCTTTTGGGTTTAATTTTGTGAAACAGTTACGGCTTTCGGCAGCTTAGGCGAGCCCCACAAAGCTCATTAGCTGCCGAAGGATCTGACTTCCGGCGGCTAAGGCACAAAATCAGTTAAGCAGCGTTTGAGTTTAATTTTGTGAAACAGTCACAGTTTTCGGCAGCTTAGGCGAGCCCCCCAAAGCTCATTAGTTGCCGAAAGGTCTGACTTCCGGCAGCTAAGGCACGAAATCAGCAGAATAGTTAGCTGCCGAAAGCCTGTTTTTGCAAAGGTCGACTACCATATCATGAAAATCAAATCTGTGGCGCGCCCAACCCAGTTCACCGAGCCTTGGAAGGATGCTTCACTTCACCAACCATCGAGTCGTTGAAGAAGATCTCCATATCTGAATGTCCATGATTTTAGGGATTAGTCCCTATCTTTTTGTTTTTAACTTTCAGTTAGTACTTTAGTTCATTAAACAGATCCATGCTTTTAGGATCTGGAAAAAACGATTTTGTAAAGGCTATAAAGCCACATAACCAAGACTGTTAAATGGTTCGATTTTGGATGGAATAATTGGCTACTGTATTCGGTTTTCCTATGCTAATATAGATCACAGGTTTCCTTCAGCTTCGATATCAGTTTTCATTTTCTCTTTCACTGTATCAGTGTTGTCTAGCTTTGAATGTGAATGTTCTCTTTACATTGTTTAGCTCATAGCTTGATTCCAGTTCCTTGAATGTCTCTCGAGCCCTACTTTGTACTGGTTTGGTTACATGTTTTCTTCATCCACCTTTGATGTTATATGCTGATCAATCGATTCTTGAGGGCACTGTTTCATCTATTTACATGCTGAATGTCTGAATACTGTACTCTGATTTAGTCATCCCATTGATCCACCTTTTTTCAAAAGACACAAAAAAACATATTTTCTTAAGTTACCAGGCATACCTAGCTTATAATCCTAGGTAGTTTCTTGGAGAGCTAACAAATTGGCGCCGTTGCCGGGGAGCGAGGTGAGAAGCTGATCTTCCTGGGAGAACGACACAGATCTGGTCCTTGATGATAGACAAGGACTAGACACTTCATTGGTTATATATCTTCTATCTGGCGACTCCACAACATCATTCTGGCTCCAAAAAGGGCCAGCACCAGAGCGAATCCCCAAGGACCCCTGGTGTCTCCAGTACCAAATCCAGATCGAATCTTGAGGGAGGCGAAGAAGACCAAAGGTCAAGCTGTTCCAAAAGTCACCACTGTAAGTTCATCTGTTGTTAGTTTTTCTGCTGCATCACATACCACAGTCATCATGGCTGGGGGAGCAAATATGACTAAGATGGAACAAATACTAGCTAACAGATATGCTCCATTGGTACTAGCACTTCCACTGTCTCAAATGCCCGTAGGGGATTACCAAAAATACATGCCTAAATTCTTTGGGCCAGGCAACTACACAGCAGAAGAACACCTTGAAGCTTTCTACGCTTATGCAGAAAATACCAACATCGAAGCTGAAGATGTTTGGATGAGAATTTTTGTCCAGAGCTTAGATGGAGAGGCCCGGAAATGGTTCAAAACGCTGCCAGCTGCTTCCATAGGATACATCACTGCTCTTGATGATGCCTTCTTAAAAAATTGGGGAGACAAAAAAGATTACCTGCATTATATTACTGAGTTTGGAAATCTCAAACGGAAAGCGGGTGAGTCTGTATCTGATTTCACCAAGAGGTTCAATAAGATGTATGAAAAGATCCCTGAGGTAGTCAAACCTTCCGAAACATCTGCTATGATCACATATTCCGGAGCTTTCGATTACAAATTCGGCTTGATGCTCAGAGAAAGGGATTCTGAAACCCTCGTATCCATGCAAGAAGCTGCCCTGAAAGTTGAATCGAACTTGTCATCTTCTGAGAAACTGAAAATAGGTTCCGAGAGAGGGAGAAGGAGTGAGGAAGCCCCCTCCTCCTCCAATTCAAACCAAAAGGTTGACAAGTTGGCAAAAATGGTGGAAAATCTGACCTCTGAAATGGAGAAGATTAAGACCAGCAGCAGATCTCCTGACAAAGGGAGAAATCAAAGTAAATTTGAGCATCCGAATAGGAATCAGAACCAAGCTGATTACCCAAATAGAAATCAAAATTGGAGAAGGAACCAACAGCAGGTCCAACTTTTACAGAGAGAGAGAAATCCAGTTGACGATCAGAAAATCAGGGCTCCCTTCCAGAATGTAGTGCTTGACGAAGGAGATGAGGAGGATGTTCAAGAACTCGAAGAGGACATTCACTGTGTCGAAGCTGAGTACGAAGAAATTTACTTGACCGAAGCTGACTATGAGGGGTCATTGTTTGATCAGGGACTGAACCAGCTTTATGAAGATCAGGCCATGCTGCAAACTGATGGACGGGCAGGATACGATCTGAGATCCAAAAGGAATACTGGAAAACAAAACACTCCAGTTCCTCCGAAAAAGACTGCTGCCCCTGCAAAGCAGCCAGCCAAGGAAGTTCAGAAAACAACTCAGTCGCAGCCCATGGTAAGAGCAAATCCCTCTGAATCTGAAAAATTTGCTTCTTCTTCTTTCAATTTACAAACATAAATTCAGAAACTAAAGATCCCTGTACCTCTTATTGAACTCATGAAGAACGAAGCCTTCCGAAAGGACATTTGTAAAAGCCTTGATCACAAATCTGTCTCTTTTTCCTCTGACACCATAAACTTATCTGATGATAACCCCAGCATTGTGCTAGGCCCTATGATTGAAGAATGAGGTGAAAACTGTCCCCCTTTTTATGTCTCTTTGAACATCCATGACAAGACCTTGCACAATTGCCTCCTCGATTCAGGTGCTTCCCATAACCTGATGTCAAAAACAGTCATGCATGGACTAGGCTTAGAAATCACCCACTCTTACCATGATTTATTCTCCTTCGACTCCAGGAAGGTGAAATGCCTCGGGTTGATAAAGGACCTTGCAGTTTCCCTATCCTCTGCCCCGATGAAAACCATGATTATGGATGTTGTTGTGGCTGATATCCCGCCCAAGTTTGGTTGTTTGCTGTCCAGATCATGGATGAAGAGACTAGGTGGAACCTTGCAAATGGACCTATCTTATGCCACTATCCCAGTCTTTTCCGGAGAAAGCAGAAGGTTATACCGTGAGTCTCATCTTTCTTTCATCATCAGTGATGAAAAGAATCCCGCTAACCATCCCATTTATTCAGTAGACACGGAAATGGGCTCATGTATCTTACAGGTTGATGACTCTTTGCCGAAATCTTTGCCACTAAAAACGCCTGTGGTCCAGCCTATCAACAGTGAGAAAGAGAATGGATTATGGACGATGTTCTTTGATGGGGCTTGTACCAAAGAATCTGCTGGAGCAGGGGTTGTGTTCATTTCTCCCTCACAGGAAAAGACACAGCTGTCATTTAAGCTAAATTTCCAAGTGACAAACAATGTTGCCGAGTACGAAGCCTTGCTGTTGGGGATGAATTCAGCCAAACAAATGCAAATCAAAAAGCTACATGTCTTTGGGGACGCTGATCTGATTATTCAGCAGGTCAACAAATCTTTTCAGGCAAAGCATGTGAGGCTCAAAGCCTACAGGGACGAGGTACTCAATGTTATCCCTTCTTTCTCTGAATTCAAAATAGCACATGTACCTAGATTGATGAACGAAATGGCTGATTCTTTAGCTGTTTCAGCTTGTAATTTCATTCCCCCTCTGCCTCCTAAACCGTCATACGAGATTCAAGTAAAATATCGGCCTTCACTGCCTGATAATGTAGAATTTTGGAAGGTGTTTGAAGACGATGCAGAGCTGACCAGGTTTTTAAATGTTATAGATGAATTTGCTGACTTAGAAATTGATGAAGACAATCAGAATGAACAGGCTGCCAAAGAAAAAACCAGGTTTGAAGACAAAATCGGGACACACAAAATAGTTCAGCTTTCTTCCAACAGAATCCCGAAAGGGCTGATACCTTTGGAGAGACTGTTTGATAGCAATGATGTTGCTGTTAAGCTTAAGAAGAAAGAGGACGAATCTGATAGCTGTCCTCTGAACCTAGCAAACGAATCAGATCCGAAATATGTGAATTTGGCTTCCCAGTTGACAGAACCACAGAAGTCTGAGTACGCTGGCCTCTTAAAGGAGTTCTCCGACATATTTTCCTGGAAGTATTCAGATCTGAAGACTTATGACACAGATATCATTCAACATAGGATCCCACTGAACAAAGATACTACTCCTTTCCGACAGAAGCTCAGATCATTCAATCCAATGCTGCTGCCCACAATGGAGAAGGAAATCAAAAAATTGCTTGAGGCCCAGATCATTATCCCGCTGAGATATTCCGATTGGATTGCCAATCTTGTCCCTGTGAGGAAGAAGAACGGTGAAATCAGACTCTGTGTCGATTTCAGGAACTTGAATAAGTGTTCTCGGAAAGACAATTACCCGGTACCCAAGATGGAACATATTTTGCAGAGAGTTTCTGGGGCAAGTGTCATGTCCTTTATCGACGGATTCTCGGGGTACAACCAGATTGCTGTCCATCCTGAGGACAGAGAAAAGACAGCCTTCACAACTCCTTGGGGTACGTTCATGTACCAAAAAATGCCTTTCGGTCTCATGAATGCTGGGGCTACCTTCCAGCGGGCAATGGATATTGCCTTTGTCGGAGAAAGGGATAAGTTTGTCCTCATTTACCTCGATGACATCACGGTGTTCTCTCACAGCCATTCAGATCAGCTGCTACATTTGAGAAAAGCTTTCGAGAAATGCAGGAAGTATGGTATCTCGTTGAATCCTAAAAAGTCATTTTTTGCACTCAAAGAAGGTAAGCTGCTCGGTCACATTGTTTCAGCAGAAGGAGTTAAAATTGACCCAAAGAGGGTGGAGGCAATCCTAGATTTGTCATTACCTAGATCCAAGAAAGATGTCCAATCTTTTCTTGGCACCATCAACTTCATCCGCAGATTTATTTCAAATTTTGCTGAACTGACTAAACACATTACCAGCATGCTAAAGAAAGATTCGGAAATCAGGTGGACTAAACAAGCAAAGGATTCATTCCAGGATATCAAGAAAGCAATCACTTCAGCCCCGGTTCTCATCAGTCCACATTTTGACAGAGAATTCTTTGTCTTTTCATTTGCTTCACATGACACTATTGCAGCTGTCCTCTTACAGAAAAACAATGATGAACAGGAGCAGCCTGTGGCTTTTTTCAGTCGGGTACTCCGTGATGCTGAGCTTAAGTATGAACCTTTGGAGAAGCAAGCGTATGCATTGATCAAGGCCCTGAAGGCATTCAGAATTTACATTCTCCAGTCCAAGGTAATTGCTTATGTCCCCTCTAGTTCAGTCAAAGATGTTTTAGTACAGCCTGACATTGATGGCAAAAGGAGTAAGTGGGTGGCAAAGCTGATTGAGTTTGACATAGAAATCAAACCTGTCAAGCTAGTTCGAGGACAGGGACTCGCTCGGTTATTGACTGAAGAAAATTACAAGGCATTGAAGATTTATGAAGAGGAGAAAGGTACAGCAGATTTCCAATTTGAAATTTCAGCGAACCAGACAAGGTCAGATTTACAGGTAACCTCTTATATCTCAGAGTGTGAATGGTACAGGGATATTGTTTTCGTTTTGCAAACTTTTTCTTTGCCAGAGGGACTCACAAGAACACAGGGAAGAGCTCTTAAGCTTAAATCTACGAGCTTCTGCATCAAAGATAACTTGCTGTTTTGGAAAGACCCTTTAGGGGTACTCCTGAGATGTGTGACAAAGGAGGAGGCTGTCAAGGTAATGACTGAATTTCATGACAGTATCTGTGGCGTACATCACTACTGGAAGACAACCGTCCACAAGATACTGAGGGAGGGTTATTACTGGCCCTGTATATTTTCTGATGTATTTGCCTTTGTGAAAGCATGCGACAAATGTCAAAGGTTCCAAGGAAAGGGGCAGTTGAAATCTCTACCGTTGAAGCCCATCACAGCTGTTGGTCCATTCCAGCAATGGGGCTTGGACTTCATCGGAGAGATCCATCCTTCAGCAAGCAATCAGCACAAATGGATATTGGTTGCCACAGATTATTTCACGAAATGGATCGAAGCCATTCCCACGAGGAATGCTACTCATAAGGTGATTATTGACTTTCTGTTTAGTAATATCTTTTCAAGGTTTGGTTGTCCCATGAAGCTGATTACAGACAATGCTCCCGCCTTTAATGACCGACATTTGGTGAGCTTATGTGAAGAGATGGGGGTAAAACTAGCTCATTCCACGTCATATTACCCACAGGGCAACGGACTAGCTGAGTCTTCAAATAAAAGTTTGTCTCGTATCATCAAGAAATTGCTGGAGGAAAATAAGAAAAGTTGGGACAGCAAGTTAAAATTAGCTTTGTGGGCCGACAGAGTCACTATCAAAAAATCCATTGGTACATCCCCATTTAAATTAGTCTATGGCACTGAAGCCATATTCCCAGTCCAACTTGTGTTACCAGTGACTAATTTCCTTCAAGAGGCCGGCTCTGAACTTGATGATCACACTAGAAGAGTTTTCCAATTGGTGGAGTTACAGCAAGAGAGAGAGCATCTGATAGAAAAGTCTGAAAATCATCAAATGAAGGTAAAAAACACTTTTGACAGAAAAACAAAAAAGGAGGTGTTCAAAATAGGTGATTTTGTTTTGAAATGGGATGCAGCTAGGCAAAATAAGGGACAGCATGGGAAGTTCGATTCATTATGGACTGGTCCATACATTATAACAGAAGCTTACCACAACAAAACTTTTGTTCTTCATCATCTGGATGGAGAGATTCTCGCAGGTGGCCCATTCAATGGGCGATTTTTGAAAATCTACCTCTCTTAAAGACCTTAGGTCTTTCTCATTGTAAAATATTAGTCTTTCCTTTCTATTTAGAGTCAGTGTGTCAAATAAACTCCATGCCCAATGGGAGTACTAGACTAGGTGTCAGTTTTATTTTCATGTATGTCAAATAAACTCCATGCCCAATGGGAGTACTAGACTAGGTGTCAGTTTTATTTCCAGGAAAGGCATTTGGTTCTGGGATTCTTTGGAACCTCACTGGGAGGATTCCATCCCCGAGTAGGAGCCAGTGTTATCTCCTAAAATAACCAGTCATTTTTTTCATTATTTTAGGTGATAGGTTTGAGTCCAAAATTTATTTTTAAATTTTTTAGAGTCCATAAGGATGTCCTCATTCTTATTACTGAGTCAAAAATCCGATTTAATTGAGTCTTGGTTTCAAATTTTGGAAGGACAGGTTTCGGTAGCTAACTCTGTTTTGCAGAGGCCAGCTAACTGTCGAAAAGGCTCACTTTCGGCAGCTGAAAGGATTGACTAGAATTACTAAAGTTATGTTAGCTGCCGAAAATGATCTTATCAGAAAATTAAAAAAAGAGAGTACGTGTCCGTACTCGACTTCACATCAAGAGAGCCTGGGTGTTTTGCCGCCGAAGAGAAGATCAGAACCCATCTCGTATGACCATCATGAGGTTTAATGTCTGTAAGCTGCCGAAGGCGAGTCATTAAAAACCCACATCATTGACTGCGCAGGGTAACACAGGAACTCTTAATGCATATCTGAGGATCATTCGCAGCTGATCGCTTCATAATTTCACACGAGCTAGACAATATCATAAGTAATCACTTGCTCGGCTCAGATGGAAGGCATCTTTTTCCCAAAACGCTGTAAAAAGGGCCATGGTCATGGGGTTTTTCATTTTACCGCTCAGTTGAATTTCTTGTTCCGTTTAGGCAGTTTTATCAGAGCAAAGCATTTATCCAGGGACGCCCCATCAGGACGAGACTCTAGCACAGTGTTTTTTTTTAATCATCTGCTGCAAAAAACAAAGGGCCCAACTCATGGCAAAAACAAATTTGCCACTCAGGACAGAACTAGACGGGGTCTGGTATCTCGAGTCCCATCCACAAGTGGCCGAGTCTTTCAAGTCTGCAGAAGTTTTTGACTACTGTGAGAGATTCACTAGTTTCATCCAGCCACTTGCTGAGGCGTTTGCTCTGAGCTACGACGGGAGAACAGTGAATTTTGGCAGAGAAGAATTTCATGTGGATGAGGCAGCTATAGCCGAATGTACGGGTCTCCCCAGAACAGGACAGAGTTGGTTTAAGACCACTAAAGTTTCGGACATTGAATTCAGGTCATATCTCCTACCAGCTCATAAGGAAATCAGGTGGAGAAAGGATATTCCCATCACCTTTCTCGAACCTCAATGGCAGGCTCTTGTAAAGGCCATCATCGTTTACATAACTTGTGAAGGTCGTTATCACAGGGTGCTGCACTACCATTTCAAACTGTTGAATCATTTCACAGGGAGAGAAAAGATTAATCTGCCATACTTCTTCCATAAGACCCTCACTAAAATGGCAAAGCAAGTCCAGGCTAAGCCAAGCAAGATTGCAAGCAGGATCTCTCACCAGGGTCTCATAACGTTGATAATCAAGGAGCTTCTGAAGAAGAGAAGTGTAGACTGGAATTACTTTTTATTCTGGCACGAGTTTCCCACAGAGCTTGTCAATGAAGAGGCAGTTAAGCAGGGCAAGGGCGAGAAGAGCAGCACTCCCAAAACCAGCAAGAGAAGGAGGAGAGCCATCTCTCCTCAAGCCCAAATGGAATCCCCTTCCTCATCCAGCAAAAGGAGAAGGTCAAAGAAAAAATTGATATTTGAACAAGCTGAAGGAACTCCTCAAGGAAAAAACCCACTAAATCTCCCCTACTCAGGATCTGAATCTGAAGACGAAGGAAAACAAGGAGCAGAGCAGCCCATGGAGAGTGAGAAAGGTAAAGACCCTCCCTTGACTGATGTACCAGGTCCCAAACCTTCCACACCAGAGACCAACAAAGTCAATGAGCTGCTACAGGAACTTTCCCAGGCAAGACATAATGAGGAACAGGTTAAGTTGCACAACGCAAAGCTAATTGAAAAGAATATGGCACTGCATGATCGGAGCAAGGAAATCTTCGAAAAACTCCAGAAAACAACCGATAGGAACGCATTGCTGATAAAAGAAAATGTCAAGCTCTACCGTAACCTCAGGATGCTCAGGTTAAAGATGAAGGAATCGTCGGGGACAAAAGTACAACCAGCAGTAACAGGAGCACAACCATCTGGTCTAAACACGTTAGCTGAGGTGGCCACGATCCCTGAGGAAGTAACACCTGTTGAAGCTCAGCAAGAACAGCCTGTGGAAGCTCAGCAAGAACATCCTGTGAAGGTTCAACAAAGACAGACTAAACGAGTGACTAGAGGGAAAAGAGCAGTTTCAAAGAAGTCCTAGCGATTGGTCACGAGCATGCAGGAAAGCAGCGTTTTGGGGTCTTAATTTTTAAAGCAGTTACAGCTTTCGGCAGCTTAGGCGAGCCCCACAGAGCTCATTAGCTGCCGAAGAATCTGACTTCCGGCGGCTAAGGCACAAAATTAGTTAAGCAGCTTTTGGGTTTAATTTTGTGAAACAGTTACGGCTTTCGGCAGCTTAGGCGAGCCCCACAAAGCTCATTAGCTGCCGAAGGATCTGACTTCCGGCGGCTAAGGCACAAAATCAGTTAAGCAGCGTTTGAGTTTAATTTTGTGAAACAGTCACAGTTTTTGGCAGCTTAGGCGAGCCCCCCAAAGCTCATTAGCTGCCGAAAGGTCTGACTTCCGGCAGCTAAGGCACGAAATCAGCAGAATAGTTAGCTGCCGAAAGCCTGTTTTTGCAAAGGTCGACTACCATATCATGAAAATCAAATCTGTGGCGCGCCCAACCCAGTTCACCGAGCCTTGGAAGGCTGCTTCACTTCACCAACCATCGAGTCGTTGAAGAAGATCTCCATATCTGAATGTCCATGATTTTAGGGATTAGTCCCTATCTTTTAGTTTTTAACTTTCAGTTAGTACTTTAGTTCATTAAACAGATCCATGCTTTTAGGATCTGGAAAAAACGATTTTGTAAAGGCTATAAAGCCACAGAACCAAGACTGTTAAATGGTTCGATTTTGGATGGAATAATTGGCTACTGTATTCGGTTTTCCTATGCTAATATAGATCACAGGTTTCCTTCAGCTTCGATATCAGTTTTCATTTTCTCTTTCACTGTATCAGTGTTGTCTAGCTTTGAATGTGAATGTTCTCTTTACATTGTTTAGCTCACAGCTTGATTCCAGTTCCTTGAATGTCTCTCGAGCCCTACTTTGTACTGGTTTGGTTACATGTTTTCTTCATCCACCTTTGATGTTATATGCTGATCAATCGATTCTTGAGGGCACTGTTTCATCTGTTTACATGCTGAATGTCTGAATACTGTACTCTGATTTAGTCATCCCATTGATCCACCTTTTTTCAAAAGACACAAAAAAACATATTTTCTTAAGTTACCAGGCATACCTAGCTTATAATCCTAGGTAGTTTCTTGGAGAGCTAACATGTGGTCTCAAACTCCAAGTCATGATGGGACTAATAGGGCTCCCGGGTCTATGATAATAACTCAGCATGGGCACCAAAATGGCAATGGGGTGTTGACTAGGGTGTACCATGTTCGGTAGGCTCTGTTGTCGGAATGGTGGACAATACAGATATGAAGGGTTGACCCACCAATTTCCAACAGGTTCAACCCTATGGTAAGTTTGGGTTGCAAAAGGTTAAAATGCATCTTCATAAAGGGAGGGCCTAAACCTATATGCAAGTTTCCAAATATACCAAATAAGATCGAGGAACATGCAGATCATGCTCCTATACTTGGGTAGATTTATGTCAAGTATGCTCTCAGTGGCCTTACAAAAGATGATCTCAGGTGAGTACAACCAAATGTTTACAACTTCAGGGATATCTTTTTTTGATGATAAAATGTAATCCAAGAAGTCATGTGAGCTGGGAGATCTCACAGTCCAAATGGGCCGAGTAACTGAATCATATTCCTCCATCAAGGGAAGATTTTGATCCATATCCGTCGATGCTATTTGAGTAGCTTGGTTTGAAACTTCTACGATAGATAGGGTGATCCAAATGCTTTCCAGCATGGAAATGACATTACACAAGATGAGGTCCCTTCATCTACTATGGTTATAACCATGAGTCGTTACTTTAATCTAAAAAGCAACTTCGGGAAGGATCCTACATATTGAATGGTTTATGTCTGATGTGATCAAAGTCTCATCAGATGGATCAACAACACAAATGGTAGACAATAGTGCCTTTCTTGGCGCAGAACGCCATTGCAATACCTCCAAGGCTGATATGGTGCATGGTACTTGAGCTAGGTCCTCAAGAACATTACTTTTCTAAGAAACTCGCATGTTAGGATTATGCATTGTTCTACGTAGAGCACCTTTGGGGGGGTGTGGTACTAATTCTATGGCTAGTTTCTCAATGTAGAGATAACCATCTAGTTGTGATGCCGACTGATTTGGTGTACTAGGAGAGACATCATAAGAATCAAGTCTTGTTTGAATGTTCATCTTGGGATCACACATGAAGACATTGGAATTAAGATCATTGCCCCCTTGCAGGGGGGTTGGATGGTTGCCTCCTGGTGGAGGTACCGGTGTCAAAATAATGGGTTGTTGTTTCCCACCGCATTGAAGCGTAGTTGGTGCATCTTCCTTCCCAGAGTTAGCATTTTTCTTACTCTTATACTTCTTCTTCTTTCCTCTAAGGTCTATCGATGAGACTGTGGGGATGTTAGAAGTGTTGGAGGGATTAGCAGGTTCCTGCATTGCCTGGCCAGCTGTGGGTTGTGAATTCTGAATAGAAACTTGTCCCGAATGTGGGGTAATCTGTTCAAGACAGCTGAAAGAATCCATCATACCATTGGAATGAGGTTCATGTGACAGCCTAGCTGGATGAAACGCAGGCCTTGCAGGTTGGTTCCCAATAGATTGGTTACTTTCTAGAACCTGACCACTCCACGGCGGAATGGGGTTAATGGTTGGATTGCCCCCTTGCGGGGTTTGGCCCAAAAAGGATTGGTTGCTTTCTAGAACTTGACCACTCCCTTGATGTGGTTCTTGGGTGTGATAGTAATTCCAAGGTGGGTTTCCCGTTTGCGGAGACTAACCCCAAGAATTTTGGCAACTTCCTGAAACATGACCTGTTGGAGCCAAGGCCGCAGCTATGGTAAAAGCTGCGAATTTTGAGGAAAAAGCACAAGTATGGAAGAGAAAGTGCTAAATTTTGAATAAGCGCCAATTTTGGGACAGAAGCAGACGGTGCGCAGTACGGTGCCAGATGGATAATCTCAGCATAGATTACGGACCGGAAATCACGGAGCTCGCGCGCACGTCAGAAGAGAATGAAGGTAGCTGAGTGGAAATACCAGCTACCACAATGAATGAAGCAATGGAGTTGACGGCTCAGCTACCCTCATTAAGGCTGAATACAGAAGTTATGGTTGCTCGGACCAAGGAGGAGCAACGGACCAAAGCATTAAAGGCGAAGGACAAGGTGCCCATACCCGTAAGCTGCGCCGGAAATCATGGAGCCTGCAGGAAGCGGCGACATGACTGTAAGAGGCGCCTACAGTACACCTAGCCATGTCTAGTTAGGGTTTTTGGGGATTACTGCTGGGAAAGGCCCACAGTTTTGTAAAGGTGCGACCGCCATGGCCACCTATATATATGTATAATTGTGAAGGGTAGATGTTAGTTAGCTAGTTAGTGAGATGGTTAATTAGTAAGTCAGTTAGCTAATCCTGTGAGTGAGCTAGCTAAGATAGTAGATACTAGATGTAAGAAGGATTGATCGAGTTGATCATCCTCTGTTACGATCTTGTTGATTGTTTTCTACCGTGTTGCTAGAAAACAGGAGTTAGAGCTGGTTAGCAGTGAAGCTAATCCTTGAGTTGCAGACGGTCGGAGTCGACGTCTGAAATATTGTAATCTCTGAAGAGGAGGAGACTAGATCGAGAGAAGGGCTCCCAGCTGTGTGCATGGAGTTTCCTGGAAAGATCTAAGGCTGCAGCTGTGTGCGCAGCATAGTGTATAAATCTATCATTTTCTGGTTAATATAAAATACTCCCATGGACGTGGTCTTCCCCGTGGAGGTGGACTTCATATTTCTCGTTGTTGTGATGTTATGATTGAAGTGATTGCATGTTTTAGTTTACCAATAGCGTATACAGGAATATTGCATTATCTTTATGTGTGTTGAGTAAGTTCTTGGAGCTTCCTTGGGGACCATAATCGTTAAGGGTCGAAGGAATCGGTAAGATAACGACGCCGCAGCGATAGGAGAACGTGTTGCTGTGACGGGCGCGCTAGCGAAACGACACCTAGAATATCGGCGCAGAGGATAATTGGTCCTAGCGCAGGAGTGGAAGTACCGCGCAGCTAAGCTGCTGAGCAGGAGCTTGAGAGTTGTTGCGCTCATAAGTCTGAAGAGGGGTTAGACATTCCCCGTAGAGGAATCGTCGAGGAGGAAAGAGTAGTCTCCGCGTCGCCTAGGTTAAGGAAATCTGATTCCTTAGCCCCCCCATAGCCACTTCGGGTGAGACCTCGAGCTGCTACGCAGTTCGTTGCCGAGAGGGTCAGTGCGCCAAGGGGTTTTGTTGCTGTGCTTCATTAAAACCCGGTTCTGTCCAAAAAGCAGCCAACAAATGGTTCCGTTTCCACATGACTGAGACTTGTTATTTCAGCGACACGCGAGATTGAGGCGAAACCCAGAGAAAGAAGGAGCCAACAAATGGTTCTATTGCCTTGTGACTTGTTACTGTGAGACTTGCTATTTCTGCAACGTAGGAGATTGTTGTTGAGCCAACAAATGGTTCTGTTTCCTTGAGACTTTCTCAGCTAACAAATGTGTTACTGGAATCCTACAGCTACAGAAATTCAGGAGTGGTTCGATTTAAAGGCTAAAGAGTTCGCTGAACAAGAAAATAGAAGCTCGAGGCTCCAGCCAGAAGAATGGTTGCAGAAGTACATCTATACTCACCTTCACGAAATTTTCTTTGTCACATTTGCACTTGAGTTACATGCTTGGATAGCCAAGTTAGCAGATACTAGACCCACTGTGCATATTGATCGACGAGTCGCTTGGACCCCTGAGCTAGTCAGTATTTTGAAGCGGGTAGATAATTCTGTGTCCCGCGTAGTAGACTTTTGGTTGAACAGTCTGCTGGAAGGTTTCATCACTGAGTTTGCAGTGGATACAAGAAATAGTTTCAGTGAAGCTGAGAGGAGTTTCTTTCAAGCACATAGAGGTAAGTTCTTAAATTCTTTGAACTTATGGATTAAAATGCTTCTGTATGAAAAAGCAAAACTATGTATAGCTTCAGATGAATAGCATAGACAAGTAATGTCCGTAGACTCTGATAGTGACCCTGAAGTTATTGGTTGCACTCGTAGTGGAAAATGGTATAAAGTAGGCCTTGACCAACATTCTTTTGAGTCGATCCCAGAAGACAGTCAAGTTCCTAGAGCAAGCCACATAGAAAGACAAGGGAGCGCTCATATCCCTTACCACCCTTTTACACCGCAAAAGCCAGACGAAGCTCAGTATAATCCCGCAGTAACGCCTTCTAGTAGCCCACACGGTACTTCTAGTACCTCTGTCCCACCTTTGTTCAACCAGCCCAGAAGAACCGCTACAACACCTCCACCTCAACCTAGCGCAAGAAAGATGGGTGATGACATGAAACTACCAACTTTTAGAGGAACAGGGATAGAAGACCCTGAGCAACACTGGTTCTTATGTGAAGCCACTTGGACAATTAAGCAAATTAATGATGATGTTGTTAAACTGGTCCAGTTATCAACCACACTAAGAGAAAGAGCCTTAACTTGGTTCATGAAATACTCAATAAATTAACATGCAAGAAATTAACAAGCCACACACCATTCAGTTTGGTGTATGGACAAGAAGCAGTTATGCCTATGGAATACATTATTCCCAGTCTCAGAATTGCGCAAATTACAGAAATGACAGATACAGATACCATGAGTGAAAGACTTTCACAATTGCTTGCCTTAGAGGAATACAGACTCTTAGCCGGATTCCATCAACAGGTACAGAAGGCAAGACAGAAAGCTTGGCATGACAGGAATATTAAGAATAAAGTCTTTCAGGAACGAGACTTGGTACTCCTCTATGATAGTAAATTCATCAAGTTTCCAGGCAAGTTTCGTGTACATTGGTTAGGCCCTTTTCAGGTGATAAAAATAACAGAAGGAGGAGTAGTTCAGCTTGCGAAGCTGAATGGAGAAGTACTTCCTACAAAGATCAACGGGAGTCGGCTCAAGCTTTACCGCGACGGCCACTCCACCCTGTCGACTTAAATAGCTTCTCAAAGAAATGCAGATGTCCAGTGTAGTTGAAAGAGGCATCGCATTACCAGTCTACATGGAAATTGCGAGACCCTCAGTCTCTGGCTTCCCGCGCAGTTCCTTGAACCATCCGCGCATATCAGTAAAAGTTTGTAAGAAGCGACCTTATTTTGCGCTCTGACGAAGTTTTTCCCCGGGATGTTGAACTATCGCTCTTGCGGAGTTCCCTGTGATAATTTTCCGCTTGAAGAAGTTCTTGTTGTGGACCCCTATAGGCACAGTTACCTAAGTTGAAATGACCCGCCGAAAAATTTGAATTATAGCAGTTATGTAGCCGCGTCTGAGAATAAATGAAGGATAACCCCGCCATTTAAGTGTAGCCACTCTGACAGATTCAGCTTGATCTGCGTAAGATTTGCATTTAACTCATGTGCCGAAAAGCTTTAGCTTCTCCCGGAAGGCTGTAAGAGCCCGTCCATCACAATAAATGCACCGCAGAGGCGAGGGGGATAGAATGATTGTCAAATCATGCAGAGCCACCTACAGCTAGTAGCCCCAGTTGGCCACATTTACTATCACCTTTGGCTATAAATACCCCACACTTGTATATTTTCGGGTTACTTTCGTCGGGCTGCATAGTATTGTTTGAGAATCTAAGCCATTGTTTTCAGAGCCGAGTTGTGCAGAGTGCTTCCTTTGTTGTCAGTATTCATATCCCACGTTGTTCCACTGTTTCTGTCCAAGTTCTTGTTACCTACACCCGTTCACGACGGAGAACCTGTCGACTGAAGAAGTTGTTCGTCAATTCCTGCGCCGAGGCCTAGATTTCGGCATGATTACCCCCGTGACAGCCTCGACTTATGTACACCCTGGTTATCATGATCCGAGACAATCTCCGGCCACAAGAGCGTCTCAGCCACAGCCAGAAGAACCCGTTCTAGAGCCGTTGGCCACTATGGTGAATTATATTCCGCCGCGTCCAGACGATGCACCAGCGGTGCATATTCCGAAGAATGCAAAGTATCCGCTTCCGTTACCTCCACTACCGGCTGGCGTGCGACTAGAAGGATCCTTGCTCGGACACCTTCCACTGGTCAAGTTCTCTGATTTCAACCTGGGAGACTATAAAACATATCCTCAGTTCGCGCTAGATCGATATCTGACGGTAGTGCATAATCCCACCAGAAAGGTTGACGAATTCATCCCGAAGGGATTTGCAGCAAATCTTGAGCGACCTGGACTCCTGAACCTGTTAAAGCTACCGCATTTCGGGCGTATCAATGAAGTGAACGCAGTTGTTAAGACACTGCTATCCTGCATTCATGGAGGTTACCTTTGGCTGGGGAGGCCAATCGATTTAAATGTCGATTTGATTCACCGTATTACCGGCCTATCTAAGGTTGGTAAGGATCCCAATATTCATTTTGTGGGTGTTAACACCCAAAAAGTGTTCACTACCTCATCTACCACATTATATGGCTCGTTTGTCCATTTTCCTACCATATTTCCCTTAAAAACCCAAAAAATCCCATTTAAAAGCCTCCAAAAGGCCTAAAATGCCTCCAAAAGGTCACAAAACCCTCAAAATAGCCTAAAAAAGGCTAAAAAACCCCTTTTTCCTCCAAAAATATCCAAAATTCCTCAAAAATAGCAAAAATCCCCTAAAAAGGGAATAAAAAATATAAAATAATGAGGAAAAGGAGTGAAAAACCCTATACAGCTGCCCTAAACCATGTGTTTCCTAAAACCATGGGTCAGCACTCCACCACCAAAAAACTATAAATAGGTGATGGAGATCCCTTATTTCATATCCACAATCAAACATACCCTTACTCTGTCAAAATCTCTCTCGAAACCCTAGTTCACCATTGAACTACTTTCACCTTGAGAGCCCCTTTTGGCCCATTTCCACCATTGGAGAAAGAGAAGGAGCACATTGGAGCTTGGATCAATCCTCTTGGACATTGCAAGGAGCTTCATCAACCTTCACATTGAAGGTAATATTAATACAAAACCCTTGTTTACAAATTGTTGTTTATTTTTTCATGCACATGTTTTAGATTAGTTTTCATTTCTGTTTTAGCTTAATAATTTACATTTACTGAACTGCTACTAAGGAGTCCCTTCTCCTTAGTAGGTGCTCATTTGCACAAGCTAGGGGTAAAACCCTAGCTACAGTTTTGGCGACTCCCCTAGATTTTGAATTTCTGGTTTCGTTTTTAAAAAAAATTTCTTTTCGGCTGTCCCTTTCGGCCGACGCACACCGCGCTTTTTCCCTCTACAGTCGCGTCCCGACCGCATCTTTCAGGCCTTTACCTGCGACCCGACCGCGGCTCTCAGACGGTTTCCGACGCCCTGCTGGCGGATTCAAGTCTGTTACCTGCGATTCGACCGCGGCTAATCAGCCTGCTTGCTGCGATCTGACTGCGCCTGTTGGCCATTTTCCCGCGTCCCGACTGCGGCTTTCAGCCTCTTTCCCGCGTCCCGACTGCGTCTGTTAGCCTTTTTGTCGCGACCCGACTGCGTCTTTTTCCCTATTTCCTGCATCCCGACTGCGTCTGTTGGCCCGAAAGCCGCGACCTGACCGCGTCTGTTTCCCTCAAACCCGCGGTCTGCCTGTTCTAATTCGCCAGAGACCCGCGGTCTGATTTCTGCATTTTTCTTGTTTTGAGCCCAGCCCCTTTTGCTGCAATATTTTCTGCATCTGAACAGCCCCCTGTCCTACCTGCAGCCCCACTTCCTTACAGCCTTCCTGCAACATAATTTCTGTTCCCTTTACAGAATCTTTTTAAAATTTCAGTATTTGTAATTCAGAAAATTTTGCAAGTTAAAGTTTCAATTCCAGCATTATTGATAGTTAGAAGTTGCCCCCCTTGTGGCACTTCTATTTTGGGTTCATCACCTCACGAGCACACACTCTGTCACATAATTCAAGTGAGCCTTAAAAAGTACCTAACTAAACCAACATTCTAACCCCACTTGGGGAACACAAAAGAATCATTGTAGTTAGGTAGGATCGGGGGGATAGGCTTCCAATAACACCCCTCGGTTACTTTCACTTGAGACATAGTTGTTGTCCAAATAGGGAACCAAAATCCCCTAGTACTTTTTGGCACGGTCACGACCAGTTTATCAGAGGGCCTCTCCCTTAGGAGGGTTGAAGTCGGGAGACTGGTTCCGGAGGCCAGAGTGGAATACCGCACTCCATTCAGTAACCGAAGGGCTACCTTTCGCGGTTCGCGGGATATCCCTGTATAGGGGTATTGCGGTAAACGGACTAAACGACAGATTCACCTTTCTAGACGTGTCATGAACGGGGTATCTTAGTTGCCATTCTTCTAGGATTGACTACCTGGTATCCCTCCCGGTAGGGGGATATCGTAGCCACTTGGCTTTCCTACTCATATTGTCTGACTTGGATTTCATCACCTTGCAGAGGATATGTTTAGTTGAGTCAGAATACTTTTAGTTAGGTGTTTGCATGCTCCTTTACCTCCCTTTGGTCTAGTGAGTCCACCATTTTTTCTTTTTAGGAAACCTGCTGCTTGTTGGTATTCTGACCATCTTTGTTGTTACTCCACCTATCGTAGCACAGCTGTTGCAGTGGGTGTTTTGAGTTGGTTGTTGGCATGAGTGCCTTGTTTTTTAGCTCCCCTTCTGCACACTCGGTTGCATTAGGATTTTTGAGCTACTTTTCTACTCACCTCAACCCACAGAGATTTGACACCATCTGTCACCATTGAGTCCCCGAGACATTCTCGGTGCCTCAGGGGTGAGCCCCCACAACACGGTTCACTTGACACCACCCGTCATAGATTCAGATCATCATCCATTGATACCACTCATCACAGATCTAGAGCCTTGTCACTTGACTCCACTCGTCAGCGACATAGGATCCCATCACCAGATATTGACGCTCCTTACTTTACCTCTGATTCTGACGAAGAGTCTGAGAACCCTATTTACACTGCCCCTACTAGCCCCATGGATGGAACGACTTCCACTCCTTTTGTTATAGGAACCATTGGTGACACATCCACCACTACACCAGTCACTACACCTATTTTGGGTATGCCCTCCATGGGACCCTCATCTACCGTTCCCCTCACGGTACCTATTCCCGCAGCGGGAATCCCTATCCCAACTACATAAGTGGCTCACACTACCCACGGTGGTGCTGGACCATCCTCCACCACCTTAGTTCCCCCACTTGGGGGCACCATCCCAAATCCTGTCCCTCCACTTGGGGGCATTGGCCCCAGCTTGGTCCAACCCACTACTGTGTCACATCCTTCTTCCAGTTTGTCATTCATGGCTAGCCTCAACCTACCTGACCTGGCCAGATTGACCAACGACCCTATTCGACACGACCCTACGTGGCCTCATATGCCTACCAAGCTCCCCTCTGACATCCCTAAGTTCGAGGGCAAGGCCGGTGAGGACCCACAAAACCATATCATGTCTTTCCACCTATGTTGTTCCTCTAACTCCATAGTGGATGACTCTGTTCGCCTCCGTCTCTTACAGCGCACCTTCACTGGCTCTGCAGCCAAGTGGTTTATCGAGCAACCTCATGGGACCCATGCCACCTTTGCTTCCCTTGCCTCGACCTTCCTGCAGTTCTTCCAGTTGCCTGTCCACTATGACGCAGGCGTTGAGATCCTCCTATCCTGTAGACAAAACATGGCTACCCATATCACGGACCACATCCATGAGTGGCATCGACGCCGTAGCTTATGCAAGATCAAACTAGACGACCGTATCTTCCTAGATTAGTTCCTCAAATCCCTTCTCCCTGTTAATTCTAAGGATGTGGCATCCGAAAGACCCCAGTCTGAAGAAGAGGCCATCCTTAAGGCACAGCAGTTCGACCTCATTTATGCCCAGTCGGGTTACCTTTATACCATTATACCTGACGCCCCTCGTGGCGAGTCCTCCCAGTATGATGCACCAGGGCTATCCCACGCTGCAGACGGTATCATTGGCCGTGTTGCTTCGCATCCTCAACCATTTTCCATAGCACGTCCTACCCCTGGCCCCGGCCTTTCACGGGATACCTCACAGTCTGGAGCAACCAACTCATATGCTCCCATGACACATCACCATCACCATGGACCTGCATGTCCTCCTCAGTGCTTCGGTCATGCGACTCCCGCTTATGCCCCCCCAGTCGCACCTCATCCTTACTACCATCAGCAGGCTGCCCCAGCTCCTGCACCTTCACAGTCCCAACCTGCTTATTATCCGCCACAGGTAGCCCCTGCGGAAAATCCACAACCCGCTCCACATCCATATCAGCAACCCCCTCAAGTTGCTGCACTTGCTCAACCTCCACCTGCATATTATCCACCGCAGCCTGCTCCCGCACCTGCGCAACCTCAGAACCCACCTGCTTCCCAAGGGCAAGTTTACGCCCAACAAAACCCGCAGCAAAACCAGAACAACCAACGCAACCAGGGCCAACAGAACCGTGGCAAGGGCCGTAGTCGTGGGAACAACCAACCTGCAGACCAAGCCGATCAACCGGCTAATCCCCCCGACAACAACAATGCGGCCCCCGCTAATCAAAACCCTGATCGCCCGCCCAAGCAGGCTAAAAACCCCAATTTGTGAACAAACCACCCTTGTTCTATTTGCGGGGTCTATGGACACTACACGCATGCTTTCCCACACTTAGAGCGAGCTCGGCAGCTCTGGGTTGACGATGCCCACCGCCAAGGGCATGCGGCTCCTCAGGCGCCACCTAACCCCCCTCAGTCTCAGCAGCCTCCTTTGGTTCTGCAAAACCCCTTACCAACACAAGGCGTCGTGAACACTCAGCCGTTGGCTCCCCCTCAAGCCAACGTGCAATCCCAACAGCAAATCACGTACGCTGCTCCTGCTCAACCCATGTTTGACTCAGGTACCCACCACCTGTTGATGATGTCATCCACTGACGTCAACCTTCAGACCCGTCGGAACCAATATGGCTTCACCACTGACGTACCTCCCACAGATAAACCTACTAATGCTCATCCCACCGATCAAGCGTTACGTATTCCTCCACCTCCACTAGATGGCGCTCCCAAAGCCCCTCGTTTCCCACTTCGCCGTATCAACAATAACCCCAATGCGCGTGCTGCGTCAAACTACAACATTGTAGACGACCTAGCCCAATCTCCCGCAGCCATGTCTGTGTTAGAAATCTTGAAGAACTGCCCTTCCCAGCGCAATACCTTACTCTCCTCCATTGGGGGGATTGACCCAAATGATTCGAATCTGATGGCATTTGATTTGGACCAATCCGAACCACGCCTGCCTTCCTCCTTAGCATTCCAAGTTTCTGTTTCCGTTTGGAATCTTGTCATCCATCGATGCATCATCGATGAAGGTGCCTCCACATGCGTCATGTCTACATTCGTGTGGCAGAAGTTGGGATCCCCCACTCTCCAGCAGTCCACCACTGCGTTACGCGCCTACGACGGTCGTTCGGCTCAACCCCAAGGCCTCCTAGCCAATGTCCCCATCCAGTTAGGTGGTAAAACCGTCCTTATTGACATCGAGGTAATCAATGCCCAATTGGATTATAACCTTTTACTTGGTAGCAGCTACATGTATGCCATGCGGGCGGTTGCCTCTTCCGTCTTTCGCACCATGATGTTCCCCCATGAGGGACGCGTGGTTAAGGTTGACCAGCTCACCTACTATGATCCCAGTGCTCCCGCGGCACCTGAAAATGTTCTCCCCATGGTTGAACAACCTCTTTCTTGTTCCACCACCTCGTTTGTTTCCTCTACGGGGCCTGGAGTCTACTTAGACGCGCCGATGACCTCCACCTTCCAATCTATTCCTCCTCCATCAACCCCCACGGACGTGTCTGACTTATGTACCTTGTCCCACGATAACCAACCACCTAATAATCAACCACCCTTATTGCCTAAACCACCATTGGTACCTAGCCACATTGGTGTTACACCTATCCATACAATCCCCTTCCTAGTCCCTCCATCGGGATTAGTAAGCGCCCCGGTCATGGCTACCCTTAGCCTCCCTGGGTTAACCTTGGGATTACCCGTATGGTATCTTTCGCCTCTCGTTCACCCGCCGACACTAGACGTCGTCCTCCAACCGGTGCAACCCATGGCTACTACCACTCATCCACCTCCCGGTGTCTCTACCCCTTCGTCCTCCACGACTCCACCTCCTACTCCCAAACCCACTGGGGGCAGAGGTCCACAACCTTACACTGCTGTACCACCTCCCAAGACAGTCAAAAACCCTCCAGTATTTCATGCTCCTCCCAAATGCTCGCTGTGCGACGAGTTGGGCCATGCGACCCACCAATGCCCACAGTTACCAGCATTGCAGAAGCACATGCAGATGCTAGACGATGACCCCAACATCCCGGTTGTCGAACTAAACCCCACCCCTAAGCCCAAAGACAAATCCCTGTGTACCAACCACCCCTGTTCCATATGCGGTGTTTACGTGCATTATTCCCATCATTGTCCCGATCTCCCGGATTACAGAGCGGCTCTCTATGAGATGAACAATCTGGATCTTGAGACGGCACCACCCACCATTGAGGAGATCTACCCCCCGGTTTCTCCCCCTTCTGGAGAGGTTAATATCATCTATATGATCTCTTCAACCACTACCCCCTCGTCAACCGATTTGACGACGCAAACTTTCCGTACCGATGAGGAGATTCTTGAGGCCCTTACCGCCCCGTATTATCCCTGGGATGATATGCATCATCGTTCCTACTTCATCCCCGAAGCATCTTCCTCTAGCACCGCTACCCAATTTGCGGTTGAATCCAAATACTTCCTCCCCACCAAGGTAGACTGGTTCAAGGACCCTATTCCTACTCCTGACGCCTTCGAGGAAGGAAACATGGCCAACATCTCACCTGTCATCCAAGTTGATATCGCTGCCCCAGGACGTGCCCCTGAACTCATCACTTTAGGAGCATTCTGCAGTAAACAAGAGATTGAGGACTACATAAACCTTTTCAGAGAATTTCGTGATGTCTTTGCCTGGTCCTATACCGAAATGCCCGGTCTTGACCCCGCCATTATATAGCACCACATCGACACATGGCCTGATGTACCCCCCATTCGTCAAAAACAGCGCCCCATTCATCCTTCCAAGCTCCCAGCTGTTAAAGCCGAGATTGAGAAACTGCGCAAGGTAGGGTTCATTTATCCTATTGCCTATACCACTTGGGTTTCAAACCCCGTTCCCGTTAACAAAAAAAAAGGCACCATCCGAGTATGCACTGACTTCCGTGACTTAAAACGCGCTTGTCGCAAGGACAATTTCTGCACGCCATTTATTGACCAGCTCATCGATGTGTGTGCGGGGCATGAAGTCCTCTCCTTCATGGATGGTTTTTCCGTATACAACCAGATTCAGATCCGTAAGGAAGACCAGTACAAAACTGCATTTACTACCCCATGGGGCACCTTTGCCTATCGCGTCATGCCTTTCGGCCTCAAAAATGCTGGTGCCACTTTCCAGCGGGCCATGACCTATTGCTTTCACGACTTGGTCCATATCCTGTTAGTCTACCTTGATGACCTTACAGCTCGTTCCCGGAAACGATCAGACCACCTTAACGACCTTCGGCAAGTTTTTCTGCGTTGTCGCAAATACCAAATCCGCTTGAACCCACACAAGTGTGTCTTTTGCGTTCTGGCAGGCCGATTGTTGGGTTTCATTGTTTCCCAGAAAGGAATTACTGTTGACCCTCTAAAAGTCCAAGCCATCTTAGACCTTCCCTCTCCTCGCACGCTCCGGCAACTCCAAAGTCTGCAGGGGCGATCCAACTTCCTTCGACGCTTCGTTCCTGATTACGCGACTACCGTTCACGGTTTCTTGCACCTGCTCCGTACCCACATACCCTTCGTCTGGGATGAGCAAGCAGAAGTTGCATTCGAAGCCCTCAAGAAGGCTCTCACACAAGCTCCTCTGATTTCCCCTCCGGATTTCACACAAGACTTCATCCTTTACGTTTCGGCATCTGAGCATGCCGTATCTGGAGTCTTGGTTCAAGAAGACGCTTCTCACCAGGAGCACGTCATTTACTACGTCAGCCAAACCTTGTCTGGTCCACCCCTACGTTACCCATATGAGGAGAGACTTGCCCTAGCAGTGGTCTTTTCCGTCCAAAAATTGCGACACTATATCTTAATGAGTCATACCACAATCGTCGCCGACTCTAACCCTATGGTATACCTTCTGAACCGGCGGCTCCTGCAAGGTCATGTTGCTAAATGGGTCATTATCCTCCAGGAATATGACCTTACCTTCAAAACACCTAAGAGTACTAAAGCCCTCGTGCTTTCCCAGCTCATTACTGATCTCCCTTCCCTTCTCCCGGCCAAACCAATCTCCGATGAGTTACTCGACAGTCACCTGTTCACTATCTCGTCCGATGACCCATGGTACGGTGATATCTTGTTATACCTGCGCACGCAGAAGTTCAGACCCAAAGTTACCCATAATGGACGCCGTCACATCCGTCACCAGGCCTCTCGATATCTCCTCTTAGGCGATGTCCTTTACCGGCGTGGGGTTCACACAATTCTTCGTCGTTGCCTTACACACGAGGAAGCTGAACACGTCCTTAATGACTGTCATAGCGGTGCCTGCGGCGGCCATTTCTCAGGGATGGCCACTTCCCAAAAGGTCGTCCGCGCCAGATACTTCTGGCCCACACTTTTCACCGACTGCATCACTGCGGTCAAATACTGCCATAACTGCCAACTTTTTGCCCCCAAGGCCTGGACACCTCCTGCTCCGTTACACCCAGTCGTCACCGTTGGTCCCTTTTGTAAGTGGGCCATAGACTTCATGGAATGTAGACCCCAGTCTTCCAACGGCCACAAATATATTATTGTCGTTGTTCATTACTTCACCAAATGGGCGGAAGCCATGCCTACCTTCAATTGTACCGCCGACACTGCTGCCCGCTTCTTTTTCAACCATGTCATCGCTCGATTCGGGGTTCCTAAGCAGTTAGTCTCTGACCACGGTTCCCACTTCGAAGATGCCGTCTGGCGTGAGTTATCCACCCTCCTCAAATTTGAACACCAATTTTCCTCTACTTACTACCCCCAAGGGAACGGTCAAGTAGAGGCCATTAATAAAATTCTCAAAACCATCCTCCAACGAACGGTTGACAGGCATAAGTCCAATTGGCACCACATGCTGTTCCCTACCTTATGGGCTTACCGTACTTCCACCAAGACCGCCACTGGTTTTACACCATTTCATCTAGTTCACGGTGTAGAGTCTGTCCTCCCCATCGAATGTCAGATTCCTACCTTACAGATCGTCGTTGAGCTTCTCCCCGACACTTCCCCCCTCGAGCAACGTCTGCTATCCCTCGAACAAGTTGATGAAGACCGTCGGGCCACTCTTCAGAACATCGAAGCTGCTAAGAACCGCTCCAAAGCCGGTTACGACAAACATGTTCACCCTCAAACTTTCCATGAAGGGGACCTCGTCCTCGCCTATGATCAAGCCCACGACAAAACTGGCAAAGGGAAGTTTGAATCCATGTGGCAAGGCCCTTACATCGTGCAGACCTGCCTAGGCAAGGGGGCATACATCCTCGCCAACTTCGAAGGCCATCCTTTGCGCAACCCGCGTAACGGGTTGTACCTTAAATGCTTTTATCCTTAAATAACTCGCGACCCCATTGGTCCGCATTGTACAGTTCCACCATTGGAATCAGCACGCCGAGACCTTCATGATGGTCACCTCGTTGCATTATTTTTTACCCGTCATTTTTTGCCCATTTTTCAGACGCCACTAGTCACCTCGATTTGTGTGCCACATCGGTCGTTCTCCATTTTTCACATGTTTTATATCATCGGATTCATTTTTCCGAGCTAGTGATGATGCTTGAGATCATTTCTCGCTCTCACCCCCATATTTTTCGGGTATTTTTTCCAAAACGTCCTCGTCGCCTCGGTGTGCGTGCCACATCGGCCGTTACCCGTTTTTGACACCCTTTATATCGCCGGATTCATTTTTCCGAGCTCGTGATGATGCTTGAGATCATTTCTCGCTCTCACTTGGTACAATTTCCACATTGTGTCCCGACACCTTGCTGCCTCGATTTGCGCGCCACATCGGCCGCCATCGGATTGTTCCACACTTTTAGATGAGCCATTCACTCCTGTCATACTGCAAATGTTTCGTTATTTTGCCACCATTTCATCTACCCCACAAGGAGGCCCACCAGTGTTCCCCCCTACCCTCGTTCTTGATCATCATTACTGATCCTTGATTGAACACTTCCTCCTTGCCTGGCCATTCCTTTTGTTCGGTATAATTTTATACCTTTTTCAGGCCGGACAAGTCCTTTAAGAAAAAGGCACTTAGGGAGTTTCCGTTAAGCTCTTTTCTGACTCCTAAAAGAATGAAAAGATCGCCGAGCAATCTTGCTTCCTTTCATGCTCGCTAAAGTACCTGAAAGGGCGTCTATCTGGTATAAGTTTAACCCTTTTCCGGACCTGGTAGACTAATTACGAAAAAGGAATACTCTAGTCACACCGGCTAGAAGAGTTCTTCATTGCATCCTTTTATGCTTCTTTGGGCCTTGGAGACTAAATCTACGAAAAATCAACCCCCTGGAGTTTTCTTATTTGCTTTCAGACTCTCTAAAATTGAAAGCAACCACAAGCATGAACTGTACTGGGCTTGTAAAATCCACACGACAGTACCATTCCATCATTTCAGAGTCTTCTTATCGCTTTCAGACTCCTTAAAATTGAAAGCAACCACGAGCATGAACTGTCCTGGGCTCGTATAAATCCATACGACAGTATCATTTTACACACACTTCTTCTAGTTCCTTAACCCGTGAAGAAGTCCCCTCCCGTGCCTCCGGCCACTAAGATCGATCATCTCGGCAGCACCCCCAATCAGGTCGCCTTTGTTCAGAGTATTCTGCAGTCTCCTGCCATTTTATATCAGCTAGAGTCTCCCTCAGACCAGTCACCCTCCCCGATCCACTACAGCTATGATCCCTTTCCCCTCAGTCAGTTTCATATGCTGGCAGATCATGCCCATTATCATACTCTGAACAAAGGAATTTTGAGTCCACCCACTCTACTTGCCCAGTTATCCCCCCACAGTTTGTCAGTCCTGCCATCAGTACTATTACATTTCGGTTCTTCACCTCACACTCCTGTCAAGGAAACATCATTGCCTTGATAGTTGTAGGTCTCCCTCTGTCGACGACAACCCCTCTATTCCAGAGGATAGGCCCAGAGGTCACTACGCCTTGGACTTATCACCATCTGTGGTAAGTGCCTACGGACCATTCTGAGAGGAGTCATCATTGCCTCTCCGAGTGGTTGTTTCTCACGTGCTCGACTTCAGCATCTTGATCGCATCGTCGAGAATCGCGTAGGGTTATATCCTTTACATTATGTGTCGAAGACCCCGGATTTCCCCCGACTCTAGCACATTGGTGAGTCCCTTCAGAATGACCAGTTATATGTTCCTGTGGATGTCCGAGCTGCGTTGGCATTTGTATTCAGAATCCATCCAGTTACATGCTTCCTTGAGTACCCAGTTTCAGTCCCAGATCAGTTCCAGCTCAGTGTACCATTGTGAGTGTACCCCTTGTCACTCTGATCCAGCAGCTTATTATCCCCTTTGGTACCACACTCAGTAGCACTGTTTATTGTTAGAGTGCACCAGTTCTTCAGTTCAGACATGGTCAGCCCAGCAGTATGTCCCAGATTTGTGTCCCCTCTGGACCCTTATGATGTACACAGTGGTTCTCTATGTATCTTACAGGTCCCCATTTTTCGGGCCTCATAGTTCTGTTTATGTATCTTGATACGAGCATGGGTATGCCCGCCTCGTCCATATATTGAGATTATTCCTCAGTCAGTATTTGAGGTCATGTATATTTCAGGTCCCCTTTTTTGGACACCATTATTATTGTTATGTTATATCCTGATACGAGCATGGGAATGCTCGCCTCGTCCATATGATCAAATGATTCCTCATCCATTATTGAGGATATGTACTTTTAGTTCTTGCAGTTGTTCGGGATCGTTGTTCCGGGCTTCAGTTTGTTTCTTCTCTTCTCTCCACACCCAGGAAAACCATTCATGACTTATGATGTCCATCGGCCATACGATGAGCTCCTGCCCTTGCACATCAGGGGGCAATCTGTTAACACCCAAAAAGTGTTCACTACCTCATCTACCACATTATATGGCTCGTTTGTCCATTTTCCTACCATATTTCCCTTAAAAACCCAAAAACATCCCATTTAAAAGCCTCCAAAAGGCCTAAAATGCCTCCAAAAGGCCACAAAACCCTCAAAATAGCCTAAAAAAGGCCAAAAAACCCATTTTTCCTCCAAAAATATCCAAAATTCCTCAAAAATAGCAAAAATCCCCTAAAAAGGGAATAAAAAATATAAAATAATGAGGAAAAGGAGGGAAAAACCCTATACAGCTGCCCTAAAACCATGTGTTTCCTAAAACCATGGGTCAGCACTCCACCACCAAAAAACTATAAATAGGTGATGGAGATCCCTTATTTCATATCCACAATCAAACATACCCTTACTCTGTCAAAATCTCTCTCGAAACCCTAGTTCACCATTGAACTACTTTCACCTTGAGAGCCCCTTTTGGCCCATTTCCACCATTGGAGAAAGAGAAGGAGCACATTGGAGCTTGGAGCAATCCTTTTGGACATTGTAAGGAGCTTCATCAACCTTCACATTGAAGGTAATATTAATACAAAACCCTTGTTTACAAATTGTTGTTTATTTTTTCATGCACATGTTTTAGATTAGTTTTCATTTCTGTTTTAGCTTAATAATTTACATTTACTGAACTGCTACTAAGGATTCCCTTGTCCTTAGTAGGTGCTCATTTGCACAAGCTAGGGGTAAAACCCTAGCTACAGTGGGAAAAGACAAGGATAGAAAACTGGCTGCACAGCTGGTGCAGAAATACAACCTTACAAGAGGAGGTCGGGCTTATGACCTCACTATAGTAGAAGACGAAGCACTTAGATTTACAGGAAGTCTGCTCGCAGGCAGACTTCTCACAAAGTGCAGACCGAAGGAAGTTACTGGAGCTATCGTGGAACTCGGCATCGCAGCTGCAGAGGGAGAACAGTACAACTGGTCCCTCTTCCTCCTCAATTCTTTTTTGGAAGACTGCTGGAACGTCCAAGATAACCCCGGTCAGTTGTTTCATTTTTCTTGGCTTTTAATTTTATGTGCTCTCGTCGGGTGGAAGGAGCCCCCGAACACTTAGTTCCTCCCGCGCCGCGCAGGAGAACCTGCCGGAATCCGTTATGTTAACCTTTGGGAGTCTGCTAATCCCGCAAAGCGCAAGATGAACCACGCTGTATTTTGTGAATACTACTACCTCCTCAGAGATACCATTCAGGAAATGCCAAGGCTGAGTGAGGAGACAGCAAAAATATATGACGGAAAGTTGGCCTTTACTGCCGACTTACATCAACTCTACCTCCGTCCCAGCGGCATTCAAGAGCTATGGGCCATAGGCCTGTACAGGATGACCACCGAAGATGTCGAAGAAACTATCAAATCTTGGTCGGATGAATGGAGGGAAGCCGCCAACATCGCATCCGCGATGCCACCCGCCGCTGCGCAAAAGAAGGATAAGGGCAAGGAAGCCCCCGAGCAAAGAAGTGATGAAGGCTCGACAGAACCAGCAACCAAGAAACAAAAGGTGTCGCATCCCTCAGAGGCCATTCCCTCGGGGATCGACCAGTATTTGAAAGAGCAATTTTGCGAGCTGCGGAATTTTGCGAGTTTGTGGAATTAAAGGATCTCGCAGGAAGGATTGCGCAGACCCATGCGCCAGCGTCTACTTCGCAGGCACCACAAGTAACCACAAATACTGAGCGAGTTAAAGAACTCGCAGAAAGGCACACTGTCGTGCACACCCCGCCTACAAGCATGACACTTCCGGATCCTCTAGCTACACTACAGGTAAGCGCAGTTGGGCCCGTTGAAATAAATTTTTCCTTAATTCCTATAGAGACTCTATAGCTAGTACACGAGAAATTTTCTGTTGAGTTGAGAGCTAGAGAGCTCTCTACATTCCAGGAAAACCAACGACTGCAATCGCAGGAGATAGAGCTGAAGGCAAGCCATAAGAATATCTCCGCGAAGCTCGCACTTTATGAGGCGCAAGACATTGGCATAAGAAACGCAGTGGATGAGATTGCCCAGGAGTTTTCGGCTTGCGAGATTCAACCAGACCTCCCTCTGGTTGAGAAAGTTCAAATTATTGGAGGAGTAGTTCAAAGTTCAAAGTTCAAATTATTAGGCCCTTTTCAGGTGATAAAAATAACAGAAGGAGGAGTAGTTCAGCTTGCGAAGCTGAATGGAGAAGTACTTCCTACAAAGATCAACGGGAGTCGGCTCAAGCTTTACCGCGACGGCCACTCCGCCCTGTCGACTTAAATAGCTGCTCAAAGAAATGAAGATGTCCAGTGTAGTTGAAAGAGGCATCGCATTACCATTCTACATGGAAGTCTCGAGACCCTCAGTCTCTGGCTTCCCGTGCAGTTCCTTGAACCATCCGCGCATATCAGTAAAAGTTTGTAAGAAGCGACCTTATTTTGCGCTCTGACGAAGTTTTTCCCCGGGATGTTGAACTATCGCTCTTGCGGAGTTCCCTGTGATAATTTTCCGCTTGAAGAAGTTCTTGTTGTGGACCCCTATAGGCACAGTTACCTAAGTTGAAATCACCCGCCGAAAAATTTGAATTATAGCAGTTATGTAGCCGCGTCTGAGAATAAATGAAGGATAACCCCGCCATTTAAGTGTAGCCGCTCTGACAGATTCAGCTTGATCTCCGTAAGATTTGCATTTAACTCATGTGCCGAAAAGCTTTAGCTTCTCCCGGAAGGCTGTAAGAGCCCGTCCATCACAATAAATGAACCGCAGAGGCGAGGGGGATAGAACGATTGTCAAATCATGCAGAGCCACCTACAGCTAGTAGCCCCAGTTGGCCGCATTTACTATCACCTTTGGCTATAAATACCCCACACTTGTATATTTTCGGGTTACTTTCATCGAGCTGCATAGTCTTGTTTGAGAATCTAAGCCATTGTTTTCAGAGCCGAGTTGTGCAGAGTGCTTCCTTTGTTGTCAGTATTCATATCCCACGTTGTTCCACTGTTTACGTCCAAGTTCTTGTTACCTACACCCGTTCACGACGGAGAACCTGTCGACTGAAGAAGTTGTTCGTCAATTCCTGCGCCGAGGCCTAGATTTCGGCATGATTACCCCCGTGACAGCCTCGACTTATGTACACCCTGGTTATCATGATCCGAGACAATCTTCAGCCACAAGAGCGTCTCAGCCACAGCCAGAAGAACCCGTTCCAGATCCGTTGGCCACTATGGTGAATTATATTCCGCCGCGTCCAGACGATGCACCAGCGGTGCATATTCCGAAGAATGCAAAGTATCCGCTTCCGTTACCTCCACTACCGGCTGGCGTGCGACTAGAAGGATCCTTGCTCGGACACCTTCCACTGGTCAAGTTCTCTGATTTCAACCTGGGAGACTATAAAACATATCCTCAGTTCACGCTAGATCGATATCTGACGGTAGTGCATAATCCCACCAGAAAGGTTGACGAATTCATCCCGAAGGGATTTGCAGCAAATCTTGAGCGACCTGGACTCCTGAACCTGTTAAAACTACCGCATTTCGGGCGTATCAATGAAGTGAACGCAGTTGTTAAGACACTGCTATCCTGCATTCATGGAGGTTACCTTTGGCTGGGGAGGCCAATCGATTTAAATGTCGATTTGATTCACCGTATTACCGGCCTATCTAAGGTTGGTAAGGATCCCAATATTCATTTTGTGGGTGTTAACACCCAAAAAGTGTTCACTACCTCATCTACCACATTATACGGCTCGTTTGTCCATTTTCCTACCATATTTCCCTTAAAAACCCAAAAAATCCCATTTAAAAGCCTCCAAAAGGCCTAAAATGCCTCCAAAAGGCCACAAAACCCTCAAAATAGCCCAAAAAGGCTAAAAAACCCCTTTTTCCTCCAAAATTCCTCAAAAATAGCAAAAATCCCCTAAAAAGGGAATAAAAAATATAAAATAATGAGGAAAAGGAGGGAAAAACCCTATACAGCTGCCCTAAACCATGTGTTTCCTAAAACCATGGGTCAGCACTCCACCACCAAAAAACTATAAATAGGTGATGGAGATCCCTTATTTCATATCCACAATCAAACATACCCTTACTCTGTCAAAATCTCTCTCGAAACCCTAGTTCACCATTGAACTACTTTCACCTTGAGAGCCCCTTTTGGCCCATTTCCACCATTGGAGAAAGAGAAGGAGCACATTGGAGCTTGGAGCAATCCTCTTGGACATTGCAAGGAGCTTCATTAACCTTCACATTGAAGGTAATATTAATACAAAACCCTTGTTTACAAATTGTTGTTTATTTTTTCATGCACATGTTTTAGATTAGTTTTCATTTCTGTTTTAGCTTAATAATTTACATTTACTGAACTGCTACTAAGGAGTCCCTTCTCCTTAGTAGGTGCTCATTTGCACAAGCTAGGGGTAAAACCCTAGCTACAGTTTTGGCGACTCCCCTAGATTTTGAATTTCTGGTTTCGTTTTTTAAAAAAATTTCTTTTCGGCTGTCCCTTTCGGCCGCCGCACACCGCGCTTTTTCCCTCTGCAGTCGCGTCTCGACCGCATCTTTCAGGCCTTTACCTGCGACCCGACCGCGGCTCTCAGATGGTTTCCGACGCCCTGCCGGCGGATTCAAGTCTGTTACCTGCGATCCGACCGCGGCTAATCAGCCTGCTTGCTGCGATCTGACTGCGCCTGTCGGCCATTTTCCCGCGTCCCGACTGCGGCTTTCAGCCTCTTTCCCGCGTCCCGACTGCGTCTGTTAGCCTTTTTGTCACGACCCGACTGCGTCTTTTTCCCTATTTCCTGCATCCCGATTGCAACTGTTGGCCCGAAAGCCGCGACCTGACCGCGTCTGTTTCCCTCAAACCCACGGTCTGCCTGTTCTTATTCGCCACAGACCCGCGGTCTAATTTCTGCATTTTTCTTGTTTTGAGCCCAGCCCCTTTTGCTGCAATATTTTCTGCATCTGAACAGCCCCCTGTCCTACCTGCAGCCCCACTTCCTTACAGCCTTCCTGCAACATAATTTCTATTCCCTTTACAGAATCTTTTTAAAATTTCAGTATTTGTAATTCAGAAAATTTTGCAAGTTAAAGTTTCAATTCCAGCATTATTGATAGTTAGAAGTTGCCTCCCTTGTGGCACTTCTATTTTGGGTTCATCACCTCACGAGCACACACTCTGTCACATAATTCAAGTGAGCCTTAAAAAGTACCTAACTAAACCAACATTCTAACCCCACTTGGGGAACACAAAAGAATCATTGTAGTTAGGTAGGATCGGGGGGATAGGCTTCCAATAACACCCCTCGGTTACTTTCACTTGAGACATAGTTGTTGTCCAAATAGGGAACCAAAATCCCCTAGTACTTTTTGGCACGGTCACGACCAGTTTATCAGAGGGCCTCTCCCTTAGGAGGGTTGAAGTCGGGAGACTGGTTCCGGAGGCCTGAGTGGAATACAGCACTCCATTCAGTAACCGAAGGGCTACCTTTCGCGGTTCGCGGGATATCCCTGTATAGGGGTATTGCGGTAAACGAACTAAATGGCAGATTCACCTTTCTGGACGTGTCATGAACGGGGTATCTTAGTTGCCATTCTTCTAGGATTGACTACCCGGTATCCCTCCCGGTAGGGGGATATCATAGCCACTTGGCTTTCCTACTCATATTGTCTAACTTGGATTTCATCACCTTGCAGAGGATATGTTTAGTTGAGTCAGAATACTTTTAGTTAGGTGTTTGCATGCTCCTTTACCTCCCTTTGGTCTATTGAGTCCACCATTTTTTCCTTTTAGGAAACCTACTGCTTGTTGGTATTCTGACCATCTTTGTTGTTACTCCACCTATCGTAGCACAGCTGTTGCAGTGGGTGTTTTGAGTTGGTTGTTGGCCTGAGTGCCTTGTTTTTTAGCTCCCCTTCTGCACACTCGGTTGCATTAGGATTTTTGAGCTACTTTTCTACTCACCTCAACCCACAGAGATTTGACACCATCTGTCACCATTGAGTCCCCGAGACATTCTCGGTGCCTCAGGGGTGAGCCCCCACAGCACGGTTCACTTGAAACCACCCGTCATAGATTCAGATCATCATCCATTGATACCACTCATCACAGATCTAGAGCCTTGTCACTTGAATCCACTCGTCAGCGACATAGGATCCCATCACCAGATATTGACGCTCCTTACTTTACCTCTGATTCTGACGAAGAGTCTTAGAACCCTATTTACACTGCCCCTACTAGCCCCATGGCTGGAACGACTTCCACTCCTTTTGTTATAGGAACCATTGGTGACACATCCACCACTACACCAGTCACTACACCTATTTTGGGTATGCCCTCCATGGGACCCTCGTCTACCGTTCCCCTCACGGTACCTATTCCCGCAGCGGGAATCCCTATCCCAACTACATCAGTGGCTGACACTACCCACGGTGGTGCTGGACCATCCTCCACCACCTTAGTTCCCCCACTTGGGGGCACCATCCCAAATCCTGTCCCTCCACTTGGGGGCATTGGCCCCAGCTTGGTCCAACCCACTACTGTGTCACATCCTTCTTCCAGTTTGTCGTTCATGGCTAGCCTCAACCTACCTGACCTGGCCAGATTGACCAACGACCCTATTCGACATGACCCTACCTGGCCTCATATGCCTACCAAGCTCGCCTCTGACATCCCTAAGTTCGAGGGCAAGGCCGGTGAGGACCCACAAAACCATATCATGTCTTTCCACCTATGTTGTTCCTCTAACTCCATAGTGGATGACTCTGTTCGCCTCCGTCTCTTACAGCGCACCTTCACTGGCTCTGCAGCCAAGTGGTTTATCGAGCAACCTCATGGGACCCATGCCACCTTTGCTTCCCTTGCCTCGACCTTCCTGCAGTTCTTCCAGTTGCCTGTCCGCTATGATGCAGGCGTTGAGATCCTCCTATCCTGCAGACAAAACATGGCTACCCATATCACGGACCACATCCATGAGTGGCGTCGACGCCGTAGCTTATGCAAGATCAAAATAGACGACCGTATCTTCCTAGATTGGTTCCTCAAATCCCTTCTCCCTGTTATTGCTAAGGATGTGGCATCCGAAAGACCCCAGTCTGAAGAAGAGGCCATCCTTAAGGCACAGCAGTTCGACCTCATTTATGCCCAGTCGGGTTACCTTTATACCATTATACCTGACGTCCCTCGCGGTGAGTCCTCCCAGCATGATGCACCGGGGGCATCCCACGCTGCAGACGGTATCATTGGCCATGTTTCTTCGCATCCTCAACCATTTGCCATAGCACGTCCTACCCCTGGCCCCGACCTTTCACGGGCTACCTCACAGTCTGGAGCAACCAACTCATATGCTCCCATGACACATCACCATCACCATGGACCTGCATGTCCTCCTCAGTGCTTCGGTCATGCGATTCCCGCTTATGCCCCCCCAGTCGCACCTCATCCTTACTACCATCAGCAGGCTGCCCTAGCTCCTGCGCCTTCACAGGCCCAACCTTCTTATTATCCGCCATAGGCAGCCCCTACGGAAAATCCACAACCCGCTCCACAACCATATCAGCAACCCCCTCAAGTTGCTGCACCTGCTCAACCTCCACCTGCATATTATCCACCGCAACCTGCTCCCGCACCTGCGCAACCTCAGAACCCACCTGCTTCCCAAGGGCAAGTTTACTCCCAACAAAACCCGCAGCAAAACCAGAACAACCCACGCAAACAGGGCCAACAGAACCGTGGCAAGGGCCATAGTCGTGGGAACAACCAACCTGCAGACCAAGCCGATCAACCGGCTAATCCCCCCGACAACAACAATGCGGCCCCCGCTAATCAAAACCCTGATCGCCCGCCCAAGCAGGCTAAAAACCCCAATTTGCGAACAAACCACCCTTGTTCTATTTGCGGGGTCTATGGACACTACACGCATGCTTTCCCACACTTAGAGTGAGCTCGGCAGCTCTGGGTTGACGATGCCCACCGCCAAGGGCATGCGGCTCCTCAGGCGCCACCTAACCCCCCTCAGCCTCAGCATCCTCCTTTGGTTCTGCAAAACCCCTTACCAACACAAGGCGTCGTGAACACTCAGCCGTTGGCTCCCCCTCAAGCCAACGTGCAACCCCAACAGCAAATCACGTACGCTGCTCCTGCTCAACCCATGTTTGACTCACGTACCCACCACCTGTTGATGATGTCATCCGCTGACGTCAACCTTCAGACCCGTCGGAACCAATATGGCTTCACCACTGACGTACCTCCCACAGATAAACCTACTAACGCTCATCCCACCGATCAAGCGTTATGTATTCCTCCACCTCCACTAGATGGCGCTCCCAAAGCCCCTCGTTTCCCACTTCGCCGTATCAACAATAACCCCAATGCGCGTGCTGCGTCAAACTACAACATTGTAGACGACCTAGCCCAATCTCCCGCAGCCATGTCTGTGTTAGAAGTCTTGAAGAACTGCCCTTCCCAGCGCAAGACCTTACTCTCCACCATTGGGGAGATTGACCCAAATGATTCGAATCTGATGGCATTTGATTTGGACCAATCCGAACCACGCCTGCCTTCCTCCTTAGCATTCCAAGTTTCTGTTTCCGTTTGGAATCTTGTCATCCATCGATGCATCATCGATGAAGGTGCCTCCACATGCATCATGTCTACATTCGTGTGGCAGAAGTTGGGATCCCCCACTCTCCAGCAGTCCACCACTGCGTTACGTGCCTACGACGGTCGTTCGGCTCAACCCCAAGGCCTCCTAGCCAATGTCCCCATCCAGTTAGGTGGTAAAACCGTCCTTATTGACATCGAGGTAATCAATGCCCAATTGGATTATAACCTTTTACTTGGTAGCAGCTACATGTATGCCATGCGGGCGGTTGCCTCTTCCGTCTTTCGCACCATGATGTTCCCCCATGAGGGATGCGTGGTTAAGGTTGACCAGCTCACCTACTATGATCCCAGTGCTCCCGCGGCACCTGAAAATGTTCTCCCCATGGTTGAACAACCTCTTTCTTGTGCCACCACCTCGTTTGTTTCCTCTACGGGGCCTGGAGTCTACTCAGACTCGCCGATGACCTCCACCTTCCAATCTATTCCTCCTCCATCAGCCCCCACGGACGTGTCTGACTTATGTACCTTGTCCCACGATAACCAACCACCTAATAATCAACCACCCTTCTTGCCTAAACCACCATTGGTACCTAGCCACATTGGTGTTACACCTATCCATACAATCCCCTTCCTAGTCCCTCCATCGGGAGTAGTAAGCGCCCCGGTCATGGCTACCCTTAGCCTCCCTGGGTTAACCTTGGGATTACCCGTATGGTATCTTTCGCCTCTCGTTCACCCGCCGACACTAGACGTCGTCCTCCAACCGGTGCAACCCATGGCTACTACCACTCAGCCACCTCCCGGTGTCTCTACCCCTTCGTCCTCCACGACTCCACCTCCTACTCCCAAACCCACTGGGGGCAGAGGTCCACAACCTTACACTACTGTACCACCTCCCAAGACAGTCAAAAACCCTCCAGTATTTCGTGCTCCTCCCAAATGCTCGCTGTGCGACGAGTTGGGAAATGCGACCCACCAATGCCCACAGTTACCAGCATTGCAGAAGCACATGCAGATGCTAGACGATGACCCCAACATCCCGGTTGTCGAACTAAACCCCACCCCTAAGCCCAAAGACAAATCCCTGTGTACCAACCACCCCTGTGCCATATGCGGTGTTTACGGGCATTATTCCCATCATTGTACCGATCTCCCAGATTACAGAGCGGCTCTCTATGAGATGAACAATCTGGATCTTGAGACGGCACCACCCACCATTGAGGAGATCTACCCCCCGGTTTCTCCCCCTTCTGGAGAGGTTAATATCATCTATATGATCTCTTCAACCACTACCCCCTCGTCAACCGATTTGATGACGCAAACTTTCCGTACCGATGAGGAGATTCTTGAGGCCCTTACCGCCCCGGATTATCCCTTGGATGATATCCATCATCGTTCCTACTTCATCCCCGAAGCATCTTCCTCTAGCACCGCTACCCAATTTGCGGTTGAATCCAAAGACTTCCTCCCCACCAAGGTAGACTGGTTCAAGGACCCTATTCCTGCTCCTGACGCCTTCGAGGAAGGAAACATGGCCAACATCTCACCTGTCATCCAAGTTGATATCGCTGCCCCAGGACGTGCCCCTGAACTCATCACTTTAGGAGCATTCTACAGTAAACAAGAGATTGAGGACTACATAAACCTTTTCAGAGAATTCCGTGATGTCTTTGCCTGGTCCTATACCGAAATGCCCGGTCTTGACCCCGCCATTATAGAGCACCACATCAACACATGGCCTGATGTACCCCCCGTTCGTCAAAAACAGCGCCCCATTCATCCTTCCAAGCTCCCAGCTGTTAAAGCCGAGATTGAGAAACTATGCAAGGTAGGGTTCATTTATCCTATTGCCTATACCACTTGGGTTTCAAACCCCGTTCCCGTTAACAAAAAACAAGGCACCATCCGAGTATGCACTGACTTCCGTGACTTAAAACGCGCTTGTCGCAAGGACAATTTCCCCACGCCATTTATTGACCAGCTCATCGATGTGTGTGTGGGGCATGAAGTCCTCTCCTTCATGGATGGTTTTTCCGGATACAACCAGATTCAGATCCGTAAGGAAGACCAGTACAAAACTGCCTTTACTACCCCATGGGGCACCTTTGCCTATCGCGTCATGCCTTTCGCCCTCAAAAATGCTGGTGCCACTTTCCAGTGGGCCATGACCTATTGCTTTCACGACTTGATCCATATCCTGTTAGTCTACCTTGATGACCTTACAGCTCGTTCCCGGAAATGATCAGACCACCTTAACGACCTTCGGCAAGTTTTTCTGCGTTGTCGCAAATACCAAATCCGCTTGAACCCACACAAGTGTGTCTTTTGCGTTCTGGAAGGCCGATTGTTGGGTTTCATTGTTTCCCAGAAAGGAATTACTGTTGACCATCTAAAAGTCCAAGCCATCTTAGACCTTCCCTCTCCTCGCACGCTCCGGCAACTCCAAAGTCTGCAGGGGCGATCCAACTTCCTTCGACGCTTCGTTCCAGATTACGCCACTACCGTTCACAGTTTCTTGCGCCTGCTCCGTACCCACATACCCTTCGTCTGGGATGAGCAAGCAGAAGCTGCATTCGAAGCCCTCAAGAAGGCTCTCACACAAGCTCCTCTAATTTCCCCTCCAGATTTCACACAAGACTTCATCCTTTACGTTTCGGCATCCGAGCATGCCATATCTGGATTCTTGGTTCAAGAAGACGCTTCTCACCAGGAGCACGTCATTTACTACGTCAGCCAAACCTTGTCTGGTCCACCCCTACGTTACCCATATGAGGAGAGACTTGCCCTAGCAGTGGTCTTTTCCGTCCAAAAATTGCGACACTATATCTTAATGAGTCATACCACAGTCGTCGCCGACTCTAACCCTATGGTATACCTTCTGAACCGGCGGCTCCTGCAAGGTCATGTTGCTAAATGGGTCATTATCCTCCAGGAATATGACCTTACCTTCAAAACACCTAAGAGTACTAAAGCCCTCGTGCTTTCCCAGCTCATTACTGATCTCCCTTCCCTTTTCCCGGCCAAACCAATCTCCGATGAGTTACCCGACAGTCACCTGTTCACTATCTCATCCGATGACCCATGGTATGGTGATATCTTGTTATACCTGCGCACGCAGAAGTTCAGACCCAAAGTTACCCATAATGGACGCCGTCGCATCCGTCACCGTGCCTCTCGATATCTCCTCTTAGGCGATGTCCTTTACCGGCGTGGGGTTGACACAATTCTTCGTCGTTGCCTTACACACGAGGAAGCCGAACACGTCCTTAATGACTGTCATAGCGGTGCCTGCGGCGGCCATTTCTCAGGGATGGCCACTGCCCAAAAGGTCGTCCGCGCCAGATACTTCTGGCCCACACTTTTCACCAACTGCATCACTACGGTCAAACACTGCCATAACTGCCAACTTTTTGCCCCCAAGGCCCGGACACCTCCTGCTCCGTTACACCCAGTCATCACCGTTGGTCCCTTTTGTAAGTGGGCCATAGACTTCATGGAATGTAGACCCCAATCTTCCAACGGCCACAAATATATTATTGTCGTTGTTCATTACTTCACCAAATGGGCGGAAGCCATGCCTACCTTCAATTGTACCACCGACACTGCTGCCCGCTTCTTTTTCAAACATTTCATCGCTCGATTCGGGGTTCCTAAGCAGTTAGTCTCTGACCACGGTTCCCACTTCGAAGATGCCGTCTGGCGTGAGTTATCCACCCTCCTCAAATTTGAAAACCAATTTTCCTCTACTTACTACCCCCAAGGGAACGGTCAAGTATAGGCCATTAATAAAATTCTCAAAACCATCCTCCAACGAACGGTTGACAAGCATAAGTCCAATTGGCACCACATGCTGTTCCCTGCCTTATGGGCTTACCGTACTTCCACCAAGACCGCCACTGGTTTTACACCATTTCATCTAGTTCACGGTGTAGAGTCTGTCCTCCCCATCGAATGTCAGATTCCTACCTTACAGATCGCCGTTGAGCTTCTCCCCGACACTTCCCCCCTCGAGCAACGTCTGCTATCCCTGGAACAAGCTGCTGAAGACCGTCGGGACCTTCACCCTCGAACTTTCCATGAAGGGGACCTCGTCCTCGCCTATGATCAAGCCCATGACAAAACTGGCAAAGGGAAGTTTGAATCCATGTGGCAAGGCCCTTACATCGTGCAAACCTGCCTAGGCAAGGGGGCATGAATCCTCGCCAACTCCGAAGGCCATCCTTTGCGCAACCCGCGTAACGGGTTGTACCTTAAACGCTTTTATCCTTAAATAACTCGCGACCCCATTGGTCTGCATTGTACAGTTCCACCATTGGAATCAGCACGCCGAAACCGTCATGATGGTCACCTCGTTGCATTATTTTTTACCCGTCATTTTTTGCCCATTTTTCAGATGCCACTAGTCACCTCGATTTGTGTGCCACATCGGCCGTTCTCCATTTTTCACATGTTTTATATCATCGGATTCATTTTTCCGAGATGGTGATGATGCTTGAGATCATTTCTCGCTCTCACCCCCAAATTTTTCGGGTATTTTTTCCAAAACGCCCTCGTCGCCTCGGTGTGCGTGCCACATCGGTCGTTACCCATTTTTGACACCCTTTATATCGCCGGATTCATTTTTCTGAGCTCGTGATGATGCTTGAGATCATTTCTCGCTCTCACTTGGTACAATTTCCACATTGTGTCCCAACACCTTGCTGCCTCGGTTTGCGCGCCACATCGGCCGCCATCGGATTGTTCCACACTTTTAGATGAGCCATTCACTCCTGTCATACTGCAAATGTTTCGTTATTTTGCCACCATTTCATCTACCCCGCAAGGAGGCCCACCAGTGTTCCCCCCTACCCTCGTTCTTGATCATCATTACTGATCCTTGATTGAACACTTCCTCCTTGCCTGGACATTCCTTTTGTTCGGTATAATTTTATCCCTTTTTCAGGCCGGACAAGTCCTTTACAAAAAAGGCACTTGGGGAGTTTCCGTTAAGCTCTTTTCTGACTCCTAAAAGAATGAAAAGATCGCCGAGCAATCTTGCTTCCTTTCATGCTCGCTAAAGTACCTGAAAGGGCGTCTATCTGGTATAAGTTTAACCCTTTTCCGGACCTGGTAGACTAATTACGAAAAAGGAATACTCTAGTCACACCGGCTAGAAGAGTTCTTCATTGCATCCTTTTATGCTTCTTTGGGCCTTGGAGACTAAATCTACGAAAAATCAACCCCCTGGAGTTTTCTTATTTGCTTTCAGACTCTCTAAAATTGAAAGCAACCACAAGCATGAACTGTCCTGGGCTCGTAAAATCCACACAACAGTACCATTCCATCATTTCAGAGTCTTCTTATCGCTTTCAGACTCCTTAAAATTGAAAGCAACCATGAGCATGAACTGTCCTGGGCTCGTATAAATCCACACGACAGTATCATTTTACACACACTTCTTCTAGTTCCTTAACCCGTGAAGAAGTCCCCTCCCGTGCCTCCGGCCACTAAGATCGATCATCTCGGCAGCACCCCCAATCAGGTCGCCTTTGTTCAGAGTATTCTGCAGTCTCCTGCCATTTTATATCAGCTAGAGTCTCCCTCAGACCAGTCACCCTCCCCGATCCACTACAGCTATGATCCCTTTCCCCTCAGTCAGTTTCATATGCTTCCAGATCATGCCCATTATCATACTCTGAACAAAGGAAGTTTGAGTCCACCCACTCTACTTGCCCAGTTATCCCCCCACAGTTTGTCAGTCCTTCCATCAGTACTATTACATTTCGGTTCTTCACCTCGCACTCCTGTCAAGGAAACATCATTGCCTTGATAGTTGCAGGTCTGCCTCTGTCGACGACAACCCCTCTATTCCAGAGGATAGGCCCAGAGGTCCCTACGCCTTGGACTTATCACCATCTGTGGTAAGTGCCTACGGACCATTCTGAGAGGAGTCATCATTGCCTCTCTGAGTGGTTGTTTCTCACGTGCTCGACTTCAGCATCTTGATCGCATCGTCGAGAATCGCGTAGGGTTATATCCTTTACATTATGTGTCGAAGACCCCGGATTTCCCCCGACTCTAGCACATTGGTGAGTCCCTTCAGAATGACCAGTTATATGTTCCTGTGGATGTCCGGGCTACGTTGGCATTTGTATTCGGAATCCATCCAGTTACATGCTTCCTTGAGTACCTAGTTTCAGTCCCAGATCAGTTCCAGCTCAGTGTACCATTGTGAGTGTACCCCTTGTCACTCTGATCCAACAGCTCATTAGCCCCTTTGGTACCACACTCAGTAGCACTGTTTATTGTTAGAGTGCACCAGTTCTTCAGTTCAGACATGGTCAGCCCAGCAGTATGTCCCAGATTTGTGTCCCCTCTGGACCCTTATGATGTACACAGTGGTTCTCTATGTATCTTACAGGTCTCCATTTTTCGGGCCTCATAGTTCTGTTTATGTATCTTGATACGAGCATGGGTATGCCTGCCTCGTCCATATATTGAGATTATTCCTCAGTCAGTATTTGAGTTCATGTATATTTCAGGTCCCCTTTTTTGGACACCATTATTATTGTTATGTTATATCCTGATACGAGCATGGGAATGCCCGCCTCGTCCATATGATCAGATGATTCCTCATCCATTATTGAGGATATGTACTTTTAGTTCTTGCAGTTGTTCGGGATCGTTGTTCCGGGCTTCAGTTTGTTTCTTCTCTTCTCTCCACACCCAGGAAAACCATTCATGACTTATGATGTCCATCGGCCATACGATGAGCTCCTGCCCTTGCACATCAGGGGGCAATCTGTTAACACCCAAAAAGTGTTCACTACCTCATCTACCACATTATATGGCTCGTTTGTCCATTTTCCTACCATATTTCCCTTAAAAACCCAAAAAAATCCCATTTAAAAGCCTCCAAAAGGCCTAAAATGCCTCCAAAAGGCCACAAAACCCTCAAAATAGCCTAAAAAAGGCTAAAAAACCCATTTTTCCTCCAAAAATATCCAAAATTCCTCAAAAATAGCAAAAATCCCCTAAAAAGGGAATAAAAAATATAAAATAATGAGGAAAAGGAGGGAAAAACCCTATACAACTGCCCTAAACCATGTGTTTCCTAAAACCATGGGTCAGCACTCCACCACCAAAAAACTATAAATAGGTGATGGAGATCCCTTATTTCATATCCACAATCAAACATACCCTTACTGTGTCAAAATCTCTCTCGAAACCCTAGTTCACCATTGAACTACTTTCACCTTGAGAGCCCCTTTTGGCCCATTTCCACCATTGGAGAAAGAGAAGGAGCACATTGGAGCTTGGAGCAATCCTTTTGGACATTGCAAGGAGCTTCATCAACCTTCACATTGAAGGTAATATTAATACAAAACCCTTGTTTACAAATTGTTGTTTATTTTTTCATGCACATGTTTTAGATTAGTTTTCATTTCTGTTTTAGTTTAATAATTTACATTTACTGAACTGCTACTAAGGAGTCCCTTCTCCTTAGTAGGTGCTCATTTGCACAAGCTAGGGGTAAAACCCTAGCTACAGTGGGAAAAGACAAGGATAGAAAAATGGCTGCACTGCTGGTGCAGAAATACAACCTTACAAGAGGAGGTCGGGCTTATGACCTCACTATAGTAGAAGACGAAGCACTTAGATTTACAGGAAGTCTGCTCGCAGGCAGACTTCTCACAAAGTGCAGACCGAAGGAAGTTACTGGAGCTGTCGTGGAACTCGTCATCGCAGCTGCAAAGGGAGAATAGTACAACTGGTCCCTCTTCCTCCTCAATTCTTTTTTGGAAGACTGCCGGAACGTCCAAGATAACCCCGGTCAGTTGTTCCATTTTTCTTGGCTTTTAATTTTATGTGCTCTCATCGGGTGGAAGGAGCCCCCGAACACTCAGTTCCTCCCGCGCCGCGCAGGAGAACCTGCCGGAATCCGTTATGTTAACCTTTGGGAGTCTGCTAATCCCGCAAAGCGCAAGATGAACCACGCTGTATTTTGTGAATACTACTATCTCCTCAGAGATACCATTCAGGAAATGCCAAGGCTGAGTGAGGAGACAGCGAAAACATATGACGGAAAGTTGGCCTTTACTGCCGACTTACATCAACTCTACCTCCGTCCCTGCGGCATTCAAGAGGAATGGGCCGTAGGCCTGTACAGGATGACCACCGAAGATGTCAAAGAAACTATCAAATCTTGGTCGGATGAATGGAGGGAAGCCGCCAACATCGCATCCGCGATACCACTTGCCGCTGCGCAAAAGAAGGATAAGGGCAAGGAAGCCCCCGAGCAAAGAAGTGATGAAGGCTCGACAGAACCAGCAACCAAGAAACAAAAGGTGTCGCATCCCTCAGAGGCCATTCCCTCAGGGATCGACCAGTATTTGAAAGAGCAATTTTGCGAGCTGCGGACCACGCACGCTCACATCAGAAGTGCTCTAGACCTGCAATTTGTGGAATTAAAGGGTCTCGCAGGAAGGATTGCGCAGACCCATGCGCCAGCGTCTACTTCGCAGGAACCACAAGTAACCACAAATACTGAGCGAGTTGAAGAACTCGCAGAAAGGCACACTGTCGTGCACATCCCGCCTACAAGCATGACACTTCCGGATCCTCTAGCTACACTACAGGTAAGCGCAGTTGGGCCCGTTGAAATAAATTTGTCCTTAATTCCTATAGAGACTCTACAGCTAGTACACGAGAAAGTTTCTGTGGAGTTGAGAGCTAGAGAGCTCTCTACATTCGAGGAAAACCAACGACTGCAATCGCAGGAGATAGAGCTGAAGGCAAGCCATAAGAATATCTCCGCGAAGCTCGCACTTTATGAGGCGCAAGACATTGGCATAAGAAACGCAGTGGATGAGATTGCCCAGGAGTTTTCGGCTTGCGAGATTCAACCAGACCTCCCTCTGGTTGAGAAAGTTCAAATTATTGGAGGAAGGGTGAAAACCCTGGAGCACGAAATAGTTGCTATGGCTGAGGGCCATAGAACCCAGATCACCGAGCTGGAAGCTCGTGTTGCTGCGCAGTTTACAGATGATGCGCAGGAACAATTTGAAGCGCCGAGTAGAGATTCCACACAAATGAAAGACAAAATACAGGAAGCCGAGAACCTGATGAGCCAAGCTATGGAAGCTTGGACGGAGCTTGAGAAGCTCCCTTTTAAAGTTGGTCTTTTGGAACAGGTGCAAGCCGCAGAACAGTCCCTAACTATTCTGACTGAAGAAGCTAAGCCTGCTCCCTTTTAAAGTTGGTCTTTTGGAACAGGTGCAAGCCGCAGAACAGTCCCTAACTATTCTGACTGAAGAAGCTAAGGCCTTAGCAGGCTTAGCAAAAATGAAGAAACTAAGTGAAGTGCGCAGAGTGCAACAGCAACTGCACAAGCTCAGAACTGAAGACGAGAAGCTCACCAACAACATTCAGCCATTTATGGATGAATATGCTGACATCGTTGCCCAAGTCGAGGCAAAAATCAAAGAAGTTGCTGAATCTCAACAGGTGATTGATGCCATAACTAAAGAAGAAGCCACTGCAGAAACGGCGCAGACAGCTCTGGAGTGTGTCGATGAATTGGACTCCGCTATTGCGCAGTGGAAGAAAACATTCCCGGAGACCCAAGCAGAAGCAGATGCGCAAGTAAAGCGACCAACCTCTAGTAGGAGTGGCTCGAGGGCGAGCCACAAGTAAGTGTTAGGGGCTTGTTGGAGCCAAGGCCGCAGCTATGGTAAAAGCTGCGAATTTTGAGGAAAAAGCACAAGTATGGAAGAGAAAGTGCTAAATTTTGAATAAGCGCCAATTTTGGGACAGAAGCAGACGGTGCGCAGTATGGTGCCAGATGGATAATCTCAGCATAGATTACGGACCGGAAATCATAGAGATCGCGCGCATGTCAGAAGAGAATGAAGGTAGCTGAGTGGAAATCCCAGCTACCACAATGAATGAAGCAATGGAGTAGAGGGCTCAGCTACCCTCATTAAGGATGAATACAGAAGTTATGGTTGCTTGGACCAAGGAGGAGCAACGAACCAAAGCATTAAAGGCGAAGGACAAGGCGCCCATACCCGTAAGCTGCGCCGGAAATCATGGAGCCTGCAGGAAGCGGCGACATGACTGTAAGCGGCGCCTACAGTACACCTAGCCATGTCTGGTTAGGGTTTTTGGGGATTACTGCTGGGAAAGGCCCACAGTTTTGTAAAGGTGCGACCGCCATGGCCACCTATATATATGTATAATTGTGAAGGGTAGATGTTATTTAGCTAGTTAGTGAGCTGGTTAATTAGTAAGTTAGTTAGCTAAGCCTGTGAGTGAGCTAGCTAAGATAGTAGATACTAGATGTAAGAAGGATTGATCGAGTTGATCATCCTCTGTTACGATCTTGTTGATTGTTTTCTACCGTGTTGCTAGAAAACAGGAGTTAGAGCTGGTTAGCAGTGAAGCTAATCCTTCAGTTGCAGACGGTCGGAGTCGATGTCTGAAATATTGTAATCTCTGAAGAGGAGGAGACTAGATCGAGAGAAGGGCTCCCAGCTGTGTGCGTGGAGTTTCCTGGAAAGATCTAAGGCTGCAGCTGTGTGCGCAGCATAGTGTATAAATCTATCATTTTCTTGTTAATATAAGATACTCCCGTGGACGTGGTCTTCCCCGTGGAGGTGGACTTCATATTTCTCGTTGTTGTGATGTTATGATTGAAGTGATTTCCTGTTTTAGTTTACTAACAGCGTATACAGGAATATTGCATTATCTTTATGTGTGTTGAGTAAGTTCTTGGAGCTTCCTTGGGGACCATAATCGTTAAGGGTCGAAGGAATCGGTAAGATAACGACGCCGCAACGATAGGAGAACGTGTTGCTGTGACGGGCGCGCTAGCGAAACGACGCCTAGAATATCGGCGCAGAGGATAATTGGTCCTAGCGCAGGAGTGGAAGTACCGCGTAGCTAAGCTGCTGAGCAGGAGCTTGAGAGTTGTTGTGCTCATAAGTCTGAAGAGGGGTCAGACATTCCCCGTAGAGGAATCGTCGAGGAGGAAAGAGCAGTCTCCACGTCTCCTAGGTTAAGGAAATCTGATTCCTTAGCCCCCCCATAGCCACTTCGGGTGAGACCTCGAGCTGCTGCGCAGTTCGTTGCCGAGAGGGCCAGTGCGCCAAGGGGTTTTGTTGCTGCGCTTCATTAAAACCAGGGTCTGTCCAAAAAGCAGCCAACATGACCATTGAGTGGATTGCCTCTTTGCGGAGGTGGGGTCCAAGAAGATTGGTTATTTCCTAGATCCCAACCGTACCATGGCGGTTGAACTTGGTATTGAAAATCATTCCAAGGTTGACTGCCTCCTTACGGAGGTGGAATCCAAAAAGGTTGGTTACTTTCTGAATATTGCCCAGTCCATTGTGAATTAGGTTGCATGTATGGATTGCCCCCTTGAGGGGGTATGTTCCATTGAGATTGATGACTTGGAGGAACATTACCATTCCATTGCAAGATAGAATTCATGGGTGGATTTCCCCCTTGTGGGGGTGGGCCCCAATTATATTGGTTACTAGTTGGAATCGGACCACTCCATTGAATGTTTCCTTGGTTTAGATTAGCATTCCAATGTTGATTTCCTCCTTGCGAAGGTGGGTCCCAAGAAGATTGGATACTTCGTGAAACCTCCCCACTTCATGGCGGAATGGGGTTGATAGGTGGATTGTCGCTAGGCATTGTGATAGGATAATTCGGAGGATAACCCCTTGGGGAATTTCCACTGATTTGAGGAGCATAGCCCCAATTGGCACAAATGTTCCATGTTTCATTGCTTCCGCCAGGAATATTACCATTCTATGGTGAAGGGTTGCCCCCGGAAGTAGAGTTTGGACAAGTGTTTTTTATACCATGAGGACTCTGGTTTACTCCTTGTGTGTGTTGACCTTGGTTAGCCAAAGCATATGGAAAACCAATGTTTGAGAAAGCCATAGGGTCCTGTGTTGGATTGTGCATGTAATGCAAACTTTAAGAAAGAGGTTTGATATCACCCAGTGACTCACGGATAGTAAGTGTAACTGGTTCTGAAAGACTCATCAAAGGAGGAATTTCATGAGCATATGTGTGACATTTCAATGTGTCAATTTCAACTAGAGTAATATTATCAATTACATCTGTATTCAGTTCGTGATGTGACGATGAATTCTCAGTGTTGATTTGATGTTGTTCTTCTCGAGTAATGTTAATTGAGTTGAAAATCAGTTATGTTTCCAAGTCATGAGAATGTGGTTTTTTTGTCTGTCTCTGCACTGTAGCAGGGCCTTCAAGTTCTGGTGACTCACCTCGTTTCCGCCGTGACTGGCGGATCGGGATAGTAGTCACTTATAAGAATTTGATAAAAGGATGTGTTTAAAATAATAGTTTGAATCAAACAATCCTAAGGCAGTTTAGACTCAAAAAATGAAAAGTGTCCACACAGTAAAAATTCCCTAGAGATTTCAAGCAAGCAAACTTACTTTTCCAAAGAACCGAAGCTCAGTGAAAAGTTAGATTGTAGGGCCTTCCGAAACTAGTAGCTGCTGAGGGATATCATGTCCTCATACAAGTGCTAGGAGAGAAGGTGTGAGAAACATTTACAATAAACTTTAATCGCCAGGGGTGCAAGTGTTGGTACCTGACCACTCACCCTCCCAAGGAGTAAAAGTTCCAAAGTATGTCTTAGGTATTGCAAGTGTGTCCCACTCATAACAACCTATGTGATACCATAAGAATAGCCACTAAAGTTACCACTTCGCAATCGACGGTCCAGCGGACAGGTGTAAGTCGAGGAAAACTATTATTACCAGAAATCTAGAAACAGTGATGTCACCCCGAGGACTTGTCACTGAACATAGAATCCCTTCGATAAGCTCATGTCCCACTAAATAATCAAGAAGGGGGAACCACCCTTATTCAGATTGACCTCGTGCTTGATGCATGTTTCAGAAGCGCTTTCCCGACAAGCGTTTTTTGCGACAATGGATTTACTCTCTTTAATCAATGCTAGTTTCGAAGTTTTGCAGAACAGGAGTGTTAACTCTCCACACCTAATCCATGGCACTAACCTAATCTTATTGGTGATATTAAAATCAAAAGTTTTTCAATTTTAGATTATGCGCCAATTTTTAGTGAAAGTTTGCTTAGTCTCAAGAGTGAAAGTGAAATTGATGGTGTTTCGACTCGAAAGCAAAATGAATCACACAATGCAAAATGCTCACTATGTTATCTTTCAGTTCAATGAATATCCTAACTGAAGGAAAGGGTTAGAGGTTCATGAGCTTCTTTTAAACATGCAAAATTGTCTAGTAGATATTTGTATGTTCATGCACAGTTTTTTCTGAAATATGGATAATAATCGATGTGTAAAGATCAATGTAATCCAAACAGATATCTCAAGTAAACATGAATCTAATTCTATTACACGGGGGATCCCTGTTTCTCATTCACAAGATCACTTGAAATCCCAAGTGAAGAGGATACGCAGAGCCCTTTTAGAATTCTTTTGAATTAAATCCTAAACTGTTACACATGAGATACACTTTCTCATTCACAAGATCATCATACGATGCGAGTGAAGAGGATACGGTGCCTCAATATAAGATGCTTGAAAATCAACCTCTAAACTATTACACACGAGATACACTTTCTCATTCACAAGATCATCATACGATGCGAGTGAAGAGGATACGGTGCTTCAATATAAGATGCTTGAAAATCAACCCCTAAACTATTACACGCGAGATACACTTTCTCATTCACAAGATCATTATACGATGCGAGTGAAGAGGATACGGTGCCTCATACACAATTTATGAAAAGAAAATTGAAATATGATGCGACAATCTTCTCTATTTGTGCATAGAGTTCATGAAAATATTAAACGACCAAAACGAAATTAACAGAGTTAAAGGTTGCAATCAGTTTTGGAGGAAAATATTTTTCAAAATATCTCAAAGATTCGTGTGCAAGTCTCAATTTTTCAATGCAAATGCTTGTGTAAAGGGTGTCACAATTTTGGTTACAACTCTGCTCATGTCTCCATTTGGTCCCAAAAATTCGAATTTTTTTTCCTTTTCGTTTTAGTCCCCAAAAAGATTCAATGCATAAACTTCTTGAAATTCACAAAAAATACCTTTTGTCAAATTTCACAATGTACAAATTTGATGATGTAAAAATTTCGATTCTTTTCACAACTTTTGCACAAGTATTGACATTGATAAAAACACTATTTGCCAAAGATATTTTTAACAAGGGGGAAAATTTCAATATTTGCAAAAGTTTTTTGAATTTCACAAAAATACTATTGACAAAAGAATTTTCACAATGTAAAATAAATGTTAATCTTTGCAAAAAATTGTTTTCTTCTTATTGAAAGGGATATACCTGTTGGCTTGGTTTTGCAACCAAGATTTGTGCAATGGGCACCTATCAACAATGTGATAGCAGTTTCAATATTGAAAGCAAAAACAATTATAAATTAAATCTAAATCTAAACTAACATGTGCATATACCAAATATTTTTTTTTAAAACGATTCAAGAACAAGAAATAAAAGAATAGATGTTTTGTATTAAGATACCTCAAATGGTGTAGATTTGTGTTGAGCAACTCCCAAGGTGAGCAGCTCCAAGCTCCAAAGGTCTTTTCTCCAAGATGATGAAAATGGCCAAAAGTCTCATGAGAGATTTTGACAGCGTGAGGATAGGATGATGGATGGATGGAAAGTGAGGAGCCCCTACCACCTTTTTATAGTTTTTGGTGGTGGGGAATACCATTATGGTTTTGAGGAAACCAATGGTATTGACCAACATGGTTTAGGTACCTTTTCCCTCCTTTTTTCTTTTTTGAATATTTTGAATATTTTTATTCCCTTTTTAATATTTTTGGGAATTCTGGACCCTTTTTTAAGGTTTTTTTATGTTTTTTGAGGAAAAATATTCATTTTGAGGGGAAAAAGGGGTGTATTATGGTCTTTTGGTGACCTTTTGATGGCTTTAGAGGCTCAAATGGTGGAAAAGTGGACAAATGGGTCATGTGAATAAGGAAATGAGCTAGTGAGCACTTTTGGGGTGTTAACAATACCTCACACCTAATCCAATTGAAGAAGATTTTTCAAACTTTTAAAAGGATTAATATAGTGTTTTGCATTCTTTAAACCAATGAAAAAGATTTTTAATTCCAAAAACTTTTCAAAACTTTAAAAATGAGTTTTTTAAACCATTGAATTGAAAAAGATTTTAACCCTTACTTTGTCAAGTTTTTGTAAAAGTTTTTAAACTCTTTTTACATGCCAATATAAAAAATTTGAACAAACCATGCCAAACGTTGGGAAACGATTTGAATTATTTTTAAACCAAAAATATAAAAAGATTGAAATTTAAAAACAATTTTCAAATTATGTGTCGGCGCTCAAATTTTTACGCATTTAACATGCTATCTGAACATGGTTTCAAAAGTACCAACATGGAGTTTCCAAAGATTAATACATACAATAATCAGTTTGAAAATGGAGAGGTCATGACATTATATAGCACTAAATGAAAAACACAAACATCAATTAGCATACCACGTGTTGAGCATTCAACCACACAGCATTTGAAAACACACTTTAACCAATATGCAACGTTCAAGACCACACTCCACAAATAAAAATTCATTCAACATTCAGCAATACCACAAAATGAAAACGCCTTCTATCATCCAAATTCTGGAAATAAGAACGAATTTTGACTTCATCTAAAATTCTATTTCCCTACTAGAGTTTCACGCAGGGGGTCTGATTCACTCCGGGGGTACCAACCATTTCAAAGACACACGCAGTGACCATCATCTGATATTCTGGAGGCGAAAATGCATACAACAATCAACAATTAATTTTTTAAATTGGCAGGGTTTTAAGAGCTTTCGGATCTTGGTAGTGATTCACGCAGGGTTTTAAATATTGTTTTAAAATTCTAAATTATCTCATGCAAAGTTCGCAGAGTTCGCAGACTTCAAGGCTACACACGTAACACTTTTAAAGAAGACACGCCAGGCCTTTGGGAAAAATTTGAGATTGCTAGAAATGATCCACACAGAGGGCAGGTATTTACTCAGGGTTTGAAGAATTCGACTCAAAACATGCTGAAGATTTCCAGGGTAAAGAGATCTGCACGCAGAGATGGAGTGTATGCTTTTAATGTGCTGAGATTCAATTGTTAAGGTCCATGCCGAGGGAGGGTTTCAAGCTTGGATAGAGTTTTATTTGTTGGGCTTGGCAGGGTTTTCAAAACAAAAACTTCAATGCCTCTCAATTGCGGCAAGGTTTCGTTTTAAAAGCTTCAACGTCGAGTCCTGTAGATTTTTAACATTGAGATCTCATTCAAATTACTGCATTATTTAAACTACTCATATAGGGGAAAGGTTCATTTTCCTTCATTGTCTCCCTCTGAAACTTGTTGAGAACATTTGAAACAACGTTTCAGCAAAGACCTTGCTGATGTGCAAATCGACGCAGGGTTCTTTTTCTTAAAAAATGCTCAGATGCAAATTCTACTCACATGGCTCTAGATTTGCATAGCGAGCTGATATTCGCAGAGATAATGCGGCTTCTCCATGCCCAGCTCGACATAAGCAAACATTCAACACTACGGTCCGCTTGTCTTCTTATCTTGATTATGTCCACTTCCTATCTGTAATTTGTTGGCAATCTATTTGACAGCTAATTGCATAGCCACAGATTGAGATTTCTTTGATGGCATGCAATGGAGATCTTACAAGCTTGGAATTGGGGAAAGCTTGACCTCAAGTTGGGAAACCAAGATCGCAGAGGACACTGGAGTGAGGGTGTGGCAGAGTTTAAACTTCACAAATTAACCACTATCATTTAGCTTTCTCAAATCTTTTAAATAAACCTTGAATGTTAATATCTACCATTCGCGCAACATTTGAGGAGTAGAGATTCAATACAGTTTTAGTATCGAAACGAAGTTTAAACGTTCAAGAAACCCAAATATTTGTGCAGAGAATTAGTAATTCACGCAGAGCTGAAAGGTTTTGGCTTAAACAATGCACTAACTAGAGAACATGCAACTAAAAGATTGACTTAAGATCTACGTAGAGCTTTAATAGCTGGGCATAATTTAAAGAAAAACACGCAGAGTGCATTCACACAGTTCAAAATTCAACGAAACTTTAAAATTCATAACACTCCTAAATCAAGAAACTCAGATCGGAAGGCAATTGGAGGTGATTTGATGAATTTAAAGCATGGTTAGGCTAATTTTTAGCTTCTCTAGGTAGATCTAAGGTTCTTTTAAAGATCTTTAGGCTAGAAATTAGTAGATCTGAAGGAGGATAAGCACCTAAAATGAAGAAAAATACAGAAAATTTCAAGAAAATTGCATAAAATGTCAAGAAATGTCCAAGCAAATTTAACTCAGCGAAGTCACCATTTTGATAATAGTATTTTGTGCAGGGATGTGTCTACACAAACTTAACTATCTTACTAAATATTGGTGAGATCTTATGTCAGAAATGAAGTAATTAACACGAGTTATTTCGAAATCTAAATTCATTCATCATTTAAGATAAGCAACCTTTAGATTTACAGCCATTTAACAGTTTAAATCATCCTACATACGCAATGTCTAAACATCATAATGGCAGAAACTTGAATTACTTCGTATTGAAACAAGGAAGAAGTACAACTTTACCAATAAGCTTGATGTGAACCCTTCCTCCATTTTAATGAGCTTCCCTTCTTTCACCCTTGCTCTTGAAGACTTGAAGCTCTTCTTCCTCCTCCAGAATCTCCTCAGCATGCCTTTGCTTTTTTTATCACCCTTTACCATGCCTCCCATGCCATTCTTATATAGCATTGAGAAATGAGCCTTAGGTCTTTCTAGTGGATGTGGGATTAGTCATTTTTCTCATTTTTTATTATTTTCAAGTGAAACCCCACTTTTGAATAGTTTTTAGGCCCTTTTGCACCATTTAGAATTATTTAATCACAATTAATGCATCTTAATACATGTCTCAGAGAGGATTTGTCTTTGGATGAAACTGTGTTATGACTTCCTGCTGCAAGTGCATGGAAAAAATATGCATCTTCCTTCACATGACAAGGGTGCTATTTTGATTGTTAACAATACTTCGGTCACCCAGGATATCAGAAAACAATTGCTGCATCAAGAAAATATTATTTCTGGCCGGGGATGAAGAAGGACATCGTTGAATACATTTCTAGGTGCATGAAATGTCAGTAGGTGAAGGTTGAACACCAACACCCAGCAGGTTTATTGCATCCATTGCCAATTCCATAATGGAAATGGGAAGTAATTTCCATGGATTTTATTATAGGTTTTCCAATGACGGTGAGACGACATGATTCCATAATGGTGGTGGTGGTGGACAAGTTAACAAAGGCAACACATTTTATACTGGATAAGTCCACACATAAAGCCGATGCCATTGCAAATATTTTCATGAAGGAAATTTTCAGATTACATGGATTGCCTAAGGCAATAATTTTTGACAGGGATACCAAGATCACTTCCAATTTTTGGAAAGGTCTCTTTGCAGATTTGGGTACACAGTTGAACTTTAGTACCGTGTACCATCCTCAAACAGATGGGCAGACAGAAAGAGTAAATCAGGTGCTTGAAGACATGATTCGAATGTATGTTATGGATAAACCATCCAAGTAGGAGGATTATCTACACTTGGTAGTATTTGCATATAACAATGGGAAACAAGCATCACTGGAAATGAGTCCATACGAGTCTTTGTACGGCAAAAGGTGTAGGACACCAGTGACTTGGGACAATCCAATGAACAGAATTGTACTTGGGCCAGAATTGCTTAAGGAAATGGAACAAGAGGTTGCAAGGATCAGGCAGAATTTAAAAGCATCCCAGGATAGACAGAAAATCTATGCAGATAAGCATAGGGTGCATAGGGAATTCAGTGTTGGGGATCATGTGTATCTTAGAGTGAAGCCAAGGAAGAGTTCCCTGAAGCTTGGGGGTTGTGCCAAGATATCACCTAGATATTGTGGGCCATTTGAAGTGCTTGAAAGAATAGGGCCAGTTGCATATAGACTTGCATTGCCTGCTAGCACTAGAGATCATAATGTTTTTCATGTCTCCTTGCTTAAGAAATATGTACATGATCCTAACCATGTGATTAATTGGGATGTGATACAGGTGCAACCCGAGGGAGAGTTCCAAACCGATCCATTGCGCATCCTAGACAAGAGGGTAACATTGCTCTGGAACCGAGCCATCGGACAGGTAAAGGTGCAATGGAAGCACTACGGTCCCGATGAGGCTACATGGGAGCTGGAGGATGCCATGAGAGTGGCATATCCATTTTTGTTCAATTTTGATGAGCATGGAGGATAGTGCTAATGTAAGGGGGAGGGGAATGTAATATCCCAATTTTGACCCTATTGCATTAAAATTGTAAATGATGTAAATATTGTTATTAATCATGGTGAGGAGCTCAAGTCCAAGGCCCCGCCATTGATTTAGCATTTCATGTATTGACAATTAAAATAGATGCATATGGTTCTTATGCTGGACATGCACAATGTAAATTAATACATCATGTAAATACGAATTTTATTGAAATACCCACAACTATCTATGCAATGCAACAAAGAGATAAGGGCATGATTTTTATAAGGAACAGGGAGGAAAATTATTCAAACCCTTGAGCCAATTTTGTTAGCCCATGTGTCAATGAGAAATCCATAAACCACAAACTACCCATTTTGGCTTATGCACCCAATCATTTAATTCTTCCAAGAGTTGGTTGAGGCAGTTAATGCCTTGGGAATGGAGAGGTATGGCATCCAATTTCGTGTATGGGAAATGACACATCCCCATTTTGACCCTGTGGCATTAAAATTGTAAATAATGTAAATATCGTTATTTAATCATGGTGAGGAGCTCAAGGCCAAGGCCCCGTCATTGATTTATCATTTTATGTATTGGAAATTAAAAATCGGTGCATATGGCTCTTGTGCTAGATAGGCACAATGTAAATGGAGACATCATGTAAATATGAAATTTAATGAAATACCCACAACTAGCTATGAAATGCAACAAAGAGATGGGGCATGATTTTATAAGGAATAGGGACGAAAATTATTCAAACCCTTGATTCAATGGTGCTAACCCATGTGTCAATGAGAAAACCCATAAACCACCAACTACCCATTTTGGGTTATGCACCCAATCATTTAATTCTTCCAAGAGTTGGTTGAGGCAGTTAATGCCTTGGGAATGGAGAGGCATGGCAGTCAATTTTCGTGTATGGGCAAGCCATCAATCTGGAAAATCATATTTTTCCTCCATGGGAAAGAAAACACCCACGAAATGGTTCCAAAGCCATTCTGAACCGATAGCCTTTGCCTCTCATGCAGTCAGAGCTAGCTAGGATTTCCCCATCACGTTTTCACCATTTTTCTTGTGTTTTCCATGCCTGGGAGCTCATTTTTGTATTGTATAGTAGCTGGGAGAGGAGGGCCATGAACTAGGACTGTGATGGAGGCCGTTTTTGCCCCAAAATGCCCATAGACATTTTTCAAAAAATGATTTATGCTCTCCTGGGTTGTTCCCCATCTTCCATTTTTTGTTTTGGGCTTTCCCACGTTTTTCTGAACTGGTAGAAGCCCCATTTTGGACATCCCCTTGAAGAAACATTTTTCTCATGCCCAACAATTGTGGTTTTCCTGTTATGTGCATCCCTATTTTGGTTTGAACCTGTGACCAAGAGATTTGGAGTGGTAGTGGACAGAGTTGGCTTGATAAACCTAGTGGGGGAAAATAACCTCTCAACAAGATCAAGAAGGCTTTGGCTACTTTTCTATGCACACCCTGAGAGCACTAGAAAGGAAGGTATGGCTTGAGGGACTGTGTAGCAGTGAAGAGAATACTTCCTTGTGTTGGGTGTGTAGGTATTGTGGGTGCCAAGTTAGATAGATCTTGTAGAGGTATCCATGGCTCTATGCTTGAGATCACTAGCTTAGCAATTCTTCCTTTCCATCTCCTAGCAGCCTGATAAACCTAATTGTAGATTGGCTTGGCTCATTTTGGTGTATGTTGGGCTATGTGTGAGTCTGTTGTTCCTTGGTTCCTTTAGAAATCATGCCCAGCTTGGGGGTGGCAGTTGCATCAAGAGATTGATAAGCAAAACTGGCCTATGGTTGGGAGGAACGTTGCAGTTGCATAGCTAGTTGCTCAGGGACTACTCTGTTTCAAGATAAGTACTCTCATGTGCTAATTCTACATTGTTTCAATGGATGAATGACATGAATTTCTTGAATGAATGATGGATGTGTAATAGAAATTAATTCTTCTTTGTTTTCAAATACTTATTTATTTCCATATTTCCATCTTCAGTCTATATGCATGTTTGTATACTATATATGGGGATAGATGTCCCTGAATCAGAGTCATGTTCTCTCCCATGCTGGTATGATGGGTGGGTATGTGACAGGAAAGCCATCAACCCGGAAAATCGTATTTTTGCTTCATGGGAAACAAAACACCCATAAAATTGTTCCCAAATCCATTCTGAACCCATGACCTTTGCTCTCTCACGCAGTCTGAGCTAGCTAGGGATTTTTCCATCCCGTTTTTCACCATTTCCTGCATTTTTTCCATGCCTAGGAGCTTGTTTTTATATTACACAGTGGCTGGGAGGAAGGGAGCCACGATTTTTGGGGTTATGGAGGCCGTTTCTGTCCACAAAATTCCCATGAGCATTTGAAACCAGAAAAGGAAGCAGATGGAAGAGGACCACACAAGTCACTATGCACAAGCTCCAAGGGAACCGAGGCATGCCAAGAGGCACGTTTGTCAAAACTGTCCCGATGATGTTTTCCGAGTACACAACCGGAGCAAACACCATCCTTGCAAGATACCATCGGAAGACCTGTCACCATATTTTCTTTACATAGTTGTTGCAATGAGCGATAATTTAAGTGACCAAATCGCTCATGCCAAAGTTTGCTCAAGTTATCACTATGAGCAACAAAAATTGAAGGGAAAGGTGATGACCCAAAGTTGTTAAACTTGTACAACCTGGTAATATCATCAACAATTCTGGTAGCTAGGACCTGTTGAGGATCTTTAAAATCCTTGATTACAACTTGGTGAGGTGTAAAGGTCACAGTTTTACCTTCACCAGAATGAGTGATCTGATAGACTGATAACAAATTGCAGGAAATTCTTGGAACACATAGTACATCACTAAAATGACCATTATCTACTGGAACTGTTCCAATTCCTACAACACTTAGAGATCTATCATCACCAACAAATATTTGTTTGGTGTTACATTCATGCATAGTAGAAAAGATGGCTTGATCCTTAGCCATATGATAAGATGCTCCAGAATCAATGAGCCATTCATTTGAAGTAGAAGAAGAAGATGCATTATAAGAATAACCAGAAGCACAAAGTGGATGTCCATGAGAGGTAGATTCTGAAGACAAATCTAGGCTATTGTGGTGCTTCTTCATTGCTACTTCCAAGGCTGCCATCTTCTTGAAACACTTAGATTCATCATGATTATCTTTCCCGTAATAGTTGCAATGACACTCAGTCTTCTTGCCTTTTGGCTTGGATCCTTTGTCATTTTTTAAAGAAGGAGCTGACTGAGAGGGTTTTGGACCTTTGTTTGACTTATTATTGCAAAAATTTTGTTTCTTGGGAGGCTTGGACTTTTCTTTCTATTGGGACAATAAGTCTTTCCCAGATGTGTCTGCATTGTTGATTATTCCAAGATGAATGAGTTTATCTTGTTCTCTAATCAAGGAATCACAAAAGGATTCAAGACTATGCTCTTGATAGCTAGCTACATTCAAGGATGCTTTCATGGAGTAAAATGTAGATACAAAAATAGAATATGCAGGTCCAAGTTTGGAAAGAATATAATAAATGCATTGTTTGTCTTCCCTCTCAATCTTACATTCTGCACATAAGAGTTTAAGAGTTTTGTACTTAGATAAATAATCTTGAATGCATGAAAAGTCACTTGGATTTAAAGAAATCAACTCATTTTCGAGTTGGTGACCTCGAATTTCATTGTGTTTACCAAACAGAGATTCCAACTTGTCCCAAGCAACATTAGGTTCATCAATTCCAGATATGTGGAATCGCAAATCAGTAGAGATTGACATCCCAATCAATCCACGAGCTTCATCACATCTATTTGCCCATTTTATTTTCTTATCATCATCAGTGGGTTCTTTTTCTTTCCTTGAGGTAATTCTGAAAAGTCCCCTGCTTCGTAGAACATCCTCCATACGAGATTTCCATGAGAAATAGTTGGAACTGTTAAGTAGAATATCAAAAGGGGCGGCCATATTTGTAAATTAATGGCTGTAAAAGAAGAAACCAATAGTCTGGATGTGAAGAGCTCGAAAAAATAGCCGGTTTCAAAAAAAATGGCACTGAAAAATGACTCTGTACGATGAAGTTATGCTTGAACAAAGAAACTGTTGAAGATGTCCCCAATAGTGACGTGGCAGCTAGAGAATGTCCAGCAAAAAAAAGAACCCCCCTCTTCCCAAGATGAACCTTTGACAATCAGTTTATAAGAAAGTTGCTTCAAGTGAACCACTTTTGTAAAATAAGTGATTTCACTTTTACAATGATATTACTTTTAAATAGTGCAACAATAAAAAAAAATTAAGTGACTCACTTGTATTTTTATTTTGTTTTATTATTTAAGTGGGATGCACTTTTACAATAAAATAACTTGGAAATAGAAATTGCATGCACTTTTTCTTTAAAATATGGGAATGAGGAAGGGGGCTTTTTTTTTTTTTTTTTACTCTTCTTGCTCGGTTTGTATGCTTGCCCTTTTTCCTGCAAAACAAACCACAAATCGAAACAAAAAAAACTTTTCCACACTTGTGGAGTTAGATCTTGTTAGCTTGCCCGGAAAGTCTACGTTTTCTCTCTGTTTCTGATTTGCCGATATCGCGCAAGGTGCACGGCAAAGAGCATACGCAGTCGAGAAAAACTCTTTCCCTTTCTGTTTCTGATTTGCCGAGATCGCTCAAGGTGCACGGCAAAGAGCATACGCAGACGAGAAAGCAACAATCCGAACCCAAAAAATATCTAACAGTATAAAATGATGAAATATGCGATTTTTTCCTTTTAAAAAAAGAAAATAAAAAAATGCATCCCTGTAACATTATACCTTCAAATCTGATGAAATACGCGTTTCTAGAGCAACCGGGAACCGTTTTCGATCAAACAAAAACTATTTCCCAATGAAAACGACGCTCCGGACGCAATGGAACACCTCCCATGGCCCATAAATGTACAGAAATACCAGAACTAGAAACCCTTTCGAGTTTCAGCAACAACAGTTCAAGATCTAGATCATAACCGGAAGCGGCACTTCATAAAAGATATGATACCATGTTCAGGTACACAGGGTACTACCAAAGGACCGAACACTAAGAGAAACCACTTCACACAAACATATCACATATCAACACACCGATGTTTTGACATGGTTTAAACCCTCTTGAGGGAAACACTCCACGGCCCCGGCCAAATAGCTTCTACAGGACAATTTATTATGCAAAGAAAGAAAGTTACAAATGAACTTCTCATAATCGATCAACTAAAAAATGACCCTCCATGCTCTTTAAATAGAGATCATGGACCAATCGGGTGTTAAGCCATGGATCAAGGTTAGGTTTGATCTAAGAGAAGTTGAGCCGTCGGATCACTCTATGTAGAGAACATATCGTGACCGTCGGATTAAGTATTTACAAATGCATACTAAAGAAACACACTATCCCTAATGGATATATTACACAAGTTGATCTTAACTAACTCCTAAGTGTCTAAATATCCTAACAAGATCCACATGTTTAGGATCCAAGATTTGTTGGTTATGAGATCCACTTATTTAAGATTTGATCTTATCTTGATGTAACCTCTTTTCCTTTTATGAATATTGAGATATATTTATAAATATGAGAGCATATCATTGAGCTAGCATTAGAAGTTAGAGGAAGAGAGAGTGAGAGGTTAGAGAGGATAGTTTGAAGAGAAGCATAATCATTGCAATCATTGTAATGCTAGAATAAAGAGCTTGTTGCTACACATTGTGATCTAGTATTGTAGCCCTCCTTGGTAGTATATGCAAAGTGAGGCGGGCCCTCTTTATGGTATACGTTTCCCAACTAGTTTAATTTCTTTTCGTGTTTTTGTTTCAGTAGTTGTTCATTTCATTTACTATACATATCTTTATGCTCTTTCAATCATTGCAAATGTGGGTTTCCCTATAGAGTTAGGCATTGAAGACTAAGTTTCCATCATAATTACAAAACCAATTGATGTTATTGCTTGTTGACCAAAATAATGTGGTTAATGATTGAAGTATAAGTCTAGTGACCAAATTGAGCTCTGTAGTATTTCATTTATGCAAGTGTGATCATCCAAGTGTGGTGTGCATCAAGGATTTAATTGTTTGTTAACCCTGTGAGTACAAAAGATAGATGAGAAGATATAGAGCTTGGACCTACAACATGAGATACTATCATTTTAATTCATACCTTTGAGTGAGTTTTATTTATAGTTTGATTAATATTAGACTTAGATTCCTACTCCTACATATATTTTGCTGGCATCTCACAAGCTTACGAGATCCCTGGTTGATAATTTAATGTTCGTAATTTAAGCAATTAAATTGCCCGACATTTTTTGCATTGTTGCTAAGGAGATGCTAAAGGGAATAGGAATTGATCATTTGGTTTCTAGTCCTTTCATTTTGATGCATGGAAAGGGAAAATATTATCATGTCAACAGATAACTTTGTGACATCAGGGTCTTAGTAGCATGAGTCATCTGAGTACATGTTTTTCTATAAAATTTGTTTTACGTATAAGTTTGAGTTTTTTATTCAAAAGGCCCCCATTCACTAATCCATGTGCGAGACAAGGACTATCATCCAACAAAGTCAATTCAATCATGATCAATAATTGTTGGAGAAAGGAAGATGTTACTCCAGGAATTCTCTCAAATACTAACAACATTTGGGAACATCTCTACATCTCAGGAGGAACAAATCCTTATAGCTATTAGAAACATACATGCACTCTGGGAAACAATAAAAGACCAGAAACTACAAGAGTAACATAAAAAGGAATATTTAGAGGATACCAAAGAGCCATGGACATCATTTGAAGGAGAGAAAGCATTGAAACCTGAGATTGAAGAGTATATTGCTAGTTTGTGCTCGGATCCTTTGTGCAAGAGACAAATTTTTGAAGATATAAAGGGTATGACAAAGGAGGACCTGCAAATCAATGTTGATGAAGAAGAGAACCAAGGGAGTAGTGACTACATTGAAGAATGGATCCAGATAATTATCAGGCTAGGGCACCACTTCATCCTCCAACATCTCTTGGCACCAAATCAAGAAGAGTAATTGGTTCCTCATATTTTGGTAAATATAAAACATTATCTTTTGAATTTGAATATGAGTTTAAATGTAATCATGTTGTGCACATAGCTTCATTGGTCGAAATATGCCTATACTTGAGAATAGGGTTTCCTTTTTTTCTCAAGTAGGGTAGGGTATTGAATAAAACTTCAATAAATGTTGGCTCAGATCTAAGCATAGCTCAATAACATAGTTTAGAAATAAGAAGGGGTCTTCAAGTTGGATGTAGATACAAGGTTGTAGTCTATACCTCCTTCATCTAGATATCTAGACTAACATCATCAATATAATTTTAGTACTCAACAACAGGGGTTTCATATTCTGACAACCTATTCATTCTCTCAAGCAATAGATAAGAGTCACATCATGCAACTCCATGATAATATATGTTGGCAGATTTTGTAAATTCTTGGTTGTAATAGTTAAGAAAAAAAACAGAACCACATTGTTTTCAGCAGTAAAAGGGTTCCCAAACTCATCATGATGGATCCGCTTCAAAATTTCAGCATCTATGTTCCATTAGAAGAATTATTGGAAGTGTAGACCCAGTTACTGGAAATGTAGACCTAGTTACTGGAATTGCATCCTTAAGTTATCTAAATTTCATATCCTTCAATTAACGGAAATCTAGACTCTTCAATTACCAAAACTACATATCCTTCAATTACCAGAAATGCGGACTCTTAAATTACAAGAACTGCAGACCCTTCAATTACCGGAAGTGCATACTCTTTAATTATCGAAATTGCAGAATCTTCAATTACCAGAACTGCCAACCCATCAATTACTGGAACTTTTAACCCTTCAATTATCGGAATTACAAACTCTTCAATTGCCAGAACTGCCAAAACTTCAACTACCGAAACTACCAACCCTTCAATTACCAGAATGCCTATAGTTGAATATTGCTCATTGATTGAGATGATTCCACCACTCCATAATAGAAACGAAGATGTGGCTCAATGTGGTTACCTTCCTATTCTTCTTCTTATAGCATCGACACCAATATTGGGACCTTGTGGTTGAAAGAGTAGTCCAAACCATATTTTGCAAGAGCGACCCAAATATGAAGTCGCAATTCCATGCCTTTAGGCATGAAATTGTTCGAAGAGTAAGCAAGGAGTAAGCAAGGTGATTTATTTGTATGGTTTTTATTTTCATCTAATGTATCGATCCACCCTCAACAAGATTCATGTAAAATATATATTTTTATTTGGTATGCAATTAGTTGAGATCCCCAAATATAGGATCGACGGTTAATTTATGAAAATACTTGTGTTATCAATCGAAGGGGGCATGTAGAGAAATCAAGCTACCACTATTGTTGAGTCTGTTTATCATTGATTACTTCCATGATGAAGAGGATTCGTTGTGATTTATATTAAAGTTAAATACTTGTAGAAGATAACATAAATGTGTGATTTATTGTTCGCTATTGTTGTGAGCCACTTGTGCATTAAAAGAGTAATTGACAATGAGAAAAAGAAAAGGGGTTGCTATGAAATTGCTCACTCCTGAAGAGAAGTTGCTGATGAAAATTGATACCTCTAAAAGAATTAATCACTTTGCAATTTGGTTAAAATATGAGTAATTTAATAGAGAAATCTATGTTAGGATAATTAATACTCCAACCTTGTCCACCTCAGTGGTATTAGCCTCTTCCTAGTACTGGATGATGTCATTATACCCCTAGTGGTGTGCATATGTCATCTAGAACCCATTTTCCACTTGATGTGCCCTGCATGCATGAGTTTAGGACCACCATAGTCAGTTCCCTACATTTTAGGAGCTAACTCAGTGATCTAGTTCAGTCCAATTGAGTTCCACTTGATTTCTTGACTCTAGTGGGGGATTTGAGCTCCGATTGCAACTGATTGTGATCTAATTCACCCTCTCTAGCCTATTTTTCATTCCAAAATCATAAATGCACCCTTGTTGATCAATTAACTGATAGTAGCTTTAGTTCACTAAGATTTGGTTAAGTTGAGTTGATTTTGGAACCTCTAGAGCACTACAGTGGTGATATTTCCTATGCTAGACTAGGTAGACTGACATGGATTCGAATTATCCTTGGATAATAAAATTCTCTCCATTGTAATATATTCTTGGACTATACTAATTAATGAATTATGACACATATTTCTATGCACATCTGAGTTTCAATGCATTATTAATTTTACTGCTCATTTCACTACAATTTTCTCTATAATTCGTCATTTTTCCTAATTATTTCACTCTGAGATTTTCTCAAGCTCAATTATCTATTGTGTTCAATAATTTCACATGGTATCAAATCCAAACAGGGATGGTTTATCTCCAATTTGATATTTTTTGCAGGATTTTGAAATTTTTTTAGTGTAGCAGTAGCAACAATTTCAGTTTGTATTCACTCCAGTAGTTACACATGGACAATTTGAATGCTCCTTTGTCCCCAAGAATCCGGATACCCTTCAATTATCTTGATTGGAGGTATGATATGAATAGTGTATTGTGCAACATGAGTCTGTATAGGGTCACAATGGGCAAGGAGGTCGAACCTCAAGCAGATGTTGAGAAGAAAAAGTACCTGAATAGATTAGATGAAGCTTTTGGTTTTATGTGTATTCACATCTCCAGAGATTTTCTCTTCCACCTTGATGGATTGAAGACACCAAGAGAGGTTTGGTTGAAGCTTGAGACTCTGTTTGGCAAGCAAGATGATCTGAGAGGCCAAATTTTGGAGAATGAATTAATTTCTCTTCAACACAACAGTTTTGAAACCATACAACAATTATTTTCAAATTTCAAGTGCTTGGTTATGTAGTGCAAACAATGTGGAATTGAGAAAAAGGATGAGTAGATGGAGCTATCCATCCTAAGAAAGCTTAGTCCTTAATTTTCAATATTTGTTTCTACCTTCCATTCAGGGATATTTTCAATCCCCAATTGAAAAATTCCTTCTCTAGATGCATTCATTGAATCCCTCATCCAAGAACAAGACAAACTGATTCAGATTGGCGCCTTGCAAGCCTCCAAAAATCAAGCTCTTATGGTAGGGGAGTCAAAAAGTGTGAATGTTAAAGGAAAGAAGAAGGGAAGGGACAATAAGAAATTTGAATCCAAACCATATGAGAATCCTAATCCATCAGAAGGAGCCTCCAGATCCAATACAGATAAGCAAAATGGGTTTGAGAAGACCAAGTGTACCTATTTCAAGAAAGGAAACCATCCAGAGGGATATTGCATGAAGAAGAAGATATATCAAATGACCAAACTTCTTGAACAAAAAAACATTGCCCTCCTAGAAGGAAAAAGGGAGATTGATTATGGAAGTGAGATAGATGAGAATGATAGATGCCATACACTAAAGGTTGGATTCTCACAATCACAAGCCTTCCTCACTGATTTTCGAGCCTCCAACCACGTGGTTGCCTCCAGAGAGACATTTTATTCTCTAGATAGCATTGATGGTCCTACTATTCACATGGGAGATGATTCATGACTCTCTACTGAAGGGAAGGGCGCAATACAACTACAACATGGAAAGTTCAAAAATGTTATGCATGTTCCTTCTTTAGCAGCAAAATTGTTATATGTTTATCAAATGACACACACACGTTCACCAAAGAAAGTTGTTTTTGGACCCGACACAATTGGCATTGTAGATATCTCCTCTAGGAAGCTAATAGAGAAAGGTGTTGCAAACCATGCCTCAAATTCATATGACTTCTCTCATTTTTTACTCTATGCCTACTCATGATGTTTCTTTTGATAATCCAGTTTCAGATTCCGAAGATGAGGATCAAGATCTTGATGTTGAGAATGAAGTTCAAGCATATCCAGATCCAGATCCATCCACTACTCCCAATCCATGGCCAAGGACAAAATGGGCTCAAAAATTCCTTAAAGTTGTTGGGAACATAGTTGGGGATCCATCTGACCATAGAAGAACTAAATCTCAATATCAAGATGCAAACCTTGCACTATGTCATATAGATCCACTTCTCTCAGAGAGGTGCTACATGATGGTGGGTTCTGATCCACTATCCTTCAAAGAGACTTGCCACGATGGATCTACAACCAAGTCCAAAGATCGGTTGGTTGACAAACGGTACTCAAAGTTTCATGGTTTGGACTACAATGAGTCATTTTCCCCAGTAGCAAGAATGGATTCTAAAAGACTTGTTTTGGAAAATGTAGCTTCGAAATAGTGGGAGGTACATAAGAGGAGCAGATCTAGATCCAACACCTACATTACTATCCTACATAGGATCATATTTCCTACATTTTTACAAAGTCTTTCACTCATAAGAGATTTTCCTTCTCTACTTGGTGTGAAGGCTGTTTGAGTTTCATGTTGTTCATTTTTTAGGGGGGGTATTTTTCCCATGAGTTTTTTCCCCATTTCCTTAGTTTCATGAACATATTATTTTTCTATTATTTTGATTGTATGGGTGAAATTTGGTATCAGTAACCAGGGCCCAGGATTGTCTATTTTTGGATTAAGGGGAGTGTTAGGATAATTAATACTCCAATCTTTTCCACCTTAGTGTTATTATCCTTTTCCTAGTACTGGATTATATCATTATCCACCTAGTGGTGTGCAAATGTCATCTAGAAACCATTTTCCACTTTATGCGCCCTGCATGCATGAGTTTAGGACCTCGAGAGTCAGTTCCCTACATTTTAGGATCTAACTCAGTGATTTGGCTTAGTCCAACTGAGTTCCACATGAGTTTCTGACTCTAGTGGGGGTTTTGAGCTCTGATTGCAACTGATTGTGATCTAATGCACCCTCTCTAGCCTATTTTTAATGCCAAACTAAAAAATGTGCCCTCCTTGATCAGTTAACTGGTAGTAGCTGCAGTTCAATTAGATTTGGTTGAGTTGAGTTCAGTTTGGAACCTCTGGAGCACTACAATGGTGATATTTCCTATGCTATACTGGGTAGACTGACATGGATTCAAATTCTCCCTGGATAATCAAATTATCTCTATTGTAATATATTCTTGGAATGTACTGATTAATGAATTATGACACACATTTCTGTGCACATTTGAGTTTTAATGCATGATTAATTTTACTGCTCATTTTACTGCAATTTTCACTGTAATTCACCATTTTTCCTAATTCTTTCAGTGTGATATTTTCTTAGGATCAATGATCTGATGTGTTCAATAATTTCACAATATATAGCGGTGAAGATATCAGTGATATGGTGATTAAAAAATCCTCCACGCAGATCTGGTAAGAGATCTAATCTCAATAATCTCTCCCACGTGATATGATCCTCCACACGATCTATACCTTTTCCAGATATAGCGCAACAATGGTTGGTATTTAAACTAGACGTGAAAGAATCCAATGATCAGCTGGTGAATCAATCTAACAGTGATCTACCACCAAATGCATCTGCATGATCCTATAGTGAAGTACTCCTCAGCATTCCAAGAATCTTAGTGATCTGGTTCAAGAATTTGATATGGTCATCAATATGAGTAATCTAAAAACCAAAGTTACAATAGTACATCAATCCCTCCTGTTCACGATCTAGTGCAAGGTGGAAGTGATTGAAATTTCAGTAATATGTGGCATCTTCTCATTGAGTTTTTCTATCCTTGCAAAATTTGGATCCCATGCAATTTTGTTCAATTTATTAGTTTGAATCTGTGATTGGCATTGGTAATTGTTTGAAATATGGAATACATCCAACATGGAGGCATTTATCCCCTTACCATATTACCATAGTTTGAGACTCTAAGCTTGTGCATAGTGTTGAATTTCTCTCGGGGTTTAACTCTTGGAAACCACCTCCATATGTCTTCATGAAAAATATTTAGAACCTACTTCTCATGCATGAGCACATGCAAGGTATTGAGTGTGGGGGAGAAGGACATTTCTATTCTAGTTCAAGTTCTTGCAGCATAATGTCATGGAAGTCAACAACAACAGTAGATTTTTTGGCATCAATTCCTCTCATTAGTGATCAAAATATTAATTTTCCTCTTCACATCAAATACTAATCAAAGTTCTAGATCCTCAATGAAGTGCAGTAAAGAAGACGTCAATGAACTTATAGCACCACCAAGAGAATGGTAGATGCAAATATATGGGAGAATACATGTTTCTTGATGTTCTTGCAGGAAGATGAAGCAAATTAAAAGAGATCTGAGATCTGGAAATACTTCAAGCATGGATCTGTTTGAAGTGATCTGCTCTGTTTTAATCAACACCCAATTCTAACTTGCAGGGATCAACTTCATGAATTTTATTCATGAACTTATTGGTATTTATTTTACTATCATGATTATCCCTTGCTTTTAGCGAATGATTGTTTCAGATTCAATGGGTCTAAGTCTCTTCCCTTGCATTAAAATTGGATATATGGGAAGCAAGTTGGGATATTGGTGAAGTTTGTGCATGTTAAGGAAGGCATATCCCTGAGCAAAGGATTGCTACTCTTTGTACTTTCTGGTAGTGATGGTACAAGCAATATTAGTGGACTTATTTCAACCATCTATTAGAAATTCATTGTTGGTAAAAATGGTTTCTTTAGATTTCTAGTAGTTGAACAATACACTCAGCAAGATTCATTGCTATAGGAAATTTCTAGCCTTGCATCATGATCTCTTTTCCAATTGGTGTCTAGAGAATTTCTCTCCATATTGTTCTCCGTTCAAACCTCTAGTCAACATCCAAATGAAGAATTTCCAGTGTATATAAAATCCAGTGGTGTCCCAAATGGGTAAGTGATTTTGCATGAAGATTGAAGAATGAACTAATCCCAGCGTTTCTAGAGAACCATCAAACACATCTTCAGCAACATCAACAACCTTGTGTCAACCATCCATAAGCAATTGAATTCTAGCATCCTTCTATCCACATCATGTAGCCAAAGTTAAACACTATTGTCAACACACATTAGGTGAGCTATAATTCAACTAAATTGTTTTCCTCTCATATCAGCATATATCAGAAGATCCAAAGTTCAGAGAAGTCGGAGATCATCATCCACTAGAGGAGGTAAAGTTAGGTAAGCAATTGTTATCTCTAAGTGGTAATCTAACTTGGGAATTCATTCACAAGAAACTCTTGAATATTTTTCCATTCTCTCATTCCCCTATACTTTATCTCCATGTTTCATTTTCCACCCATAATCATCCATCTCACTGTGGCATTGAGGACTCTGAAAAGGCTAATGTGAAACAAATACTTTTCACTTGGGACTTGTATCATATATACTAGATTCAAACTCTACTTCCTATGTATCTTTGATGCATGAAGACATGCAATGATTTGAGTGTGGGATAGATGTTGGGCCTCATAAATGACACATTTCACAATGCCATTTATCCATTTTTTAGTCGCTCTACTCTTTCATCTTTATTCCTTTCTTTACTCATATTCCTGTAATTATCCATTTCTAGACTAAATGAGATTCATGTGACATGTGTTCACTAAAATGATCAATTTCCCACGTTATGATGATTAATTAGGGTATAAATTGTGATTACTAACTTACTTCTAGAGTTGCAGTTGGTCACTTGTGAAGCTCAATAGTTATTAGTGAAATCTGTAGTTTCGGAAACTCTAGAAGTAAGTTTGTGAAGCTCAATAATTGTTAGTGGAATCTTTTGTTCGAGTAGACAGGGTACTACCAAAGGACCGAACACCAAGAGAAACCACTTCACACAAACAGATCACAGATCAACACACCGATGTTTTGATGTGGTTTAAACCCTCTTGAGGGAAACACTCCACGGCCCCGGCCAAATAGCTTCTACGGGACAATTTATTATGCAAAGAAAGAAAGTTACAAATGAGCTTCTCATAATCGATCAACTAAACAATGACCCTCCATGCTCTTTAAATAGAGATCATGGACCAATCAGGTGTTAAGCCACGGATCAAGGTTAGGTATGATCTCAGAGAATTTGATTCGTCGGATCACTCTATGTCGGGAACATATCGTGACCATCGGATTAAGTATTTACAAATGCATACTAATGCATACTAAAGAAACACACTATCCCTAATGAATATATTACACAAGTTGATCTTAACTAACTCCTAAGTGTCTAAATATCCTAACATCCCCCCTTAAGAACAACTTGGGATATGATTGAAGGATTTACAAAAGTGACACTATTAGGAGAAGGAAAGAGGCATTAGAGCCTATCCCCCCTTAATGACAAGTTCCTGAACTCCTAACATAGATCGAAGTTTAGAAAACTTCGCTTCCGTAAGAGACTTGGTGAAGATGTCTGCAACTTGATCATCTGTAGGGCAAAAGAGCACTTCAAGAACACGATCATGAACAAGATTTATGATGAAGTGCATATGTAGCTCAATGTGTTTTTTGCGTTGATGTAGAACTGGATCTTTGGCAAGCTTGATGGCACTTTGATTGTCGCACCAAAGTGGAGTAGGCTGCTGCTACTCGAATCCAAACTCTGAAAGGATCTGTCAAAGCCATAAAGCTTCCTGACTGGAATTAACTGCGGCTCGATATTCTACTTCTACTGAAGAAAGAGCAAGAGCTTGTTGTTTCTTACAAGCCCAAGTGATAGGTCCAGATCCCAGACTGAAAACATAACCTGCAGTAGACTTTCGATCATCAGGATCGCTGGCCCAATCTAAATAAGTGAAACCAACCAACAAAGGTTTCCCCCTTGTACTGTAATGAATCCCAAACTGAACTATACCTAGAATATATCGAAGTATTCTTTTAGCTGCTTTACAGTGACTTTCATGAGGTGTCTGCATATAACGGGCAACACGACCAACGACAAAGGAAAGGTCAGGATGGGAATGATTCAAGTATAAGAGACTACCAACAAGCTGACGATACAAGGTGGCATCGACTTCAATTGAAGTACAAGTGGTAGAAAGTTTGACTCCGGACTGGAAGGGATAAGGGGCTGGTGTATAATATTCCATGTGAAAGCGACGAAGAAGGTCACACGCATACTTGGACTGAGAAAGAAAGATTCATTCTTTGGTTTGCAGGACTTGGAGACCAAGAAAATAATGCAAATGTCCTAAGTTTGACATTTCAAAATTTTGTTTAAGACTGGATTTCACATGGGTTATAAGCTTAGGGTCACTACCAGTAAGAATAAGGTCATCAACATATAGAACAAGTATGATGAGATGGTTTCCTACTTTCTTGGTATAGACATTGGGGTCAGAATGGCATATAGAAAAACCAGTGTCAAGGAGAAAGTTATCCATTTTGGCATACCAAACTTTAGGAGTAAGGCCATATAAGGATTTCGTAAGGCAACAGACAAGGCTAGAGTTATTCTGAACATAGCCAAGAGGTTGTTCCATGTAAATTTCCTCCTGTAAATCACCATGTAAGAAGGCAGACTTGACATCCATTTGATGGACTTCCCATTTATGTAAGGCTGCAAGGGAAAGAACAAGGCGGATGGAGTTCATTTTTGCGACGGGAGCAAAGGTTTCATTGTAGTCAATCCCTTCAACTTGGGAAAAACCTTTGGCAACTAACCTTGCCTTAAGTCTTTCAACACTTCCATCTGATACATACTTAGTTCTGTAGACCCATTTACATCTGACAAGTTTTCTTCCTTTTGGAAGAGGTACAAGATCCCAAGTATTGTTCGCCATTAAGGAACGATATTCTTCATCCATGGCTGCATCCCAATTTGGATTCCCTGAAGCTTCTGCAAAAGTTTCTAGATCATGATTCTCGAAAACTTGAGCCAAAAGAGAAGAGGCTCACTAAAACTGAGAACGTGTTCGACATTGATCTCTAGGATCACCGGTAATATCACCAGCTGCTTCACATGTTGAACGAACCCATCGAGGAAGCACTTGTGCTGGTGCAACTGGAGGAACATGAGCAGGTGGAGGTGGATTTTCATCCTCATTGTCATCATCAGAAACTGGAGTTGGAAACCTGTCAAGGAAGTTGGAAGAAGAAGAAGAAGGCACAAACGCCGAATCAGGCTCGTAGGCCAAAGATGGCACAATTACCGAGTTAGGCTCGCAGGCCAAGAGATTTTCATCAAATTTAACATATCTTCTAATGATTATATCATGAGAATGTGGTTGAAGAATTCTATAACCTTTTACATCTTCAGAATATCCAACAAATATGCACTTTTCACTTTTAGGCTGCAATGCTTTCCATTTTTCATCCGAAATGTGAGCCCTTGCTTCACTACCAAACACACGGAAGTGACTTACATCAGGTTTAGTTTTACTCCATGCTTATTTCGGTGTTATACCTTGTAATGCTTTAGTGGGGGTGAGATTAACTATGTAATTTGCACAATTAATGGCTTCATCCCAAAATTGAAGACTTAGTCCCTTAGATTGGATCATACAATTAGCCATTTCTTTTAAAGTGCAGTTCTTCCACTCAGCTACACCATTTTGTTGTGGTGTATATGGAACAATGTGTTGTTGTTGGATGCCTTTTTCACTGCAGAAAGTAGTGAACTTTTTGTTAACATATTCTCCTCCATTTTCAAATCTTAACTTAATAATTTGATGACCAGATTTTTTTTCAACAAGGGCCTTGTAGGCCAAGAACATGTTAAATACATCGCTCTTAAGTTTTAGGAAATAAACCCAAGTGCGTCTGGTGTAATCATCAATGAAAGTTAAGAAATATTTGAAACCAGAAAAGGAAGCAGATGGAAGAGGACCACAAAAGTCACTATGCACAAGCTCCAAGGGAACCGAGGCGTGCCAAGAGGCACATTTGTCAAAATTGTTGAGATGATGTTTTCTGAGTACACAACCGGAACAAACACAATCCTTGCAAGATATCATCGGAAGACCTGTCACCATATTGTCTTTACATAGTTGTTACAATGAGCGATAATTTAAGTGACCAAATCGCTCATGCCAAAGTTTGCTCAAGTTATCACTATGAGCAAGAAAAACTGAAGGGAAAGGTGATGACCCAAAGTTGTTAAACTTGTACAACCTGGTAATATCATCAACAATTCCGGTAGCTAGGACCTGTTGAGGATCTTTAAAATCCTTGATTACAACTTGGTGATGTGTAAAGGTCACAATTTTACCTTCACCAGAATGAGTGATCTGATAGACTAATAACAAATTGCAGGAAATTCTTGGAACACATAGTACATCACTAAAATGACCATTATCTACTGGAACTGTTCCAGTGCCTACAACACTTAGAGATCTATCATCACCAACAAATATTTGTTTGGTGTTACATTCATGCATAGTAGAAAAGATGACTTGATCCTTAGCCATATGATAAGATGCTCCAGAATCAATGAGCCATTCATTTGAAGTAGAATAAGAAGTTGCATTATAAGAATAACCAGAAGCACAAAGTGCATGTCCATGAGAGGCAAATTCTGAAGGAGAATCTAGGCCGATGTGGTGCTTCTTCATTGTTGTTTCCAAGGCTGCCATCTTCTTGAAACACTTAGATTCATCATGATTATCTTTCCCCCAATAGTTGCAATGATGCTCAGTCTTCTTGCCTTTTGGATTGGATCCTTTGTCATTTTTTAAAGAAGGAGCTGACTGAGAGGGTTTTGGACCCTTGTTTGACTTATTATTGCGAAAATTTTGTTTCTTGGGAGGCTTGGACTTTTCTTTCTTTTGGGACAATAAGGCTTTCCCAGATGTATCTGCATTGTTAATTATTCCAAGATGAATGAGTTTATCTTGCTCTCTAATCAAGGAATCACAAAATGATTCAAGACCAAGCCCTTGATAGCTAGATACATTTAAGGATTCTTTCATGGAGTAAAATGTAGATACGAAAACAGAATATGCAAGTCCAAGTTTGGAAAGAATATGATAAATGCATTGTTTGTCTTCCTTCTTAATCTTACATTCTGTACATAAGAGTGTAAGAGTGTTGTACTTAGATAAATAATATTGAATGCATGAAAAGTCACTTGGATTTAAAGAAATCAACTCATTTTCGAGTTGGTAACCTCGAATTTCATTGTGTTTACCAAACACAGATTCCAACTTGTACCAAGCAGCATCAGGTTCATCAATTCCAGATATGTGGAATCGCAAATCAGTAGAGATTGACATCCCAATCAATCCACGAGCTTCGTCACATCTATTTTCCCATTTTATTTTCTTATCATCATTAGTGGGTTTTGTTTCTTTCCCTGAGGTAATTTTGAAAAGTCCTCTACTTCGTAGAACATCCTCCATACGAGATTTCCATGATAAATAGTTGGAACTGATAAGTAGAATATCACAAGGGGTGGCCATATTTGTAAATTAATGGCTGTAAAATCAAAAACCAATAGTCTGGATGTGAAGAGCTCAAAAAAATAGGTGGTTTAAAAAAAAACGACACTGAAAACTGACTTTGTATGATGAAGTTATGCTTGAACAAAGAAACTGTTGAAGATGTCCCCAATAATCATGTGGAAGCTAGAGAATGTCTAGCAAAAAAACGAACCCCCCTCTTCCCAAATGAACTTTTGACAATCACTTTACAAGAAAGTTGCTTTAAGTGAACCACTTTTGTAAAATAAGTGATTTCACTTTTACAATGATATTACTTTTAAATAGTGCAACAATAAAAAAGAACTTAAGTGACTCACTTGTATTTTTATTTTTTATTATTTAAGTGAGATGCACTTTTACAATAAAGTAACTTGAAAATAGAAATTGCATGCACTTTTTCTTTTAAAAACAAAAAATAAAAAAATGCATCACTATAACATTATACATTCAAATCTGATGAAATATGCATTTCTGAAGCAACCGGGAACCGTTTTCGATCAAACGAAAAATATTTCCCAATGGAAACGACACTCTGGACGCAATGGAACACCTCCCATAGACCAGAAATGCACAAAAATACCAGAACCAGAAACCCTTTCGAGTTTCGGCAACAACAATTCAAGACCTAGATCATAACCAGAAGCGACTCTTCATAAAAGCTCTGATACCATGTTCGGGTACATACAGTACTACCAAAGAACCGAACACCAAGAGAAACCACTTCACACAAACAGATCACGGATCAACACATCGATGTTTTGACATGGTTTAAACCTTCTTGAGGGAAACACTCCATGGCCCCGGCCAAATAGCTTCTACGGGACAATTTATTATGCAAAGAAAGAAAGTTACAAATGAGCTTCTCATAATCGATCAACTAAACAATGACCCTCCTTGCTCTTTAAATAGAGATCATGGACCAATCGGGTGTTAAGCCATGGATCAAGGTTAGGTATGATCTAAGAAAAGTTGAGCCGTCGGATCACTCTATGTCGGGAACATATCGTGACCGTCGGATGAAGTATTTACAAATGCATACTAATGCATACTAAAGAAACACACTATCCCTAATGGATATATTACACAATTTGATCTTAACTAACTCCTAAGTGTCTAAATATACTAACATCTGCAATTTCGGTAACTCTGCCAGTTACTGCAAGAAGCCATTTTATTACGTGAATTTGCAGTTTCAGTAACCATAATTGCAACGCCATTTCCAAACATATAGAGTCGAATAATGGAAATACAAAACATGGGTTTTGTTCAGAATAGGGTCATTTAGGTGTCACAATTGGAAAATATGCAAAACATGCAAAACAAGGTGCATATGGTTGAGATCTCAAAAACTGATCATTATGGCCATTTCCAGAACTTCCGGTAACCAACCTGCAATTCCGGTAATCAAGTGGTATGACCAAGTTGCGAATCCTCTCCATTATTTTGGGCACATGGATCTCATGGATTATGATGTCAATATCCTCTTCAAACAAACTTAGAACAAATCCATGATTTGATTATGATGAGATCCACATGTTTATGATCCAATATTTGTTGGTTATGAGATCCACTTATTTAAGATCTGATTTTATCTTTATGTAACCTCTTTTAATTTTATGAATATTAAGACATATGTATAAATATGAGAGCATACAATTGGCATATCATGTTAGAAGTTAGAGGAAGAGAGAGTGAGAGGTTGGAGAATATAGGTTGAAGAGAAGCATCATCATTGTAATCATTGTAATGTTGCAATAAAGAGCTTGTTGGTGCATATTGTGATCTAGTATTGTAGTCCTCCTTGGTAGTGTATGCCAAGGGAGGCAAGGCCCCCTCTCTATGGTATACAATGTCCAACTAGTTTCCTTTTGTTATGTGTTGTTGTTTCAGTAGTTGTTCATTTCATTTACTGTACATCTCTTTATTCTCTTTCAATTATTGCAAGTGTGGGTTTCCCTACAAATTTAGGCATTGAAGACTGAGTTTCCATCATAATCACAAAATTAGTTGATGATATTGCATGTTTACCAAAGGAATGTGGTTAATGATTGAAGTATAAGTCCAGTGACCAAATTGATATCTATAGTATTTCATTTATGCAAGTGTGATTGTCCGAGTGTGGTATGCATCAGGGATGTGAATGTTTGTTAACCATGTGAGTACGAAAGATAGTGGAGAAGCTATAGAGATCGGACCTACATCATGATATCCTCTTATTTTAATGCATGCCTTTCAGTGAGTTTTATTTCCATTTTGACTAAGATTAGATTTAGTTGCCTACTCCTGCATATATTTTGCTGGCATCTCACAATCTTACAATCTCCATGCTTGATAATTTAATGTTTGCAAACACTTACACACCACATCCCCCCCCCCTCTCTCTCTCTCTCTAATAAGACCAAACTTGCCCCCCACACATTTCTCTTAAGAATTTTCTAGTTCTCTCAAGTCTCCATGCCAACCAAAAATCATTCCAAGTAACCATTCCCATGCAAAATATTCCAAGGCATTGGGCTTATTCAAGATTTACATCCATCCCAATAAAAATTTATTATGCAAGAACCCTTGGTTGTGATTTCTCTATCCTTCATCATGCTTGACTGGGTCAACCTTGATTGAGAATTTCTTAGGCTATCCTCCACCCTAGGTCTTCTCTCTACGGATGTATCACCCTTGATTGTGATTTATAATGACTAACTCCCACCTATTCATCGATCTAGATATACTCTCTCTATCTCCCTCTACATATCCATCTCTACTCTCCGTGGGTTCATTTGTAGGTCACCCTCCCACTCCATCAAATCTCTTCTACAAGTACATAATCTATTCTTTAGTCTTTTGATTCACCACCCTTGTTTGCAACTCCAAAATGGCATTATCAACTCCTTTTTCCACAATCACTCTCTTCTTGGTAAGTATCCATTTTTATATTTTCTCAACCTTCACTTCTAGGTTTCTTCATCATTTTATATTTAGCCACATGGATATGATCATACTCTCAACATCCCCTCCATCCAAAATCTTCTCAAAAATTTATTGGATGCTCCCTCTATTGATCTAGCATCCTCCAAAAATTTAACCCCTCTTTCCCATCTTAACTCAATAAGGGAATTCATCCATGCCTCTATTACCAACCCTCAATTTTATCGGAGCATGGGCTCCAATTTTTCAAAACTCAATCTTAGGTTTTTACTCCTTTAACAATGCATCACACAAAATCCTTTCTCACTTACAACACCCAATCTCACCATTTTCTGTTTGGTTTCCCCTTAGCATATACCACAAAACTACGCTTCCACATTGCCTCCACCTCATACACTCAATTTATTTTCCAACCCCACTACACACCCTCCCCAGCCTGCATAACCAACACATATATCCTCCACCCCTCGAGATCATTCTCCTTTACTGCATAACTTAAAGTTCCACATAATCATACCCTAGTACAATAGTTCCCATTTCATCATGTAGTCTTTACCTATAGTGGAAATACACTATTCATCTCCCTCCATTTTTCAAATCCAAAAACCATAACCCTAGCTCCCCTTACACAAATTTCCCTAGAGTTTCCCTGTTGGAGCCTAGGTCGTAGCTGCGGTAAAGCTGCGAATTTTGGGGAAAAGACACAAGTATGAAAGGAAAGTGCTAATTTTGGAACAAGCACTAAGTTTTGGGCAAGAAGGAGACGGTGCGCAGTACGGTGCCAGATGGACAAGCTCAGCAAAGATTATGGACCGGAAATCGCGGAGCTCGCGCGCACGTCATCGAAGAATGAAGGTGGCTCAGCTACCATAATAAATCAGGCGATGGAGTAGAGGGCTCAGCTACCCTCATTTAAAGGCTTAGTACAGAAGTTATGGTTGCTCGGATCAAGGAGGAGCAACGGACCAGAGCATTGAAGGCGAAGGACAATCGCCCATACCCACAATCTGCGCCGGAATTCATGGAGCCTGCAGGAAGCGGCGACGTGACTGCAAGCGGCGCCTACAGTACACCTAGCCATGTGCGTGGTTAGGGTTTTTGGGGAATCACTGTTGGGAAAGGCCCACAGTCTTGTAAAGGTGCGACCGCCATGGCCACCTATATATATGAATAATTGTAATGGGTAGACGTTAGAGAGTTAGCGAGTAAGAGTTAGATACTTTGGGATAGATAGAGGGTTAGACTGTTAGATAGACAGTCTCGAGGATAGATAATGTGTTGATTATCCTTTGGTATGTTTCTACTGTGTGTAGAACTAGAGTAGAATCGGATAGCCGAGGAGCTAATACCTGAGTTGCCAGACAGTCTGTGTGACGTCTGCGCCTTTGTAATCTCTATAGAGAAGAGACTAATTAAGAGAAGGGCTCCCAGCTGTGTGCGTGGAGTTTCCTGTAAAGATCTAAGGCTGCAGCTGTGTGCGCAGCATATTGTATAACTCTATGGTTTTCTGGTTAATATAAACTCCCGTGGACGTGTTTTTCCTCGAGGAGATGAGCTTCACATATGTCTTCTTGTTATAATGTTTGCGTGAATGATAACTGTTTAGAGTTCATTATCTGTATATGCAAGACTCTTGTATTATCTTTGTGACTGTTTAAGTGAGTTGGAAAGGTCCCTTGATAGCTATAAGTGTTAAGTACCGAGAAGTAGTAACGCGCTGTCGCTGCAGCGGGAGAGGACTGCGTTATTGCGCAGGATGCGAAGGGCGAGGAAGTACTTAACGCGTTGGCGCAAGGAATAGTTGCCTTCTGCGCTAGAAAGGAGAAACTGCGCAGTGGGCCTGCCAAGGAAGGAATCCGCGCAGTTGCGCCGAGCGGCCTGCGGGAAATTCTGACCGCCGATATCCGAGGAACCGAAAGAGGAAGAACAATCTCCGCATCACCACGGTTAAGGAAACCTGATTCCTTAACCCCCCCATAGCCACTTCGGGTGAGACCTCGAGCTGCTGCGCAGCTCGTTGCCGAGAGGGCCAGTGCGCCAAGGGGTTTTGTTGCTGCGCTTCATTAAAACCCGGGTCTGCCCAAGAAAGCAGCCAACAAATGGTTCCGTTGCCGCGTGAGCGAGACTTCTTATTCCAGTGATGTGCGAGATTGACGCGCAACCCAGAGAGAGAAAGGAGCCAACAAATGGTTCCGTTGCCGCGTGAGCGAGACTTCTTATTCCAGTGATGTGCGAGATTGACGCGCAACCCAGAGAGAGAAAGGAGCCAACAAATGGTTCTGTCGCCTTATGACTTTTTGATCACGTCACTTCCGTTGCTCTGAACCTTGTTGCTCAGCCAACAAATGATTCCTTTGCCGCGGGACTAAAACTTGCTATTTTTGCGACGTAGAAGGTTGTTGAGCCAACAAAGGATTCCGTTACCTTGCGACTTGCTGTTGTGAGACTTATTATTTCCAAGACATCTGAGATTGTTGCTGAAGCCAGCACAAGGTTCTGTTACACTGAGACTTGCTCAGTTGACAAATGTGTTACTGGAATCCTACAGCTAAAGAAATTGGAGACTGGTTTGATTTAAAGGCTAAAGAGTTCGCTGAACAAGAAAATAGAAGTTCTACGCTCCAAACAGAAGACTGGTTACAGAAGTATATTTATACTGACCTTCACGAAATTTTCTTTGTTACCTTTGCACTGGAGTTACACGCTTGGATAGCCAAGTTAGCAGATTCTAGACCTACTGTGCATATTGATCGACCAGTCGCTTGGAAGCCTGAGCTAGTCAGTATTGTGAAGCGGATAGACAATCATGTGTCCTGCGCAGTAGACTTTTGGTTGAATAGTCTACTGAAAGGTTTCATCACCGAGTTTGCAGTAGACACAAGACAAAGTTTCAGTGAAGCTGAGAGGAATTTCTTCCAAGTACACAGAGGTAAGTTCTTAAATTCTTTGAACTTATGGATTAAAATGCTTCTGTATGAAAAAGGAAAACTATGTATTGCTTCTGATGAATAGCATAGACAAGTAATGTCTGTCGACTCTGATAGCGATCCTGAACTTATTGGTTGCACTCGTAGTGGAAAACGATATAAAGTAGGCCTTGACCAATATTCTTTTGAATCTAGCCCAGACAATAGCCAAGTCCCTAGACCAAGCCATATAGAAAGACAAGGGAGTGCTCATACCCCGTATCACCCCTTTACACCGCAAAAGCCAGACAAAGCTCAGTATAACCCCGCAGTAACACCTTCTAGTAGCCCACACGGTACTTCTAGTACCTCTGTACCACCTTTATTTAACCATCCCAGAAGCACTGCTACAGCACCCTCACCTCAACCTAGCACAAGAAGGATGGGTGATGACATGAAGCTACCAACTTTTAGAGGAACAGGGATAGAAGACCCTGAGCAGCACTGGTTCTTATGTGAAGCCATTTGGACAATTAAGCAAATTAATGATGATGCTGTTAAACTGGTTCAGTTAGCAACCACACTAAGAGAAAGAGCCTTAACTTGGTTCATGAAATACTCAGCAGCACAGAATAGAACGCTTGCTGAGGTAAGAAATGCTATGATTAGAGAATTTAAGAAACCTAAATCAGAATCACAGTGTATAACAGAGCTCAAAGACATCAAACAGTTACCTACAGAATCAGTATGGGACTTTGACCAGAAGTTCAAAGCTTTGATAGATCAAGTAAGCTTCGAGTTTGCACCACAGCAGCATAAAGAGTGGTTCATTGCTGCGCTGCTCCCACATATTAGACTTCCTCTTATGCAACAGAATCTCAATACTCAGGAACAAGCTCTAGAGATGGCTATGAAACTAGAAGCTTCGCCTATTGCGGGAACAAGCAACGATGTTGCGCATTTACAGAACCAATTAGCAAACTTAACCTTGCAAGTGCATGATATTAAGAAAGGCAAGGAGATTAAGGAAGAAATTTGGTGTACAAAATGTAAATCCCAAGGTAATTCAAAGGACCATTGTCCCGTTTTCATAGACTATATTGCAACTGGAGCACCTAACCCTTTACCACAGGCACAGGGGCCTTGGTGTGAAATCTGCAGAACTAGAGGTCATAGACCACAAGAATGTCACTTACTTCAGAAATATGTACAAACTCCAAAGAATCTATATTGTAATTTCTGTAAGTCAGTAGGTCATGATGAGAACAATTGTAGAGCATATGATCTTATGATAGAAAGAAAGCATGATGTTTATAGGGTACAAGCAGAGACACAAGGACCCACAGCAGGTCCACCTTATGACCAAACTCGGGACGCCCGAGCAGGAAATTACAGGGGACGCGGACGCACAACAAATTTTGGTCGTGGAAGAGGACAGATCACTTGTTATAATTGCGGAACACAAGGTCATTTTGCCAGGGATTGCCAAAATCCTACAACTCTCTGCAGGTATTGTAAATCTTCTGACCATATCATTGAAGAATGCCCTCAGCTACAGGCTAAGATGCAAGCAAAGACCCCACAGGTCAATCAGAATATTCAGCTGATTGCAGCAGAAAAAAGAGAACCAGACCCTACAGTTAATATAGTGACACGCAGTGGAGCAACCACTAGTGCGCAAGAGATGGGAACGGGAAAGCAAGCGACGCAATGGGTGCGCCGCGCTAATATTAAACCAGCCCCACTTAACCTGCAAAAGCAAAAAGAAGCATTTAAGCAAGCCCAAGAGTATTTCTCAGATCCGAGAGCTTCAAGTTCTGCCGCAATTCCGCAGAACAATATTATATCGCAAGTGCTAAGACAAGACAACCTGGTACAAGAACCGACCACTACAGCTGGAAGGCCTGATGACGAGGAGCATGCCCTAGGCAGTGTTCATGCGTTCCTGCGACAATGTTTAAAATTGTTGCGCAATGAAAAGGCAACTCTAGAACTCCAACACCTGTTGGATCAGTGCCAACAGTCTGCTTCGACGAACACACCGCAGTGTGCTGTTCACCAGATTAGGAGTCACATTAGAACTGGAAAAGAGATGAGGCTTACAGTGCAGATTGGAGCATTTGAAATGGATGAAGTCATGTTAGATTTGGGCTCCGAAGCCAATGTTCTCACTATGCAGACATGGGAACAGATGGGAAGCCCTCAGCTTACAAGATCCCCTATCCAGCTAAGACTCGCAAATCAGCAACGAGTCTCTCCATTAGGCAGATTACCCAATGTACCTATTGATATTGAAGGAGTCAGAAGCTCTGCAGATTTTGAAGTAATCAAAATCATGGATGATAGTAGACCATACCCAGCACTTTTAGGAATAGACTGGGCATTTGATAATTTGGCTGTCATTAATTTGAAGAAAAGACAGATGACCTTTGAGGATGACCAGATTAGGGTCATCGCACCACTTGATCCTATTCAAGGACCAAGGTATATAGAACCCATTCGCGCAGAAGAGGAAGCGCGCCACATGGAAAGTTTGTACCAAATGACCACTAACCACAGTGACTATGTCAACCCCACAGCAGATGGCCATATCAGCTGGCGATGCGATAGCTCGTGCACATCATACTCAGATGCAGGATTGGAAAATTGGCAGAATCGCCTACATGAGGTTTCTGCAAGACGTTGCGCAATGATGACTAAATCCATTCGATGGATTGGCACAGAATTAACTGACACTCCAATTTTTGATGGTCTAACTGAAGTAACTAAATTCATACAGGAATATGAACAAAAGCTTCCAGAACCGCAGCGAATACAGGCACTAGATATAGCAATGCGCGCTACACCTGCAAGATGGTGGGCTGCGCATAAGGAGAATATTCACACATGGCAAGACTGTCGCAGATTGATACTGCGCAGATTCCAGGACACTACAGCAGAAGTGTCGCGCAAATATGAGGGACAGAGTGACCCCAGGTCACACATTGACGCATGCATTCAGCAATGGTCAGATATTCTGCAAGATGAATGGGTTCACCTATTCATCCACACATTGGATACAGTTCCAAGGAATTGGTATACTGACACAGAATTGCGCAAAGGCACTCTCACTTGGCCTCTAATAATGGAAAGTTTTCAACTTACCTTCAGCTTTGAGTCAGAGCATCCAAGTATTGATCAGGCTCTGAAGTATATTAAAAAGAATATATTTGAAGAATGCCCGTTATCAAAATATTCCCAACCAGATTGGGCTGTCCAGATAGAACATGCCCTGGAATGCTATAACTTCACCGCTAAAGACGAGGAGGACGATCCTCGCAACATCAATATCCCAGAATCAGAAGGGACGCGCAATATTAAAGGTCCTAAGCTTGATATTCCTGCCATCACAGAACACATCAAGCTCAAAAAGATTAACATTGGTACAGAAGCTGAACCAAAGTTTGCTTCTATAGGAGATTATTGGGATGATGAAACTGTTGGACATGTTTCAGAATTATTGCGTGACTACCAGGATATCTTTCCCACCAAGTTCACAGAAATGAAAGGCATTCTAGGAGACTTAGGAGTGATGCGCATACCTCTGAAAGCAGACGCCAAGCCAGTAAAGCAGCGCCCATACAGGTTGAACCCGCGCTATAAAGAAAAAGTCAAAGAAGAAATTGATAAGATGCTCGCAGCAGGTATTATTGAGCCAGTAGAGGAAAGCGATTGTATTAGTCCTATGGTGGTCCAAGAAAAGAAAACGAAAGGTGAAATAAGAATCTGTGTCGACTTGCGCAAACTCAATGATGCATCAGCGCACGATCCATTTCCCACTCCTTTCACAGATGAAGTACTTGATAATGTTGGAGGACAAGAGGCTTACTCTTTCACTGATGGTTTCTCGGGATATCATCAGATTAGAATCCATCCGGACGACCGCCACAAGACTACTTTTGCAACTGAATGGGGCTCATTCCAGTATACGGTAATGCCCTTTGGTCTTAAAAATGCACCTGCTATCTTCTCTAGAGTTGTTGTTGCTGTTTTTAAAGAATTCATTCACAAGTTTCTAGAAGTCTATTTTGATGACTGGACTGTATTTGGCCTATTAAAGAACCATATTGCAAATCTGCGCATGATGTTAGAAAAATGTAGACAGCATCGGATTTCCCTTAACTTGAAAAAATGTATATTTTGTGTGCCCTTTGGTATTTTGTTGGACATATTGTATGCAGACAAGGACTCCTGATGGATCCTGCGAAGGTTGCCATCATTGCTAATTTACCTGCGCCCAACTCAGTTAAACAATTGCACACTACATTGGGACATACAGGATACTACAGAAAATTCATCAAGGGTTATGCAAAGATCACAGCGCCTATGGAAAGATTGCTCAAAAAGGATTCGAAGTTCCAATGGATAGAGGAATGCCAACAGAGCTTGGACACACTTAAAGAAAAGATGATCACAGCGCCTATTCTAGTTTTCCCGGACAGTAGAAAACCTTTTCATGTTCATGTTGATGCTTCTTCTATAGCATTGGGGGTTGTGCTTACACAGTCTGGAGAAGGAAGTATTGACCACCCGATTGCTTACTCCAGCAGAAATCTATCTACAGCTGAGAAGAACTACACCACTACAGAAAGGGAAGGATTAGCTATGGTGTATGCCCTACAGAAATTCAGACACTACCTGTTAGGCGCTCATTTTAAAATGTACACTGACCACTCTGCTTTGAAATATTTAGTCAATAAACCAGTGTTAGGAGGAAGAATTTGCAGATGGCTACTGCTCTTTCAAGAATATGATTTCGAGGTTATTGTAAAGCCAGGCAGATTGAATGCAGGGCCTGACCATCTATCCAGGATAGAGTCAGGAGAGGAACCTATAAGTCTAGAGGACAATCTGCCTGACGCACAGTTGTTTTCCATTCAAGCAGCAGACGAATATTATTCTGATATTCTTGAGTTTCTCACTACCGGGCAAGCACCGGCTGAGTTTACAATCCAGCAGAAAAAACAACTTGTTGTTAGAGCCGCAGACTTCACTTTGATAGCAGGCCAGCTTTATAAGTTGGGCCCTGACGAAGTTTTGCGCATATGTATCTTACCACATGAAAAGAACTCTATCATCGCAGAAGCGCATTCAGGTACCGCAGGAGGCCATTTCGCAGGAAAGCCGACTGCGCAAAAGATATTAGCCGCAGGTCTTTGGTGGTCGACATTGCACAAGGATACTAAGGAATTCTGTAGATGTTGCGATGTGTGCCAGCGTACAGGAAAACCCTCAAGGAGAGATGAAATGCCGCTAAGACCCCAGATTACACTGCGCGCTTTTGATAAATGGGCCATTGACTTTGTAGGACCTATGAACCCACCAGGAAAAAGAACTGGCGCAAGATACATCATTACAGCTACTGAATACCTCACCAGATGGGCTGAGGCGAAGCCAGTTAAGAACTGCGACGCTGCTACGGCCGCACAGTTCATTTTCGAGAATATTATCACTAGATTTGGATGTCCAGTGATTCTCATGAGCGATCAGGGTACACATTTCCTCAATGAGACTATAGAGGCCCTTACTGAAGAATTTCAAATTAATCACCATAAGAGTACACCCTACCATCCTCAAGCTAATGGTACGGTGGAAGCATTCAATAAGATTCTTGAGAATGCCCTAACGAAGATCTGTAATCAACAAAGAGATGATTGGGACCTTAGAGTCATAGCTGTATTATGGGCTTACAGAACCACTTGCAAGAAACTAACAGGTCACACACCTTTCAGCTTGGTGTATGGACAAGAAGCAGTTATGCCCATGGAATACATTATTCCTAGTCTTAGAATTGCGCAAATCACAGAAATGGCAGATCCTGATACTATGAATGAAAGACTTTCGCAACTGATTGCCTTAGAAGAAGACAGACTCTTAGCCGGATTCCATCAACAGGTACAGAAGGCAAGACAGAAAGCTTGGCATGACAGGCATATTGAGAATAAAGCCTTTCAGGAACGAGACTTGGTACTCCTCTATGACAGTAAATTTACCAAGTTCCCAGGCAAGTTTCGTGTACACTGGTTAGGCCCTTTTCAGGTGATAAAAATAACAGACGGAGGCGCAGTTCAGCTTGCAAAGCTGGATGGAGAATTACTACCTACAATGATCAACGGGAGTCGGCTCAAGCTTTATCGCGACGGCCACTCCGCTCTGTCGACCTAATATATTGCTAACGTGATGCAGATGCCCAGTGTAGTTGAAAGAGGCACCGCATTCAGTCTACACGGAAGTTGCGAGACACTCAGTCTCCGGCTTCCTGCGCAGTTCCTAGAAACATCCGCGCATGTCTAAATTTTTGCTGGAGCGAACATAGTTGCGCTCTTGTGAAGCTTCTCCCCGGACCATTGAACTATCGCTCTTGCGGAGTTCCCTTTGATAATTTGCCGCTTGAAAAAGTTTTGTTGTGGACCCCTAGAGGCACAGTTCCCTAAGTTGAAATGACCCGCCGGAAAATTTTGAATTACAGCAGTTATGTAGCCGCGTCTGAATAAATGAAGGATAAGTCCGCTATTTAAGTCTAGCCGTTCTGACGGATTCGGCTTAATCTCCGAAAGATTTGCATTTAACTCTGGCGCCGAAAGCATTAGCTTCTCCCGGAAGGCTGTCAGAACCCGTCAATCACACTAAATGCACCCCTACGGCAAGGAGGATAGCGTGTTGTCAACTCATCTATACCCGCCTATAGCTACGTTACCCCACTTGGTCGCATTTACTCACCTCTGGCTATAAATACCTCACACTTGTATAATTTTTGGGTTACTTTCCTCGAGTTGCTATCTTGTTTACGAATCCAAGTTATTGTTTTCAGAGCCGAATTGTGCAGAGTATTTCCCCTTGTTTTCAGCGTCCATATCCTACGAAGGTCCGCCATTTGCTGTCCAAAGTTTTCGTTCCCTACATCGATTCACGACGGAGAACCTGTCAACTGAAGAAGTTGTTCGTCAATTCCTGCGCCGAGGATTAGATTTCGGCATGACTACTCCAGTCACGGCTTCGACTTATGTACATCCTGGTTATCAGGATCCCAGACAATCTTCGGCTACAAGAGCGTCGCCATCGCAGCCAGAAGAACCTGTTCCAGAGCCGTTGGCGACCATGGCAAACTATATTCCGCCGCGTCCAGATGATGCGCCAGAAGTACAGATCCCGAAGAATGCAAAGTATCCTATTCCGCTACCGCCACTACCGGCTAGTGTGCGGGTAGAAGGGCAACTGCTGGGAAACATTCCACTGGTCAAGTTCTCTGACTTCAACCTCGGAGACTATAAGACATATCCTCAGTTCCAGCTAGACCGATATCTGGATATAGTGCATAATCCCACCAGAAAGGTTGACGAGTTCATCCCGAAGGGATTTGCAGCAAATCTTGAGCGCCCTGGACTCCTGAATTTGTTGAAGCTACCGCACTTTGGGTGTAGCAATGAAGCGAACGCAGTCGTTAAAACACTGCTATCCTGCGTTCATGGAGGTTACCTTTGGCTCGGGAGGCCAATTGATCTAAATATTGATTTAATTCACCGCATTACTGGTCTATCTAAGGCTGGTAAGGATCCCAATATTCATTTTGTGGGAAAGGACAAGGACAGAAAATTGACTGCACAGGTGGTGCAGAAGTATAACTTAACAAGAGGAGGTCGGGCTTATGACCTCACTGCAGTAGAAGATGAGGCACTTCGATTTACAGGAAGTCTGCTTGCAGGCAGACTTCTCACAAAGTGCCGACCGAAGGAAGTTACTGGAGCTGTTGTGGAGCTCGCCATCGCAGCTGCGGAGGGAGAGCAGTACAACTGGTCTCTCTTCCTGCTGAATTCTTTCTTGGCTGATTGCCTGAATGTGCAGGACAATGCAGCCCAATCATTCCATTTTTCTTGGCTTCTAATTTTATGCGCTCTCGTTGGGTGGAAGGAGCCCCCGAATACTCAGTTCCTTCCGCGCCGCGCAGGAGAGGTTGCCGGCATGCGCTACATCAACCTCTGGGATTCCCCTAATCCCGCGAAGCGCAAGATGAATCGCGCTGTCTTTTGTGAGTACTACTATCTCCTCCGAGATACCATTCAAGAGATGCCAAGGCTGAGCGAGGAGACAGCCACATTATATGACGGGAAGTTGGCTTTTACTGCCGACCTACATCAACTTTACCTCCGCCCTTGCGGCATTCCAGACGAATGGGAGCTAGGCCTTTACAGGATGACTACAGAGGATGTTGAAGAAACAATCAAGTCTTGGTCGGATGAGTGGAGGGAGGCCGCCGATCTCGCATCCGCGCTGCCAACCGCCGCTACGAAAGACAAGGATAAGGGCAAGGAAGCCCGTGAGCAGAGAAGTGATGAAGGATCCACAAAACCAGCCACCAAGAAGCAAAAAGTGTCGCATCCCGCTGAGGCTATTCCCTCGGGGATCGACCAGTACATACATGAGCAATTTCGCGAGCTGCGCAATGCGCACGCTCACATCAGAAGTGCTTTAGATTTGCAGTTCGTAGAACTGAAAGGTCTCACAGGAAGAGTTGCGCAGACCCATGCGCCAGCATCTACTTCGCAGGCGCCACAAGAAATTCCAAGTGCCGAGCGAGTTGAAGAACTCATACAAAGGCATACTGTCGTGCATATTCCGCCTACCAGCATGACACTTCCAGATCCGCTAGCTGCACTACAGGTAAGCGCCGTTGGGCCCGTTGAAATTAATTTGTCTCTAATTCCTATATAGACTCTACAGCTAGTGCATGAGAAAGTTTCTCTTGAGTTGAGAGCTAGAGAGCTCTCTACATTCCAGGAAAATCAAAGACTGCAATCGCAGGAGTTAGAATTGAAGGCAATCCATCAGAATACCTCTGAGAAGCTTGCACTTTATGAGGCGCAAGACATCGGTATCAGAAATGCAGTGGATGAGATTGCCCAGTTATTGCCGACTTGCGAGATTCAACCAGATCTCCCTCTGGTTGCAAAAGTTCAAATTATTGGAGAAAGAGCGAAAACCCTGGAGCAAGAAATAGTTGCTATGGCAGAAGGCCATAGAACCCAGATCGCTGAGCTAGAAGCTCGCGTTGCTGCGCATCTTACGGATGATGCGCAGGTACAATTTGAAGCACTGAGCAGAGCTTCCACACAGATGAAAGATCGAGTACAGGAAGCCGAGAACCTTATGAACCAGGCTATGGAAGCTTGGACGGAGCTTGTGAAGCTCCCTTTTAAAGTGGGACTGTCAGAACAGGTGCAAGCTGCAGAACAATCTCTCACTGTTCTGAATGAAGAAGCTAAGGCCTTAACAGGCTTACCAAAAATGAAGAAAATGGGCGAAGTGCGCAAAATGCAGCAGCAACTGCACAAGCTCAGAATTGAAGATGAGAAGCTCACCAACAGCATTCAGCCATTCATGGATGAGTATGCTGAAATCGTTGCCCAGGTTGAGACAAAAATCAAAGAGATTGCTGAATCTCAGGAGATCATTGATACCCTCACTAAAGACGAAGCAACCGCAGAAACGGTGCAAACAGCTGACGAGTGTATTGAGGAATTGGACTCCGCTATTGCGAAGTGGAAGAAAACAGTCGCGGAGACTCAAGCAAAAGCAGATGCGCAAATCAAGCGACCACGCGCTAGTGCGAGTGGCTCGAGGGCGAGCCACAAGTGAGTGTTAGGGGCCTGTTGGAGCCTAGTTCGTAGCTGCGGTAAAGCTGCGAATTTTGGGGAAAAGACACAAGTATGAAAGGAAAGTGCTAATTTTGGAACAAGCACTAAGTTTTGGGCAAGAAGGAGACGGTGCGCAGTACGGTGCCAGATGGACAAGCTCAGCAAAGATTATGGACCGGAAATCGCGGAGCTCGCGCGCACGTCATCGAAGAATGAAGGTGGCTCAGCTACCATAATAAATAAGGCGATGGAGTAGAGGGCTCAGCTACCCTCATTTAAAGGCTTAGTACAGAAGTTATGGTTGCTCGGATCAAGGAGGAGCAACGGACCAGAGCATTGAAGGCGAAGGACAATCGCCCATACCCACAATCTGCGCCAGAATTCATGGAGCCTGCAGGAAGCGGCGACGTGACTGCAAGCGGCGCCTACAGTACACCTAGCCATGTGCGTGGTTAGGGTTTTTGGGGAATCACTGTTGGGAAAGGCCCACAGTCTTGTAAAGGTGCGACCGCCATGGCCACCTATATATATGAATAATTGTAATGGGTAGACGTTAGAGAGTTAGCGAGTAAGAGTTAGATACTTTGGGATAGATAGAGGGTTAGACTGTTAGATAGACAGTCTCGAGGATAGATCATGTGTTGATTATCCTTTGGTATGTTTCTACTGTGTGTAGAACTAGAGTAAAATCGGATAGCCGAGGAGCTAATCCCTGAGTTGCCAGACAGTCTGTGTGACGTCTGCGCCTTTGTAATCTCTATAGAGAAGAGACTAATTAAGAGAAGGGCTCCCAGCTGTGTGCGTGGAGTTTCCTGTAAAGATCTAAGGCTGCAGCTGTGTGCGCAGCATATTGTATAACTCTATGGTTTTCTGGTTAATATAAACTCCCGTGGACGTGGTTTTCCTCGAGGAGATGAGCTTCACATATGTCTTCTTGTTATAATGTTTGCGTGAATGATAACTGTTTAGAGTTCATTATCTGTATATGCAAGACTCTTGTATTATCTTTGTGACTGTTTAAGTGAGTTGGAAAGGTCCCTTGATAGCTATAAGTGTTAAGTACCGAGAAGTAGTAACGCGCTGTCGCTGCAGCGGGAGAGGACTGCGTTACTGCGCAGGATGCGAAGGGCGAGGAAGTACTTAACGCGTTGGCGCAAGGAATAGTTGCCTTCTGCGCTAGAAAGGAGAAACTACGCAGTGGGCCTGCCAAGGAAGGAATCCGCGCAGTTGCGCCGAGCGGCCTGCGGGAAAGTCTGACCGCCGATATCCGAGGAACCGAAAGAGGAAGAACAATCTCCGCGTCACCACGGTTAAGGAAACCTGATTCCTTAACCCCCCCATAGCCACTTCGGGTGAGACCTCGAGCTGCTGCGCAGCTCGTTGCCGAGAGGGCCAGTGCGCCAAGGGGTTTTGTTGCTGCGCTTCATTAAAACCCGGGTCTGCCCAAGAAAGCAGCCAACATTCCCCTACTAGTCATATCCTTATAAATCAAGATCCCATCCTTTGACAATCCTTTGAAAATCCTTTATGATTCCTCCAACTCCAAACCTACCATACCCACCACTAGACCTACCATAGCTCACTACACCCTTCTATATACCAATAGGAACACCATGAAATTCCTTTTATAAATAGTTGGTCTTCCACACTCAATTGCATATAAAGGAGTTCCCCGAGAGAACAAGAACAAAGAACATTTCAAGGATGATTGGATTCTCATGGATGTATAACTCTCTGTTAAACTTGTAGTATCATAGGCAATTCAACATGTTACTATGAGACCTGATTATAGATTATGCTAGGAAGCATTCATCAATCTCTCCATAGATACATGGATTTATCTTTTAGTTCTTCCCTTCACTTGATTAATTTCAAATTAGGTAACTAGGAGTCCATATGATTATTCTCTTATTTTATCAGTGATACATGTGGTGTGAAGTATTTTCCAAAATTCAAGTAAACACATTGTGATGCCCTCCATCAATACTTTTCTCATATACAAGCATCTAGGGTGATGCTTACCTACAAATAATTGGGTGCTTCAATGTTTCACAATAAATATCATTGTGTTTATATGTAGAATATATGGCCCTATTTACCACACTCTCCAATCATGGGTGAGAAGCCTCTTCTTCATGCATTTCTTGATCCTAAGAAAGGATTGACTCAACAATATGGTGGAGTTCAAGTCCTAGAATATTTATTGTCTAGTGTGATTCACTTATATTTCCCTCTTCGGAGCCTTATCTACAACTGTTATCACCAAAAATGTTCCTTGAGAGTTTAACAAATGCAATGAAGCATTCTGAAGCACGATAGTATATGATGCTCTACTACATGATGCATTGATAATTATGGTCATGACACTTGTCTTAGCCAAGTAAACAACTGTTGAGAAACTTCTAGTATTCCGCTCTCTTCTAAAAAAGGAATGTATGAATGTTCACTAACTTGATCAAATGAATATGGTGATTGGAATCAATCTATTATCTCAATCACTATTGCCAACTATTCATCTTATAGTTGAACAAAATGGGAGTTTTCCAATTGCAATAATCAAGTATACTACTCTTCTCACTAATCAATTGGGTGTGTTTGATGATAGAGTGAGGAAATTTTGCAAGAAGTGGCTTGAAGACCATAACTTCATAATTCAAGATACAATTGCTAATAATTTGAAATGCATTAAAATTCAACCAAGTCATGTTGTAACACTAATATGCCAAGGTTTTGAAGAGACAATGTCCACACATGAATTTGTAGAGCTCCTCTTATTGACTATAGTACCAATGATCCCTCACATTCCAAAACTCACTCGTTATTTCATTCAATTAGTGCAAATTTACCAACTCCATAATTTTTTCTCAGCCACAAACATAGTACTTGGATCCATCCCACAAAGAAATATTCTAAGGAATCATGTCCACTGAAAAATATTCTAAGGTGTTGGGTTACTTGAGGATTTACCTCCACCCCAACAATAATTTATTGTGCAAGCACCCTTGGTTTTGATTTCTCCAGCCTACATCACCCTTGATTGGGTCAACCTTGATTGATATTTTTGGTTGTTGTCCTCTACCACAAATATTATCTCTAGGATTGTGCCACCCTTGATTGGGATTTATACTAACTAAATCCCACCTCTACATTAGTCCCGATATGCTCCTCGCTCTCTCTGTCTACATCTCCATATTTACTCTTCATGGGTTCATTTGGAGGCCATTTTCCCACCCCACCAACTCTCTTCTACAATTATCACCTTCTCTTCCTCGATATTTTGACCTACCACACATGTTTGCAACTCCAATGTGGCATCAAGAACTCCTTAATCCACAATATTTCTCTTCCTAGTATCCATTTTGATATTTTCTCAACCTTCACTTGTAGGTTTCTTCAACATTTTTTTTAACAACATAAATATGATCACACTCTCCATCCCCTCCATCTAAAATCCTCTTAACAAATTATTGAATGCTCCCTCTATTAATATAAAACCCTTCTAAACTTCAATCCCTATTTCCCATATTTCTTCAATAAGGGACCTCGCCTATGCCTCTATTACCAGTACTCACTTTGACCACATCATGGGATCCCATTTTTGAAAACTCATTCTAAGTGTTTTACTCCAACATTGCATCCAACAAAATAATTTCTCACATGCAACACCTGATCTCTCAATTATCTGTTTGGTTCCCCTTTTGGATACACCACACAACTACTCATCGACATTAGCTCCACCTAGTACACTCACGGTTTCTTTTCCAATCCCATTACACACCCTCCCAACCCAACTAACAACCACATCTATCCTCTATCCCCCAATCCCATTCTCCTTTACCCTATACTTGAAAGTTCCATATAATTGTAACATAGTCTCTTGGTTCCCATTTTAGTACACACCCTTTACCTATGATGGTAATACACTATTCAAATGTTTCCATATTTTCAAACAAAAAACCCCAACACTAGCTCCCCTTACACAACTTTCCCCAAAGTTTCCCCTACTAGTCATGTCACTATAACTCAAGATCATATCCTTTTACCATCCTTTATGATTCCTCCAACTTCAAACCTCCCACACCCACCACCGGACCTTACCATAGCTCACTGCACCCTCCTACATACCAATAGGAACACTATAATACTCCCTCTATCAACAACTAGTCTTCCACACTCAATCACATACAAAGGAGTTCCCTCAAAGAAAAAGAACAATTAACATGTCAAAGAGGATCAAATTCCCATGGATGTACAACTCCATGTTAAACATGTAGAATCGAAGACACTTCAATTCATTATTATGAGACTTGACTATAGACTATGCCAGGAAGCATCTGTCAATATCTCCATAGATAAAGGGATTTCTCCTTTAGTTCCTCCCTTCACTTTATTCATTTCAAATGATGTAACTAGGAGTCTAGATGGTTATTCTCTTATTTTTTCATTGATATGTGTGGTGTGGAGTATTTTTTAAAATTCAAGCATACACATTGTACTTCCTCCATCACTCCCTTCATCATTACTTGTCTCATCTCCAAGCATCTAGTGTGATGCATACCCTCAAATAATTGGGTTCTTCAATGTTTCACAACAAATCTTGTTGTATTTATATGTAGAAATATGGACATATATACTAGAATCTCCCATAACGGGTGAAAATCCTTTCCTTCATGCATTTCTTGATCCTAAGAAGGCCTAACTCAACACTATGGTGTGTTTCAAATCCTAGCAACTTTTCAACCTAGTGTGATTCACTTACTTATACTACCCACTTTGGAGCCTTATCTACAACTCTTTGTACTAGAACTGCTCCTTGAGAATCCAACAAATGCAATGAATCATTCTAAAGCATGATATGTATATGGTTGGTTCTCTACTACACAACATGGTATTTTTTAAGGATTCTAATAGTATACTTAAGTATAGTATTCTAGGAGATTACTTTGGATTGAAAAAATCATATATGTGTGTGTGTGTGTGTGTGTGTGAAAATTAAATATGAAACATACAATTTACTATTGAAAAGTGTAAATTTTAGCGAATATTACAATTAAAAAACATATTTTATGTAAATATAGGCGATTTTAGAGAGTAAAAATGACCAAATAACGAATTTATTTTTTGAAAAAATGCCCAAAAAATAGCGAATTGGCAAAATTTTGCCCCTAAAAATTACCTTGCTACACAATGCATCTATAATCATGGGCATGGAACTTATCTTGGCCAAGGAAATGATCGTTGAGCAACTTCTAGTCTTCTGCTAACTTAATGAAAAAGGAATGTCTTGATGTTCACTAAATTGATCAAGTGAATCTGATAATTAATGGAATTAATCTCTTATCTCAATCACTAATATTGCCAACTATTATTCATCTTATAGTAGACCAAAATGGGAATTTGCAAATTGCAAGAATTGAGTATACTCCTCTTCTCACAAATAAATTGGATGTTTTTGATGATAGAGTGGGGAAATTTTGTGTCAAGCGACTTAAAGACCATAACTTCATAATTGAAGATACAACTGCTAATAATTCAAAACACCTTGGAATTCAGTTAAGTGATGTTGAAAAACTAATAAGCCAGGCATTTGAAGAGCTAATTTCCACATGAGAATTTGTAGATCTCCTCTTCTCGGGTACATTACCAATCATTGCATAGGGTCCTCACATTTCAAGCCTCATACATTGTTTCATTCAACTAGTGCAAGTTTAGGAACTTAATGGTTGATCTTAGCCCCAAACATTATATTTTGCTATTGACATCACCTTCATTCCAACATTTTTAGCCAAGGATCCAAAGGAAAATTTTCACCACCGCAATAACCTAACACAAACTCATTCGACACCCCACTCTATTTTGGGATAATATTTGCAAGGAATAAACTCTATCTATAGTGCTATGCTCTTCCAACATAACCTTGTACCACTGCACCCTTGATAGTCGCAAATTCAGTCGCAACTCCACATTTAGTTCAAGTTGTTCCTCGAGCATTTTTTCCATTACCTACAATCAATCATAAACCTAGAGCCATAGACTATGCATTAGTGATTCCATTGGTTTTCTTCATCTCTCAATGGCCACCTATTTATGATCCTTACTACAACCACTTGGATAAGCTTCTAGCATTTACATAACCCTTCTACTCCACATCATTGGTGTCTCTATACCACTACATTTACACCTTTCAGTCACTTCTCAACATATTGGCAAGTTTTCATGTTTGGAGGAAAAGGGGGAGGCTTTCCTCTTAAACTGAGTGAAACTAATAAGGAATAAATGTGTAAAATGCTCCAAGAAGAGAAGTATGCCCTAGGACAAGAAGGAACCCACTATGAGCTCAACAAACAACCAAAGAGAGAAGGGCACTCTATTCTAGCAAACTTTGATGCATTGTTTATTAATATCTCTATGCAATTGGTTAAAGACATAATCAGTGCCCAACTTTGATGCATTGTTTATTAATATTACTAGGTAGTTAGTTAGAAGCCCAACTTTTCATGATTTGACATTAAGTTAGTTTCATTCTCATATAAAATTAGTTTCTAGTCTTGAGAGACATGCATTTATAGACTAGGGTTTTGAACATAAAGGCTTTATAAGGATATAAAGAGGTATCTTGGATTACTATTTCAATGCTTCTATAACAAGACATTTTGTTGTTAAGGTGCTTAATATTTATTGCTTTCACTTGCATCATTCAACCACCATAAAGCACATAACTCATAGGGAAATATGGTCCTCAATCAATATTGCAATGTAGAACAATGTACATCAATTATTTATGTCACGTGATTTTGATTTTTGTTTAACAAAATAAAATGATAGAACATTCATAAGAGATATTTGTAATGCTCAAATTTTCCAAAACTTGAAAAACAAAATGAAATGCACACTAATTAATCACCTTTGTCATCAAAAACTACGTCTAACCCGATAGTGGAAGGGAAAAGTCTGTACGTTTGTAACACAAATGTCTTGTGATTGCTTAAATATTGTCTCCAAGCTCCGAGTGCTCTTTTGCTAGACATGGCATTTGCAGAGTTATCTAGCTTTCAAGCTTATTAAAGAGAAGCACCTTTAACACTGTATGGAATTCGATAGTAAACAAAACTTTTACACCAAGCTTTAGCTTTTTTGGGTAAGTTATAACAAAGATGCAATCTGTATGAACATATTATTTTGAGTCAGTCACCGATAGCTTTGTTAAATCTTCAGCTTCTGGATGATAGTAGAGCATTTCTTTCCACACTAACTCTCTCAGTTCCTCTACTGTCACCTGTTTCTCATCAATTCCCATGTCAAAGGGAGCTTCTGCAGTCGGTTCGTCGTCTGGATCATGCAGGCTTGATAGGTAGGGATGCTCAAGAGCCTCTGTTACAGAGATTCTTTTGCTAGGGTTAAAAACAAGCATTTTATCCAGAAGGTCAATTGCTGCAGCATCTGCATTAGGAAACAGATGCCCCACAAAAGTATGCGGTGAAGCAGGAAGATCTTTTATATAATTTCGTGCACTGTCACAATGTATGAAATTAAGGTCATCCTCACTTGGCTTGCCGATTGTGCTTATAATCAGCTTCAATTGATTTGGCAAGCAATCAGCTTGGAAGATACGCCTTCGGCCTAATAGCTCTGCAAAGATGCATCCAACAGACCACACATCAATTGAAGTATCGAACTCGTAATCGAAAAGAAGCTGTTCAGGTGCTTTGTACCACTCAGTGAAAGGATAGATAGACAAGTTCTCCGCAAATTTGTTTTCAGCCTCAGGATTAGAAAGTCCAAAGTCACGGATTTTAAGCTCACAAGTAGCATTTATGAGAATATTCTCGGGCTTCAAGTTATGATGAAAAACATTGGCAGAATGTAAGTACTTAAGGCCTCGAAGCACCTGCAAGAACAATTGTGTCAAGATCATGTCATGACTGCAAGATACCATCTTACAAGAACAAAAAATGCATTAACCAAAAGTGATAACCAGAGACAACCTCGGGTACAATCCAGGCACTTGTTCATTCTAAGACACAAATGAGGAAGCAAACATCCAAAGTAAACACAACATTAAAAAAATCTTGCTAAGAACAATTTAGTTGTAGAAAGGGGAAATTATAGAAGATAGATATCATTGGCAAAGAAAACTTATTTGAACAAATGAATTTCTATTAAAAAATGGGTTTTCCACATAAATAGCTAGTTACTAAGGCATGAGCACAGGGTCTAACAACAAAGTGGTAGCAATCCATTAAGGCATGGGCAAATGAATTTCTATTAAAAAATGGGTTTTCCACATAAATAGCTAGTTACTAAGGCATGAGCACAGGGTCTAACAACAAAGTGGTAGCAATCCATTAAGGCATGGGCATATGGTCTAACTTGTGGTCAAAGGCACCTGATACAGGTTGAGGATTGCATTCCCATGCCTTTACAAACTAGTCAGAGGGAGGTGGTGGAAACCAGGCAGGCCACCCTTATGATTACATGTTTTGATTTGCTACTCAGTTATCTGTAACGGCATAGTCAGTGCCATGATGTATAAATACTTATTTTCTTCATACAAACTAGCAGTTCTCCAAGTAGTATTCAGCCCAGCTCTCTTTGCCACTTGTCTAAATAAACAAGTATCTTAAGAATGCATGCTTCTCCCTGTTACTCAGAACAGGGTATGACCTTGTGGGATATAACCAAGTCATCTAACGCTGTAATTAATCAAGTAATATGTTCATAATTCCTTTTCAATTTGATAAATATAAGATAGAATAGCCCAAAAAGCTCATATAATAAAAAATAGAAAGAATGAGATGCCAAAAGCGGACTATACTTGATAGGGAATAGTGTACTAGTATTTTTTTTGTTTGGTATTTGAAAATGTTTCATGGTTCTGTCCAACAACAGAATAGCAAGATTGTGTTTACAAGGATCTTCACTTTATGATGTTATGGAAATTTAGATTTGGGGCTTACACTACATCAAATGTGAGCATACATATTGTTTAACTTTCCCAAAGGAGGTATATCTATTGCCATATAAACTTGAAGATGCCATTAACTTAGGAAGGGTTAATCTTAAATCAAAAAAGATTCCAAATGAGAAACAATATGATATGATAACTCAATAATATAACAATTTTTTTTTTTAAATAATAAGATTTTTTTTCTTATTTGATTTGTTGTCAAAATCATTCTAAGATCACACCTAACCTAGGTCACACCAACCTTTAACATAATTGGATTTTAAGTGTGTCCTCTCAATTGCCTTACATAATTCAATTAAATTTGACTAAAATTATAAACTTTTCATCTTACATAAACTGTTTTTATACATTACCTATAAAACAGTTAGATTTCAAAGACTTCTCACAATGAATAAAAAACAAAAAACATGCAACTCAAACTCCTTTCCTACATGGTCTCCTATGCAAAGGTGAAAGGTGAAGTGACATAATAATACAGTTCTAAGGCCTCTTGAATTTTGTAAAAAATATTGGTAATCATCTTAATCACTGTAAAAATAATATGAAACATCATATTGATAGCAATATCATGCTAAAGGTGATTTGATACCAAAATCATACATATAACTATATGAGAAAAGATGATATCATATTAACTCTAGAACTTGCACCACAAAATTATCTGGATTAAGACCCAAACCAATCGAGATTGACAAACTTCTCATATTAACTCTAGAACTTGCACCACAAAACTATCTGGATTAAGACCCCAAACCAATCCAGATTGACAAACTTCTCTTGTAGATCTTATTATTAACCTTATTTTTGGTTAAAAAGGAGAAGTTAAATATTAACCTTGTTTTTGTTAAAAAAGCAAAATTAAAAAAAAAAATAGTATACCACTCGCCAATTGGCCAGAAACTGCACTGAAATAATTTAGGGGCAAAGACAACTCAAAACCCCCTGTATTAAATCCATCCTACAGAGTTATTAATATCTATCCTTAATATCTATCCTGTAACCTAACATTTAATGCTGCTGTTAAGCGAATGTAAATAATTGGATCAATCCAACTATCTACATCTCCACTGCAACAACATTCACTGCAGCAACATCAAATGCTCCTTTCAAGATAATGGATATTGGTTGCCACCTCACACAGTTGCCAAATTCTGATATAATACAGCAACTATCCAATAGAATTTAACCATGTATAAAGCCCAAAACACACAGTTGCCCAATTCTGATATTATAATGTAAGTATCCAAAATAATGTAAGCATATATATATATATAAATATAAATACACTCTGCTTAATGGAAAACAGTATCCAATCCTGACCTGGTAAATAATATAGCGACAATGATCTTCTATAAGAGTTTGTGGGGACTGGATAATTTGATCAAGGTCTGTGGCCATTAGGTCATGCACAATAAACACGTCATTGAAAGCATATCTGTCAGTTGGCTTCATTATGTCCTTGAGACGGATGAGATTCTCATGTCTAAGCTGGCGAAGGAGCCTGATCTCACGCAGAGTGCGAAGTCCATAGTCTTTATTCTTGAAGTTTTGAGTAGTCTTCTTAATGGCCACTTTCTCTTTGGTTTCAGTATCAACAAAAATGCAGACTGCCGTATCGTATATAAAATCGTTTTTCAGAAATCTTAATGGCAAATACTTGGTGTCTATCTCGAATATTGTGTTTAGGTTTCCTAGTGAGAATATATGCTTGCCTTCGGCTCTCATGGCTGCTTTGGGCCGATATACCTTGATAGGAATTGCTCCTGCAGAAATACAAGCACAGGATTTTTAACTGAAATAGTGACTCTACACCATGATGATCAAAATCAAAATCAACAATAACAAAACTACAACTGACAATTTTGCGTAAATATATATAAATTTATAATTATTCATGTCATGAAGAATTGTAACATTGGATTGTTTCAAGTGTGTTTGCGTACTCGACATTGTTACTAGTTGAATTTTTTACAGTAAGCTCGGCCTCGCCTGAAAATGCAAATGCAGAGTTGTTTGGGTTTCAGAGTTGATGCAAATTTATGGAGATTTGTGGGAATTTCAGTAGTAAAGGAAGATTAATGGTTAAGGAATGCCGAGAGTCAAATAAAAGATTAATGTTAAGGAAGGTGGAGAGGCAACAGCTTATTCAGATTTAAGCTTGAACGCATTTTATTCTGTCGTCTTTGTAAGTTATTTCCATGCATATGGACTACGGGTATTGGAGAACAACACTTCAGTCATGAGCGTTATTATTGGAAATTTCATTCCACAAATCCTGACAACAATAGTTACTGCAAAGAATGTATGTTATGGGAATTCAGTTCAGAAACCACGTCAAAAGTTATGATTTATTTTCTTTCTCTTATTCATTCATTTAGTAGACGATATTGAAACCCAAATAAGTCTATCTTTTCTTTTCATAGTAGACGATGTTGTAACTCAAAAGAACCCTGTCTTTTCCTCTCTTAAAAACATATTTCTATGGACCAACAACTTTTTAATGACGAAAATTATTGTATTTTATGTTTATGTGTTAGGTAGGGTTGAGATACCATCAAATTCTGTGCTCAGACTTTTTCTTTGTATGAATACTATAATATATTTTTCACACTTTTTCTTTGTATGAATACTATAATATATTTTTCAAATGGTTGTTTTGTTTTGTCTCTATGGATTCCCTCCATCTTCTTATACTTGTAAGTTGAACATGCTAGTTTAGAGGATTATGTTCTATGTTATGTCTATGTCGTGGGATGTGGCTTTTTGCAACTATTGGTTTTTCCAGTTTTGTAATTAAAGTAAAGATGTAAGTTGCAATAATTAATATTAATATCAAAAAATGGCCGATTGTGGTTGAAGGGAATTTTAAAAAATTGGGGGCTATGAATCCATAAGACGAAAATGAAGAGGGGAACCTATAAACCCTAGGGTCTTGATATTGTTTAACCTATGTGATGGTCTTTGTTGACTTATGCTCGCCAATGTGTTTAAAACTTTCGATGGACCCTTATTTATTGTTGAAAGCTTAACTGCAATTGAAAGGAGTCGTACAGCCGCAACTTAGCAACTACATGTTGGCCCCTACCAACAACTACCCCATTATTTGTCACAAATGAATGGGTTCTCACCAAAATTTTCTTACCCTGCGTACTAAGATGATCAACTTTGACTGTTATTTGTTTCTACTAGTTTATTCATTTCGAGTGTTTGTTTGTGGTACATTATTGGGACAACCTATGTACAAATCAATTGTTTGGGTTTGGGATTAAAACATCATTACATTCTGCATCCTTATTCCTTATTCTACAGCCTAGGATAGACGTATATAATATCATGATTTCCTTTTATTTCGTTGTTTACATTAAGCAACTCACTAATGAATATCTTATGTTTCTCTATTGCATATGGAAAGGTTGGCAGAAAACTTTAGTTGATTCAATTTCAATTTGCTCATTTATTATGCAGATGGCTTAATTTTCACTTAATTTTATTTCTGCAAATTTGTGAATGGGTATCCAATGTGCAAATATGATAAATACTTCATAATGGATGTCTATTCGTACCCAAAAATCACCCCAAGGCGAATGCCTATATGATAAATACTTCATAATGGATGTCTATTCGTACCCAAAAATCACCCCAAGGCGAATGCCTTTGTTTCGTTTTTTTTGCTTGGCTTGATTTATACCTTGGTTATCTCTGGACTTCACATGGTAACTCCACTACAAAAAAAGGTTTGTGGTTTGGTTTTAATTGAATCAATTTTACTATGGTTTTGGTGTTGAAATTATAAAAAGGGGGAAATTAATTTGCATGTATATATTAACATTACCCCTAATTCGATCATAAACCTTTCGTCATTATACTCTAAAGAGATAAACATGTGACCTAAGTTATGAGTCAAATATTAATATCGTGACTTAATCTATGCATTTTACATTGTATCAATCGATTCGTGTGTGATGCAGGTTAACGCATGGGCCCAAAATCATATGTTGAATATTCCTTGCTCAGTCGATTCCGCCCTTGGTTGTCATGTACAACCCTCCATTCCACTTGATCAAGATTGCGGATAGCAGTTTGCTACTTCCACTCCACTTTGAAGCTCTGTCGTTAATGATGAGAAACACCAGGCGAGTATCCACGATGAACCCTGTCAGCGGCTGTCTGAACACACTGTTCATTATCCTGAGAACCCTCCATCTCAATATCATACTCAGGAACAGAGTCATCCTACTACTTATTCTGAGCATACACGGGTTGGTTTTATCCCTGACAATTGTGACGAATTTCCCCAAACCTTGGGATTGGAGGGTATTTCTCTAGTGAGCCAAGATAAAGATGGGATATTCCCTCCATCTGCTTTCAATAAAATTTCTAACGTAAGTCGGAACCAGGAAGAATCTCTTGAGTAGATTCTCGAAAATACGCTCAATAAGATTGACATCACTCAGATGATTCATGGTTTTTGAAAGGATTAAGAAATTAAGGTATCCAATCGACATTAAAGGTTCTGAAATTCCAAATTTTCATAATGATCACTTGATTGTAGGCAGTCAAGATTGTCAGAGATATGGATCTAGCTAAACTAGCTTATCTATCTATGCAAAACAATAATATATCAACAATAAGTACAAAAAACAGAACAAAAGAAAAGAGTACACCAGATATACGTGGTTCACCCAATTGGGCTACGTCCACGGGAAGGTAGTCTTCTATTATCTCCAGAATATCTCCCTTAAGCTTACAAGAGAGCAATGCCAATAACCCCAATACAATATAGCAATACTTGTGTGAATAAGTAAAGATCATGTGTAGTGATGTGACTCCCTTGACTCTATTATATACTAAGAGATGAGGAGGAATTACTCTCACATATTAAATGTGGGATAATATAATTCTCCTGTAAGAACATCTCTTTATATAATAATGAATATCAAGAGTATATTTTACCATAATAAATATGGGATATAATGTATTACTCTTTTACATAAGATTGTGGATATCTTCCGACATAATACAAAGACATTATTATCTTCCAAGGAATATAAAATATTCCAACACTCCCCCTTAATAATGGTTGGGAGAAAATCCCACTAACAAAGGAAGGAAGGAGTCATTACTACTCCCCCTTGATGACAAATTCCAGAAGAACCAAAGCTGCAAATAAGAAGAACACTTCAGCTGATGGAATTTGAGGAAGAACAACTGCTTCTCACTGAACCATGAAATTGCACACGAACAAGGTTGTACGATGAAATACCCAACAGTAAAATGCCGAGAACATGTGATGCAATCCAATCAACAAGGTGCCCAGATCACCACAAGAATCATCACAACCATAACCGATAGTTGAAGAACTCTGATATAACATCCACACCAATGTATAGATACCTTTTGACGGCTGAGACAACATAACATGTGGCTAAGAACACCACAACAATGTACAAAATACCCAGATGGCCAATACACATGCAAATAATAGACATTCTTCCAATCAAGGTCCAATATAAATATTTGTAGAAGACCTCAAACATCGAAGAAACAAGACCCCAATGGTCTATACATTGAAAATGATATCATACAGATGAACATCATGACTTTAACAATAGAATATGGTGCTTCATTATTTCTGGAATAAGATGGAAATATAAACAGAGAACTTATCTGCGCAAGAACTTCCAAGATTAAAACATACAAAGGTCATAAAATAAAAGTGCTCATACATAAATTAAAATGCTAATATACCAAAGGTTAACAAACATCATATAAAAGATGGCAACAAGATATGATCAAATAAAATATTAACTTGAAATTTGAAGAAAATGAAGTTACTTTTACACATTAAGTGTCAGCCACAACATAGAAATAGTGAGCACAAAAAATGACAAATATTAGATTGCTTTTATAAAATTGCTCAAAAAAGAAACATGACATGATTAGAAATCAACATGATTAAGCATGAACAACAAAAAAGGAAAATTTAATCATTAAACATTAGAAGAAGAACTACTAGATGACAACAACAAAGGCACTTAAAGCTACTTGTGATTCGTCATAATCTTTCTTTTTAGCTTTAGCCATTAAACATTTCGCTTTAAAGCAATTCTTTTCAGGATGATCAGTTTTACCACAATGCTTACAAGGATCATACACTTTCTTCTTCTTACTATTTTCATGATGGGATTTATTAGTATGATTTGAAGTGTGTGAATTAGAACCTTTAACATTATTAAAAATTTTAGGATTATGTACCATAAGAGCCATATTAGGTGAGACTTGTCTTAAAACAATTAACCTTTCTTGCTCATTTATCAATCCTTTACAAAAATCATCAAAAGTAGGTTCCGTGGTATTTGAAGACAATTCAAGAGCTCTATTCCTAGTTTGAATGAACATATCAAAACAAGATGGTAATTTTTCTTCTACAAGAATTATACGAGGAGTGTCTGTTTTCTTGTAATCTTTACCACAATTATTTAATTTTTCATTTAAGGTTTCCACTTCAGCAAGATATAATTATACTCTTTCAAAGTTAGTAGGATCTAGCTCAAAAATATTATTTTCAAGGTAATAAGCAGAAACATCATCAGATTTATCAAATAAAGAAGCAAGAATTTTCCATACCTCGACGGGGTTGTCTTCTACCTCTATACTTACCTGAAGACTATCTAAAACCGTTTGACCAATGAGCCCTCTTGCTTGATCACATTTGTCTTCCCATATAGCCAAAGCTTGAGCATCAATGGGTTTCGTGTGTTCACCATTAACAATCCTCCATAGATTCTTACTCCTGAGAACATCAATCATTTTTCTCTTCTAAGCAAGATAGTTAGGACCAACAAGTTAAGGAACAAAAGATACTTCTAAAGTCATAATGATAGAAATATTGACAAGAAACCCAAATGCTAGAAATGACAAGAGAAAAAAATTGAATAAGAGAAAACCGAAATACTTTACCGTACTGATCTAAATCTGCAGAAACACAGTTAGAAAAAACAGTAAGGAAAAGAAACTTTTACTTACAACCCTTTTGAAAAAGGCCAAGAAAAGTCACTCACAGGTCTGTCAACAGGAAACTAGTGAATAAACATTGATACTCGCGGATTCTTCACGACAAGGGTCGCGGTTACTCGCGGGTTTACAGTAGGGTCAGCCACGGGTTCACAGGTCTGTAAAGGAGAATGTCATGGTTACTCGCGGGTCTCTGTACTGTAAGGTTGCAGGTCTGCCGAAGCATTCATGAGCTCAGCATGGGAAGGGTTGTGAATAAACTGGAGTAAACGTAGGTTTGGCAGTGGAACAGTCTTGAGTATGCCGAAGCTTACACAGGTCTGCGCACTAAAAAGCCGCAAGCCTGTAGTGTATTTGCGGGTTCGTAGTAGGAACAGTCGCGGTTAACCATGGGTTCTACGAAGAAAAGTTGCGAGTGTCCAATTTAAGGTCAAAAACAGTGTCGAATCTGCTGAATATGGAAACCTGCACAAAGTCTACCAAACTTGGACGAAAACTTCCGTTTTGACAACCGGAAGATAGATCTCCTTGAGGAGAATCAAAAAATCATATAGATCTACAAAAATAACATCAAGAAACCCTTGAAAAAATTTCTGCAAAAATTTACACAACAAGGTTAGGGTTATAAGTAAAACTGCAGAAACATGCCCAGATCTAAAGAGAAGCCTAATGGCTACCAGATAGAAAGAAAATCTACAAAAATAAACAATGACCAAATGATAAAATATTGGTTTGAAAGCAATAGAAGGTGTTAGATCATAGCAACAAGCTCTGATACCATATCAGAGATATGGATCTAGCTAAACTAGCTTACCTATCTATGCAAAACAATAATATATCAACAATAAGTACAAAAAACAGAACAGGAGAAAAGAGTACACCAGATATACGTGATTCACCCAATTGGGCTACGTCCACGGGAAGGTAGTCTTCTATTATCTCCAGAATATCTCCCTCAAGCTTACAAAAGGGCAATGCCAATAACCCCAATACAATATAGCAATACTTATGTGAATAAGTAAAGATCATGTGTAGTGATGTGACTCCCTTGACTCTATTATATACTAAGAGATGAGGGGGAATTACTCTCACATATTACATGTGGGATAATATAATTCTCCATAATAACATCTCTTTATATAATAATGAATATCAAGAGTATATTTTACCATAATGAATATGGGATATAATGTATTACTCTTTTACATAAGATTGTGGATATCTTCCGACATAATGCAAAGACATTATTGCCTTCCAAGGAATATAAAATATTCCAACAAAGATAACCTCATTCATGAGAATTCTCCACTAGAAGAGGCTATTCGACCTGCTTCTCTTTTAGTAGAGAATATTACCTCAGAGTCTCCATCTATTTCACAGGCTAACGTCTGCAACAATGTTGAATTTGTCATTGGCCAAACTTTGGATCATAATTCGGGTTATATCTCGAGCTCTCAGGTCAAGTCTTTTCAGGTCAATGATGTTTTGGTTTCTATCATACATACCACGATCAATGAACATCTAATCCCAAACGTTACAACCAACATATCTACTTCTATGATCTTCTCATACAGTTATCGTGTTGTTCACAAAGAACAGGGTACTTTCAGTAATACCTAATGTTAGTATCAAAGTTGATTTTTGGCTCAGAATGTTGTGGAAAATAATAATGACAAGGTAAATAATTATGTGAATCCAGTATTGGATATCCTTGGTAAACAACTGACTAATCCAATCTCTCAAACTAATATTGGTATGAATATGAGTAACAAAATCGAGGTCACGTCAATGCAATTTTGGGACCTTGAAATCCTGGGTAAAAGGAAAGATCAAGCTATGTCGAGAGCCAAACGAAACAGGCCACTACTTCCACGATTAGATCAATTCATCGATCTTAGTTTATTAGAAAATGTCCAGCCTATCATTACATCTTCGGCTTGCATTCCCAATCCTTCAATTCGTACACAACTTGATAATACTTTTCTTTTTCCTGATGGTAGTAAACTAAAACTACAATCTCCAAACGTGAACTCAACTCTACAAAAATTCAAAGGTATTTGTGATAATATTAATGTCATTGAACTCCAATCGAGTTCACGTCCTGAAATTTGTTGTCCACATTGTCGGTCCCGATTAAGGAAGAGTGAATATAGGTTCGGTTGCCTCACCAAAGATGCTCATCAACTTGTTAGCAAGGTCCATCATTACAAGAAGCATGTTTTACAAGTGAAAGAATAGTATCAAGCTCGAGTTGCTAAGTTGGAACAAAAGTTGAAAACTACACAGGATTCCACGTTTCTTCATATTGCGGGAGTTAATATTTATATTTCTCATGAAGCTGTAAAGATCTTTAAGATGGATAAATAAACAGTTCGATGTTTGTTTTACATATTTTTGTTTTTTTATATGGGTATGTTTCTTAGTAAAATTAGTTTCATATCTTCATTTTGCATTTTAACAATAGATTTCCTTTCATGAAGTAGCTACAAAATATAAAATTCTGCAGCCACTTCCTAATTTTATTTAATTTTTATTAATTTGTTACCTTTTCGTTTGCAGTCAAAAATTGTCTATTGTCTTTTTGTTGCTCGATTGGTCAAAGTCTCATATGTGACTTTCAATCCGGCGAGGACTTCTACAGATCATTAAGCCAAATCATTATTCCCCTTTCTCTTCAAATGAAGATGATGGACCATTCAGAAATGGATTTTTATCTAGTCTATCTTGGGATAAATTTGTTGGATGATCCTATCATCCAACGATCTTATTGGGCATCATGAGATCATCTCTTCTATTTTTGGAAAATCGAGATAGGGAATGGATTGTAAGCCTATACTCTGAAATTATAAAGAGGAAGAACACAATTGGGCAAAGGGTTCCAATTTTTTGGAGAATTTTTGGTGTATAATTTTCTGTTTAAGGAATAACTCAATACTTTCAGCACAAGATTTCTATTTACTTATGCTTGGACTGTTTTCCATTATGGGTAATATCTGAAATTATTATGCTCTTATTGTGGTGAATATCTTTTCAAAGTCTTAAAGCAAAACTATAAATTGTGTATTTGACTTTTGCCTTTATGAATTGGTGTTTCACTTTTCTTAGGATTTTTATCTATAGAAAAGGTGATTTTTTTTTTAAATATACCAATTACTCCAACTAGTCTACAGTTCTATTATGTATTTCAGACAAGATTATTTTAACTTCCTGTGGATTTTGTCTTACAGGAATAAATAGAATAAGTGTTTCTCTTTTAATTAAGTGCACAGTTTAGGGAACGGTAAATTGTATCTTTGTTGATTCTTCAACTATATATATATATATATATATATATATATATATATATATATATATATATATATATTGATTTACAAGATTGAACTTCATTGATCTATATTATACACCGACTAGACTTTCATTTCAAAACATGTTGAAATTGATTCCTATGTTTTGAACTTAAGTTTTTCTTTATGCTCGGTTCTGTTTGGACATCTTTGTAAGATTTTACTGCACCAAAGAAATTAACAGATCTTTGGCATTTTAATTTATGAATAGCTCAATCATTTTAAACCATTTCAAACCTTGGCTAAGTGTGTGTTTTAGGTTAAATTTAATTCTTTAGTGTGTTTCTTTACTGATTAAGTTATTTAAAAAAAAGGGAAAAACATAAGAAAAGAAGAGAAGAGAGGTTGGATTGTGTTTTATTAAGATCTCTGTTTGTTGAGCCCTTAGTCATGTTCGTCAGGGATTGAGTAAATAGTTTTATTTTATACAATTCATATCTTTTGTTTAACAAAAATAAATAAATTTTTTCATAAAAACTTCAATTTTCACCTGAGATTCATCGGGGAATTCCTCTGTTCATAATTGTACTTTTTGTATATTTAGTTTAGGTAATTTCTTTGTTGTATTTTAATTCACTTTATTTGTAGCCTTTAGTTTAGGTTAGTTTAATAAGCTAACAAATCCTTAAAACCCATTGAGCACAACCATATTAAATGACTAGGGGTTTCTAAATACTCCTATTTCGGGTTGTTACTCCTTTGTTGACCCTTGGGCAGAAATTCGGGTCAACACCACCGAACAGCAGTTGCCCAGCCATCCAATCGTCCAACCATCATCTAGTCAAATCTCCCATCCAAATTCATCGTTTAACAGCCATAACTACAGTAACCAGATGTTTTTGAGATCTATTGCATTTCACCACTATAAATAAACTATCTCAAATTTGCGTAAGGTAGAGTTGTGGGTGTAAATTCTCTTGTATAATAAAATTATGAGCAACAACTCATATTTTCTCAATCTGATCGCATTTTTTTAGTTCTTGTTCTATTTTTTCTCTTGCATACTTTGTTTACAAATTGGTATCAGAGTGAGGTTGTTGAAGTGCAAAATCTCGCTATGAAAGAGTAGAGCTTAGTTGTGGAAGTGCTAAATTCGGTTGTGGAAGTGCTAAATTCGATTGTGGAAGAGTAGATTGCTTTTGGGTATTGCTGATGTTGAATGCAAAGGTAAATAATGTAAATTGATGTGCAAATGGTGATGTAATTGTTGCAAGTAATATGTAGGCCTGTAAATGCCAGTTTGTTTCTTTTGCTCCACTAGTGTTTGAAGGAAGTTTGTTGTTTTTGGTTCACCTGTGTTTGATGGTTTAATAATAATTTTATTAAATGGTTGTTGGGACATAGAAAATCATTTTGGAATGGTGTTATAATCAATTTCAATTGTTTGTGCTAAGTCTTGTTAAGAAAGTGTTGTGAAAGTGCTATATTTTGTTGTAAATTAATTGAAATATGGTGGGTGTGAGTCGTAGTAGTAGTCTCACTCGACCCCTGTCACGTCCCCTCCCATCATTCCAAATCACAGAGGGAACATGACTGTAACATGGGGGTGTTTGATTCTTCCTCAAATCCATAAGACTGAATTTTACCATTTAAATAAAATGCATACTAAAATTACACGGCGGAATTAAAACATATTTGCACACACACAAATGGAAATGCATCAACATGTCTATCACAAGCAGAGGATGATTCAACATGCAGAGAATCAATCATATTCCAATGCTATGCACATATTCCATATCATCCATATTAAGATAATCATTTCAATCCATTAACATGAATAATTATCATTCAGAATTAACACATTGCAAAAAACAGAATGCATATAATTTAAACCACAGAGAACACTTATCTTTGAGATGAAGTTGTCTAAACAACTGGCTATGTGAGAGCAATGTTCCACCCATCCATAGATCTCTGTCTAGCCTATATTCTTCCAGCTGAAAGATCACCCCCGAGCTGGGTTGTGTATCCACTAAGGAAGAACTAAATAGGCTCACTCACATACATGGTTTCACTCAAGCACTCATGCTAAGCCAACACACAGTTGGGTTTATCAAGCATGAAATAAGTAGAGGAGGAGGATGCTAATCCAGTGAGCTCAACCACATAGCTATAGGAATCTCAAATGAACTCAACAACCATGGCACCCACAATACCTACCTCACCCAACACAAGGAAGGTCCCCTTCTCTACTACACAGTCCCTCAGGCGTCCCTTCCCTCTAGTGCTATTCAGGGTGGGCATAGAATGGTCCAACTGCTAATTCCTTGAGATTCCAACCTTCACTGGATTTATCAAGCAAACCCAACCTCTGTTCAATCATCCACACTTGGATTTCTCACAATTCTGTCATCAAATAACTCAATCCCGTCACTGGATTTCTGGGCTATAAAAACTGGGTTTCCCAATGGATTTCGGGGTATTTAATACTCTCAATTTATCCCCAATGTTCATATATATGGATCCCCCATTGGATTTCACTGTCAATACCAAATTCTGGGCATTTATGGCACTTCAAAACGTGGGTTCTTGCAAAGTTGCGATTTCTGGTTTTTCTCACTGATGGGCATGTGTAGTGGATGAAAACTGATGTTGGGGTGTTCAACAATGGAATGGTAATAAGGAAGAACCAATTCCCATGAGGTAGGGTGACTTGTGGTACAAAAAAAATAGAGCCCATACCTGCCATACGAATTTATGGGCTTCCCATGCTCCTTTGAAGCCATGGACTGAATTCTTCAACAACTTTCTTACACAGAATTGAATGTCAGCAAAGGAAGTCAAATGGGTTCTCAAGATGACATTTGGAAGCTTATGGTTCAACCCCACAACCCCCTCACCACTCCCTAGTGGAATACACATGGCCCCCTCCGATTAGTTGCTTCCATAGCCAGTTTTGGTATTTTATTGCAATATTAAATATTTACATCATTTACAATATTTCATGGCTTAATAACACATGGGTAACAAAATATCAAATACTTGTCTTTTAAATAAAATCCGAGCATACACTAGCGAGGCCTTGGCCTTGAGATCCACGCTAGGAAAACATACATCGCATGTACACAATATTTACATAAAATCCAATATACCATACGGGTCAAAATTGGGGTATTACAACCCCAAATTCCAAAATGTGATGCACCTGCAACAATTAATTAATACGAATATGCGAAATAGCCGAAATGACAGAACTCATAATCACTTTTATATTGATCATAGGCCACTTCGAGGGGGCAATCTCCTATGAGCAAGCTCAATACAAATAACTTCACGGTGCTTTCATAGGTCTCAACACACACTTATATACTAAGTCTAGGCGCCAATACTATGGGTCAAAACCATGGGCCGCTACAAACTATGGATCAACAATACTACGGGCGACTTACAAAGCATATGCGCCAACAACAATACCACAAACTATTGATCAACAAATACTACTGGACGACTTACAAAGCATATGCGTCCAATAAAATCATACTAACAAAGTAAAGACGTTAAGACATGGGTTCTTAACATCCCCTCCCCCTTAAAAAATGCTTTGTCCTCAAAGCTTTATATGTGGAAATTGTTGTTGAATCTGAAGGAGTGGTTCCCATGTGGAATCCTCTGGTTGCATGCCGTGCCACTGAATTAAGACCTCTGTGATAGAGAGAGAGCGAAGTTGACGCATGCGCCGATTGAGGATGGCCTCTGGCTCCAAAAGGATGGATCCTTCATTATCTCGTTCGGGTAAAATCGTTTGTCCACTGATGTTGGTGCCAAGAACTTTCTTTAGACAAGAGACATGAAAGACTGGATGAATGCGGGAAGAAGGAGGAAGTTCCAATTTATAAGCAACGGACCCAATCTTTTGAAGATTCCGATATGGCCCATAGAACTTTGGAGCGAGCTTATGACGCCCTTTGAGTTTCAAGGAGGATTGTTTGTACGGCTGGAGACGAAGAAAAACCATATCGCCGACTTGAAAAGTGCGCTCAGAACGATGTTGATCAGCTTGTTGCTTCATGCGATTTCTTGCCATGTGAAGATTGTCCCGCAAAATGTGAAGAATCTGATCGCGGTTTCGAAGGACCATGTCAACTTCCTGAACTGGTGAACTGGTGGGGGTGTATGGAAGAAGAGCTGGAGGTTCCTGACCATAGACTGCTTCATATGGGGTCATTTTAGAGGCAGTGTGGTAAGAGGTATTGTACCACCATTCAGTGAGAGGGAGCCACTTTTCCCACTGATGTTGTTGTTCTGAGGTGAAGCAGCGAAGATAAGTTTCCAAGCATTTATTGATAATTTCAGTCTGACCATCTGTTTGTGGGTGATACCCTGAACTCATCTTCAGTTTGGTGCCAGTGTGGCGAAATAGTTCTGTCCAAAAATGACTGGTGAAAGTTGCATCACGATCCGATACAATGGAAGAAGGGATGCCATGAAGACAAAAGATCTGGTCCAGGAAAATTTGAGCGACAGAGGAGGTTGTATAGGGATGGCTGAGAGCACAAAAATGGCTATATTTGGACAGGCGATCAACCACAACGAGAATCACTGTCTTGCCGCCAGATTTAGGGAGCCCTTCAATGAAATCCATAGAAATATCTGTCCAAATCCGTGTAGGTATGGCCAAGGATTCAAGCAATCCTGGAAGGAGTGTTGTTTCACCCTTATTCCGTTGGAAGGTATCACATTCGGCCACCATCTGTTGAATTGTCCTTTTCATGCCCTGCCAAAAGAAGTTACGTTGTGCTCGTTCATACGTTTTGAGGCACCCAGAGTGCCCTGCTGATGGAGAAGCATGGAGTTCATAGAAGACAGCCTGTTGAAGATCTGTGCTCTGGGGAAGCACCAGACGACCCTTGTATCGCAGAGAAGCACCATCCCAAGAGTAAGGTGGTACAACAGAAGGGTTGTTGGTCAAGCGTTGGATGATTTGAGATAAGGAAGAGTCATTGACATAACCCTGTTGAACAGATTGCAACCAATTTGGAACAGGCATAGAAATAGCTGAAAGAGAACCTTGGGCATCAAATGTGCGAGAAAGAGCATCTGCCACAATATTGTCTTTACCCTTCTTGTAAGTGATCTCATAGTCATAACCCATGAGTTTGCTAACCCATTTCTATTGTGCCGGGGAGGAGACACGCTGGTCCAAGAAATATTTCAGACTCTGGTGATCAGTCTTGATGCAGAAATGATTCCCTAATAGGTATGGGCGCCACTTCTGTACTGCATGAAAAATAACCATCATTTCCTTCTCATAGGTAGAGGCAGCTAAATTCTTACCTGAAAGGGCTTTGCTGGTGAACGCAATGGGGTGTTCATCTTGATGGAGAACAACACCAAGTCCATTGCCGCAAGCATCACTCTCAATAGTGAAGGGCTTGGAAAAATTGGGCATGGCTAGCACAGGTGTAGTACACATAGCTTGTTTAAGTTTGTCAAATGCACACTAAGCAGCAGGTGTCCATGTAAAAGCATCATTTTTCAATAGAGCAGTTAATGGAGCTGCAATCTTCCCATAATCCTTGACAAACTTGCGGTAGTAGCCAGTCAACCCCAGAAAACCACGAAGGCTCTTGAGTGTCTGAGGATGCGGCCAATTGTTCATGGCATCGATTTTGGTAGGATCCACGCGAACCCCTTGTGCTGAGATAATGTGCCCGAGATACTCAACTTCCTTCTATCCAAAAACACATTTAGACTTCTTGGCATGGAGATGATAGTTAGAGAAAAGTTGCATGACAAGATCCAGATGCTGGAGATGTTCATCCCATGTTTTACTGTAGATGAGGATATCATCAAAGAATACCAGAATGAATTTCCGCAAGTAGGGTCGAAATATTTTATTCATTAAGGCCTGGAATGTGGAAGGAGCATTAGTGAGGCCAAAGGGCATGACCAAAAACTCATAATGGCCATCATGTGTGCGGAAAGATGTTTTAGGGATATCATCCTCATGAACCCGAATTTGATGATACCCAGAACGAAGATCCAACTTGGAGAAAAAGTGAGCCCCATGAAGCTCATCAAGAAGTTCATCAACAACAGGAATTGGAAACGTATCCTTGATGGTGAGGTGATTAAGTGCTCGGAAGTCAATGCAGAGGCGCCATGACCCATCTTTTTTGCGGACAAGAATAATTGGAGAAGAAAAGGAACTAGTGCTTGGGCGAATAATACCTTGCTTCAATAAGTCCCGAACGAGTATTTCAATCTCCTTTTTTTGGTGAAATGGGTAGCGACAGGGCCTGATGTTGGGAGGAACGCTGCCAGGAAGGAGTTGAAAACGATGGTCTTCTGGCCTGGAAGGTGGCAATCCCACTGGTTCATCAAAGACACCTGTATATCGATCCAGAATTTGTTGTAGATCCAAAGGAGTAGTGAAGACCACTGATGGTTGCATCTGAATGGAATGGATCTGAGCGATGACACCATGTGAATTCTTCTTGAGGATTTTTTCCATGCGATGTGAACTGATGATGCTGAGAGAACCTGGTTGTAATCCTGTCAATGTGTGTTTTTGTCCATTGAGGGAAAATTGCATCCAAAGTTCAGCAAAATCCCATAAGATAGGGCCAAGTGTGCGTAGCCATTGAGCGCCCAAAACCACATCACATCCGCCTAAGGGAAAGGCAAACATGTAAGAGCGCAAGGTATAATCTCCCATAGAGATAAGCACATTTCGACACTTCCCTTTGCAAGGTAAGGTGCCCCCATTGGCAACCATGACTTCAAAGTTGGAGCAAGGATGGATAAAACAATCAGCTTGTTTGGCGATCCGAGGGTCAATGAAATTATGAGTGCTACCAGAATCAATGAGTATTCTAAGAGGAAGCTTCTTGAAGTAACCCCTGACCCGCATTGTTTGGGGGGTGGTGATTCCAGCTAAAGCATGGATAGATATCTCTGGCTGGTCATCCTGACATGGAGGGTCAATAGGCGGTTCCTGAATGTCGACCGGAGCATCCAGTGTTTCTGGATCTTCGTCACCAATTTCAGAGGCAGGCGGAGACTCCACATCCAAGAGATAGAGCTTTTGCTGAACACATCTATGTCCCTGAGTGAATTTCTCATCACAATTATAGCAAAGCCCCTTTTCTCTGCATGCTTGCATCTCTGTTTCAGACAAACGCTTGATAGGAGTCGGTCGAGGAGCCTGCGGTATAGGTGGTCGCTGAGAACCCATATTTCGGAAGGGAACAAAAGTGGGCTTGGAGTGTTGTTGGGCTGCAATATTTTCTTCTTCCAACTTAGCCAACCCTAGGGCTTCCATCATTGTGGTAGGACAGAACATTTTGACCTCAGAGCGGATGGCATCCTTTAGACCACTGATAAAACAACTCCGGTAAAAGTCATCAGACAATCCTTTGGTGTGGTTGGCTAGGTTCTCAAATTCGGTTTGATACTCTCTCACAGTGCCAATTTGGCAAATTTTAGTGAGGGCTCCGGTGAAGTCATCAAAAGCACTAGGACCAAATCGTTGCAAAAGGAGCTGGCAAAAGTCTGACCATTTGGGCTCTGGATGAGCCTTGATGTACCAACGGTACCATTGAAGAGCTTCCTGTTCCAAGTGAAATGATGCCAGCGGAACTTTGTTGACATCAAAAGTATTATGTAGACTGAAATACTGTTCTGCACGATAGATCCATCCAGTTGGATCAGTACCATTGAAGCGAGGAAAATCTCGCTTCGGACCACGGAAATTGCTGGAAGAAGATAACCCATTGTCTGATGAAGACTCAGACTGCCGTTTGTTGTTCATAGCAGAATGTTCAAGATGGAGGCCGAGAAAGTTTTCATCCAGATCCTGGAGTTTGGCTTGGATGGCTGCAAGTGCTTCTTCCATGGTTTTTGCTCCTGCACGGGTGACAACCATAACCAGGAGTTTTTTTTTTTTTTTTTTACTGTGTAGGAAAACAAAAACAGAAACTACTTCAGTAAGGGAAAACTGGATTTGGGAAAAAATATGAAGGGTAATTGGGGTTTGCCTAGGTGTTGGACACTGTTGACTAGAGAGGGAAGCCAAAAATGAGGATTTCAGAAGCGGGGTGAAAGAATGGGAAAATTTGGCAGAGGGGGACAAAGAAGCAGAATTCATAAAGGAACTCTGTGGTAAAATTTGAAGGTGATTGGGTGAAATCTGAGGAAGTTATGGCAAACCCTAAAAATAGACAAATGTGGGCTTTCGGGCTGTGGGAAGGGGAATTAGGGATAGGGTTCTCAGGAATGAAATATGCAGAATGGGATGTCAACGGTTCCCCAAAAATTTCAAGGGAAACAGAGTGAAAACAAGGGATATATGGACAAAAAACTGAATTTTATACTCTTATTTATTTATTTTTTTTTATTTTTTTTTTAATTTTTTTTTCAGACTGGAGCGGCTACTGCTCGGAAGGGATATGGAACAGTGCCGAATGGATTGAAAACGGCTGGATCTGGAACGGCTTGCAAAATGGATCTGAGACGACGCAGTAGTGATCGACAATAGTTCAGTTGAAAGTAGATATGGACCCCAGGTATGTGCGGCTTCTTAACAGTTCAGGGGTTTCATTCGACCACCAATGTTGTCTGACAGCTTGCGTATTGGGGCAGTACCCCTCACTCCATGGCTCAGGTAAAACTGATAACCGCTTTTCCACAAACGACAACTCTTGGTTTACCTCACGGGTGGGAACTAGTCAATCAGGTAGGGGTCGTTGCACTTTTTGCTTCCAGGTCCTCTCAATGGGACAGCTACTTCGGGGTTCCTGTGGTACTCCTCACAATGAGTTTTAGGGCTTATGCCCAAGTACTTCCCACAGTTAAGCGGATAGAGATTATTCCCAAATCCGAACCTGCAACAGATGCGGAAAAAAAAACAATTGGCAGAAATTTCACCCAGCGAGCCCAAGAAAGTGCTCTGATACCAGATGTGATGCACTTGCAACAATTAATTAATACGAATATGCGAAATAGCAGAAATGACAGAACTCAGAATCACTTTTATATTGATCACAGCCCACTTCGAGGGGGCAACCTCCTATGAGCAAGCTCAATACAAATAACTTCACGGTGCCTTCATAGGTCTCAACACACACTTATATACTAAGTCTAGGCGCCAATACTATGGGTCAAAACCATGGGCCGCTACAAACTATGGATGAACAATACTACGGGCGACTTACAAAGCATATGCGCCAACAACAATAACACAAACTATTGATCAACAAATACTATGGGACGACTTACAAAGCATATGCGTCCAATAACAACATACTAACAAAGTAAAGACGTAAAGACATGGGTTCCTAACACACAATTTAATGGAAAGAACTATGAATATTGGAGAATTAAGATGAATACTTTATTTTGTTCACAAGAATCATGGGACTTGGTTGAGAATGGTTTTACAGAGCCAATAGATCAAGCAACATATAGTGTTTTATCACAAGCACAAAAGGATCTTCCCAAGGAGAATAGGAAGAAGGATGCAAAGGCATTTTTTGTAATACAACAAGCAATGGAAGAGTCAATTTTCCCACAAGTTGCACCAGCTACAAGGTCCAAGCATGCATGGGACACTCTACAAAACTCATATCAAGGTACAAGCAAAGTCAAGTTGGTAAGATTACACATGCTTAGAAGAGATTTTGAAAATTTGCAAATGACAAATTCTGAAACAATAAATGATTTTTTCACTCATGCACTGAGTATAGTAAATCAAATAAAGTCTCATGGAGATATTTTAGATGATAAAAAAGTTGTAGAAAATATTTTGAGGAGTCTTCCTATTAGATTTGACCCAATTGTTGTAGCTATTGAAGAATCAAAAGATTTGTCTCAAGTTTTTATTGATGGACTTATGGGGTCTTTACAAACCCATGAGCAAAGAATCAATAGATCAGTTGGTTCCTTCATGGAAAATGCATTTAAATCAGATGTTCAAGCTAGTAGCAGTAGAGGTACAAGAGGAGGAAGAATCACTAATAGAGGTGCAAGAGTATTTGTAAGAGGAAGAACTAGCAACCACAATGAAGGTGGCAGATTATACAACTCTCATGAAGAAAGAGAAAATTCTAATTGCTTTGCAAGAAGAAGAGGTAGTCATTCTCATGAATTTCACGGGCAAGGACAAAGGTATGACAAATCACATATCCAATGCCATTATTGTCAAAACTTTGGTCTTTATGCACCTGAATGTAGAAAGAAGCAGTTTGATATGAATAGGAAGAATGCAAATTTATCAAGAGAAAATCACTCTAAAAATAGTGATTCAATGTTTTTTACTTGTAATATTGCACAAGAAAGCTCAAAAGAATTAGTATGGTTTTTAGATAGTGGTTGTCGTAACCATATGAGTGGAAACAAAGATATGTTTGCAAACATAGATAAATTTGTGTAGTCAAAAGTAAACTTGAGAGATGATAACAAATTAGTTGTCATGGATAAAGGTAGCATAAACTTTGAAACTAAGCAAAGAGAAAAGAAGCGCATTCGAAATGTGTATTATGTCCCTAATCTAAAACACAATCTAATTAGCATTGGACAACTACTACAAAAGGGATCTATAAAGTCTATTTTGAAAATAATGCATGTGAGATTCTTGATACACATGGAACACTAATTGCAAAAGTCCAAATGACACAAAACAATATGTTCCATTTAAGGTTGCAAAATGCTTTGTATGTTGCTTTAAAAGCAGTCCTCAAAGATCATTCATGGTTATGGAACTTAAGATTTAGTCATTTAAGTTTCAATGTTCTAAATATGTTGCATAGAAAAAACATGGTGAATGGTTTTTCATTGATTGAACAACCAAACAAAGTTTGTGAAGGTTTCATTCTTTGAAAGAAGCATAGAGAATCATTTCCGGTTGGCAAGTCATATAGAGCAAGAGGTCCACTTTAAATTGTGAATTCATATTTGTGTGGGTATATGCAGACACCTTCTATTGGGAATAACTTGTCTTTCATAATTTTCATAAATGATTATTCTAGGAAAACTTGGGTATACTTCTTGAAACACAAATCATAATATTTTGAGATTGTTAAGCAATATAAATTCATGGTTGAGAAGCAAAGTGGATACTACATTAAAATTCTAAGAACTAATAGAGGTAGAGAGTTTGTGTCCAATGATTTCTTGAGTTTTTGCAAAACAAATGGGATTAAGAAGCAATTTACAAGTAGCTATACACCACAACAAAATGATATTGCAGAAAGAAAAAATAGAACAATAATGGAAATGGTAAGAAGCATGATGAAAGCTAAACATATGCCAAATGAGGATTGGGGTGAAGTTGTAGCTTATGAAGTATACATTTTGAATCGTTCTCCCACAAAGAGTGTGAATGATAAAGCACCACAAGAAGCATGGAGTAGTAAGAAACATATTGTTTCTCATTTGAGAGTCTTTGGGTGTATTGCATATGCACATGTTCCTAATGAAAATAGGAAGAAGTTAGATAATAAAGGAGAAAGATGTATTTTTTTGGGATATATTGGGCAATCAAAATCATAGAAGTTATATAATCCCATCACAAAAAAAGAATATAATGAGCGGAGATGTCAAGTTTCTTGAATATGAAGAATCACTAGTGGATTTGGACCCAAAATCCGACGACCTCCGATGAAGAAGGACTATGTCGTCGGATTTCACCTTAAAATTTTCAAAATTTGATGATATTTTTAAAATTGATAGAAGGAGACGTCGGATATACGACGGATATGCAAATACCTGACGAGGCCCCTGGGATATCGGATGGCTCTGTGGATATCCGACATCATATTAAGCATTGGGATGTCCAATATCCGACGCCAAACTATACCACCCGAGGATGTCGAAAATCCGACATCAAATCTCCAACAGTAACTAGGTTCAAGGTGTCGGATATCCGATGGAAGGATGACTTTTAAAACTTATAAATATTGAAACATTCTGGCACATTTGTTGTACAAGCGACGGTTTGTGAAATTTTTTATTCAGCGGATTGTTTTTCATTATTTATATTGGTTTTGTGATTCAAGCGAGCGAAGTGTGGAGCTTCAATTTCTAAGATTGATAATCTTCATTCAAGCTCTTTACGAGAAAATGTCAACTAGCAATATTCCTGATCCAGACGAACAAAATCGACAATTGCTTGCTAGATTGTGGGAAGGAGTTGAAAGAAGGGGTGATAGGAAATCCTATTGTCCATGTAGTCAATGCAGGGGCTTTAAGAGGAGAAGAATTTTGATCACAACAGCCAGAAAACATTGTAGGGAGCATGGGCACGCTGAGGGGGGACATGAATACCATCCATTTGTAATTTTTGCATTATATATGTTTTTATTTTGATTGCTTTTGTAAATTTATGTATTGATCGTGGTTTCAATAAATGGGGACTAACATGGACAATAAATATTATTTTAATATTAAATATCTATTATACTATTTTTTTTTTCTTTTGTGCATGTTGAATCTAGGGTATAATAGAATAACTCATTTATTTGTTCGTTAGTGAGACTAACCCACTCACCATGGAAAACACTTAACTCTCTAGATTTGTGACACTTTCCATCATGATAATAGAAATAACGACTATATTGGCATGTTGTAATTTCTCTTATATTTTCTCTATAGAAATTACCATAGCATCATTTATCTTACCTTAGTGGAGTACAGTATGAGAAATTTTGGGTTATATTTGAGTAGCTTTGCTCAGTAATTGGGTCAATTATTATGTCTCTTGGATAGTTTGGATGCACCTATTTGACCAACAGTACAATTGGTCGTTGTTCTTTTCATCCCAACAATACAAAATTTGTTACATTTTAAATGCATCACATAAATGTTTACATTTTGCGTTTGAATTTCTTATATTAACTTTTATCTATTGATGGTTTCATGTAATTATAAAGTAAAGACATCCTAGGGCACTTTGTCCGGAGGAAGTTCTTCTAGAACAAGTACCGGAAGCTATGAATATTAATGGAGAACAAGTTAATGATCACATTAATGAAGAAGATGATCATACTGAAAACATAGTTGAAGATGATGTCACAAATAATTTGATCCATGATTCATTTAATGTTGGAATGGATGTTGATGATGATCATGATGATCATGAAAATGATGAACATTTTGATGATATTCATGATATGCCTCTTCTTGATAAGGCATATGAACCCATTTATGAGGGCTCCAAGACAAATATTCTCTCTACTATATTGTTGATAATGAACTTGAAGGTTATGAATGGTCTTTCAAACATATCGATCACATGGATGTTAAGGTATGTAATATATTCCATCACAAAATATATATGATTGTGTATTTTTTTGTTCATTCGTATATAAGTCAAATTATTACGGATGAAATTTGTTCCATTAATATTATTTCTATATTATATTAACTAGATTTTTATTTTAATTTGTTGCAGCATGATAGGTGAATATTTGTTACCATCCTCAAATATTTTACCTCGCACATATCGAGATTTATCTGCCATCATGAAAAAAATTGGAATGCAGTATGAAGCAATTCATGCATGCCCCGATGACCATGTTCTATATTACAATCAGCATGAATTTGCAACAAAATGTCCTGAATGTCATATCAGTAGATATCGCATAGATCAAGTAACTAAAAAGGTACCTCGCAAGGTTCTACGTTATATTCCCATTATTCCACATCTGCAACGACTGTTCAGGTGCAAAAACATAGCACAGTTTATGGATTACCATGCATGGAACAGAAGTCAAGGTGACATTATTCAGATGCCTGTAGATGGGTCTGCATTTAGAGATATGGAGGAAAAATGGCCTCACTTTAAAGAAGAACCTCGTAATCTTAGGATTTCTTTGGCAGCAGATGGTGTCAATCCATTTGCAGAGATGAGATCCGTTTACTCGGTGTCACCTATTTTTGTTATCAACAACAACATTCCTCCATGGTTGACAATAAAGACGGAGCACATAATGTTGTCGATGATTGTTCCAAGTACAAACCCTACAGTGTTTTTTAATGTAGTGGTATCTTATTTGTCGTATTTTTGTCGCATAATGTCATATATATATTTAATGTTTTTCTTTTGTGCAATATGATTTAATATATATAATCTAAATGGTACGTCTCATATTTATATTTTTTATATGTTCAAATCAATCAGGTAAGTACCAAGTGAAAGATATGAATGTATATATCGAACCTCTTATTGACGAGCTACTAAAGTTATGGAATGGCATCACTATGTATGACGTATCTAGACCAATACGACAAAGGCAATTTCAATTCCATGCAATTCTTGTATGGACAATACATGATGCCCCAGGGTTAACCCATTTTTGTGGTATGTAATTATAAGTTCCACTTTATTTGCAAAAACTTATACGAACTACTAGTTAATATATTATGCACGCATGTTTTTCTAAATAATCCAATCATTTTGTATATAATTATAATTGACATAGATATTCCATCTCTTTATGAAGGTCTTCAGACAAAAGGGAAATTTGCATGTCCAGTTTGTGGTCCTAAGATAAAATCTCGGCATTCAAAAAGCTTAGGAAAGGAGGTGTTTGATGAGTATAGGCACTTCCTCTATAAGAATCATAGGTATCGAACTACCAAAAACCATCTGTTCAATGGCAAGCAAGAGACTGCATTAAAACCGCAGAGAATGACACCACGCCTATGGAAGTTGCAATATAATAGAAATCGTCAAGGTATGTATAATGAATCATCATATATGATATGTTATATTGTATTTTTTTTATTGTGTGTTTTTTACTGTAATTGACATTAATTTATGTAATTTCATGATTATCGTTCATGTGATCATGAAGGCATTAATGGGATTCCACGAGGAATGAAACGTTATCATAGACAATTCAGTAGGTTTCCCTACTATGAGCACCTACAAATTTCTCATCTATTTGATACAATGCATATCGGAAAGAATGTGACCGAAACATTATGGCGAATATTGGATGGAAGGAGTGACAAAAAAAAATATTTCAAAATTTGCAAAGACGTTCAAGGTAGAAACCATGCAATGAAAGACGTCATTCAATTTCATAGAAACGGAGAGCAAATTAATATAAACTCACTTCCATGGATGTTAACGGACCAGCAAAGTAATGTTGTAAAAGAAGTCATTTGAAAAATTAAATTTCCCACCGGATTTTGTGCGAACATGAAGAATATCATAACAAAGAAAGGTGATTTCGCGGGGCTGAAAACTCATGATTGGCATGTCTTCATGAAGGTAATTATTATGGTATAGATTTAATTATTTTTTTTCCTATTCCAGTGAATATGGTTGGTATATTTTTTATTTGTCTACTCTGTGTTGATAAAATGAAACGATTTGTATATTATTGTTACAGTATGTTCTACCTCTCTCTATCCCGAACAACTTCGACAACAATGTCAAGCAAATAATATATAGTCTCGGGAAATACATGAGGTAAGTGGTGATTTTTTCCATGCACTTATTATTTGTTTAATTCAACATGAAGAACTTATATTTTATTTTCGTTATGTAATTCATGATGTTACGTAATATATTGCTTTTTTCTTTAATCTCTTGATTTGGTTGTCGTGTCACTTGTAGATGGTTGTCATCTAAATAATTCCATAAAGAAGACATAAAATATTGGAGGAGAGAAATTCCTCATCTCATGTGTGAAATGCATAAGCATCTTCCTTCGGCATTTTTCAATGCACAAGAACACTACCTCATACACCAAGTTGAGGAGATTGAACTGTGTCGACCTATGCACTCAAGGTCCATGTGGATGGTTGAGAGGCACTTGAAATTTATGAATGGTTTGGTCAGAAAACGACCATATGTTGAGGGTTCTATGATGGAGGGATATATGGTGTACCAAAACATGATGTATATTAGTGAATATCTTCCAAAATTAGCAGAAAAGCTCAATTTACGTCACATTTGTGATCCAGAATCCAATAAGAGTTTTGAAGGAGAATACCCGAAGGGGAAAGGTAGATCGAGGAAGGTGAAAGGTAATATAACACATTTGACTGGTAATTTTTATGTATATATAATATCATACATATTCTATTTTTATATTCAGTATTTTGTATAAATTTAGAGTGTAATATACTTTCTTAAGTTACTATATTACATTTGTATTGAATTTTAATTTTATTGTCATGAAACAGTTGGTCGAGAGTGGGATGCAATTCATTTATACATCGCAAACAATCTTGACTGGATGAAGGTATGGATCGAACGATGTGAACAATCTGATCATGGAATATCATGGGAAATTGTGGGTTCATTGGTTAAAGCTGCACATTGCAATGGAGACACCAATCTAACACAAAGGGAAATTGATTTAGCAAGAGGTTTAAAAGATAAGAAGGTAAGAATATTAATCATCCACACTATTTTTTTTTTGTAAAAAATAATGTCGTTGTACGTCACGCTGTTTTTTTCATTGTATGGCATTATAAACATGCACTAGTTAATCACAAATATTGGATCATTATGTAATATTTTCCTGTATGGCTTGTTGTAGGTAAAACACCATAAGGCTATGTGGCGCAATGGATGTAGATATCGAATCAAAAAGTTGTATGAAACAAAGAAAACATTTGATTGCAGGATATCTGCAGTCTTTGAGGTGACCAATGTTTCTTCTAGAAGCGACAGACATCCAGAACTCTCTAAAAATCGATACTATGGGTATCTAGAAGACATTCTTCAATGTGACTTTAACTTCTTCAAGGTATTTATGTTCGTTGTCAAATGGTACAGGTGTCGATTGAATCAACGTGATCCCAATAAAACAATAATTGAACATGATAATGGATTTACCGTGGTAAATACAAGGTTGTTTGAGCCAGGAACGGAGCCCTATGTTCTTCCAAACCAATGTGAACAGGTATTTTACTCTGAGGTTCCAGGTAGAGCGGGGTGGTCATTTGTTGTGAGACACGATCCAAGGGGAAGGCCGGTAGAGTATAACGTTGATGAAGGTAATGAAGACATTCTCGAAGAAGAAGATGCCATAGAAGATGATCATGATAAACATGAGTTAGATGATCATGGTCCAGAAGAAGATGTCGAAGAATTTATTGAATCAGATGATGTATCAGACAATGTCCATGAAGATGATATCGATGATGACATGATGATCGTAACTGACATTGACGACAAGGATGATATGGCCAATCCCTACAATGTTGAATCTGGATCATCGGATGATAGTACAGACAATGACCCAGATGAAGAAGATGATGAAGACCATTGAAGTTTACGAGGTATGTAGTAATAATAAATTAATTGTTTCGTAGTGAGTTTCCATTTTCTTGTATGATATAATTATAAACATTGCTTGTTTTAGAGTATGTCAAAAAACACATTTAAAGTTTCTGTACATAGATATTTTTGTCGGTTTATGGGGAATTGAGAGTGATGTGAGGGGGGGGAGGGGCCATAAGATCTTCCACATTCACGTGGTTGGCCCTGTTTAGTAGAGAATATCAAATTATTCTCGAAACAGAGAGAATCTTAGTAAGGAAATGCACAATTATCAAGACTCAAACATCATCATCGTCATAATCATCTTAGTCATGATAATCATCATCATCATCATCATAATCATCGTAATCACAATTATCATCATCATCATCATCAACATCATCATCATAATCATCGTAATCACCATTATTATCATCATCATCATCAACATCATCATCAACATCGTCAATATCATCATCATCGTCGTCAAAACCATACCTATAGATTAATTAATGTGCTACATGGGGCCAACATTGAAATTTTTTAAATATGTGCTGCCTTGGATTGAAATTTGGCATGGTTCGAAAAGACGCATACATTAATGGTGTGGGATGGTTTCCATACTCAAACATGTCTGACACTAACCATTGGAGCATCAAAAACCATACCTATAGATGAATTAATGTGCTACATGGGGCCAACGTTGAAATTTTTTAAATTTGTGTTGGTTTGTACTGAAATTTGGCATGGTTAGACTAGAGGCATGCATTGATGGTTTGGGAGGGTTTCCAAACTCAAACATCATCATCATCATCATCACCACTATTTTCATCTTCATCATCATGTTTGGTTGATGACCTTCATAATCATAATCATCTGAGATCATAATCATGACCTACAGTATAATACCTTACCATACTCCAATACAAGATTCTAGTGTTTGGTTGATGACCTTACTTAATTTAAGGGTTTTCTTCATGAAAATCAAAATGATAATATCAAATGCTTCATGGAGTGTTGTCTCTCTAAGGGAATCTATGATCCTTCTCTTATGATATTTATTTTCCCTCACATTCTTCAAAATAAAGTTGTTGAATGGTTCAATTCTCTTCTTCATCAATCCATCCTAACCTAGTTGCAATTTTTCAATCTCTTTAATGGATTTTTCATAAATTTAAAGCGTAATTTCAACCCTTCATCAACCCTCCCATTGTGTGATTCTTGTGATGAACATCATGGTTCACCTTTTAAGAAAGGGTTTTTTAACAAGTTTTATCACGCGTGATTCATGTATAGAGCAAGAGATTTATGATGTTTTTTTCCTTTCAAGGAAGCCCTTTATCAAGCTTATACCAAAAAAATATATCATGTTCCTATCCCTTCTGAGAATTACATTATGATGGAACATCATAATGATTTTATTAATTATTTATTTAGTGAGATTCATTGTCATAATTTGCAGGGTGAAGTGTTAGTTGAGGATGAAATTTCGATTCATAATTTTATTCTCTATGAGAGGCGAAACAATTTTTTTAATGATGAAAATGACTATAAAATCCATTACTCGATGATCACTTGATTACTAATATATTTCACAACAAAGAAGTGTATCTTGGATTTTATGTGATTGATGTTATTTTTTAGGTTGAATATATGAAAGATGACCTATTCATTCCTCATTAATTTGGATGTGTATATTTTCTTATTGACTATGAGATTGAAAATAAAAAAACTAAAGAATGATCTCTTTGCCAACAAGGCTAACCATAAGATGTGCCAATATAAAGAGGTCAACAATAATGAACATTGTCTTGTGTTATTCCATTGTTACCATGATTTTCCTTGTAAATTTCTCTCAAAAACCTACCCTTTGGATGACTATCTTTTGTTTGAAGAGGTTGTGCATGATCCTAAAGTTCCCATTGGTGAATGCATTAATCAACATTGACTTTTCTCTAGGTATTGATTATGAGAGGCATGATCTAGAATCTTATTTTGTTAATTCAGTGGCCCCAAATATTTCCTCATCTCCCAAGAAGGAAGACGATAAGGTCATTTTTTATGAATCCAAGTCTATTTTAGATGATTTTACAAGGGTGGAAGTTCAATTTTTTAATGATTCCAATATAGATCAAGAAGATACCCTAGTGGTGATCCCATTTGTTACTTGACTTAGAATTTACTATTATGCAAGCATGGTATGTTTGCTTCATTTTGAAAGAACAAATTATAATGAAATATAATGTGAAACATATATTATAATGTAATAATAATAATAATAATAATAAATTAAAAAATGATTATATTAATGTAATATTTAATTAAAAACAAATTTAAAAAACTAAAAAAACAAGCATTATATATAATATATATATAACAAAATAAAAAAAACCCATATAACCATTTCATAAACCAAACCGACCATAAACCCTCTGCAATGAGTTTTCGATTTGAAGCATAGATTGACCTACTCTCGACCTGCTTACCTGCTCTCGACCTGCTTACAGTATCCTTTGAATAACCAAGCTCGCGGAATCACAAGGGGAAAGCACTATGTTGATGGGCATAAATGTTGGCAAGATACTGGTTATAAGGTATGGTTTATGGAGAATAGAATATAGTCGAAACCAGATAGGTTAGGGTCGGATAGCAATCTTGTTTGACCTAACCCTCTTTTGATTTGGATGTAGTACAACGACCCTCACGCCATCGAGTAGAGGAGAATATAGGTGACCACGCCACCGAGTAGAGGAGACAACTCCACATATCTGCAGAGGATCCCACTCCACCGAGTAAAGGATACAACGCCACATATCTGAAGAGCAAACCACGCCACATATCTGTAGAGTAGACCCTAGCGATGAATTCAGTATGTGCATTTTCAGACCCTACCCCCTTGCAAAGGAATTTATTTTTTCTACTAAGAATGGAAGTTGGATAAACAAAGGGATATCATAAAAACTCCTCTGACAAATTCGTTGGAATGATTCTTTGACTTACTAGTTTACAATTGGCTGTAAACTGCCAACAATGGGCTTACAAGCATTGTATCATAAGTGAAATATTGCATTTTGAAGGTTCTGCACTTGACCCCATAATTTTAATAATAAAATTTAGAGAATGGAAATCCACACTTTTCACAAGGTCCATTCTCCCCATCTGTAAAGCTCATTGAAACTACAAATTCATCAAGGAAAAATTACCACCTCAACCACTAATCTTGTTGCATTCAACACTCTGTCCATAGTACCAAACTTACAACATTGCTAGGGTAAGGAAATCTTCCTCGGATTCTCGACAAAACCTGAGGTGGGGTTGGTTGGGGTGGGGTGGGATGATGAAGGTTTAATAAACTTGTTTGATCAATTCATGAACTAAACTGTTTTCCTGGAAAGTTTACACCCAAAGACTAAATAGTTGACATTGTACGGGAAAGAGCCCTTTTGTTGAAAGATAGAAACCAGGCACGATCCAGGGTCATTTCCCCCAAAGTAGCAACATGCATACATTTTAACAGTGGACCGGAGAATTGCCAATTCCACAGTAACTCTAAAAATCAGGGTTGTTGTAACTTCTCTGAAGTTTCCTAGAAATTTAAAATTGTGTACATCGTCTTCATCTCTTAGGTTATTGCAATAGGACTGACCTTGCTTGTCGTATCACTAATGTGAAGGATGGTGTCATCATTGTCGCAGATAGTTTAGACTACAATACGCTTTTTTTTCATAAAGGCAGTGAATTCCAATAGCTAGTATTAAGTTCTAAGGAAATCTTAGAACTTAAGTATACAACATTCCTGTGGTAAGGAAATATTGTTTGGACTTATGTGCAAAGAGCCCTGTAAAATTATATATGCTATAATTTTGGTTAACACAACTACCTAAATCAACATTAGACTGATTTTCAGCTAGTACCACAAGGAAGATAATTTTTTCCAAGGAAAACCTTAATTCAAACCAAAAATGTGAGGACTCATACAATTTTTTGCTTATAAGGACTTTCGTAGTCCTCGCCTAAGCTGAAACATTTTTCTCTCATTTTTACATCCTCAAATAGAGATTTTCTATGACCTCGCCCCTTGTGTGGAGGGGCTTGGTCCTTCTAATGTTATACTTGTCATGCTTGCCAAGAATTATCATGCACAAAACACTTGTAACATGTTGTTCTTCCTTTCAATGCTCAAATTATAGTCTTAGAACATGAGAGAATAAGAAATTTTTTAACCATAGCCTCCCTTTTACGCTTCATATTTATCACCCTCTTTCATGAATTTTTGGACCAACAGACCTTTTATCAAGAGGCAAATACGTATATCTATAGGTAAACAAGTAATAATACGTATATCTATAGGTAAACAAGTAATAATATGTATATCTATAGGTAAGCAAGTCTGAGAATGTGTTGTTTCTTTCTGTTTATAAACCTTATTTCTTTTGATTGCTTATGAAAGAAGGACGTACCTTTTTTTTTGGTTTCACCACTACCTTGCCTCATTGTATTTGATTAAAATGCAATCTTTGCATTATTTTTTGCAAGTCATAGAATACAAGACTTGGAATTAGGGAACAAAAAGTTCCTAATGTGAATTGTTATCTCTAAAACTTAACTAGCTATGTTTGGCTATTAATGTAAAATATTGATTGAAAATAAATTACCAAAATATATCCAACTATTAAACAACCAGACAATGAAAATTATGTACTTATTCACAAGGAAATTTAAATTTAATATATTGCAATGTAGTTTAGCACAACATCATTGAAAACTGGTCAATATTCAATGTGCTTCAAATACATGAGAAGGAGCCCTACAATTTTATCCATGTGTGCATGTGTGTATTAATATTTGTATTGATATTGAAATAAAAAAGTGAAATATTAGCCATGTCAAGCCAAGTGATGAAATCCATAACACAAGCAATCTTGTGCAAACCAAAATGAAGCAAGAAGACCTCATGTGCAATGATGATTGAGATAATAAAAACCTCTCAGGATACCTTGTATTTTTTTGCACAATTATATCCCACCATATGGGGTTGAGGTGAAGGAAACCATTTTGATTATGTAGGTACTCTCTGCTTTTCTGGAGAAATAGTTAGGCCATTTGATACAAGAATTTGCAAGAGATTTAGTTGGTTTTGAACCATGAGGATTATGCATGGTGTGAAGGTTATCACACTATATTGGAACTTCTGTAGGAAAAACAACATCCCTGCCAACATCAAATGATGATGTTGTGGAGGAATATAATTTAGAAGATCAAAATATGGAAATCCTCAAATATTCTCTATCCACTAGTACTACCATTGTTGTCTCCACTAACAAATATATTTCATTTTTCATAGATACCATACCAAAAGCTATGAATGGATTCACCACCACACTGAGTTTTTTAACTAGTAATGATTGTGCCTCTAGAGTAGGTGCATCACCCTTGCGACAATTAGTGCCATTGTTGGTCACTAAATCCCCCAATTAGTGTAATTAGATGTATTTTATGGTTTCCTGGAGGAAGAGGAGTCGTAGTTCACTATCACTGTGCTTTTGTGATGAATGATTGAATAATGTTATAAGTGTGCCTAAAGAATTATGAACATGGATATATACAATTCCTTATATTTATTATCACTTTGTTTTATGTGATGAATTAATTTGCATGGCTTGAGTATATCTGAAGCTCTCCTTGAGGTCCCATGAATGAACTTGAACACTTGTTGCATTCATTTAATTTGAAAGAGTAGTTATAGTTTGAAAGAACTCTCTCCTTACCTTAGCTAGCATTCACCGAAAGGAAAGGCTTATTTTATTCATATGCATTTGCATGATTTGAGTCATTCATCACACCACAAGTTGCACTTCCATCACCCGACTGAGTAATACAACCATTAAAATTTAACTCGTTAACTCAACACACTTTAAACTCGCTTGAGGATAAAAATAATTTGGTAGTTAGGTAGGACACCAGGGATAGGCATCCAAATAATTCCCCCTTGTCATTTTCATCTGAGACATAGTTTTTGTCCTCTAGGGTACTAAAATACTCTAGTATTTATTGACACGGTCATCGACTAGTTTGTGGAGAGTTCCTCCCATTTTTTCGGGGGAAAGCCGCGAGAACAGGTTCCGGATGGACTTTGTGGAATGTCGCACTCCACTTAGCGCCTAAGGACATCTATCCATTGTCTTCCTTGTACTCTACCTTATAGGTGATACAGGGGTGATAAGACAAAAGTGCCATTTTCTTCTCCGATGTGTCATGAACGAGGTAGCTTAGTGACTTTTCTTCTAGGGCTCTTTTAACCAGGATCCCTTTCGGTAGAGGGATATCCTTCCATTATTGGTCTCTCATTTCATATTGTTCGACTTGGATTTCATCACCTTGCGAAGGATACGATTCGTCAAGGTCTCCAGCTCCTAGTTAGGAAGTTTTCTTGTTATTTCACCTTTTTAGAGGGTCTTTTTCTTTTTAGTGCTGCTTGTTGGCATTCTGGCCACTTTTGTTTCAGCTCGCTTACTGTGACACCGGTCCCAGTATAGTTTTTTGAGCTTTATTTTTTGGCCTGCGAGCCTTGTCTTTTCCTAGCTCCCCTTCTACACGCTTGGTTGCTTTAGGGTTTTTGAGTTCTTACACGGTCAATTACCAATTATTTGATGATGTGTGATGTCCTCTTCTCCTAGGTCTTCGAGATGGTTGAGTTAGATGGTATTCTCAAGGGACTGAACACTCCTTGATGGAGCCACTAACACTTGACCTTAGGAGTAGTCTACAGGACCACATGATTACATCATCCGTGTGGACTTTTGAATTAAGTAGTTAAGGCTTGTTCTGTCAGACAAAATTGTTGGTAATCAAATTATATTTGTTGGTAAGAAATTTTATTAAATTTTGAGAATTAATTCACAATACTCTAGGATCTTTACTGAGAGAATAACATGTACAGTATATCAATGCATATCAATCATAACAAGCATGTCAATCATCACAAGAAGAAAAAGCATGAGAGACAATAGACACATAGATTTTCCGTGGGGAAAACCCTAAGGTGAAAAACCCCACAACTTCCTCAGAGATAGATAGAGAAATAGCACAACCAAAGTATAAGAGATAGAATCCTCTTAGCAGCTCATCCTCCTCCTCACATGTGTGCCACTTTCCGAGGGAAGGAAGTGTGAGTTCTGAAGTGATCCAAATAGAGATCTCCCGATCTCTATTTATACTTGTCTTGTTTTCCCAATAACCTTATGGGGCCAACTTTTCTAGATAGGTACAATAACTTCATATTACATTATATCGGGCCGACCCCTTACAAGGTGGTCTAATAACCCATCGGCAAGTTAACATACTTGCAACACTTGTCAATACCAATGACGACACTTCCGTATAGAGGAATAATACATCTCTATAGGAGTACAATAAATATATAAATGAAATACATTCCGAAGTTACATATACATCAGCACTCCCTCTTGACTAGGAAGGTATTTCTCGACATAGATCATCTAGCACAAGTATTCTTCTCTGGATCATCATCCTCGAATCATCATCATCGTCATTGCTGCTGCTATCTCAATCAATCTCTGAATCTACTCGTCATAGGAAGTTCTACAAAGCCAATCCTTTTTCATACTGGATGTAGGCCCACCACCTACAGGTCTTCATCATCACTAGCCATACTGTGGAATCCTCGGGACTTATTACGTGCGTCACAAAACCTGGAGGTAGCATCCCAGGATGTTACGAGCACTCAGCTCTACCTGTCGGATCTCCCAGGAGCACATTACATGTGACCCATCACAAAACCTGGTTGAAGCATCCCAAGATGTTACAAGCACACAGCCCTACCTGTTGGATCTCCCATGAGCACATTACATGTGACCCATCACAAAACCTGGCTAAAGCATCCTAGGCTATTACGAGCACACAGCTCTACCTATCCGATCTCCCAGGAGCACATTACATGTGATCTCACCACAAAACTTGGCTAAAGCATCCCAGGCAAATACGAGCACACAGCTCTACCTGTCGAATCTCCCAGGAGCACATTACATGTGGTCCACCACAAAACCTGGCTGAACCATCTGAGGCCTTTTTCATCCTGTCCAGATCTCCAAGGAGCATATTACTTGTGGTCATGGAAATGCCTCGAAAGAGCATCTGAGGCCTTTTTCATCCTGTCCAAATCTCCCAGGTCCACTTACATGCCATAGGAAAATTCCTCGAAAGAGCATCTGAGGCCTTTTTCATCCTGTCCAGATCTCCCAGGTCTACTTACATGTCCTCCTAGATCAATTCCTCGAAAGAGCATCATGGGCCTTTTTCATCCTGTCCAAATCTCCCAGGTCTACTTACATGCTCATCTGCACAACCTGTCCACGGCCACAGAGTATCAACCTGAGACTCTTCATACATCATCCTGATGTACACATGATCATCCTCATAATCATCACTGCATCGTCCTGATGCATGCCATCTAGAGAAGCTCGTCATCCACGATCATCCTGATCATGCAATGCATCTACCTGATGCATACCAAGTATCCCCCTGATACATATCACCATACACAGTGTATCCACCTGATACATATACAGATACATGGTCCAATCATCCAACATGATGCATGAATACATAAATGATCCAACTGAGATATCCAGCATCCAACATGATGTGTACATACATAAATGATCCAACTGATCATATCCATCATCCAACATGATGCGTACATACATAAATGATCCAACTAATCATATCCAGCATCCAACATGATGCATACATACATAAATGATCCAACTGATCATATCCAGCATCCAACATGATGCATACACATACATACAAATGTAAATGATCCAAATGATCATACATAGCATAAACTAGAACATCATCCTAATGCTCATCGTCTAGCGCTTACAACCACAGCCATGTGAAGGATCCCCTTTCCACCATGCTAGGAATGGCTACAACAAATGTCTCCATCACTTCTTCCTTGAAGTGTCGTCGATTTGAAGAACACCAAGCCTCTCTCTGAAGTACTCGAACTTCTCTCTGGCTAGTGGCTTCGTCAATATATCTGCAATCTGCTCATTCGTCGCAACATACAGGAGCTTCACTACTCCTCTCTGCACCATATCCTTGATATAGTGATATTTGATCTCTATGTGTTTCGACCTATCGTGGAACACCGGGTTCTCATACAGCTTCACACAACTCTGGTTGTCACAAAATATACCAGTAGCTTCCAGCGGGAGATCAAATAAATTAGACAATAGCTTCCGAAGGCATACTGCCTCACAACTAGTCGAACAGGCTGCAACATACTCTGCCTCAGCTATACTCAGTGCTACACAAGACTGCTTCCTTCTAAGCCAAGAGATCACACCTGATCCCATACTGAAGCAGCACCCAAAAGTGCTCTTCCTATCTGCAGCACTTCCTGCCCAATCTAAATCAACATAACCCTATAGGTTAAAATTTTGATTCGCATCATAATTGAGCCCATAGTCAACTGTACCCTTCAGGTACCTCAGAATATGCTTTACAGCAACCAGGTGAACACTCCTCGGATCCGTCAAGAATTGGCTCAATGTGTTCACCGCAAAGCAAATATCTGGTCTCATGTTCGTTAGGTACATCAAGGACCCAATCATCTGATGATACATAGTGACATCAACCGGCTCAAATGAAGCATCACACAAAAGCTTCAGGGTCGATGCCATAGGTGTGGCCATGGCCTTTTAGTCCATCATCCCGAACCTCTTCAGGATCTCTACTGTATACTTCCCTTGTCCAAGGAAGATACCATCTGCACTCTGCCACACCTCCATGCCTAGAAAATAGTGCATCATCCACAAGTCCTTCATCTCGAACTCAGTTGCAAACTTCCTCTTGGTATCGGCAATCAAACTATCATTACATGTTACAAACAAATCATCCACATATAGAAGTAGTATCACTGGATTTCCTTCCTCAACCTTGTAGTAAAGGTTGGAATCTGCTTTACTCTTAGTAAAGCCCAAACTAGATAGGAAACTCTCCATCCTACCATACCAAGTCCTAGGATCTTGCTTCAAGCCATACAAGGATTTCTTCAATCTGCACACATATGACTCCCTGTCATGTGTTTCAAAACTGAGTGGCTGCTCCACATACACTTCCTCTTCAACTACACCATTCAAGAAAGCAGTCTTGACATCCATTTGGTGTATCTTCCATTTCATCACTGCAGCTAGAGCAAGTACTGATTTGATGGAAGTGTACCTGGCTACAGGAGCAAAAGTTTCTTCATAATCTAATCCCTCTTTCTGAGAGAAGCCACGAGCTACGAATCTTGCCTTGTATTTCTTTATGCTTCCACCTACAGCATGCTTGATCTTATAGATCCACTTGGAAGTCACGGCAGACTTCCCTTTTGGTCTAGGACCACATCCCAACCAACATTCTTCATGATCGACGGATCATGGCATTCTTTCATTACTTCATCCCATATCCTGGGAACTTCAATATCTTCAATAGATAACTTTGTTGCTGGAACAAATGTTGTAGTCCTTCTTTTGTAGGTGATGGTATACAATCTTTCCTACAAGACAAGTTAAATTGCATGATTAGAAACATATCATAGTTTGATAACAAAATCTTACACATAAGATTATATGTCATACAGTCATGCAATTATTTCAGCCAATGCTTCAATATAACATTTATCCATATCCCATAACTTTTTAGATGCCTTCCAATCTCTACTAGAACATTGTTAAGAGTGTGCACAACTCCCAACATGTCAGCAAAGAGATTTCATTCTAGATAAGTAGCAATGGAATGGTGTACAGTACCATAGGCCACTTACCCATTACTTGCATATTAGTAGTATCTTGTTCATAAATGCAATTATTCTAATATGCATAATACACAACCTAAGTCTATGAACATAAGAATATACATTACTGAATAACATTATTTTAAACAAACAGAATATTCAAGAAATGACAATTCAAATACTTATCTTTGTTTGTTTGTTGGGTGGACTCCCTCTGAATCTTTCCTTCCTTGCAGGAGCTGCTGGGGTCCTATTCTAAAGTAACTTCTTCTACACCTTTCTGTTGTGAATTGTTAGGAGTGGTGAACTCTCTCTTAATCACTGCATAACACTTGAAGTTTGCTGAAGTGAATTCTCCACCATTGTCGGATCTGAAGGTCTTGAACTTCTTTTCAGTGTGGTTTTCTATCAAGGCTTTGAATTCCTTGAACTTATCAAACACTTCATCCTTGTTCTTCAAGAAGTAAACCCAATTCTTCCTGGAGAAGTCATCAATGAAAGAGACATAGTAAACATACCCACTCAAAGAACTGGATGACATCGAACCGCATACATCAGAGTGGATGATTTCCAAGATTCCTTTTGCCTTGCTTTCACTGCTTGGAAATGCCTTCTTTATGTTCTTTCCTTTTGCACATCCTTTGCAAACACATTCATGTTTGGTCTTGATTTCAAGAAGACCCTTTATAGCCTTGCTTTCAATTGGAAGTTCCCTATAGTGCATATGAGCAAGTCTTCTATGCCAAAGTTCACTTGGCTCCATGGATTCATGCACCATGGCATGTTCAGGTTGTCCCTTTAGTTTATACAATCCTCCCTCTTGCTCTCCAATCACTACTGCATCATCTATGGTCTTTCCTTTTGGCCACTCTAGAACTTGGCCATCCACAAATGCAACCCTCATACCTTTTGCATCCAATGCAGATATGGAGAGTAGGTTTTTCTTGAGCCCAGGTACATAAAGAACTTCTTTCATCTTCAAAGACTTTCCAGAGTCTAGGTTGTAGGAGGCTTTCCCACTTCCTTTGATAGGGTATTGATAATCATCCCCAAGTTTCACATTATGGGGTGATTCATGTTCAGATAGATTTACAAAAGATTCTTTAAACCCAGTCATGTGTTTGGAATCCCCACTGTCAATAAGCCAATCATTACAACCATGAGAAATAGTACCTGTGAGAGCAGAGATTAGAACATACTCTTCTTCGCTTGATGAGTCATCATCATCACTTTCTGCTCTAGCCTTCTTCTTGGGAGGTTCATCATCCTCGGCAGCATGAGCATGGTACCTTCGTTTGTTGCCCTTCTTCTTCTTGTTGAAGTTGTTGTTGTCCTTCTTGTTCTTGGGACAATTTATGGCAATATGTCCCTTTTCATTACAGGTGAAGCATATTCTCCTTTCTTTATGGTGATGTGAATATTTCTTGAAGTGAGATGGCTCTCTCTTGGACTTTCCTTTCTTGGTGTGAGCTATGAGAGCTTGATCTTCATTCCCCATCTTTTCTTCTCATGCCACAAGCCTTGCTTCTTCTTATAAGCATTCTTCCCGTAGTTTGCTGAAGGATACCAACTTCCTTCTTCCACAGATTCCTTGAATAAAGGAATCCCATGACCTGGGTAGGCCATTCAGAGTGGTCATGACAACTTCACCATTCTCCACCATTTCATCCACTACTTCTAGTTTTTCCTTGATCTGAGAGACCCTAGAAAAATAAGATTGAATGGATTCTCCATTCTGAAGTTTTACCCCTTTCAATTGGTTCAGCAGAGTCATCTTCCGATTTATGTTCTTCCCTTCAAATAGCTTGGATAGGAAATCAAACATCTCTTTGGGTGTCTTCAGAGGTGACACATGGGGGATGAGATGGTCCTTGATAGAATCAACAATGATTCTCTTTTCCTTGGCCAAGTTCTTCTTATGCAATATCTTAGCCTCTTCATCCTATGGGATAGGGATCTCTTCTTTTATATATGAGTCCAACTGATTCTCTTCCAAGATTAACCCAATCCTATACTTCCGAGCTCGGAAGTTATCAGCCCCTTCAAGCTTATCCTCAAGCTTGGTGTGGTGAGACATCTTAAAGAGTACTTCAAATGGAAATAGAAAAGATTTAGGTCTTACCACTTGATTTGCTGAAAAATGAATCTGGTCTCGGATTAGGGTTTGTCAGAGAAACCCTAAAAATTCAAAATGTGAATTTCAACTTTCTGAAAGGATATAAAGATGCGCATTGATGAGCTGATCAGCCTAGTATACTCAGAATTTGAGTTCTGCAAAGTTTCACCCTTCAGAAATGCCTTTTAGTCTTTCCGGATTCACTAACGAGGACCCTGAATTAGGGTTTGAGTTTCCCAGAGATTTACCTAGCCACAAATCTCGATCCAAAGCTCTAAACTTCAATTTTTCCAAGGCGCTTCCAGCTGTGTCTTCAAATTTCAGAAATTCCTATTTTTGAGGAAACCCTAATTTTTAGGGCCAAAACTAAAAGTGCTCAGAACTGAATTCTGATTGGACAGATAGATTCGCCTTGCTGAGGAGAGTCAATCTATCATATTACTTTTCCAAAATCTATGGAGAGAAACCCAATAAACAAGAAACCCTGGTTTCTGTCACTGCACAATGTCTTCTTCTCAAGTTAGCTCTGATACCATGTTAAATTTTGAGCATTAATTCACAATACTCTAGGATCTTTACTGAGAGAATAACATGTATAGTATATCAATGCATATCAATCATAACAAGCATGTCAATCATCACAAGAAGAAAAAGCATGAGAGACAATAGACACACAGAGTTTCCGTGGGGAAAACCCTAAGGTGAAAAACCCCACAACTTCCTCAGAGATAGATAGAGCAATAGCACAACCAAAGTACAAGAGATAGACTCCTCTTAGCAGTTGATCCTCCTCCTCACATGTGCGCCACTTTCCGAGTGAAGGAAGTGTGAGTTCTGAAGTGATCCAAATAGAGATCTCCCGATCTCTATTTATACTTGTCCTGTTTGCCCAATAACCTTATGGGGTCGACTTGTCTAGATAGGTACAATAACTTCATAGTACATTATATCGAGCCAACCCCTTACAAGGTGGTCTAATAACCCATTGGCAAGTTAACATATTTGCGACACTTGTCAATACCAATGACGACCCTTCCATATAGAGGAATAATACATCTCTATAGGATTACAATAAATATATAAATGAAATACATTTCGAAGTTACATATACATCAACAAATTTTAAGAGTGGTGGAACTCGACCTCGATTAAACTTGTGAGGAAAATTATCTTGGAGAATAAGTGTCCTGACATAAAACCATGACCTTATCATAACTAGAACAAATTGCTCCAGACTTCCATTTGTGCTAAACAACACAATAAAATTTGAAAAAACAAAAGGAAAGTTTACAAGATGGCAAGCATTGTTTTGATGTTATAATTGTACTGTTCATGAGCACATTTCTGGGAAAGCAAAAATCATTCCTGACTTTTTAACAAGAGAATATTTGACACAGAAGTGTGTTGTTAATTTTTAAGAAGTGGGCATGAAGCAAGCGAGCCTGAAACAAGTGAGCCTAGTGCAAGCAAGCACGAGGCAAGCAAGCGTAGAATTTCAAAGCGGAATCCAGTGGGCCCATAACCCACAAGTAAACATGAAAATATCTGCTTGGACCAGAGGAAAAAATCATATCTATACTATCAATGATAATATGAGTTGGTTGGATTATATGCAAGACTGGAAACCTAGGTGGGAGTTGAGACATGATGAAGTATTAGATGCTAACTTACAGGGATTTGATGTTTTTATTAGACTAGTGCCAGAACTCAGAAGAATGCCTATGGGATCTAGTATTGTACCAGAGATGATTTACAACAACTCCTTGAGAAAAGCAGCTGATGCAAGCAATTGGTTAACTCACCTATACCATGATCTTAACTTAATCTCGACGGAGGGCTCTACACCTCACCCAGGGCTACGACTAGAACAACAATACTACTGTATTAACCGGATACGTTCTTTGGAAGCATGGCCACATTAAGATGCTAGTCTCGGGTTTCCAAGTACTACACACACTTATGAAAAATATAAAAAATTATGGTGGAAATTCTTGAGAAAAGAAAATACAGATAGAACATATTATACCATGCTAAAGTTTGGACCTCAAATGACACATATCCATGAGGATCCTGATTGGACTAGAGGCTGGTGGCGATCATTCAGCATCAACCTAAAAGCATTAGATCCAGGTGCTATTTATAATCTAAAACGGGAAGTTGGAGAATCTCTCGAACAGGTCAAAGATATTTTGTAGACAAAGCTTATTGAGGCTCAAATCCTTGGGTACTACGTTAAAAATGAATGACAGTGGCTTGTCAAAACCCACATAAACATCCACATGCATCAGAATAGATACGTGGTCCTGAGGTATGTTTATTCAAAGGCATGGGTTGTTGAATCCAACGTCTTTCGAGAATTATATGGTCCCCCATACTCTGATGAGCTGTAAATATCTCAAAAGTATTTGGCTATGAGTGGGGCCTATCCATTCAAATTGTCATAAAGATTGAAAAGAAAGTCTTTGTAACTATGTCATGATAATATAAAGAAAGCCCTCCTTTTATTTCTGTCAATATGATTGAAAATCTATGTTATGAATTAAATACCCCAAGTGAATATTACAAGTAATTGTCCAAAGGCAGCATTAGTTGGGAGTATGACTGAAATCTACCATTTTTCAAAACAGCTTACATGTTTACGGTTCTGTTTTTGCTTGATTCAATTACTTTCAGTCATCTAAGAAGACCATGCTTGAATAAGATTATACAAGTTCCACAACATTATATAAAATATTGTTTTTGAAGATTTGTGAACACTTATTAACCACCTAAAATATCTTACTTTTGAAAGTCATAAAACTTTTAGATGTTTTCCATAATGGTTAGTGATTTTTATTTTATATTATTATTGTTGAATATAAATATATTACTAAATGTGACTGGACTTCAATTACCGAGTTGATGAACCCAAACTGATGGGATGAGAGAGACTTTAGGGCCATGACGACAAAGTTGATAGTTGGATGGTTTGATATGGGTGTCAAGACCCAAAGGAGCAATAAAAGAAAGCTCATAATTGCGTGAATTTGTACTCATAAGAAAGATAAAGTGATCGTATTCCTCATCGCTTGAATGCCTACATGTTGAGAAAGGGAATGAGGATCAAGTAACATTATAAAAGGCGCTACACGTCACCTTTTAAGAGGTGCTATGCCTTGCGGTCATATCTAAACTATTTTCCCATGTTGCAGGTAGAACCAAACAGGTATTTGTCAGATCTGTCTTCCTCGAGCGAGGGGAGTTTAGGAAGGCTAGAGGAAAGTGAGACATCCAGTAGGTCTAGAAGAGTTGTATCAACTAGATGTCAAAAGACCAGAAGAAAATTCGATAAACGCAATGAATTTTTTCACGATCGAGGGGGATCATGTTCCTATGGTGATGAGACAAAAGACGACCTCGAGGTTCCCTTGAGGTATAGACATTTAGTGAAACAATGGGTACCCAAGGATCTTCCTCAACCGAACACATATTTTTGTGTGAACGATAGGATATATCGAATAGCACCGTCGTCAATACATGGTTTCAGGTTGTTCAGCATGGATGGCATAAGGGTCCCTTACAACACATGTACAAAACTGATGGAGTATGTTGGACCCTGTTACACCTACACAGATTGGATTCTCCTGGTCCAATTTACAAAAAGTATGCGTAGCTATGGATTGTCAACAAACTATTTACAGTTAAAAGACAAAAAACAAAATAAAGGAGCAACGTTGTACATGGACGGAAGGCCAAAGGCCACAGGGAATATTGCGGGGTTTATAAACAGTATACAACCAGGGTCTACAATTAAGCAACCAAACTGCGAATTTGAGGGGCGTGAAGGAAACCGTGTTTCTGTAGTTTCCATTAAATCAATATCTGCAGGGGAAGAGTTGCTTATTAATTACAATTTGAACCGAGTAGATACAAAAAAGGTTACTATGGGAGTGGTACATATAACAATTTACCCAACCTTTTATTAATGAATTTAACATATTAAGGATTTTTTCGTTAGTTTATTTCGTTTAAATTTTCCCTATTTACTTCACACGCTAGTGATCGGGATAAAACACCGTTAGCAGATGGTCGGAGGAGTACATCTTCCTCGAGGGATCAGGTATACATATTTGTAATAGTGCAAATATAATAAGAAAAAATAGTTGACTTTCACTATGTTTTTTATTTAGGTATCTGTAAGGGGAAACTCCCAGTTATTAGCAGATCGGGGCAAGTCACCTATGAGCATCAATCCGAGGAGTGGATCACTATCCTCTACGTTGCATGTATAACCCATTGGAATTGTTAATATAATTTTAGGAATCTATCATGATATAACTCAATAGTGTTTTATATATTTTTGTTGCAGCCCAGTGAATCGTTGTATGAAACAACATCAGAAGAATGTTCAGTAGATCCTGAAGTGGCCGAGATCCTTAAAGATGATAGAAAAATTGGTGAAGCCACAAACCAGTTTAAGATGATAGACAAATTGTTGGAAAAATTTAGTGCGGAACTCATTTCTCTACTAATCAAGTATCCGTAGACAAGCCAGAACCTGGTAAGGATTGAATTGTTGGAACGGAAATCTGAATCCTTGGGAGTAAGTTGAGGAATCTTGATTCATAAAATAATTCATTTATAACTTTATAATTTTCTCTTTTATATGATAGTACTGAACTTGTAAGACGTTGTTTGTATTTACAGAATTATCGAAAAATACACAATAGTGGTGGAGGCGATGTTGGCCCCAGCGAGGCTCGTGGAGAGACGTGGAATCATGAGCAAATGACTCCATGTGCATCGACTCCTTCACCATTGTTGTCAACTAAATAGTCGGTAACGTGTCCCCGGTCCTGAAAAAGATGATGTAGATATTTGAACACCTCCCCTCAAGCTATACTATGATGTGCAAAACATAATGTGGGGCCCTAGTAACTAAGACCAAAGGTCACCCCAATACAATAATCCAAAAAATGATGAAAATAAACTAAGTGAGGAAAGATGGAAAACTCAGTGGGAAGAAAGTCCCCCCTCAAGCTAAAGCATAATAATGGATCAATCTATCTCCACCATGATGGAACTCACCCCCAACAGTGAACGGAGGTAAGTGAACTTCTTCTCAGTGAAGCTCTTGGTGAAGATGTCTGCAATTTGCTCATCAGTAGGGCAATATTGCAGAATGATGGCGCGATCATGCACCAACTGTCGAATGTAGTGCATATGAATCTCAATGTGTTTGGTCCTCTGCCACTGAACTGGATCTGTGGAGATCTTGATAGCACTTTGATTATCACAAAAGAGGACAGTCAAAGTAGTGCCACCAAAACCAAACTCGGAAAGAATACCCTGCAACCAAACTGCCTGAATGCAGGCATTGACTGCCCCTCGATACTCTGCCTCTGCTAAAGAAAGTGCAATGGCTGCCTACTTTATGCTGGACCAGCAAATAGGGCCATGGACAATCATGAAAACATAACCGGAAGTGGAATTCTGATCAATGCTATCACCTGCCCAATCTGAATCAATAAAACCAATGAAATCAAGCTCAAAATCTACAGCATAATGTATGCCAAAATGTTTCGTACCTTGCACATACTGCAAGATCCTCTTGGCTGCTCGCTAATGAAGCTCATGGGGCTGCTGCATATACATTGGCATGGAACTCATGGAATATGAAATATCAGGCCTTGAGTGTGTCAAATAAAGTAGTGAACCAATCAACTGTCGATACATACTGCAATCTGCAAGCGGTGTAGAATCTCCCTCCTCAAGACTAATTCCTGAGAGGAATGGGAATGGGGCTGCCTTACATTCAACCATATTAAACTTCAATAATAGGTCGGAAGCATATTTTTATTGAGATATAGTGATCCCATCAAAATTTTGAGCTATCTCCAAGCCCAAAAAACAACTCAGCAAGCCCAAATCGCTCATGTCAAAAGCTAGATTTAAGGCAATTTTTAGCTTGTTTATTGAAGTAAGAGTGCTACCAGTAATGAGAAGATCATCAACATAAAGTACAATAACCAAAAAATTACCTTTAACTCACTGAAGATACACATTCAGATCAAATTTGCATCTTTGGAAATTCTGAGAAAGAAGGAAGGAGTCCATCTTTGCGTACCAAGCTCTTGGGGCCTGTTTTAACCCATACAAAGATTTCTTCAATCTGCAAACTAATGATGGATCTGATGTGTAGCTTTGTGGCTTCTGCATATATACCTCTTCAGCAAGATCTCCATGTAGAAATGCACTCTTCACATCCATGTGGTGCATTTCCCAGTGCTTGGATGTGGAAATTGCCAAAACAAAGCGGATGGAATCCATCTTTGCAACCGGTGCAAAGGTCTTAGTGTAGTCCACTCCTTGGACTTGGGAGAAACCTTTTTCCACCAAAATTGCTTTGTATTTGCTGATAGATCCATCAACAACAACTTTCGTGTGGTAGACCCATTTACACTTCACTAATTTTCTTCCAGGTGGAAGAGAAACTAGCTCCCATGTATTGTTCTTTTGAAGAGAACTGTACTCTTCATCCATGGCACTTTGCCATCTTGGATCTCGGTGGGAATGGTAGTATGTTTGGGGATATGAACTAGTCATCAAATAAAAAATCTCAGGAAGTAATGGATCAGAAAAAGAAAGATCCATACCTTCTCTTTGAAGGTCTGCTCTTGTTCGTCTCGGATCAATGGGATTTCCAAGGTTCGAACCAGTATATTGAAGAGTGTTTTGGGCCCACTTTGGTAACTGAGGAGGATCATAATGGTCGGATTCCGAACCTGATATTTCATGATCATCATGTGTTTCTAAAATATCAAAAATATCAGAACTCATACCTTCATTATCGCTGCACGGATCTTCTTCTGGTGAAGGCGGTGAAACGGCAGTTTCTTCCTCGACTAGTTGCAATTCTTGAAGTGGTTCTTCAAATTGCACACTGTGCTCTATGAATATCTTTTTAGATCTGATATCCATGAGTTTATATGCTTTTGATTCTTCCCCATATCCTATCAATATGCACTCAATACTTTGTGGATCCAAAGCTTGTCTCTTCTTGGAAGGAATTCTAGCCCTTGCAGTAGAGCCAAACACTCTCAAATATGACACATCCGGTTTGTGACCAAAGAATGCTTCGAAAGGAGTCATACCTTTCACGGATGAATGTGGAACACGGTTCTAGATGTGTGCAGAAAAATTGATTGCTTCATCCCAAAGATTTGCAGCCAAACCTTTTGATTCAATCATGCATGTAGCCATCTCTTTCAGTGACCAATTTTTCCTTTCCGCTACACCATTCTGCTGGGGTGTGTAGGGAATTGTATGTTGGATTTGAATTCCGCTTTCGGCACAAAGTTGCAGCAACTCGGCCTTGATATATTCTCCACCATTATTAGATCTAAGAGCTTTGATCTTTCTCTCAGTGGCGGTCTCAACAAAAGCCTTAAAATCCTTGAATTTTCCAAGCACTTCTGACTTGTTTTTGAGAAAAAATACCCATGTAAAGCAGGAAAAATAATCAATAAATGTAAAAACATACCTTGAACCATTTAATGACGTATGGGGAAGAGGACCACTGATATCAGAATGTATCAGCCCCAAAACTGTAGAAGCTTTTCCGCGGTCGAATTTGTGCTCGGGGTGCTTCCCAATAATGCAACCAGTGCATATTCCCTTCGAGAAACGGAGTTGTGGAAGACCATCTACCATGTAATTGTTTGATAACAGCAGCAAATACTTATAATTAAGATGTCCAAATATTTCATGCCAAAGCCTACTAACCTCATTACCATGTGTGCGAAGAGCAATGGGCTTTGCAAGTGGAATAAAGTGTGAAAACTCATAGCATTTTGCAGTGTGGTTCACCTTTCCGACTGCAACAAGTCTTCCACTTTTGATATCAAAAACTTCAACTGTATTAGGGATGAATGTAACTTGCTTCGGTTCACCAGTGTGTTTCATTTGATACACAAAAATAAGATTTGAAGCCAAGGAAGGCACATAGAGAACATTCTGAAAGCTTCCATGATCTACATGAATCGTACCTTTGCCCTTTGAAGAAATTTTTGAGTCATCTCCCAAATGGATGGGGATGGAGTTGTTTGGCTCGAATGAAGAAAAAGAATCAATATTTGCAGCCATATGATTCGATGCACCTGAATCTATCAAGAGAGTAGTGGGCTTCGAAACAGTTTCCATGAGTGCTTGTCCTCTTTCATGATCATCATTCCTATCCTTCTTCCTTGCACCGTCAGGAAGAGTTATGCTATTATTTTCCAAAAGGAGGGCCATTTGATATATAATCTTCTTCATGCATGAAATTTCGGGATGAAATCCACGGTTGCAATAAGTACATTTAGATTTTTCCTTACCCTCTTTACCCTTTTGCTTGAACTTCGAACTGGATGGTGCATCCGTTTGTTTTCCTTTCTCTCTTTGCTTGTGAGGTTCGAATTTGGGCTTCTCCTTCTTTTGCTTTACTTTACCATTCGAAATCTTGGGTCCTTAAACATATAGGGCTGAATCTTTGGAGCTTATGGACCCCATTTGAATCAACTTATCATGCTCTTTTGTGACGGACTCAATGAAGGCATTCAAGGTAGGCATCTTCCAATTCGGGGTAGTTAGCCGACCGGAATTGAAAGTAGAAACAAATACCGAATGGAGAGGATCAATTGCTTATCCTCTTTGATAACTCCACTGTTCTTCAATTGCATGTTCAAGTTCTTGAATTTTGTGAAGAATTCATTAATGGTCTCAAAATTCGTAGGACTAAGGGCAATCAATTCATTCTCTAATTGAAAGGCCCTAAGCTCGTCTTGCTTGCCAAATAGTGTTTCAAGTTGCTCCCATATATCTTTTGGATTCTTCAATCTGCTGAGATGGAAGTGAAGATATTTGGAGATGGAGAGACAAAGAAGACCATAAGCTTCATCAAGCTTGTTGTAGTGTTTGGTTCTATCTAACAAGGTGTTTGCCTCCAATTCAAGACCAAGAGTGACTCAGTAGTAACCTTTTGAACGTAATATGATCTCCATATCATCTTTCCAATCAAAATAATTGAATGGGGTGAGAATAGGCTTTGAAGAAGAGTATTCCATTGCTAGGAGCGAGTGCACACTGATGTAGAAATTCTTGCAAGGGCAAAGTAGCGAATGCAATTGATGGAGACAATAACCTGCAAATCACAATAAAACCAAGAACAATGAGGTTTAACAATCCACCCTTTTAGAGTTGCATCACACCTGGGATTGGAGATCAAGCAATGTTGAATGGGTCCAATGTATCAGATCCGGGATTTATGTGGAAACTCAAGCTTCTGGAGTGGTATTGGAAGTATTTTCAAGCTTTGCATGCACAGGAGTGAATGCCCTTGAGATCTTTCATGCCAAAACTTTTTGTAATTTTTTAGCAAATTCACTCAAATCCTCTTGTAGGAACACCTGCAGAAAAGAGATATTGTCCCTGTAATGGCTCTGATACAATGTAAAATTAGTCACAGTAGATCTAATGAACAAGTAAATCAATCACAACAGATGAACATAGAAAATATGGTGTAAAATTGTGTAAAAACATACACAGTGCTCAATATCCCAATAAGGGTGAATAATTACAATACAATCTGACAATGTGAGTGAGCAATTCGAATTGACTAAGAAGGTCATTCGAATAATTGAATGGAGTAGCTTGACTCCAACTAGGAGTCCTCATCATCAATCAGTGGTGGTCATCAATGCACAAGAACCAGTCATACAAGTGTCAAGTTGAGTCTAACTGAGTGTGTCATGTGTAACTAAAGTGTGTAGCACTGATATAGGGAAGGAGACTCAGTGGAGGGCGCATGGGAGGCTTAACTGAAGTCAGAACAAGTCATCTAGTCAATCTGGAGGTCCAATGGAGTGAAATAGTCAGTCGGGAGTGAAACTAGCCTCAAATCAAGGAGCATCGGAGCTAACTGAGTGTAACTGAAGTGGAACTGCAGTGGTAGGTGAAGAAGTGCACCCTTCTCTGGCAGTAGGTGAGAAGTGGGCGCCTTCCTGACTAGGAGGGATAAAAATCTGAAGTAAGTGGCTCCTGGGTGCTAGAATAAGGTAGGTAAGGTGCTGGAGGCATCACATGGTGACTGGGTTACATGCAAAATGCATGCAAACCCTAGAACTTGTACGCAAGGTCCTGAAAAAGATGATGTGGATATCCGAACACATAGATCTCATCCCAATAAAGATCGATAAGGTCCCAGGTAATTAATATACGTTGATCAAGTTACTGTTTATATACCGATAAAACGTTTTCTTTCAACTAATTATGATCATGGCATGATCGTTTCGCAGGAAATGATGTTTTCTATAAACAAATTAATGACGCGTGCTTGGATATCTTCGCGCCCACCATCCAACAAAAGGTGGGATAAACAACCAAAATGTTTAAAATATGAACTCATGCATTGGTTGGTTGGCCTGTTTGGAAACAAGACCTTCAATAAAGCCAAGGTCATGAAAAAGGCTGGACAACATGTGAAGGTTGTCCGAGACCAATATAGGACCCACCTGGAAAAAAACCCTAGGTATGAGCGCCCTCCAATGATTTCACCAATGGAGTGGAGAGATCGAGTGGAGGATGGAAGGGAGAGGGATCAGAGAAGAGAAGGAAAGATAACATCAGGCACAGGGAGGTATGCAATACTTTCTGCAACGTAATTCAAAACCTTATTATTATTGAATATTTCTATATCGAACTTGGAACATCTAACGTATTTCAACACTAGCATAGGCTGCCAGACACATCAAAGGCCACAAAGGAAAGACTTGAAAAAATAGGTTAGCACAAGCTTGGGCTTGGTGGTTATTCCAATTTCGTGGCACGATTTGTAAGTTTCGAAAAACCAATAATGCATACAAATAATAAATTGCAAATTATTTTTCATTTTATTGCATCGGAAAATGTTAATTAATGACGTTATGCAAATATGCAGGCCGAACGATTCAATGAACAAGCCACTGAGGAAGACATGAAGCTTGGCTTCAAGGAAGGCTTTGGAGCTATTGTTGAACGCTGAAAAAGCTTGTCTGGCCAAACGCAGTCTTCTGGTACCAATCCATCCGGTGCACAGGTAAATAAAATCTATATACTTTATTGAAGATTAACTGCTTGTGCAATCTATTCGTTATAAATACTTGACAAAAAATATTGGCTCTGTTTTGAGCAGGAAAGCAATGATCCCCCTAATGTCAAGGAGGGATAACAACAAATCAAAGATCATGCTTCGAATCCTGGTAATGAATTTATTCATATGCTACAATTTTATGTATAGCATTGAAAATGGTGAACATTAATTGTAGTTCACCATATTTCAACTGCAGAGCATGTAGAGGGTGAAACTGTACAGGTTGAGCCTAGACAAGAACATGAACTACATGATGTGGCCACACCAAGTAAAAAAACACCTTTGTAATGTTTTTTTTAAATGAAATACTTGTCATTACAATATCAAAATACAACGATGTAACATTTTCACATTGTTGCAGCAAATTTGAACCCCTTGCCGCAAAATCCACATCTAGATCAACACTCTAGGATGCAAACATCACCACAAGCACCTGATGAAGAACCAAGAACTGGAAGAGAAAGTCCAAATGTAGATGCTCCTCTTATAGATTATTTACCACTAAAGAGAAGAAAAACTAGTAAAAAGAAGTGACTGGAAAAATGTCGTCTAATTATTTTTTATAACAATATATCGTCCATGATTTTTGGCCTAATGAATGAATGAATGGTTTAATGGTTTAATGATTCAGTGTAGTAAACTATTACCTTTATTGAATGTCAGTTTCTATTGAATGAATGTGTTGACTGAATGAATGAATGGTTTATTGAATGTTATCTTTTATTGTATGAATGTGTTGACTGAATGAAACAATGGTTTAATGAATGGTAGATGAAAGTTCATGATGAAATATGGATGAATTTGCATGTACTTGTTTTTTTCAAGTACATGCATTGGGTATGGGGAATTGAGAGTGATGTGAGGGGGGGAGGGGCCATAAGAGCTTCCACCTTCATGTGGTTGGCCATGTTTAGTAGAGAATATTAAATTATTCTTGAAACAGAGAGGAGCTCAATGAATGGCTACGATGTTGGATTTATACAACCCACTTGCGTGTCATCTAAATTTTGACAATTTCTTAGAGCTTGTTGTGATGTTTGGTTGCTCATCATAAGCAATTTCAAGTTTCCACAACTTCAAAGGCTGAGTAAATGATGCACTGGAATCAATATCCTTAACCTTCTCTTTAATTTACATGAAATCAATATTCTTATAAACCTCACATTAAACCCTTCCAAAATGGTCTATTTACCATTGAAGCCTGACTTCTGAAGCATGATATTTGCAACTAATCTAGCATACACCAAAAACAATTAGAAACATGTTGCCTGTTTCCAATGTTCATCATTTTTTAGGGCTGCAACTTAACTGAGGAGATTCGAACCTGCGACCTATGTCTAGTCCCAAGGCTAACACCTTCAAGCTTGAAGTGCAACTAACAATGGGAGACCACCTTCAAGCAGCTTGATTCATTCTGCATGCATTTCATAGTGGGAGACGATGGGCTACCACCTTGCTTGATTCATTATGCATGCATTTCACTATGCAACAGTCTCAAATTCCCTCTGCGCTTTCCCTCAATTAGTTTCTCGATTTAGCATGACGCACGCCTGCCGTCCGAGGAGTGTTTCCAGCAGTGTAGAGTTTCATCCTGGCAATGGTGACGATTCATGGTATTATGTTTCCCTTCGAATGCAATATGAAAAACTCAAAGCTCTCATACGAAGGTTTGTCTAACAAATGTGATGGTTTCGGTTTCTCGATTCAGTATGACCCAAACAGTCACATTTGTCAGACAAAACTTCACAGTGGACTATGAGTTTTCCATATTGCAGATGAAGGGAAACATAATACCATGAATCGTCACCGTTGCTAGGCTGAAACTCAAGACCATTGGAAACACTCCTTGGACGACGGGCGTGGGTCATATTGAATTGAGAAACTAATTCAGGAAAAACACAGTGAATCTAAGACCGTTGAATAGTGAAATGTATGCAGAATGAATGAAGAGTACTGGGTGTCGAGAGAAATGGTTGTGGGACTTCGTATGAGAGGAAATGGCGATGGGAATTGATTGATAAGGTTAGGCTTGAAGGTGGTAGCCTTGGGACTAGAAATAGGTCCCAGGTTCGAATATTTTGTTCCATCCAAACCTATCAAGTGTACTTTTAGGTCAAAAATATTCTTGTAACAAAGCGATGAAAGATATTAGAAGCAAATGTGACAAAGCCCTGAAAGAAGTCCGTGTAACATAGTGGTTTGTGTTTGCAGGAATCCTTCAATTTACAGGGTGAAAATGGCCATAGAGCTACCACAGTTCGGAGATGTCAAAATTGTTGACCTAAAAGTGCACTTGATAGGTTTGGAATATGGAATATATTACCGTTGAAATCCTCTTTATGTTCATTCTATAGTTTTGAGAAAACCAGAGATATATGAAATGATGCATTATGACAGTCTGACTTCACATCCGCCTCTTGAAATCAAGGTAAGACTTGGATACGGCAAGACAAGTTCATATGATAGGGGGAGTAGTTGAAGCAAATGAAGTAAAAGTTCATTTGCTTCAACTACTCCTCCTATTGACTAATCTTGATATTGTGTCTTGTAAATTATCCTTGTACCTTGCCATCTTCATCAACATTTTGCTGTTGGTTTTTTCATGCTAAAATGCTCCCCCTTATGGCGCTACTTCAAACTTCAACAAGGTTCTGTCAAGTAAATTCATAAAAGGTAAGCATGCATCATCATTCCATACTCCCTCAAGTCTCTCTCTCTCTCTCTCTCATTTTTTTTGAATCGTGCTTACTGCCTCTCCATCCTCCCTCTTCTACAACATTACCATTTTCAAGCAACAAACTCCACAAATGCTTGGACTTCTCAATCATCTCCTCATTTTGATTTTTTTTAATGCAAGAACTCCTCTATTGCAATCATATTCAACACAATGTTGCTCTACTTCATCTCCACTCTTTTCCATAAACTCTTTATGATACAACTGCTATATTTTTACTTTGGTTTTATCAACTTTGTTTTCTTTTCTTGCAATTTCAAAGTCATCTGCAATGATATCAACACACTACACATTATGGGAATAAGACATTCACACTGTTTTCTTTTGTTGCACTTTCAAAGTCATCTGCAATGATATCAACACACTACACATTATGGGAATAAGACATTCACACTGTTTTCTTTTGTTGCACTTTCAAAGTCATCTGCAATGATATCAACACACTACACATTATGGGAATAAGACATTCACATTTGCATCTTCCACTATTACATCTAATTAAATATCATCTCCTTGCAACTCCACCATTGTAACACCACTCTCTTCTATAGTGTCATCTTCTACTACAACACCACTCACTACTGCAACATATATCCATTACAACGTTTCCATCATTTCTTGAGTTTCTTGTACAAGCTCCTTTACCCCCAATCTTTTCCTTATTGTATTTTGCTAAAATTAATTCTTCTACACCTTTATTTGGAATTATATCAACAACATACACTTCCAAACAATAATGTTTTTTTTTTTTAAAATTTCCCGGTGGTGTCGGATAACTGTCGGCCACAACAAAGACAACCGACGACTTTACCATAGATTTGACGGCAAAAGACGTTGGTGCTTAGCCATTTTCAAGTGGGATGGGCATCGGTTTTGCGACCTCCACAGTGCACCAAACCGGCGACTTTGTCATAGATCCGATGGCAAAAGACGTCGGTGCTCTGTCATTTTCAAGTGGGATCGGCGTCGGTTTTCCGACCTCCATAGTGCACAAAACCGACAACTTTGCCATAGCTCCGACGAAAAAAGACGTCGGTGCTCAGTCATTTTTAGTTGTGAGGGGCATCAGTTATCCGACCACCACAGTGAAAAATATCGACGACTATGCCATAGATCCAACGGCAAAAAGACGTCGGATCCAAGCCCTTTTCAGTTGTGAAAGGCGTCGGTTATCCGACTGCAGGAAGAGTCGAATAACTAACGACATCTGAGCCGTCGATTTTAATCCGAAATTGGATCGACATTAAAAAAATAGTGAGGTTGTCGAATAGTCAACCACAAGATGTAGAAAATTTGACTTTGTGGCCGTCGGATTTTGGGTCCAAAAAACCTAGTGAATGGATTTGGAATGAAAATATACATTAGCAACAAAAATTTGAGATGAAAGATTTCGGTGAAGATCAAGCTCCCAACAATGGCTCCAATTCACATACTACAACATCAACACCTCAATCTACTTCAATATCTCAGTCAACACCTAGATATCACCCAAGTGATAGCTGACGGTCATATGGCACCCTAGTGAAGACAAGAAGTCTTAGGGAAATATACGAGGTAACTCAAGGTAATGATGATGATGATTTAATTTCTGATTTTGCTTTATTTTCTGATGCTAATCCAATATGTTTTGCATAAGCAATTACGTATGAAAGTTGGAAAATGGCCATGGATGAAGAAATTCAGGTAATAGAGAAAATCAAACTTGGAAATTGGTGAAACTTCCAGAAGAAAAAGATGTGATAGGTGTAAAATGGGTCTATAAGACAAAGTTTAATGCTAATGGAAATGTTGTAAAACATAAAGCAAGACTAGTTGCAAAGGGTTTTTCACAACAACCCAAGATTTATTACAATGAGACTTTTGCTCCAGTAGCTAGACTAGACTCGGGAGTGAAATCATCCTTGTACCTACCAAACACATGTTAATATTGCTAGTTGTAAGATTGATGATTCCCCTACCCATTCTAGCCTTGGAACTCTGGAAGAAGGGTGGAATTCTTGAGAGACTAAATAGGAAGAGAAAGAATTTATACTCCTTACATTGGATAGACTGAGTTGGGAGATGAATGGCTGATTGTTGTATGTGATACTATAGTTCACTTGAATTAACTATATAGTTGGGTTGGGTGTGAGAGGTTCAGAGAAAATTTGTGGAGTTTTCCTTTTGTGGCTTTACAACCCCAACTCAGGGGTGGTATTCTTTTCAAAAGATTGAAGATAAAGATTCTCCTAAGGTTGGGAGGAGTGTTCCCCACCCATAGCTAGTTTCCACTTCATATAATTTTTTACTCTAATCCCATGGTTGCAATTTTGTATGGTAAAGAGTCGATTTATAAATTTGGTAATGTTTAAACTGTTGCAGACATAGCTAATATAGCTTGCTAATATCTTGGTTAATCATTGAACTAGCTATGATTTTTTGCGGTTTTACTAGGTGTTTTAAACTTAGGAAATCATGAGATAAGGTGTACCTTTGTTTTATTGAAATTGTTGGGCATTTGACGAGCAATACAACCTAGAAAATAATGGGTCAACTAATACCACCATTTTTATTATGTTTATTGGTCATTTGATGAGCATATAATTCAAAAACATTAGGGCAAATGTAAGGCAATGATTGTTGCTTTTCCTTTCCAAACTGCCAAGTGTAGAACAATTATGGAAATCACTCAACATAGTAGAGATTTTCCATGGTTTTCCCTAGCGCTAGAAGAATCCACAAGAAAGGCTAGAGAAGGTATCTACATACATATCTATATCCCTACAACCTTGTCTGTATCTATAATCACAAGGGGCTTTTCTTCTCTCCCTCTTCCATTTTCCTTTGATATCATTTGGGATCTAACTGTTGTTGCTACTCATGTTAATAAACAACCTATCATTTATTTTAGAGAGACCATGGAATCGTCTGAAACACCCAAGTTTAGAGAAACTTACCTCCTTTGGTTTCGACCTCATCAAAAAGTTTAGACATTAAACCAAAACTACACATGTTATGCATTATGCTGAAAAAATAATAATTTCAGGATTTTGGATAGTATTTCAATAGACATTGTAGGCTACCATTATACTGAGTAAGGCCTTTTCCTCATCAATTATGACTAAAAACGTTTTGAAAAGTTGTAGAAATTTCTCTTCCAGACATACATAGGCTTGCAACATTGTTTAATATATGTATATCCTATTACTGTTTTATGATGATATTAGATCTATGTTAGTTGGTCTCAATGATTTCTAGTAATTTCCATGCTAGGATATCGTTTTGGTCTTCTTATTAGAAAAATGAAAGGAATGATATGCATTCTTTTGTATTTATAATCTGAACTTTTGTTGCCTGGTATTAGGGAATATATATAAGGCAACAAATTTTCCTTTAGAAATTTTCTTTATGGCTGTAGTGATGTTTTATTAGGGAAAACAGGTTGATTAGTATTGTAATTAGAGTAAATGATCTTAAATGCTTCAAAGTGATTTTACTTTGCCATAATTTTAAGGATCTACTAAAGAACATGGAGATAGATTTACACTAGCGTGAAATAAACCTTATTGATTTCTCGAGGGCTTTAAGAAATAATGATGTTTTGAGCTCATTCTTATCGGTTATAAACTAGTTGACATAGTTGTAGCTTAATGTAGTTGAAGTTCTAGGTGTAAGTATGAATAATTGTTAATGCACTCATATTGTTTTGAGTTTTGAATATGCATGCAAATGAAATTTGATGGAAATTGTTGAGGTTAAGTGTTAGAACTGTCAAGGAATATACACAGAAATCATCTCCAATGTTTAATTGTGGTTGTGCGTAAGCTAATAAATGGATGCATATGATGAATGTTTACTTTTTATATTATAAGATGTTATGCTCATTTCCACTTGTGTTCAAATGGGTTTAAATATTAGAAAAGAAAAGAATAACCTTAGAAGTGTCAACATTGTTGTACATATCTATTGAATATAATACTACTAGAAAGTGTCTTCAGTGTTCAAATGTAATTCTTTGAGTAGATAAATGAGAGTGGGTTGAGTTTTAGCAAGTCATCGGAATGCTACAAATTCCTAAGCTTTTCTCTTGAAGGAAGCTTGTATTTTTTTTATGATTAGTGTGCTTAATATGGATACCAGGGATAGCACAAAACGGTATCATAGAAAGCGACTACACTTGAACCTCATGGGTAATGTGAATGAGCATGCATATAAAACTTGAAAGGTATAGATGTTAATAATGGCATGAGGATGTCAACAACAACGATACAAGGTCTGAAGCATCAATACACTATTATATGTTCTCATGTCAATGAGATATCCAAAAACAAAACTAAGAAGAAGATACAGCTACAAATAATCTTAAATGTAACAGAATTGAAGCTTTTAAATGAAAATGTTGGCTCTCAAATGACTTGTTATATCTTTTGTGACCTCAACATTTTATATCCACTACAACATTACAACTAAACTATACCAGGAAAAAACCAGAATAAACATTCTAGTATGATGAAGCTTGGTTCAGCCGTATGTTTATACTTAAAATGTAGGTAAAATGAAGAAAAAGATAATAGATTTTAAGATTCAAGAAAATAGAAAAGTAAGAAAAAATATTAGATTATAACGTTTATTTATACCTCAACCTTGGAGATCCTTTTATAGGGGTTAGTAAACTTTATTAATAATGTAAAATTATATTACAACTAATATATAAGTTTATGCCATTTTCAAATAATATAATGATACTATGTTAAACAAAATACAAATAATATAATGAAACTATGCTAAACAAAATACAAATAATATAATGAAACTATGCTCAACAAAATTGTGCTTCTTAATAGGCATGTACATACATAAATCGGTTTACTCGATGGACTAGGGAATAAGACAAGAAATTGTAATTTATATCTAAAAGTGCCTCCATAATTTATTTTTAAAATTGTAATTTATAAGACTGAATTATAGTGCTCCAATAACAAATAGTAATATTGGGACCATAATTAAGGATTTGAAGCAAACAATTCTAAAAAAACTACAAAAATACCACAACTTTCAAAGTAATAACAAATTTATGTTAACCAATAATATTAAAAAAATACAAGTTTATACCTTACGTATGAAAGACAAAACCACAATAAAGATAAGTGCCATATTACGATAGGTTTTGAATGCAACTAAGCATACATGCAAAATCCTACCTTCAAAATGTCGAAGTTATTTTGTGCACAACCTTAGAGATTATGTTTTGTTTGCTTTTAACGTGACTACTAAAATGAAATAGTGACCACTTTTTGCAACTATGATCTCTCATGTGCTAATCAATGTTGACATTTTGAGAAGATAGAACATCATGTCAATCCTCACTAATAACTAAAAGGTTCCACAATGTTAAGTTGAAATGAATATTACAAAATAAATTTCATTTGGAGTTCCATCAACAATGAAACAAATAGGATTTATTTAAGTTGTTGCTAGTAAACATATACTGTATTATTGAAATGCTATTTAACCTTTAAAAATTATTTAGAGTTCCATCAACAATTAAACAAATAGGATTTATTTAAGTTGTTGCTAGTAAACATATAGTATATTATTGAAATGTTATTTAACTTTTAAAAATTTAAATACAAAATTTGGCAGATGTCCTCCTTAGGGTGTGTAGGATTTCTAGCATCAGTGGACATGCTTTATTTGTGAGTTTTGCAACTTGTAGCTTGCTTCATAAATCCCACGAATTTACCCAGCCTAAATTATCATTTTGAAAACCTATTCTGTGGGGTTGAATTGTTATTTACATACCTCTTGGGAAATCAATTTAAATATCTAGTGTGGATATGATTCAAGTGGATATCGGTGGCCATCCACCTCTTCCACCAACTCAAGATGGTTGTCTAGCTGGGAAATTTTGTTAGGATTTTTCTGGGATTTTTTAGGTCATAAACTTATGGGTTTGTTTTGAGGGCATAAACAATCATTTTTGGCCCAGAAAGCTCTACGGCATGTGTTTATCTTAGCAACGGGGTTCGTCTTCGCAACAACATTTTGATCGTCAATTGTACTTATACGTTATAGATTTCCAGTGGGATATTATACGCACCAAACAGAGCTCATATGTGAAAGTTATGCTTCCAAGAAATTGATGTAAAAGTTATGCCTAAAAATACCTTTTCGCGTTATTTTTAGAGAAAATACTTTTTGGCACTTTTCCTCCTAGGGTTAGGGTTTTGGACCTTTAGGGTTCTTGATTTATGTTAAAAAACCATCTCTTCGGCCTCTTGTATTAGATTTTGCAAATGAGCTTAGCTTCCATCTCTGTCCCTTTAGAGATAAGCTACCACCATTCTAGCCAGTGTATGTTCTACGGTATCCTGTTATTTTATTCATTAATAGAAATTGGGTTTTCATTGTAATACTACGCTCTCTATTATACTTCTATGTGTGTTTCAGTTCATTCCCTATACAATCTATATTAGTGGTATTAGAGCAATTTGCTCTTTTTTTTCTTGGTGCATGTCCCTGATGAGGTCAAAGTATAGAGAGTTGGATCTCGAGCTAGTTTCACTAGAAGATGACTTCTCTCGCAATCTCAGTGACCTCCCATGGCAGGGGACAAGCTAGATGAAGGAGCAGGAGATCCTATCAACATGTTGCTTGAGGAATCCCTCACATGATAGAGGAAAGAGATTATGGATAACTTCGCTCAGATCATTCAATGACTACCATAGATGGTCGAGGTACCTTCAACGAGTAGTCATTTAGGAGGTGCAACACCATTCAAGGTAAAATTGAACTTCAATATCCCTTTATTTGAAGGCCAGATAGATGTATATTACTTGGAAAATGGTTAAAATTCTTAGAATGTTATTACTCTATTAAAAGAAAATCAACATTGAAAAGATCACCTTCGTGCTCCTTAAATCCCTTTCCCATGTCAAAGATTGGTGGGACGGTTACTGGGAGAGATAGAACGAAGATGAATATACACTATTCATGGAAAGACCCACTTGGGAAGTCTTTGTGGATGTCCTCAAGGAGTAATTCTACCCTATTGTAAGATATGATGACAAATACATGAGACAGATGAATTTGCGCGTCAGCAAAGAGACCAAACGGGGTTGAAGTCATACCTTGCACTCAAAGATGAGTATCAAAGACTCTGAGCGAAAATTGGTTTTGAAGTACCGTAGTGGCCTACATAGGTACAAACAAGCAGAGATGGATTTTTTGGACATGTCCTCACTGGGAGCCACTTACCACTATGTTGTCAAGATTGAGCAGAAATTTAAGCAGCATAATAAGCGAGAGTTTGGGTCTCCAAATTTCTCACAACATAAGTATGGTAAAGGCATCCCTAACTCGCAGCAAAAGGTGTAGAGCAAGGATATTCAACCTCAAGAAAACCAGTCGAAGGTGCAGGAAAAGAAGGGAAATGAGAAGTTAAAAAAGGACACTTTGAAGTGGTGTGAGTTCCACAAAATCCCCTGGAATGACACTGATGAATTCCAATCGAAACAGTCACTATTGGTTGAGCTTAAAGAAAGGGATTTGTAACCTAACTCAGAATCTGATTCTGAATAGGATGAGGGGAAATAGATCATTGATGTGGAACCCAATGCTACCATCAAAACCATAAATATCCAATTAGAGGAGCCAGAAGAGCTTGAAGAGGGGGAGTGCCTCGTCCATTCATAGATGCCGGTGAAGGGGACCCCAATGCATTTCATTGTTGATAGTAGGAGCCAAAAAAAACTTGATCTCAACTAAGGTCATCAATATATTGAAGCTACCGACAATGCCACACCCCATGATTCACTCTGGAAGTGAAAAGAAGATCACAACAACATCCATGACCTCTACATAAGAGATTTCCATCCAATAGAAGCATGTGGGAAAAGTAGTAGAAGAATATAGATATCTCTTCACCTCACCATCTCGGGTGCCTCTACACTGCTAAGTCGGGCATTCAATTAACTTGGTACTCATTGCACCTACACATAATCGCCCGGTCTAAAGGCATTTGCTACTAGAAAATGAAGAAATCAAACACCAAATTCATGAATTAATATAAAAGGGGCACTTCTGATCAAGCTCCCCACCTTGCAGGAGCCCAATTATGTTTTTTCATAAGAAACATGGTACATGGCGACTTTGTATTGATTATAGATCTCTAAACAAAATCACAGTCAGGAATCGGTATCCAATTCCATGGATTGATGATCTTCTTGACACACTAAAGGGGGACAAGTATTCCAATAATATTGATATGAATTTCAGCTACCACCAGTTATCGATTGAGAAAGTTAATGCTTGGAATATTTCCTTCAAGTCTAGGGAAGGCCTTTGTGAGTGGTTGGTCATGCCTTTTTCCTTGAATGATGCTCCATCAACTTTCTTGCAAATTATGGATGACATTTTGCAGCCCTTCATCAATTATTTTGTGGTCGTATATACAAACGACATCCTCATCTTCAGTAAGAATTGGGTCGAGCATTTGTAGCACTTTCAACAGGTCCTCAACACCCTACCACAACATAAATTATATGCTAATATAGAGAAATGCTCTTTTGGAATGCAAAGAATCCAATATTTAGGATACATCGTGGATGAGCATGGTCTACATGTGGATCCAACCAAGATCCAAGTTATTCATAACTGACTATCCCCATAAAATCTAATCAAGCTCTATAGTTTCTTAGGCCTTGCCAAATTCTATTGTCGCTTCATATTGGGGTTCTCTCATATTGATTCTCCCCTCATCCAAGTGACCAAGGGTGGGTCCAAAGTCAATTTTGTTTGGGCTAAGCCACAACAAAAATCATTTGAGGTTCTGAAACACCGGTACTTACCTTACTAGATATGCCACAACCCTTGATATTGAGATAGATGACTCAGACTATGATGTTGGCACAATCCTCACTCAACGCGTTATCCAATGTCATACCACAGTGAGATGATATTAGATGCAATCCACAAATACCCCACCTATGATAAGGAAATGTATTCCATTGTACAAGACTAGAGCCAATGGAAACATTACATTCTAGGAAAAAGGACAGTCATCCACACTGATCACAAGCCCCTACAATTCATGCAAACATAGGGAAAGTTATAGAATCATCACCATCAAAAGTGGTCCACATACTTACAGTAATTCCACCTAAACATTAAATATAATAATGGAAGCACAAATTGAGTTGATGGATTCCTTAGTCAACCTCCAATTGTATCCTTGACTACGGTGCTCAACGCATGTGTCCATGAAACCTTGGGGTGGCCCCAACTATATGATACTGATCCTGAATTTTCTACCACCTATCAAGCACTGGGTGTAGGAACACTAGTTGCATGCTTTCATCTCTGGGTGAAAGAACACTAGTTGCATGCTTTCATCTCTGGGTGCAGGAACACTAGTTGCATGCTTTCATCTCATGTAGACCATCTCTATGTTCCTTCAATCAAGTGTGGAAAGATGATTTGGAAATATCATTACAATTGTGTCGCAGGGAAATTTGGTGTGGAAAAGACGGTAGCAGTATTGCACAAGTATTTTTATTGGCCAAATCTCTGAAAAGATGTCAACAAGTATATCAGATCGTGCATTGCATGTGCCATCGCTAAACCTACCATTAAGAGTCAAGGGTTGTACACCACTCTACTTAATCTAGATCGGCCATGGGATTCCATCTCCATGGATTACATTTCAATACTACCTTCAACCAAGTAAGGTAATGACTATGTATTTTTGGTTGTTGATTGCTTCTCTAAGATGACCATTTTGACACCCTGCAAGCCTAGAGTATCACAGTCGAGGCCATTGATAATTTCTTCTTTAAATGTGTTTGGGTTCATTTCAGGCTACTACAAACTATCATTTCAAATTGATACAACAAGTTCTTGAGCACATTTTGGTCTGACCTATGGTCACTAATGGACACCAAGCTCTCCAAATCAACTCCCTTTCACCCCCAAACCGATGTACAAACATAAGTGGTAAACATGATTATTGTGCATATTCTAAGAATGTACAATTCCAAACATCCCCACATGTGGGAAGATATCCTTCCCTATGTTCAACACAGATATAATAGAGATCTTCATAACTTTATTGGTCGCATCCCTTTTCAAGCGTGCTTAGGGTTCCAACCATTGGTCCCAATTGATGTAGCTCTACCTCTTTCATCCACAAGAGGAATCTTCCCACGCTCAAACTAAGGTTGACATGGAACCATATTTGTTGAATGGATTCAACACATCCACCAACAAGTTCATGGAATTTTTGAGAAATCCAATGCCAAGTATAAGAAACAATATGATCAGCACTAGGTTCCCCATAATTTTCAGGTTGGTGACAAGGTCTTGTTGCATTTGCAAAAATAGCACCTCATGGGCCCCCATAGGAAGATCTGACTAATCCAATATGGGCCTTACACCATCACCAAGGTTATGGGTGAAAATTATTTTGAATTGAGTATTCCTCCTTTCATTGGCTTACACCTAGTATTTAATGTGGAGTAGCTTCACCCATATTTCCCACCTCTATTGGACACCTCATACGTGGTTGATAAATTGGATCCTACAAAACTCAATCTTGACTACATTGAGTAAGATACAGTGGATTGAATCATGGACACAAAGATGAAGGGCACTCGCCAACATACAATACAACTCTATCAAGTAGTCAAAGCAGGACAACTTCTTCACCAAGGAAAATGTCTCACCCAACTTCAAATTCAACAGAATTTTCCCCATCTCATGTAGGAACTTAATGCAATGGAGACCATTTCTTCCTAAGGGGGGAGGGCTGATCCAAGTGGATATCAGTGGCCACCTACCTCTTCCACTGACTCAACATGGTTCTCCGGTTAGGAAATTTTGTTAGGATTTTCTAGGATTTTCTAGGATTTTCTGGGTACTAAACTTATGGGCCTATTTTGAGGGCCTAAACAATGTTTAGACCCAGCAACAACATGCCTAGATAACATTCATTTCTTATATATAATGTAATTGAGCCTGAAAAATCATTGTTATTATTGGCAGTCATGTATATGAAATTTTTAACTAGGAAAACACATTTAGAAAAACAATTCATTGTTTGTCAATGCATTTATAATTGGTTAAATTTGTTGGCTAGGATGAGGAGTCATGAAGTGTAGCGATAAATAAGTAGAACATAAAATTGTTGTTGTACATGCAATAGAGTAATTAGATGAAAATGCAAGGGTTTGCATGGCAGTGTTTACTTATGAATACATATAGCATTTGAGAAAGTTTATTGTTCTACAACGAGTGTGAATGGCTCATTGTTTCTCTAGTTATTGTCCTTTTAGTTCTAGTTTATTTAGCATTATGTGGAATTAATATAACACAATGAATTAAATTGTAAGAACCATTTTGACAAATTGTTCCAGTGGAATATCCACCGTAGTTTACAGATAGAATATCCAAGCGATTACATATAACTAAATGGAAGTCATATGTCAACCCAACATTTTCCACAACCCATGCATTTGGAGCTCCATTGGTTTTTATTGTTGATGTAGATGACCATTTTCTATCAATGGTTGAAAAACCTTCGATGCAAGGCGTGGGAGATGAAGTTAGAGGAAGCATCTTTATGGGCAATTAATGCAAGACTGGATTTGAATTTTTTATTGATGCAACATTCTTGTATTCCATTCCTTTATTTCACTGATTTTTTTAGCTCAAAATCTATAGTAGAGTTCATAATATATGTATTGCTATAAAATTCTAGGCTTTTGGACATCTTGTAAACAACCTAATTTGTTTCAAGATGGAACCATGTTGTTAATACCTTTCAAGCAAGTCTCACTTGGAAGGGGAGTCCCTGATATATAAGGAAGGTAAGATCGCTAATCCATAGAGAAGGAGGAAGGCCCCTGTTAGTCCTAAAGTCTACCAACTAGACTACAGAGAAGCAGAGTTTAGGCACCTCAGTGTTTAGAAGCTGATTTTTGTTCATTTTTGGATAACTATGGGGATCAAGAAACAAAATCACTTAATCATAACATATAAATAAAAATCTGAAAACATCAGATAATTGCATGCATAAGGATATATAATATAAAAGATGAAAGGGAATAACTAATCAAAAGATACGGATTAGGTTCAAATCATAGGTGATACAAAGAAAAATAGACAATTTTAAAATCATTGCATCATAAGAAACTCAGGTGTTCAAAAATGAATTTTAAACATCTTTCTGCAATAACATTCATTTGTATGTGCATGCATTTATACAGAAAACATCTATATAAATAAAAAGTACACTCAACAGTTCAAACAGAACTACAAAACATTAAGAAACATATAGATTTAAACCTAGCTCCCAAATATCAAACAATCATCCATCTCATAAAATAAATCCTCACGCAACAATATATATATATATCACGTTGTCATAATGGTATCTTGTATATTATCGACCCTCATCTCTCTCCAACCAAAACTCAAGCAAAGATTTACAATATATAGGAAAAATAATTTTGGATAAGTTGTTTCTAGATCCACTTATCTAGGATCGAATTGTACCAAAATAGAAAATTACAAAATAACAAAATTAAAGTTCTAAATGACTTGACTATGACATGTGTCTTTTCTAACTAAAATTTCTCATCTAATCAAAGTCTTCTAGCTACTTTTGCCAGAACAACAAAGCCATCTAATGCATGAGCCTTCTTTTGTAATCAGTTGCATTCTTTCTGGATTTGATTTAATCTCTTCTCGAGCTCTCCTTTCTCTTTTATAAGCTTGATGTTCTGTTCTTTCGTCGTCTTCCTTATTTTCACCACCTCTTCTACCACCTGTACTAACTCTGAATAATTCTTATTTACCTCTTGTAAATCCTGTTTTAGCATCTTATTTGCCTACATCAAACCATCATTAATCTTATTTACATGCTCATTTTGAAATTTGAATTGATCAATTTCTTTCTTATGTTTGTCTCTTTCAAACTCTTTCAAAACACATCTAAATTCTCATGAACTTCATCTGCAGCATTGTATTTGTTGAAATTCGTTTATTTCTTTGAGGATTCAACAACATCTTTCTCTTTAACATCAGAGATTAATGATTTTGTTTTCTCTTCTAGGTCTTCATCATCATCAAAGCTATAGGGGTAATTTTTCTGAACAAGATCCGGAACCTTTTTCAAACTCTGATCAATGTTATTGAGCACTTCATTTAGTGCAGATTCCAATACCCTTACCCTTTTTTATTCTTCATCATCCAATGATTCCTGCACATTTATAGTTTGATCCTTTTTAATCTTAGGGTCCAACATAGCCCTCATGTTCAATCTTAACTTATTTACAGGACAATTCTTAGGCTTTTGGCACACCTTGACTAGTTTAGATGAACTTTCTGTAGGATTTGAAGGTTTTCCAAGAGAAGGATCCAATTTCTGATTTAACTTGACTGTTTTCTCTTTATCAACAGAATTCCTACATGTGTCAAAATATTGTATTCCTTCATCTTCGAATCTACCCTGCTCAAACTTAGGAGTCAGAATAGTCATTTCTTCCTCAAAAGATTTAGATTTGTGTTGATCTTATGTTTCTTTTTAAGAATGAGAATTTGATATATTAACTGTTTTTTTATCAGAAGAAATCTTCGTGGCCTTTTTCCTAACAGGGTTTTGTTTCTTTTTATTTTCTTCTGGATCCTTAGATTCGACTTTGAAACTAGACCAGAATAGAAAATGAGTCTAGGATGTCTTATGTTTTTCTAGCTCTTTGGTTATTAACAATTTAACCAACCCATGGTGAAATATGCTATGACTGGAAGATTCCGGATGATTTTGTGCCCTAGTGGCCATCTTACTTAAGCTCTTCATAAATTAATAGGGTAGGTTTAACCTTTTAGTACCTGATATATGTTGGAGGAACCGCATGTGGTAGAGGTAAATAGTGGTGAATCTCCCCTCGCATGTAACATATCTTCGAGCAATCTATAGAATGTCGCGCCAACCCTCCAACAAACATAGCCTATGTTTTAATTTACGCAAGAGTGGATTGATTTACTTTGCTGCAACACATATTAGATGGCCAATGTTAGTAAGGAAATCGTAGCCTACATATATTTTGCATGATAACCTTGAAATAACAAGACGTTACAATAAGTTGATCATTTATGTTGTGAATTGATTGTTTTCATATGAAAATAATTTTCCCCAACACTTGGGACAAATGTTAAGGTGCCAACTATAGATAGTTTGGTTTGCTCTTAAAATGTTGATATGATCTCCCATGTTCTAAAATTCTCAATGGTTGTTTGTGGGGTTCTTTGTGGCATACAGTTGATTGGTTGTTTATCACTAATGTTTGTACTGTTCTTATTCCTATTTTGTTGCATATAGCTATAGGAAACAAACTATCTTTGAATGGCTTCAAGACATATATCATTCAATGGGATACTCAAGCAATAGTGTGTGGCAGTGCATCTTTGCTTCCTACGAATTCAAGGATCCTTCTGTGAAGAGACAAAGTTGATGAGAAGATGTAGAAAATATAAATTCCTATCTTGATATACAAATTGTTGTCTTTGGTACTAAAATATAGATTCATTGTTGTCCCAAGATTAAAATGTGGATTTGTTGAAAGGTGATAGAAGGTTAGAGAAGAAACAATAACCTCAGTGTTATTTATTCCAAAAGTTTCCATTTCATGATATTGCAATTTTCTAAGTACATCCTCATTATTGGTTGAAGTAAACAACCTCATTGATGTTGAAATATTGTAACTTCTAAGAATATTATATTTGTACTTCCGAAGATGTTCCCTTCCTCCGAGGTGACCCTATTGTATATCCAGAGATTTTTATTCCTCCGATGGATTGTGGTAACTAGGGTTATTAGATCTCCCATGTGGGGGGGTCGGCCCTGAGTTAATTTATTAGGGGTTATTAGACTCTCTTAGGAGAGGTCGGCCCCATAGGGTAAAAATTCAGTCGGGAAACAAGTATAAGTAGAGGAGGATGTTCCTCACTTATCTCACTCTTCCATCACTCAGAAAGTAGTGCAAAAGTGAGAGAGAGGTCTGCATAGGAGGTAGAGAAGGAGCTCTAGTCTTGGACTACATCTTGTATTTGGTTGATCATCTTTATTGAGGAAAGCTTTGCTGGGTTTTCTACCCCATGAGGGTTTCCCAAGGTAAAATATTTTTCTATCTTGTGATTATGTTTCTTTCAATGATCTTTCTAGTCAAATTAGTATAAACTCAACATGGTATCAGAGCTAGCCTGAATAGGACATCTTTCACAAGGTGAAAATATCTCTCTCTCTTCCTCCGGTGAAAATTAGGGTTTCTATAAAAGTTGGAATTCTTGGATTTTGATTACATGGTTGGATATCCCTCCTCAAAATCAAACTTTTGAGCCCTAGATCGAACTTTTGGGTTAGGTAGAACTCCGGGAAAGTCAAACCCTAGTTTGACAAAAAGTGTGGAAAACCAGAAAACCAGAACCAGATTTCTACAGCAGGTCCGAAGTTCGTTGATCAAGTTTGGGGGCTGAAAAAATGAAGTTTCCAGAATGTAAGTACATCAATCACCTCGCCTCCGTCAAGCCAATCTCTTGGTTAGGTCAGTTTTTCATTTTTGGTAATCTCTTGGGCAAGATAGCCTCAAGCACTAAGATTGAGGACAAGCTAGAAGGTATAGAGAATTTTCGAGCATGGAAATATAGAATTGGTCTCATTCTTGAAGAGAATGATCTTGTCCAATATATCAAGGATGAAGTTGCAGAACCTGAGGAAGATGAAGCCAAAGAGAAGTATAGGAAGGACCTAATTAGGGCAAAGAGAATCATTGTTGATTCTATTAAGGACCACTTGATTCCCCAAGTGGCATCCAAGAAGACTCCAAAGGAAATGTATGATGCCCTAGGTAGAATGTATGAAGGAAGGAACATCAATAGAAAGATGAATCTGAGAGCTCAATTGAAGAGCACCAAGATGAATAAAGGAGAATCCATTCAAGACTATTTCTCAAGGGTTTCCCAGCTCAAGGAACAACTAGATGCCATTGGAGATACCCTTGATGAAGATGAAATAGTCATGACTACTCTAAATGGTCTAACTAGACTTTGGGAGTCATTCATCCAAACTATGTGTGCAAGAAAAGAAAGTATGAAGTTTGATGTGGTATGGGAAGATTGCATTCAAGAAGAGGCTAGGGTAGCCAACAGAGAAGCCCTGTTGAAGGAATATGATCAAGCTTTGGCCATTCACACTAGAATAAGAAGGAGTCACTACAACTCCATGAAAAATGGCCACAAGAAATCTCACCCTCCACATAGATTTCAAAAGAAGGAATGAGTAAGCTCAGAAAGAGACCTCTCCTCAGTTAAGTGTTACAGTTGTCACAAACTAGGACACTTTGCTAGAAATTGTCCTTCAAAGAAGAAAAAGAATTTCCACAAAAGACATCATGCACATCTAGCAGAAGATGATAGTGAAGAAGAAGAAGAGGTAACACCTAAAAGGAAGAGGACCAAGGTAGAGGAAGAAGACGATGCAAAAGAATATGTTCTATTCTCTGCACTCTCTAGGTCAGTAACACCTGGAGAAGACACATGGATTATTGATAGTGGTGCTTCAAAGCATATGACAGGTCAAAAGAAGACTCTCTCAAGACTTGAATAAAAGACCTCCCCTCAGAAGGTATCTCTAGGAGATGACTATCAATATCCCATCAAGGGAATTGGTGAAGCAAGCTACAAGCTCGATTTTGGAACTCCATTGAAGATGAAAGAAATATTATATGTACCAGGTTTGAAGAAGAACCTACTCTCTATCTCTGCTTTGGATAAGAAATGTTATAGGGTTGCATTCATAGATGGGCAAGTACTAATGTGGCCCAAAGGAAAATCAATTGAGGATTCAATTGTTATTGGTGAAGAGGAAGGAGGTCTATACAAACTCAAGGGCCATCCAAAAGCTGCCCTTGTTCATGAAGCCACTATCCCAAGTGAGCTATGGCACAGAAGGCTTGCTCACATTAACTACAAAGCATTACCTCATGTGATCAAAGTAGTCATAGGACTACCAGACTTAAAGATTGACCATGATGGTACTTGCAAAGGATGTGCAAAAGGGAAGAATATCAAGAACCCGTTCCCAAAGAGTGAAACAAAGACTAAGAGTACATTGAAATTGATTCACTTAGATGTATGTGGACCAATGCCATCCACATCCTTGAGTGGATATGAATACTACCTCACATTCATTGATGACTACTCAAGAAAGACTTGGATATATTTCCTAAAGGGAAAATATGAAGTCTTTGGAAAGTTCAAGGAATTCAAAGCCTTGGTAGAAAACCACTCAGAAAAGAAGATTAAGGTACTCAGAATAGATAATGGTGGAGAATATACTTCAAAATATTTTGAAGTCTTTTGTAAAGAAGCCGGAATCAAGAGGTAACTAACCACTCCCTACAATCCCCAACAAAATGGTGTTGCAGAAAGAAAGAATAGAACCATTATGGAGGCAGTAAACACAATGATACATGATCAAGACCTACCCATGTATTTATGGGCTGAAGCAGCCAGGATAGCAGTATATGTGTAAAATAGACTGTCTCATAGTGCTCTTGATTTCAAAACCCCAGAAGAAGTATTCACATGGAAGAAGCCTGAGGTAAGTCATCTTAAGATATTTGGATGCCCAGTATACATTCACATTCCAAAAGAAAAGAGGACCAAGCTAGATCTTTCTGGGAAGAAAGGAATATTTGTTGGATATTGTGAGGAATCCAAAGCATTCAGAATATACATCCCATGATTCCATCATATGGAAATAAGTAGGGATGTGACATTTGATGAAGAGGAAGCTCTCAATAGATCTAGGAAGTGCCAACATGAAGAAGTATATGTGGAAGAGGCACCTTCTAGAATCACAGAAGCTGCAACCACCCCTAAAGAAACAATTCCTGAAGATCATGACATGATGGAACCACAAGAACCCCCTGTCATAGAAATTTCAAGGAAGAGAAAGCCAGCATGGGCAAGAGACACTATACTAGGAGCTGAAAGATATGGAGCTCCTAAAGGCTCCACCAAGGTAAGCAAGAAACAAAAGACATTCTCCAACTATGTGGCTTTGATGTGTGATCTTGTAGATAAAGAACCCACCAATTATGAGGATGCATCTCATAAGAAAGTGTGGGTAGAGGCAATGACGGAGGAATACCAATCAATAATGAAGAATGATGTTTGGGATATAGTTCCCAAACCAAAGGATAAGAGTGTGGTATCCTCCAAATGGATATACAAGATAAAGCATGCTGCGGATGGCAGCATTGAAAAGTATAAAGCAAGATTTGTGGCCAGAGGATTCTCTCAGAAAGAGGGAATTGACTATGAAGAAACATTTGCACCAGTTGCAAGGTACACTTCCATTAGGACCATCATGGCACTTCTATCCATGATGAAGTGGAAATTACACCAGATGGATGTGAAGACAGCCTTCCTGAATGGTATGATTGAGGAGGAAGTGTACACAGAACAACCAAAAGGATTTGAGGTGGAAGATGGAAGAACCCATGTATGCAAACTAAAGAAGGCCTTGTATGGGCTGAAGCAAGCTCCCAGAGCTTGGTATGGCAGAATTGACAGTTTCTTAACTAGCCTGGGTTTTACCAAGAGTAAAGCTGATCCAAACCTTTATCTCAAAGTTATGAATGATGAACCTATCATATTGTTGCTATATGTGGATGATCTATTTCTGACTGGAAATGAGAAACAGATTATCGAATGCAAGAAGAAACTCTCTTTAGAGTTTGAGATGAAAGATCTCAAACTGATGCACTACTTCTTAGGTCTAGAAGTATGGCAAGGTCCAGAGGGAATCTTTCTCAACCAAGGAAAATATGCTGTGGAAATATTGAAGAGATTTGACATGTTGGAATGTAAAGCCATGGCCACTCCCATGGATTCCAACCTGAAGCTGTTAGCTGATGACTCATCGAAGTTAGTGGATATAACTCTGTACATACAGATTATTGGGTCATTGATGTATTTGACAAATACCAGACCAGATATATGCTTTGTTGTGAATACGTTGAGTTAATATCTAGTGGAACCTAGACGAGTTCACCTGATAGCTGCAAAGCATGTGATGAGGTACCTAAAAGGTACGATAGACTTTGGTCTATGTTATCTTGGAGATCATGATTTCAAATTGCATGGCTACACTGATGATGATTGGGCAGGAAATGTATCAGAAAGGAAAAGTACATCAGGAGGATGTTATTGTCTAAGATCTGCCATGATCTCATGGTTTAGCAAGAAGCAGTCTAGTGTGGCTCTCAGTACAACTGAAGCAGAATACATAGCTGCTTGCTCTGCTAGTTGTGAAGTAGTATGGATTCAAAAACTATTATTAGTACTATTTGACTTAGAGATCGACCCCACTGTGATCATGTGTGACAACCAAAGTTGTATCAAGATGACAGAGAATCCAGTGTTCCATGATAAGTCAAAGCACATAGAGATCCAATATTTTTATATACGGGATATGGTGCAGAAAAGGAGCTATCAAGCTCGAGTATGTGAGTACTAACGAACAAGTTGCTGATATATTGACCAAACCTCTGTCTCGAGTAAAGTTTGAGTATTTCCGAGACAAGCTTGGTGTAGTTCAGAAGGACCCTCCTCGAAAGGGGGAGTGATATGGTCACTGATGATTAGATTGCCTGCATCGACAATGAGGTAGATTATTTGGATACCTATATTGGTGATGCCGACAGTGAGGTTGGTGAATGGTCCTTAGACAGGGTCTAAGTTGACGAGGAGATTGCATCATCCTTGAACACATGTTCTAAAAGGATCCGTAGACATATGTCTCTAAGAAAGAATATGGATTGCATCGTCCTTGAACACATGTTCTAAAAAGATCCGTAGACATATGTCTCCGAGAATGTGGTCCCTAGTGGACGAGAGGGGATTGTATCTTCCCCGGACTTCTGTCCCATAATTGATCCGTAGACAGATGTCTCCGAGAATGAATTCCTTAGTGGACAGGTGGGGATTGTATCTTCCCTGGACTTCGATCCCAGAATTGATCCATAGACAGATGTCTCCGAGAATGAAGTCCTTAGTGGACAGGTGAGGATTGTATCTTCCCCGAACTTTGGTCCCAGAATTGATCCGTATACAGAGGTATCAAAGAATGAAGTCCTTAGTGGACAGGTGGGGATTGTATCTTCCTCGGACTTCGGTCCCATAATTGATCCGTAGACATCTATCTTCAAAAATTGTGATAGGACTGCATCGTCCCTGAGCTTTTAGTTCAAAATGTACGTGGAAAATCCTAGATCTGATCTAGGTCACATCCAGTATGAAAAAGGACTGGCACTGTGCTCGAGATTGCATCGTCCCTAGACATGAGATTTGTCTTAAAAGGATCACGGACTGCATCGTCCCTAGACATGAGATTTGTCTTAAAAGGATCACGGACTGCATCGTCCCTAGACATGAGATTTTTCTTAAAAGGATCATGGACTGCATCGTCCCTAGACATGAGATTTGTCTTAAAAGGATCATGGACTGTATCGTCCCTAGACATTAGATTTGTCTTAAAAGGATCATTTACTGCATCGTCCCTAGACATGAGATTTGTCTTAAAAGGATCAGGATTGATCATCCTGTAAGTAAGATCTGGATTGTATCGTCCATAGACATGAGAGATGTCTTAAAGTGAGAAGGATTGATCATCCTGGAATTGGATCATGTGTATTGCAGATGATGCTGTAGATCAAAATGATCCAGATGTTGTAGATCGAGATGATCCAGATGTTGTATATCAAGATGATCCAGATGCTGTAGATCGAGATGATCCAGATGTTGTAGATCGAGATGATCTAGATGTTGTAGATGTTGTAGATCGAGATGATCCAAATGCTGTAGATCGAGATGATCTAGATGCTGTAGATCGAGATGATCCAGATGCTGTAGATCAAGATGATCGAGATGATGATACTGTTGATCGAGATGATCCAGATACTCCTGATCGAGATGATCGATATGATGATATTGATCGAGAGGATCCAGTTGATGACGATGCTGTAGCTGATCGAGTGCTGCATAATATGAAGACTCAATATTGATGATGCTGATACTCCAGTATTGAAGACCTGAAGATATTCCAGTAACTAGTTGAGTTACTGATGATGTTGAGAAAGCTTCCAATGATTTATAGATGTATCATGTACCATGTAGTTGATGACTCCTTGCTCCTGCAGATGTTGTTATAATATCCTTCTCGCTAAGGGGGAGTGTTGAAATATTGTAACTTCTAAGAATATTATATTTGTACTTCCGGAGATGTTCCCTTCCTCCGAGGTGACCCTATTGTATATCCGGAGATGTTTATTCCTCCTATGGATTATGGTAACTAGGGTTATTAGATATCCCATGTGGGGGGTCGGCCCTGAGTTAATTTATTAGGGGTTATTAGACTCTCTTAGGAGAGGTCGGACCCATAGGGTAAAACGTCAGTCGGGAAACAAGTATAAGTAGAGGACGATGTTCCTCACTTATCTCACTCTTCCATCACTCGGAAAGTAGCGCACAAGTGAGAGAGAGGTCTGCATAGGAGGTAGAGAAGGAGCTCTAGTCTTGGACTACATCTTGTATTTGGTTGATCATCTTTATTGAGGAAAGCTTTGTTGGGTTTTCTACCCCATGAGGGTTTCCCAGGGTAAAATATCTGTCTATCTTGTGATTATGTTTCTTTCAGTGATCTTGCTAGTCAAATTAGTATAAACTTAACAATTGAAAGGTAAATTTGTGGATGTTTATTCCACAAATGAGCCTCAACTTGGATTCAATTCTCGAATAGATTTGCAAATTTGTTGAATTACAAGATGCGTTTTGGAGTATTTTTTCCTTTATCTTGTAATCAAGTGCATTCACAGTTGAGACTAACACCCTTCATTTTATGATTTTTTTGAGTGTTTGTAAAAAGGGTGGAGTTGCAAGAATCCCTTCACTATTTGAGTGGGTCATTAGGCACAGTTTTTCAATGGATGAAATCAATAGTTTAGTAGAGTTACCGAACACTCTATTTCTATTCTCTATCAAAAACATTTTCATGATCGACAATACAAATCTCACTTATATTCGATATCATGCAAAAGACTCACAAGATTGTAATATCCCCAATTAAAAATCAGAGATATTAACTCTAGATTTAACTACAAGAAGGAACTAATAAAAAAATTTAACTAAAAATCCCCTTAATTAGAGCTTTCCTAAACACCTCCTAACATGCTCGAATTTGTCCCAATCAGCCTTGGATGGATCCTAACAATCCCAAACACACTCAAACTAATCACCAACATACTTCTAGTTTAGGTTAGGGAAGTTTTACAAACAAATACTTATGGATGTATGACCAATTTTTACATATTTTACATAGATCAAACAATGACTCTTCCTAATTGACCCAAACTCTTTCCTAACAGCTCCAAATTGACCTGAAAAGACCCAAATACATATGAATGGCTCTCCAATAGAATTCAGAGGAATTTTATGGGAGCTTTGAACACTTTACATAGACATTTATAACTGAGGGTGTATTAGCATAATTGTACAGGTTGACCGACCGGTAAAATGATCATAACTTGGGAATACATAAACATTTTGGGATGAACTAAAAAGTGTTTCCTACTGAAAAAATACAATACCAATGCAATGTAATATGTTTCAAAACCAAAAAACACTCGGAAATGGTCCAACTAGAAACTAACGTTCGGCCCCCAAAACCCCAGTGCAATATTGTAAACATACATAACTATACAACTCCAAAATAGACACTAAAATCTTCCAAATACACTTAATTCGATCCAAATAGATTAATAATAGATATTATAGGCTCATATTAATGTTTCATACCCATACACGAAGTTTACACAACCATACATTTATAGATCTACTCTTGGAATTACAGATATATACATAGTGAAACTAGTGCTTGCCATATTTAGCAATGTATGAGGAAAAAACACTGTGATTTTCATTAAGAGGGGGACATTTACAGAGATTATATTAATGGATTAAATAGAATATTGAAATATAGAGAAATATCTGCTTAAGAGAGAGAATATATGTTTTTTACAGAGCCATGGAAGAAAGAGATATGAATGTTGCTCCGGATGAGTAGTTTTGTTCCACTGTTGCGCCCTCCTTCGGTAGATTTCAACCCAAATATTTAGATATGAAACTGTGAGTTCCCCCTCCATCAAATGTTCATGATTTATATCCATTATAACATCCTTCATTAATTTTATATAGCCATATGTGTGCCCTCCTCAAGTAGAAACCACCACAAATTACTAGTGTTCTGAAACACCATAAACTACAGACTGCTTCATTGGAACTCGAACACACCACCATGAATTCAATCCCACTACTAGATGAACATAAACACCCAAATAAATATCTGTATATAAATTTGAAATTTATTTCCCCTCTAAATCAATTTCCATGAAGCACGGTGAAGAGATCTGTATGATCTCCTCCTCTCTACTAGCTAGGGTGGAATCTTTCACCACCAAAACTAGTTCACAATTGCAATGGGAACATCTCCCAAGATAGAAAGGGGATCATATACCAAGCTATGAAATCCACAATATCTCTCCTATTCAAAATAAAATAAAAACCAATTCCAAAATCCCTTTCCCAAGAGGCATGTATCCTTTTTATAGACTCCATTGAGCCCTTCCCCCCTCATTCTAGAATTCTCTCATAAAATATTTATTGAAATATTAATAAATGTTATTTTCATGAGAGAATGGGTCCTTAGAACACATTTACATCATTTCCTAATGTCATTTTACCCAATAGTACTTTACCTCACTTGGAAATTCGAATTAGTTATGCATAGTCAATTTTTGCAAAAGTTACACCTTCATGTGGGCCCACCTTCACCTATAGCGCCCTCCTTGGATAAAAATAGGACCCGCGACATGTCATATTGTGTCATAAAGTGTCATAAGTTTTCATAGGACTTGATTCTTTTCATAAGTTTAAGATTCCTTTTTGGCGTTACACTTCCACAAGTGCACCCTCAATGGCTATTTTAAGCTAGATGCCTCTTCATGAAACTTCTTGGGATTTACTCTTTCTTAGAATTTAAATTTGCTTCTATCATGAACCTTCTTTCACCTTGGAATTCGAATTTGGATCTGCTTATCTTGATTTGGGGGGGTTACAACTCATGTGGGGCCCAATTTCCACCTCCTATGCACCCTCCTTGTCCATTTTTTACTAATATTGGATTAATAATAAATATTGGACCTCATACATTACAATTTCATGACCCATGACACCACCTTAATAATTTATCATGAACTTACCAAGTAACTTAGGCCATTGCTCCCCCTAGTCTAATGGAGTGGCCCCTATAAAAAATTTGGGGATATGACAAAGACACACTTGATTTTCTACAACTTGATTCACAACTTCTACAAGAAGAAACACAATCTGAACTTGTTCCTATTTAGAACAATCCTCTTTATGATTCCTTTCAACAACCTACACATAATGACGCCACTTCATAAGAAAAAGAAAATGAAGATGAAGTTAGGCATAATAAGGTTCCTAACTGGTCTTGGATATGACAAGGAAAATATCAATCATATATATGTGTGTGTGTGTGTGTGTGTGTCATATGAAAGAATTCATTCTTGAGTAATGACACATCTTGCAGTTGAGAGATCTTCTCCTCACCTTGTTCTTGATAGGGGGTAATGATAGACCGTCAGAAACAAGTGAACGAGAACAAGCGAGTTGAAACAAGCAAGCCTAAACCAATGCCAAAGTCATATCCAGAACCTTGTTCCAAGTTCCAGACCCTTAAGATAAAGCCACCTAGCCAGAGTTAGAGCTGCGGCATTGAACTAGATTCAGAGCCATGTTCTAGTGAGCATGATTTGGTTTGTGGTCATCCTAAAACCACCCATTCAGTAGAATAATTCGGCCTCCTATTGCTTCTATTAGACATCATTTTGGGTGTGGCCTTTAAACCACCATTTAAACAAGGAACCATTGAGACCTAGGGCCAAGTTCTAGAGAGAACTGCGTAGTGCAAACTTGAGTCAGATCCAAGTTCAAGAGAACCATTGAGCCAAAACTAGACATATTGCCAAGTTCCAGAGTTTGTGTTCATCCTAAAATCACCCATTTAGTAGAATACTTTAGCTTATGCTAGCCTTTGATTTATAGAGCACTTTTAGCCATTTACGGCTCCATATTTCAGCTCTATGCTTGGACTCATATACACCCCTTCGGATTAAGGGGGGTTGTTAAAAATATTAATCCTTTGAGGGTTAATCATTGTATTCCTATTCATGTGAGATGAAGACTATGAGTCACAATGAATAGTAACAACCATCGGGAATCCAAGATACACCTTGGAATTGGGAATCCAAGGGTCATTCTCAATGTATTAATAAGTACATTTGTTAATGAGAAAAGTATCTCACACTTATCTGTCTCTTGTGTATTTGGATTTGTGTTAGTCAATTGTTTATCTTCCCTATTGGGCATCCTAACGACAATGACTATATTACCTTTATATATGCTTATTCACTCATTTCCTATGTGGGCCTTCATTAGGTTGACCTTATTAGATATACATTTACTTAGGTGGGTTTTTAAGGAATATTCACCCATTTGAAGCCTCACATTTTACAATGACCACCACATTTCAGAAATCATCCATTAGCAATTATGATTTGGGATTCGTTCATAGCATTGATGTAGTAATGGGTTTCTTGGACCACATGATGATGAATGAAGTTATGTGTGCTACAACTGCCAATTAAGACAATGAATTTGTGATGGCAGATGTAGCCAATCAATTTGAGGATTTGGGGGGCATAAATACCAGTCAATGCATACAAGTACAGCTAGGGTTCCACCTCCTACATATTAGGCAGGAGAATGTCTTCCATAAATGGATGCGGGGAAAATTTTAAGCATCCATATTTTTCTTAAAGTGTATAAATCTTGGTGAATCTTATTAATTCTTAAATTTCCAACCATAAAATGTTGGGCAATATTTTTGTAAAAAGATTTTGAAATTTCTAAGAATTTTATATAGTTTCCAGACAAGTTTGGTGATTTTTAAAGTTAAAAAATGTTATCCCATGGAATTTGCACAAATCAACTTAGAAAAGAAATGGAAATTGGTGAATCTCTTTTTGGAAAAAAAAAAAGTTGAAAATTATCCCATGGGCTAAATTTCGCCCCTGAATTTTTCTCTATATGGGTGATGGACCTTTGAGGGTATAGCTTCAACATCATTATTAGAAGTGTACTATGAAATGGACACAAATAATTATTGTTCCTTGCATTTATGCCTCAAGGAATATTTTTCACCATAGTTGTAGCAGAGGACTTTAAGTTGGCATTCCACAATTTCATTTATGGTTAACTTGTGGATCATAGAGGGGGAGAGAATAAGGAGGGATTTGGGGGAAGGGAAATAGTGGGAGGGGGATAGGGAATAAATGAGCGCTTTTTTATTTGAGCATTCATCACTTTTTGGGTTTACCAATAGCTATGAGTGGCTTCCAAGAAAGTAGTAGGACAAGCCATTAATACCTATGCACATATCTCTTCTTTCATACCACTAATAAAGAATTCCTTGAAAAAAATATCAAACATAACTTTGGTGTAGATGGATAGCTACTCGAAAGCATATATGAATCCTTCGACTGTGCTAGAATGTTTAAGGTTGGTCATCCCAATTAATGAATGTCTGAGACAAATTATGTCCAATAAATATAGCCCCCATGGGATTTCTTGTTACATTTCCAATGTTGCCAATGTTCAACATCCAAATTTAAGACACCTACATGAAGTTTCATCCAGTCATCTACGATGCCATGCAAGTAAAAGTAATGTTCCATCTAAGTGACCCATGTTGTGGGTATGCACCCATCGAATTTGTTGAAATTGACTTTAGGAAGAATGGGACACATGTGATTCATCTAATCACATACAAGTGGTGTGGATTGATGGCCATTGGAATTGGATTATTCAACCCCTTTCTATTTGGGAGGTTGTAACTTCCATTGGTAACCAAAATATTGTGAAGTGAATATATGATTATGCATTGGCATGAGTTTGGACATTTGGTCAAGTATTTACTCCAAATTAGCTAACTTGGCATGGATGTTAGCAGTATTTTGTTGAGCATAGGAGTGATTGCAATCTATCTTGTGTTGTAACTCATAATACTGAGTTTCTAGGTGGGAGAATTTGTTGGAGAGATCTACATCTCAAATGTTAGCCATAGAGATGTGGGTCCACAAAAAGGGTTATTGGAGAGTGTTACCAATGCGATCATCTTGGCCCAAGGATTTTGTTGAGATAGGTCTCAAATAAGGGAGTAGGAAGGACACATATTTGTTTTTAAAAAAAATTATATGGACTCCCACACGAATATTAATGCATTGACATGATTCCCAAATTCTTAATACACCATTTTTTATGTAGGATTTCATGGACTATTGACAAACATGGTTTCCAGGGTCCTAAGGACAAGGAGGTGCAATATTCTACAACTCTCTGATATACTTGTAGTTTCCAACAATAGTATTCATCCTAATCCCTCAAGGAACTAACTAAGGAGGCTCAATTATACCCTTAGTTATACTACCCAAGTACCAGAGAGTAATATTTTTGAGTGTTGTGCTTAGTGCACTATAGCAACACAATGGTTGGTTGGATTATCTAAAATTAGTTTCAAGTATCCTAGGGGACTTCTGATATACCTGAGGGTGTATGAAAGTGAACTTTCATATACAAGTGTTGTATGATGTGGTACTACATGAAGGGGTACCAACATGGGTTACAAGGGTGTCCAACCAAGTGAAACCTCTTGTATGTCCTACATGTATTCTTCCCATACCACAAATTTACCCATTGCACGACATATCATTTTGTAATGTGTATATGCTCAAATATGTCTCTAGTCTAATTTTTTTTTGCTAAAAATATCAGTTCAGGAAAGTATATTTTGATAGCCAAACACATGTCATATACCATAATAGTATATTTTGATACCACTTACCTTATGTCTGATATATGTAACTTATACAAACTAAATATAATAACATGTGCAGACATGACTTGGTTTTATATATGGTTACAATTTGTCGTATACAAATGATTTTAAAATTACACAAGGAATGTCCAATGGGTATAATGATGGGTAACATTGTGTCTTATATCACTCTAATTTTTTTTAGGTTGTTGGACACTGTGAACACTATATTTTTTTTTAATTTTAAGCATGTTTTCTAATTGAGTATGGCATTCAATATTTTTTAATATCCTATGGGGCATCATGGGATGCATAAGAAGGATCTCCCACAATCATTAAAAATGCTAGCTTCTAAGCTAACCCATTCTATTCAATTACCAACAATAATCTCTTTGTCAAACTACAACATGAATTGCTCACTCAACTAACAAGGAATTTTTTTCCAAACATATTTAGTATGCCTAATCTAATAGAGCAAGGACATAGTAAGTACATATCTCATGGTAAGAACGATCACCTACTCTATTCTTTATTGTCATAAATTTGTATTCATTATCCAAACTTTGTTGCTTTATTGGCATAAATTTGTATGCAATACACAAGCTATTACATATAACTTAATGGAAGTCATATGTCAACTCAACATTTTCTGCATCTTATGCATTTAGAGCTCCATTGATTTTTATTGTCGATGTAGATGAACATTTTCTATCAATGGTTGAAAATATTCGATGTGAAGGCATGAGAGTTGATGTTAGAGGGAGCATATTTATGGTAAATTAGTGTAGGATTGGATTTGAATTTTTGAATTTGAAATGATATTCATTTTCTTTTGGTGTGGCATTGTTGTATTCCATTCCTTTTTTTTACCAAGTTTTTTAGCTCAAAATCTATGGTAGAGTTCATAATAATGTATTGCTATAAAATTCTAGGCTTTTGGGAATCCTGTAAACAACCTAATTTGTTTCAAGTTATAAACATGTTGTTAATACCTTTCAGGAAAGTCTCACTTGGAAGGGGCACCTATGATAGCTAAGGAAGATAAGATCCCTAATCCCTAGAGAAGAAGGAATTCCCCATAGGGTGATCTTCCAAGCATAAAATGAGAGAAGGGTAGAACTATAAATAAGGGTGAGCATACTTAATAAATCGAGTGAATAAAAGAAAGAGCTTGACTTCGTCCAAGCAAATTCTTTCTTGAATTGCATGTTCCTCACAAATTCCTTTGCCATTTTCTTGACCCACTCATACAAGTTCGTTCGTCCTCTATTGATAAGCTTCAACAAGAGTTTCTTGTCCTCAATTTGATGGTTCATGTGCAAGTCTATATGCAAACTTCTTAATATCCATGGGTATTGATTTAGAAATATTGTGTGAGACTCTTTGAAGAATTCCACACTTGATTGTGTAAGTGTTAATCGGTTTCTTCTAGCATAAATATTTAGGGATTTCCCCATATTTCTCTACCACCACTCACAAATCTCTTCGTCACTCAACATCTATGCATGCATGCAACTATCCTACAAGTCCTAGATCACATGTACTATCATCAACATAATCATTGTTGTAATATAAGGGATTACATAGTAAAATAAGTTACCAATAATGCAGTTATCGAACCATAATATACATGCATGCATTAATAGAAGGAGAAAGAGGGGATAGAGTAATCGTGGAACCAACAACAAGTAGTCTTTATTGATCTTGGTTAACCCAACTAGTTGGTCAACTGACCTAACCACCTAATCAACTACATCTTTGATCAAATTACTCCATTACATTGGTCGACTATTTGACCTAATCAACTAGTCAACTAGGCCCCTCCAACAATACCTTTGGAGAATCTAATCACAGATTAAAATATGAGAGAAGATGTTTTCTCCTTGAATTGTTTAATCATTGAAACCCCAAGTTTACATGTCCTACATCCTACATCCTATAATGACCAAATGAATAGAAATTGATTTTTATAAGCATTTTGTTGTACTAACCATTGGCCTATTTTTAATTTAGACTCTAGTAAAAAAAATGTAAATAGATGAAAAGAAAAAATAGTATAACTCTCTAATCATTACTATAAACTTTACAAATATATTAATAAAAAATTCCAATGTAAATATCTTCTATATTTTCACTCACAATCATTATTAAATTTATACTTTCTTTAAATAAATATAACAATATCATAACTATCATCCATTTCTTTAAACAACTACAACATTATGCTTTATATTTTCCCTCATTACTTTCATCCAATTTATTTTTTCTTCAAACTCTTACAAGTCACTATTTCCCTTTTGTAATCCCTTACTCTATTCAAATTAGAATTTAATTTATTATTTATATATTTATCCTTAAATTTAAGTTTTAATTTTATATTTTATTATTATTTCTTAATTAACTAGTAACAATTAATTTTAATGGTTATATCTTTTCTTTTATTCTATTCCATCAATCATTCTCTCTTTTCTTTTTATTTACACACTTTTTTAAGGACATAGAGATTGATGTTGAATCCACCAAAAATTCCCTACATATCTAAATCTACACACAATGAAAATCTAGAAAGTTTAGCACAATACTTCTTGTTTTCTATAAACTACTCTATGTTTTTCCCATTCAAATACTACCCACTCTTCATCTCTTGTTAAGCTTCCAAAAACAACAATTTCTCTTCATGAATTTATTTGTATATACTCTTGTTTAAATTGTTCATTCTATAGAACATTCACAATTGGAGTAAGCTAAACGATAGAAGATTTGCAATTATTGAACCATTTTTTGTGGAATCCATCAATGTGATTTTTGTTGAAATCACAATATTCATTGCTCAAATAGCAATTTTGATTGTATATGAGTATGCAATTCCAACAACCTAAAACTGCAATTTTATCAATTTCAATCAAATTTGTTTAACCAAACCCTTGGGTAGAATGTTACCCCGTATATGAAGTAAAGTACTCCAAATTCATCATAGTGATAACCTCATTCCTGCTTGTTCATCATACAATACTTGGAACCCATGAAATTACTAAGACCACTGATCACTTAGGGATATAAGCCAATCCTAACTTAAGCTTAACTCTAACACTAATGGTATCAGCTATTGTAAACTTTCATATTATTTATGGGGATTTTATCTTTCGTTACAAAGTTGTTTTGGTTGATAGTTTAACATAAAATGCATTTATTGTCCATGTAAAATGCTTTTCTCCTTGGATTAGGTGAAGATTTTATCCATTTGATGGCTTTCAACAATTAATTTCATTCCATGGTGCATGTCATAGTTTGGAACGTTTGATGGAGAAGTTTTGCAGCGATTGGTGGAGAATGAATTCTCAAGCAGGTCATATACGCGAGACCACTGGTTTCCATTGAATAACAAGTTCGAGTTCAACTCCATAGATTTTTTCTATGGGTGAATAAATTAAGTTCTTCCCAGCCGGCCACATTCCAGCAGCCCGAGGGAAGTGGCTCCAGTGACTGATTGATATTCGTTTTGTCACTCACTCATTCAACTTGTGCTATTGGGTTTGGTATCATATGTACCAGATTTTGTCATCAAAAGAATTGATATGGTGAGATTGGGATTCTACTATTTCCATGTCTTGGGTCGCCGTTTTCTGAAAAAAAAAAAGTTCACTCATTGGGCAGCGCTCAGGAGGACCGGTACAGTCTGGTCCTCTAAAGCTTCAAGCTCTCACTAAAGTCAAGAGCAATGGTTGTTCCAAGTTTGTCGTCACATTTAGCACGGTGTACTATAATCCATCTGACCCCACAGAGATCGTTGTGAAAAATCGGACTTAGAAAGTCCAAGCAATTTGTTCGGAACGTGAGCAGCAAAGATTTGATTTGTTTTCGAAAAGACTTGCTATGTAGGATCTTCTTGTTTGTGAAACAAACTTATTTGTGGCACAAGAGATCTCGTATCTCCTTTGAACAGTCCATAAAACCTTTTAACTAATTACATAACAATTTCCTTTTTTTTCAAATAGAAAAAGCACAACTTGCTATTCAAAGAGTAGAATCAAAGTTGTACATTTGAGCACAATATTATGAGAATATACAATAAAACTAATACAGCAGTAAGACTATCTAAGTCCTATCTCGACAAAAACAAAAACTGATCCATGACATGAAAGATCATCCCGATCTGGACCCATACAGAAGTTGAAGACATAATCTAGTAAATCTGGTAGATGTCGGAAGTGAGCTTGGTTCCACCTTTGAATTCCTCATACAACAGCTAACCCTCTGCCACCTCGACTGCAAGTTTAGAGAGCAGATCTGACTAGCCATTGTAACACCGGTATATATGATGATTCTCAAAGCTTGGAAAATATTTTGTGAGACTGGTTACTCGAGAGCATAAGTCATCCAATTGAGGAACTTGAAGGGAAGAGGATCCCTTAACCCAATCAATGATAACTTTAGAGTCCCCAAAAACGGAAAGATTGCTCACATGTTGAAATTTTGCAAAAAACATGAGCCCCCATAATGCAAGTAACTCCGCTCTAGTATTGGAACCCCATCCAACACCAAGATGTAGGTGAAAAAAATGGTCACGGGATTGCTTCAGAATCATTCCACCCCCACATGATCCGAGATTGGAAGCGTCGTCAAAGAAACCGCATGGCCACACCTTCGATAATACATAATTGGATCTCAATCCTTTTGTAGGAGTGTATTGAAAACTACAGGTATCTTGAAACATGCATATGATGGACCAAGCAACCTGCCAACGTGTACACCTGCAATCTTCAAAAATGACCCCATTCCTGCACTTCCAAATGCACCAAATAGCCAAAAAGAGTTAGAGGCTTCCACGAAGGGTAGCGCATCACCCATTGCTGAGAGCATAATGCAGGATGAAAAAACCATCTAAAGGAGATACCCAAATGTGGCATGATGATCCTCCAAACGATCCAGAAGAATTGACAAGGACCAAACAAATGATAAACAATCTCCTCGCCAAATCTGCATAATATACATATGTTCGGTCCCAAAAAACCTCTTTTGCAGAGGTTGTCCCACGTGAGTATGCAATTATGTAGCCATAACCAAGAAAAACATTTAACCTTTAAAGGTAGCGTCCATTTCCACAATCTGTAATACCATTTAAAAGAAACCCCCATCGAATGATCAGAGACAATATAATCATAAGCAACCTTCACAGTAAGCTACCTAAAAGAGTTTTCACCACGCTAAGCCAACGAATTAGGATTGTGTCTGAGTCGAACGCCCAAATGTCTTAAATTCTTTGTATAAGACTACCACTGTGAAGCAAGTTTACCTCGAAGTCCCATATCTTTGTCCAAAAACCAATATGAAGCCACTTCAGTAGACTATGGATTTTTTATGTTTGATATACATCAAACATTTTTGACAACCAATTGAGTAATTAAGTCCCGTGGAAGACCGAAGTGGTCTTCTCCACCCATGAATGTATCAATTCCCACTTGAACAAGTGATCCATCACCAATACGCCAAGTAAGGGCCTTTCCCAGCCAAACAAGTGCTTTTGAGAGTCCCAACCAACTGTTTGAGCCACACTCAACCAATTTTTCAGGCTTACGAATCCAATCCACCACTGGGGAGTACCGAAGATATTTAGCCCTGAATGTGTCACACTAGAGACCCGAACCAAACATTCCTTGCCAAAGAGACTTCATACATATAGCTTCACTGAACCAGTGCATATTTTTAAGGCTCCAACCTCCCTGATCCATAGGTAAACAGATAGTCTACCAACATGACAGATTTATCTTACCATCAAGGTTCTACCCCGCCCATAAAAAATGCATCATCTTATGCCTGATATTATCCAAAATAGTAAGTGGAACATTAGGGGAGTTTTGAGGTCTAAAATGGGCCTCCTAAGGGAAATAATAAAATAGGAGCTCTAAATTTTAGAGGGGAAAAAAATAATCTTTTTATCATATTTTTGACATATCGATTTACCCAAATTTCAAGTTTGGCACTCGTTGGATGTGGAATTTAATTCCACATCCAACCCATACCCACACTGCATACTTATGAGGAACCCATGGTATGACAAAATGAAAATTTCAATAAAAAAACATATTTTAATATTAAAATACGTTTTTTTATTGAAATTTTATTTTTTTCATGTCGTGGGTGCCTCATAAGTATATAGTGTGGGTATGGGTTGGATGTAAAATTAAATTCCGCATCCAACAAGTGCCCAAACTTGAAATTTGGGTAAACTCTTAAGGAGATATGTCAAAAATACGATAAGAAAAAATAGTTTTTTTTCCCTCCAATGTTTTTTTATAAAATTTACCTTTATGGTTGACATCATCATCTTGAATCCTATTTGTTGTTATAAAGTGAATTTTTATGGTACATTTTTTGTTTTGAGACCCATTTTTTACCTCAAAAATCCCCTAATAGATTTTTCCATTGACATTCAATATACAAGAATGCCTTCAAGCACAGCTTTGGCCATCATAAACTTTCCTCCAAGTGAAAGCCAACGAAAACACCAACACTTTATCCTTTTGTCCACCTTACAGAGGAGCCAAAGCCAATCCTTGGTTTGGTAGCCATTAGGTTTTAAGTGATAACCTAGATAATTAAGACCAGAGTCAATTGGCTAAATAGGAAGAGGGAAAATAGATTTTATCTAGTCAAGAGTAGAAGCCTCAACCTCATTGAAATATAGGTTGGATTTAAGCATACTCATCTCCATCCCAGAGGTGGAGCAAAAAAAGTCCAGGATAGATTTGTAAGAAAACCACTCTGCTAATCTCCCTTCACCGAATAAAAGCACATCATCGACAAAAGATAAGTGTGTGGCCTGATGTGCATTGGTCACCTTTATCCCCTTTATCAGATGTGCATCCTTCACATCAAGAATCATCCTTCTAAGTCCTCTGATAACCAATAAGAAGAGTAAAGGGGGAAGCGGGCAACCCTTCCGGATACCCTACGAACTATTGAAAAACTTAGTTGGTATCCCATTAACTAACACGAAAAATATTGCAAAAGTTATACATGCCATTATCCATTATGTAACCTCTAGTGGGAGACTCACTTGCAGCAAAACCAACCTCAAGAATAACCAGTCAACTTTGTCATGTGCTTTAATCAAATCCATCTTCAATGTGATAGCCTACAGCTTTTTAATCTTGATGGTATGAAGGCTTTCTTGTGCAACCCGAATAGCATCCATGATTTGTCTATTGGATAGAAACCCAAATTGTTGAGCAAACATACATTTAGAGAGGAAAGGTTTTATCTGGTTTGTGAGGATTTTGGAGATAATTTTGTATATCAGATTGCTCAATGAAATAGGACGAAAATCCTGAAAGGGTTCAAGATTAGAGCTCTTGGGAATGAGCGCAATGTAAGTTGAATTCAATGCACCTAAAACACACCTTTTTTGAGGAGATTCCTCAACCACATTCAGAATGTCTTGCCCCAAAATGTTAAAAAAGTGGAGGAAGAATTCCACTATCCAGCCATCAAGGCCTGGACTCTTCTCCTTGGAAAAATTCCACAAAATGATTTCAATCTTGGAAAGAGTAACATGACTTCCCATTTGAGCCCCTTCCTCCGCTAAAAAGAATCTAGGGCAGTGCATAATTACCTCCAACTAAGTATTGATAGGATTGGAAATTAGAATGGAGAATAGGTTTTTGAAATGTAGGACCGCCTCACAATCCAATTCTTTTTGTGCATAAAAATTGGCTCCATCTAATCCCTTAAGATCCCATAGGCCATTGTTATTCTGCCAGTTATTATCATATTTTTGAAAAAAACTTGTGTTGCAATCCCCAAGTCGAAGCCAAGTAGCTCGGCTCTTCAGTCGCCATGTTTCAGTTTCTATGGAAAGAATCTTATTTTTTTTATCCTCCAAGGAAGACATATATGCCTTATATTGTGTCGAAGGCTACCGAGTCTTCAAGTCCCGAAATAAATCTATAATCTTCCATTCAATCTTGATGAGATCCTGCCACATACAATCCTTTTTGTTGTGTTCCCGCAATATTACCTCTCGGGGAAGTCGAGAGAGCTTCTTACACAAATCTAACATCGTCGAATCACCGAGAGAAAAAGTAAAACACTGCCAAGTGTGTTTGATAAAATCACAAAAACCGCTAATCTCCAACCATACATGGTTGAATTTAAAAGGATAAGCCTTCTACAGATGGTCCAACACTTTATAGCACTTTATAGCACTTTGTAGCACTTTATAGCACCCGGGCAGTGGTTTGAGATTCCCAAGAGAAAAACCTGGGACAAATACCATATATATATACCAACCTTATTAACATTTAAAAATAAATAAATGCTATGTTATTATAACAATATTTGTTTATGATTTTCTTTTATTCAATTTTATAGTTCCATGCTAATAAGTTTTATGTGCTTCATGTTAATAATCACTATGGTTTTCATTGGAATAGCCCTCAATGATTTCAATTATCTCTATTCTAATAACTCCAATGATTCTTGTGCTGATAACATAGTTTTGGTGTTAATAATCTCTAACGTCCCCATGCCAATAATTACCAAAACCCTATGGACCTCAAGCCAGTGAACCCTATAAACGATATGGTCCTGATAATAATAACTCCTATGGTCCATAATAGATTCATTATGCTCATGAATAGTCACATAAAGGTATGCGCAACATAATAATGTATAATAAAATGTTATTAACTAGGGTTTTTATATTAAAAACAAATATGTGTTAGCTCAAAGGGATTCGATTCATTTGTGAGGAATGGAGAGTTTTTCTTGATAACCAAAGTTCAATTCTCATGAGGGTGTCTAGCTCTTGAGGTTATCATGGGGGCATTTAAAGGTAGTGGTTGAGCATGTGAGGCTTGCATTGCACTGCATTCCCATGCACACATAAGTGAATCAAATCCTACCCTCTTATCATCCTTAAGATTGGGCACTAAGCATTATGACTACGAACATCATTTTAATCATCCAAATGAGGACATGCAATAGACACCCATAATGCGGTGAATGGAAACTGGTATTTTGTTTTCAAGAATTTATATGTTTTGTCATGTGGTTTTTTACTTGACCAACATGTAAGGCAATACAACTATCAAGCCTATAGAGGTTGGAATTATACTGAAGACCAACCCCTTTGGATGTTGGATTTCAGTTTTACAATTTTGGACATTCAACTATAGCCAACCTTATTTTTATAATATAAATTTGTCTAGTTTGGCCACTACATTTTCTAATGCAAAATATGATTGTTATTGTAAAAAAAAAATGTGTTGAGAATTTATGGAATTACTTTATGTTGAAATTTAGAAACATCCCAATATTTCAAGTGGGAACTCTACCCATCATCAAGGGATCCAAACAAAGCTTTAGAAAACCTGGACATGCTAAAAAAAAATTATGTTAAATATCGGCAAACCATAGTTACACATATAATATTTTATTCTAAGGAATTTTAGGATTCAGTAGATTTCATATCCAACAAGTACCAACATTTTATACTTTTAGTGAATTTATAGTGACATAAATTGAAAATATGTGTTTATATTTTTTTCTCTACAAAAGACTCAACATACATCTTGTTTAAGATTTAGAGCATTTATAGATGTTGTTATAGCTTAAAATGACACTTCTTCGTCCGTGACGACACTTGCATCGCTTGGTCGCATGACGACACTTCTTGAGATCAAGTTTAGTCACACAACAGGACACTTGTGGATTGAAAGGTCATTAGGGACACTGAATATGGTTGAAATTACCTCACTTTTGGCCCATTTGATGGTTATAACCCTTAGGAACACTTTTCCAAACCAAACCACCTCCTAAAAATCATTAGAAAACCCTGTTTTTGGCCATTTTTACACAAAAACGTTGGTATCCTATGAAAGAGTAGCGTTTTTTCCCTTGAAAAAATCTACTCTGCTTCATAAAAGTAGTGTTTTTTCCCTTGAAAAAATCTACTCTGCTTCATAAAAGTAGCGTTTTTTCTTGAAGCAGTCAAAATCTTGAATTTTGGTTGAAATTGAGTTAGTTTGGGAACATCCTAATCGGTTATAACTACTTTTCCTCTCCTTCATTGACTATATAAGGAAGGTAGAAGGGCCATGAGAAGGGACCAAGCCCATAACAATGTTATGCTGGAAAAATGGAGACCCTCATCCCCCTCTCTTGTGCCTCAGTTTCTGATAAACCCTAGCACAACTAATTAGAGGTTGGGATCCTTAGAGAACAGAAGCAGGAGACCTTGAATCTAGGTTTCGTGAAGTGCCAAGCTTGAAGGAAGATATAACTTTATGTACTTGCTTCATTCATCAATATAGATCAGACGTTCTTCCCTTTCCAAATATGACTTATTTATGTGTGTCTCAGATTTGATTACAGTTTGCTTATAGTTTGATGTTTTCTTTTGTCATGAATATCAGTCTTATATATGTAGTCAAATGTATTTGAGAAAGGTATGAAGTTGTTTTGCAGGTGTGGGCATTGCGATACTGGATAGCATTGAAGAGCAAGGAAGAGGAAGGCTAGGATCAACCTTCTGAATAAGGTGCACATCTTTCTAATCCTAATCTCGTTGCTTACTAGTTGTACTTGCAAAACATTTGTATGTCTATCTTTCATCCCTGAAGTTGGTAGCTTCTCCCTTGAACTATAGGTGTATTTCCCTCACAACATAATGGCAACTCCGCTGGGGAAAGCCTATCTGCTTAAGGGTATCCAAGGTCATTTCTTCAGTTTTGTTTGAAGGTCTTTGTTCAATTTCTTGATTAGAATCGGTATTAGGCTCTGTTGGACCCTCCCTGGCTCTTACAGACCCTTCCTATCCTTTCCAAACCCTTACTGGCTCAGGTGTGTGGGGTTTTAGCCCCATTTTTTCAACTTTTCCCAGAAAAACACTGCTTTTGCTTAACACGGTAGCTTTTTTCTCCTGAAAAATGCTAATTTTGCTTAACACAATAGCTTTTTTCTCTAGAAAAATGCTGGTTTATCTCTGCACAGTAGCTTTTTTCTCCAGAAAAACATTGGTTTATCTCTGCAGAGTAGCGTTTTTCTCCCGAAACTGAGTTTTTGAGTTTTGATCTGTTTTGGGGGGGCTGTGGCTGCATTTTTTGGGGTCCTTGATGACCCTAGGTATGATTTAAACCACTATAAGTGGTCTCCTATCCTTGTATTGATCCTATGTTCATGATTTGGACCTTCTTTGATCAATTTGGGCTTGTTTGGAAAGTTTTGGGGCTTGTTGACCCAGGTTGGGGGGTTGTGGACCAGTTTGGTGTTTTGTACCCTGATTTGAGTTTGACTGAATGTGCTTTATCCATTTCCACTGGATTTGAAACCTATTGAGTCTATTTGACCCTGTTTGTATCTATTTGAGTGAAATTTCTCTTTAGATTGGTTTCTTACCCTCCCTTATGCTTTTAGTTTTCTTTTTGTAGTGAAAGCTCAAGTGTCTTTGCTGTTGTTCAGGACCTTGACTGCACTGTTTATGTGCAGACCTGACTTTACCAAACCATACTTCTTTGTAGGTCATTTTCTCTGTTTGGGTCTAAAAGTAGGTTTCGAACGCTTTTCCCAATGGTTGGCATGCTTACATCAATAGGAATCTGAAAGTCATATTGGTAGCTTTTACTGTTTCAATAAGGAAACCTGAAAGTTCTTTGCTTTTGCTTTGATAGTAGGTTACTTTCAATTTCAGTTTTTCTTACCTTTGAAAAGCATAAAAAAAATTTGATTTATTTTCTGAGTAGAGTGCCTTGCAAGTGGCTTAAAGGATTTAAGAGTGCTTTGCATCAAAAAGAAGAAATTTTCTTTTGCATACTTATTTGTTTGAGTAGCTGCATCCTTAGGTTTTGAGTTTAATTTTTTACATTTAGACTTTATTTTTATCTTTTTGCATTCGAAAAGACTAAAAATTGCATTTGCATATGCATTCTAGATTGTATCTTTAAGACTTGCATTGAAAAGAAAATATTTGTTTAGTGGTAAGCATTTCATTTCAGTATTCTATCTCGTTTATAACCACTCTCACACACCCACTACCTTTTTGAGTAAGCAAGTAACCTTTAAAATGAACCCTAATAAAATGTTCTAGTAACATTTTCTTTTCTAGGTTACACTATTCACCAACTAGTCTTGGTTAGGATCTTGGGTTTAAAACACCTTAAACCACCCAAGATCACACATTACGCAAAAATCGTAGTTCGACTATCACAGGTAAACCCACCTCATTCAAAACTTGCCTGGGATCTATGCAGTAGGTCTTGTGAGATCAGATTGTTGGGAATAAACCTCCTACTTTCTGTTTCGAGCATATACCATGATCGGATCGCGTTTGGGGACTCTTTTGAGTTTCGGGCTCAGTTACCCTGCCCACGCCTTCTAATTTGACCAGCGACTATTCCCCCAGGAGTTTTTGGTGTGGTGGTATCCTTAGTATCTAACCATAGGATCATACACAGGTGACGACGGAGGGTTATATCTATTGTACCTAGGACAGACGTGGGAGGAAATCCCTTGTAGTTCTTTGGGAGGGTGGTTGGGTGATTCCAGCGCTTGCACCCTTAGTCATTGTATTGTGGACCCCGGGTAATTGTCCTTCTTCCTTCGTTGATCTATTCTGGGCCCTCATCATCCCAGGATCTTCTCCGGAAGGCATCTGTTTGCCTGGTTTGATTTACTTAGGACCTTTTTTAGTGGTGTGCTCTTTGTGCTAATTGTCTTAGTTTGCCTTAGATAACTTCTTGCTCATTTGAGCAGGAAACTATGTCTAGCATTTCGATGAGCGCCAATCAACGTACCCCTATTCCGGGGGATCCTTGTGTTGTTCCGTTCATTGGAAACATTGCTACTCCCTTAATGGCTACTCTGAATCTTCCTGAATTCACTATAGGGCTACCGGTTTGGTTGTTTTCCACTCCGAATGCCTTGCATGCTCCTGACGCTTCTCTTTTAAGCACCTCAAATCAAGAGCATCAGAACCTTGTGCCTTCTTTGCCAGTAACATCTTCTCCTCCTCCTTCTACCTCATGTGGAGAAAGTAGCAATACTAGTAACCAACAATCTAAAAGGAATAATTGGGGGAAGAATAGGAAGAAGATGCCAAAACAAGGAGGCAGCAACCCAACCACTGCAATTCATGCTGGGGGAAAGCACCCTGCCTCTACAAATCATGCAGGGGGCACCTACCCAGCCTATGGAGGTCATGCTGGGAGAAAACTTTTAGTCACTGAAAATCACACTGAAAGTTTGTCTTCAACCACTGTCAGTCATGTTGGGGACACGTCATTGATCACTGCTAGTCATATTAATGACAAGTCACCAGTTCTTGTGAGTCATACTGGAGACACCAGATCAGCCACTACAAGTCATGCTTAGGGAGTTGACATTGTCGACAAACCCAATAAACAGAAGTATAAGTTCCCTTGCAATTTTTGTGAGGGAGACTATCTTACTTACTTGTGCCCTGTACTTCCAGAAGTGCAAAAAGTGTGGTCCTCAGTTCAAAAGTCTTATGCTTCTGAGCAACCAGCCACTGCTAGTCATGATCGGGGAAAACTGTCAGCCAATGCTAGTCATGCTAAGAGTACTGACATTGTAAAGGAGTCTCGACCTATAGGACGGAAACCAAAGTTCCCTTGTAAACTTTGTAAGGGAGATCACCTTACTCATCGATGCCCTGCCATTCCAGAGGCATGAAGAGTGTGGTCCATGTCTGAAGGAATCTTTGTTCCTAAGTTGTCAATAGATTCCCTACAGTCAGATCAACCTTTGGTTGATAAAGTGGTTGAACCAATGCAATCTTTGGTCGACCCCACTCTTTCTTTGGAGAGTGAAGTGATCGAATCAATGCAATATTCGACCGATCCCATCATTCCTGCAAAGATTGATGCACCTACTGCATAAGTCTTCTGCATTACCAGTTTGGATGTTCCTGAAAAAGGGGGCACTTCATCCCTGTCATGTGAACCCCTACCAATCCCTAGGATCATTTCCTTTGATTGGAATAGTCTAGCCGAACCTCGTCTTCCTTCTTCGACACCTTTCCAGATAAAGGTTGATATCGGGAACCACACGGTTGATCGATGCATTATAGATGAAGGAGCTTCTGTTAGTATCTTATCCACTTATTATTGGAGAGATTTGGGTTTCCCCAATGTTCTTCCAGCTGTTAATTGGCCGTTGACCTTCGATAGAAGACCCAGTGAACCGATCGGATTCCTCCGTCAAGTACCTGTTCCTTTGGGTGGAAAAACAGTCTTAGTTGATTTTACAGTTTTAGAGGACCCTATGGACTTTGATATGATCCTCGGGCGTGATTACGTTTATGCTATGCATGCTATGGTGTCTACGCTCTTTCGTGTGATGCATTTTCCTCATAATGAAAGCATCATCACTATCGACCAACTTACATTCGTTGATCCTCCTTATTTCCCAACTGTAGCCCAGTCAGATCCCTCGTCATTAGGCACTACTATGTCACATGGGACTTATGTGGAATATTATTCCTTGAGTTCAACTACTACTGAGAAGAAGTCTCTAAGTTCATGCTTACCTTCTCGGGACTTAGTCCTAGCTTTTGACCAAGTGACACCTCCATCTGAATGTTTAGATATGTGTTCTATCTAGGACGATATACTTCCTTCTGATGAAGTTTTCCTAGAGTCCATAGTATAGTCTGTCATTCATTTGGATGTTGATCCAATCGCAGTTATGTCCAGCCCCGGTTTGACCTTAAAGTCTGATCTTCCTACTACTGAGTCATTGGACTCTCCTATAGATCCGCAAATCAGTGTTCCTGCTGAGTTTGATTATGCTTCTAGAATTTTCAACTCCCGTGATGATGAATTTTTTTCTGCAGATTCCATCATGTCCTTCAACTTTGATCTTCTTCCTAAAGTCAATCTTGTTGATTATAAGTCCTCGGGTTTGGGTACTATAGAATTTTAATCTGAAAACTATGCCTTGTTTATGCCCGTTGTTGATGATAGTGAGGTTGAAAGTATTTCTACCACAGTGACTTGTATTGGGTATTTCTTTACATATGTTTTAGATATGATCTCGGTACTAATGTTTCTTGAAGACAGGATTCTTAACTGGATTTATACTTGCTTATTGGTCCTTTTTGACACCTTGTGCGACCATGTCAGGTATATTCGGAACCTTGCATATAGGTTTAGGCTTCCCCGTTGTTATGTTGCATTTGAACCTTTTTCCATCTAAATTCGCCATAGAGTCAAACCTGTTGGATATTGGTGTGTTAGCCATCTCTTTATGCATTGTGCACCAGTCCGACGGCAGAGCCTACCTAACATAGGTCACCCTAGTCAGCACCCCTATGCCATTTTGGTTCCCATGCTGAGTTTTTCTCATAGTCTCGAGAGCCTTTTTAGATTTACCATGACTTTGAGAAGAAACCTCATATATTTCTTCCTCATATATTTATGGCCATCCCTGATAAGGCTCCCATCTTTGTGTTCAAGTTTCATATGCATCTGTTATGATCCCGCTTGTGCTAATGAGCCTGATGTCAGCTTTCACACTTTTAGCTCGTTGTATAAGCCTCCATATCTGATCTCATTTCCGCTAAGCCTTGTATCATTTTTCCTTCATAACTTGAAACCTTTTACTTAGAGGAGACACACCCTGAGTGTCCTTATCTTGCTTGTGTTCCTTGCATTAGGCATAGCTTTGTTCCATGCACTTGGAGCTAGTTGCGCATGTCCCTGACACTCGTCTCTTCCCTTACGAGCATTCTTCTACCTTTACTTCGAGCTTGTTAAAAAAAGTAAGTAGGTTACAAGCATTCTTTCACCTTTCCTTCGAGCTCGTTAAAAATAGTAAAGAGGCTACGAGCATTTCTTTCATCTTCACTTTGAGCTCGTTAAAAACAGTAAGGAAGTTATGAGCATTTTTCTGTATCTCCTTTGAGCTCGTTAAAAACAGTAAGGAGGTCATGAGTTTACTTTTTCGGGCTCGTTAAACCTTTATGGAAAAGATCCCTATGGAGTTCTTTTAAGCCCTTTTCAAACTCCTTAAATAGGGAAAGTTTTTCGAGCATAGTTTTCTTTTTGAGCTCGTTAAAATAACTAAACCGACATCCACTTAGGTATATAATTACCCATTTTCCGGGCTTTGGTGGATAATTTACGGAAAAGGTATACTCTGGTATGTTCCAGAAGAGTTCTTCTTCCATTATTTTACACTTTTTCGGGGAAGAAGACTAACTTTACGAAAAAGGACCTTTGGAGTCGTCTTTATGGTTTTCAGACTCTCGAAATGTGAAAACACTAAGCGAGCATTCACCTACTCGGGCTCAATGTGAAATCCATGAGATGGTTGATAGAGGACTATTTAAGTTTTTCAACTCTATAAGCAAGAAAACACCGCCGAGCACAGACCAATCCGGGCTCGATATAAAATCCACGGATGGGTGTATGGAGTTTTCTTCTAGGTTTTTCAGACTCCTTAAATATGAAAATACCGTCGAGCATGCTTTAGTTCTTTCTCAAGCTCATTAAAAAATGAAAAAGGAAAGGGAAGGGAAGAATGTTAAAATATCTTTTAATATGATGGCAGCAAGTCAACTATCTCCTTGAACAAAGCACCTGTTTTGATTCTATCAAACAAGTTGGCTTCTAGTGTTGGCCTTAGGATAAACCTGATCTCGGAGTTCTTACTCCTCCATTTGGTTAGTCTTCCATTCATATGGAGAATCTATTAATGTCTCCTACATTGCAGATTTTCATTGTGGTCTCTCTGTGTTAAAAGCTACCTAAGTCACTCTTTTGTCGTGCTCACTGTTCAAGGATATAACCTTTGTTGTCCATTCTGTAGTTTCCTTGACCTCATGCGTCGGCCATTCCTTGGTGTCCATATGTTTCGTCATGTGTTTAGTCCTACTCCAAATCAGCTCATACCTATTGAGTATCCCTCGTGTTGGATGATGGAGGATGCCTTAAGGCCTCCCTTCCAATGGACTTCTTCCCGTCGACTTCATCTCATTGTGCTCTAGGAATGAATTTTAGAGTTTCGGTTAGTACCTTGGGGATTGCAGTCATTAGTGGCAGTTTCCCTCGCTATTGGATAGATAGGAATACATCAATGTCTCCTATCCGATAGATTCTTCAAGTGTTCAACGGAAAGACCACTTATTCGCACTTGTTTGAATGTACTAGGTACCTTGGGTTCCATTTTCATTATTGGTGGACACCCTCGCATTTTTTAACGGTATACATCAATGACCGGTAATCAAACAATTTCTCCCATGTTCGACATCAACTCATTTATTCGCATGGATAGGTTTGTACCTTGGGTTGTTTTTTATGAAGACCTTGGGATCCTCAATAGCATTACCTTATTTATGTTATCGCCCAAGTTGTGCAAGACTGAGCCACACTCTTTTTTGGCTCTTGATGAGACATAGATCCAACTTGTTCTCTATGGCTGTGTTCTCCAGTTTTGACATAGATCCACCTTGTATTTATGTGGCTATGTTTACACTTATGTTCCTCATGGATCCACGCTTGTATTCTAGTGGCCATGATATATGCATCTGTATTTGGATCATTGTTAAGACTCAATATGCTAAGATAGAAAATATCATCATTACATTCCATAGCATATACAGGATCACTAAAGAAACAACAAGCACAGCATAAACACAAGAGACTCAGATTTATCCTGGGAAACCTTCATGGGGTAGAAAACCCAGCAAAGCTTCCTCAATATAGATGACCATCAATATATAAATATGCAAACCAAAGACATGATCTCCTCCTCCTCCATAGCAGACCTCTCTCTCACAAGTACGCTACATTTCAAGTGAGGGAAGTGTGTGTATAATGAGGAACACGCCTCCTCTATTTATACACATCTCCGACTTTTACTTTATATTAACTAGGTCGGCCCCAACTTTACCACTGGGTTAAACACCCCACTACAACTGACTGGGCTGACCCCACTAGGGTGGTCTAACAACCCTTTGACCCACATAACACATACAGGACCGACCCCCACTAGGGAATTCTAATAACCCAAGTTACCACATTCCGACGAAGGAATAAACATCTCCGGATATACAATAAGATCTTTACAGAGGAATGAAACATCTACGGAATAATAAAGTACAAATATAATATTCTTTGAAGTTACAATATCTCAACACTCCCCCTTAACGAGAGAAGGATATTATAACAGCATCTGCACGAGCAAGGAGTCATAAACATCATACATGATACATCTATAAATCATTGGAAGCTTTCTCAACATCATCAGTAACTCAAGCAGTTACTGGAACATCTTCAATACTGGAACATCAACATCTTCAGTACTGAGTCTTTATCTTCTGCAGCACTCAAACAGCTATAGCAACATCAACATCTGGATCCTCACGATCATCAGCATTGTCATCACACGATCATCAGCATCGTCATCACACGATTATCAGCATCGTCATCTAGACCATCACAATCAGCAGCATCGTCATCACACGATCATCAGCATCGTCATCTCATGATCATTAGCATTGTCATATAGACCATCACAATCAGCAGCATCGTCATCTAGATCATCAGTATTAGTATTCACACCAATACAAGTATACACATCATCAATACAAGTATCCTCATTAATACAAGTATCCTCATTAATACAAGTATACATATCATCAATACAAGTATCCTCATCAATACAAGTATACATATCATCAATACAAGTATCCTCATCATTACAAGTATACATACAAGTATCCTCATCAATACATATCATCAATATCAATACAAGTATCCTCATCAGTCAAGCAGCATACTCTGCAATACACATGATCCTTCCTTTTGGAATTACGGGATCAATCTCATCACAATCATGTTTAAGACTATCCTTCCTTTCGGAATTACGGGATTTACAGTCTAAGGATGATTAATCCACACCATTCATTTAGTACTATGTCCAAGGATGATTTAATCCACACCATTCATTTAGGACTATGTCCAAGGATGATTTAATCCCCACCATTCATTTAGGACTGTGTCCAAGGATGATTTAATCCGCACCATTCATTTAGGACTATGTCTAAGGATGATTTAATCCACACCCTTCATTTAGGACTATTTCCAAGGATGATTTAATCCCCACCGTACATTTAGGACTATATCCAAGGATGACTTAATCCACACCATTCATTTAGGACTATGTCCAAGGATGATTTAACCCTCACCATTCATTTAGGACTATATCCAAGGATGACTTAATCCTCACCGTACATTTAGGACTATGTCCAAGGATGACTTAATCCTCACCGTACATTTAGGACTATGTCCAAGGATGACTTAATCCCCACATGTCCATCAAGGAATTCATTCTCGAAGACCATACGTCTACGAATCAATTCAAGGGACCGAAGTTTGGGGACAATACAATCCCCACTTGTCCACTAAGGACTTCATTCTCGGAGATATATGTCTACGGCTCACTTTAGGATTGAATTCCAGGGATGATCCAATCCCCACCTGTCCACTAAGGATTTCATTCTCGAAGACATATGTCTACGGATCAATTTAGGACATGTGTTCAAGGATGATGCAATCCCTCTTCTTTCTCAGATACATATGTCTACAGATCCTTTTAGAACATGTGTTCAAGGATGATGCAATCCCTCTTCTTTCTCAGATACATATGTCTACGGATCCTTTTAGAACATGTGTTCAAGGATGATGCAATCCCCTCGTCAACTTAGACCCTGTCTAAGGACCATCCACCAACCTCTCTGTTGGAATCACCAATATAGGTATCCACATCATTGACCTCATTGTCGATGCAGGCAATCTCATCATAAGTGACCACATCACTCCCCCTCTCGGGGAGGGTCCTACCAAGCTTGTCTCGAAAAATACGTAGAGGTTTGGTTAGTACGTCGGCAACTTGTTACAAATTCGAACTTTATAGTTCCTTTCTACGCCATATCATGGAACACTAGATTCTCTGCCATCTTGATACAACTTTGTTTGTCACATAGGATCACAGTTGGGTCTATCTCTAATTCAAACAATCTAGAAGCCATACTACTTCACAACTAGTAGAGCAACCAGCCATATATTCCGCTTGTGCTGAGAGCCACACTAGACTGCTTCCAGCTAAACCACGAGATCAGGGCTGATCCCAGACAATAACATCCTCTCGATGTGTTCTTCTTGTCTGATACACTTTCTGCTCAATCAACATCTGTGTAGCCATCTGAAGTCATGATCTCCAAGATAGCATAGATCAAAGTCTATCGTATCCTTTAGGTGCCTCATCACATGCTTTGCAACTATCAGGTGAACACATCTAGTTTCCACTAGATACTGACTCAAGGTGTTCACAGCAAAGCATATATCTGACCTAGTATTTGTTAGATACATCAATGACCCAATAATTTGTCTGTACAGAGTTATATACACTAACTCTGATGAGTCATCCACTAACAGATTCAAGTTGGAATCCATGAGAGTGGCCATTCCAACACATCAAGTCCTTTTCATATTTCTTGGCATACTTTCCCTGGTTGAGAAATATTCCTTCTGAGTCTTGCCATACTTCCAGACCTAGGAAGTAATGCATCAATCTGAGATCTTTCATTTTCATTTCTGAAGCCATCTATCTGTTCCATCTCTCGTCAGATGGGTCTACTGATATGAGCCTCAATATCATTCGAACTATGTGGTGAGTTCCTTCTTGCATCCATGTCATCTATGTATAGAAACCATATTCAACCTTGTAGAAAAGGTTGAGATCCACATCACCCATGGTGATCATTAAGTTCATCAATTGACTATCGATCCTAGGTACCCATACAGAACCTGATTCACACTTCTTCTTTAATTACACCATTAAGAGAATGGTATTATCTAGTCACTTAGAGCAAACATCTCGTCATGATTCTCTTCCTCTTTCTAAGAGAATCTTCTAGCCACGAGCCTTCTATATTTTGTTTGATTTGTAAATCTTCTTGTTGAACATCCATCACTTGTTCGGTGTTCATCATTCTTCATGATCTTTTCTACATATCAAAATTAAGAACATGATTAGTAATACTTCATAATCATGAAATCATGTTGACATGATAACCTATTATGCATACAGATATCATTTACATAGTTATGCAACTATCTTGACCAATACTTTGGCACAACACTTTTCCATATCCTGTATGCATACAGTGGCTATCTAGATGCCTTCCATATCTATCAAAACATACTATCGAGAGTGTGCACAATTCTCAACATGTCAGCAAAGAGGTTTCATTCTAGACAAGCAACAATGGAATGTTTGTCCAACTTACCAATCATATGCATATTAGTAGTATACTGTTCAATGCTCTATGAATGTTTACACTCAGCATGATATATTCTAGGAATACAAATATGCATACAACCTATTACAGGAAATATCATTTACTATTTCAAATAACAACTCAAATACTTATCTTTTATGTTTGTGTGGTTGCCTCCCACTTGATCTTCTATATGTCTTTTGAACTTCTATTCATTCTGTACCACTGTGCATGCTCAAGTGTGCACTAGTGTCATCCTCATGATCTCATACACAAACATACATTCATTAGTATATTATAATCTTGAATATGTATAGCCATGATCATAGATAATAAACATTAGTATTCAAGGTTTCAAGGAAGTCTTCTTTTACTCATGCATCAATCAGGATAAGAGACATAATATTCATAAACCCTTGATTACTAACTTTATGAATAAGCATAACCAATCATACCAAGTATACTTATATAAGGGATCCTAACACAAAGTAAGATTCTAACTTGATATAGGAAAACATTCCTGGATTAGTATACCTGCTTAGTTATGTCTAACATACCTAATCAATATCTTCTTTGTTCTCTTCAATCATTTAGAGATCCTGTGTTGAAACCTGCATATCTCATAGGTTAAGCATAATAGAACAAAGTCATACATACCTCGTAAGTAGAACTTCTATGTGATCAAGGATTATGGATGAGTCTTTGTCTTCATGTTGTCATGGTCATGGAACTTGATTTGTCTTTCGTGATGTACCTGTATCTTGTTAGCAGACAACATCAACCTCATACAACACCACAGTGCATTAGTACAATCATATAACCCTAATCAATGAATGTCTTCTATCATTCACATGTATTGATACTTTTATTAGGATGATAAGAAAAATCTAACATTAATCAAGATTGTACTAATAAATAATATGAAGACAAACATATTATGAACTTAATCAAGAATCAGATTTCAAGACATACCTGTACCTCCTTAAGTCATACCTGTCGATACTTCTTGTAGTCTTCTTATGTGAGGCCTTAGCCTCAACTCCCCCTGAAACTTGATCTGGAGCTTGATTAGGGTTTGTTAGAGAAACCCTAAAAATTCAATCTTTGACTTTCACACTTCTGAATGGATGGAAGGATGTGTCTTGCTGAGCTAATCAAACTTGCATACTTCAATTTTGAAATCTCCAAAATTTGACCCCTCAAAATTGCCTTCGAAACTTCTGGATCTTTTGGACAGGATCCCGAACTAGGGTTTGATGAAGCCCACCCTTCTGCCCAATCAAAAGGTTCGATCCAAGGCTCTAAACACTTATTTTTCTAAGGAGCATTCAGCCGTGGACTCCAATTCCAAAAATTCTAACTTTCTCCGAAACCCTAAATTCCAGAAGTCATGAATAAAGGTGCTCCAAAAATAATTATGTTTTGATAGAAAAATGTACCTGATTGTTTCTATTGTAACTCCAAACTTTTCGATCCACTGGGTCTGAAAACATTTCTTGTGGTATCCTAACCTGTCATCTTTCCATCTCGATAGGTATGACCTCAATTGGATTTTCTGAGAGAGATTTATGCCAAGTGTCACAACGTGACCTGTTTATGGGATAAAACAGGAGAGCGAACTTGTACGACATGTCACATGTCACTGGTTCAACTTCGGCCTCTGAAAAAGTTTTCTGAGATAGTAAATTCTGTGTACTACCTGTCGCTTTTTACTCAATTTCATTTGGAGCTTCCTAGCCCAAGTTATGACCTTTTTTTCTAGGTCACCTGATTTTGACTGAGATCTGGAAGAGGCAGAAACCCTAACTTGTACTAATCATAACTTACAAAGTACAATGAATATGAGGGTTCCCTTTAGACACAAGATACCTGGGGATGTTATATATGACCTGTAAAGGTTTTAGATCCTGAAAATTTGCAAAAATGGATTTATAGCGAAAGTTCCACGATGACTGGTTTTTGCTATATAAAAACCAAACCTTCAAATTGTCACAAGTGAAGCAAGTGTCGTAAGTGCCATACATTTCCTTCCTTCAGGTTGGATCTGATACCATGTTAAGATTCAATATGCTAAGATAGAAAATATCATAATTACATTCGATAGCATATACAGGATCACGAAAGAAACAACAAGCACAGCATAAACACAAGAGACTTAGATTTATCCGGGGAAACCCTCATGGGGTAGAAAACCTAGCAAAGCTTCCTCAATATAGATGACCAGCAATATACAAATATGAAAACCAAAGACATGATCTCCTCCTCCTCCATAGTAGACCTCTCTCTCACAAGTGCGCTACATTTCAAGTGAGGGAAGTGTGTGTATAATGAAGAACACACCTCCTCTATTTATACACATCTCCGACTTGTACTTTATATTAACTAGGTCGGCCCCAACTTTACCACTGGGTTAAACACCCCACTACAACTGACTAGGCCGACCCAACTAGGGTGGTCTAACAACCCTTTGACCCACATAACACATATAGGTCTGACCCCCACTAGGGAAGTCTAATAACCCAAGTTACCACATTCCGATGGAGGAATAAACATCTATGGATATACAATAAGATATTTACGGAGGAATGAAACATCTCCGGAATAATAAAGTACAAATATAATATTATTTGAAGTTACAATATCTCAACAATCATTAGTGTATCCGCTTGGAGTTCATGTTCCACTATTTGAACATGGACAGTTACCCCAAGGATGAGTTTGTCTGACATTGCCTTTGCTTTTAGGTACTTCATTTGAGCCTATGATTCTTGGTTTCTCTGGTTCCTCTGCTTCCATGATTCAAATCTTTATTATTTATAATGTATTTCAGCCATCGTTTCCCTCACTCCCTCTGACCTCATACATTAGGGGGCATCTATTATAGCTTAAAATGACACTTCTCCGTCTGTGACGACACTTGCATCGCTTGGTCGCATGATGACACTTCTTGAGATCAAGTTTAGTCACACAACAGGACACTTGTGGATTGAAGGGTCATTAGGGACACTGAATATGGTTGAAATTACCTCACTCTTGGCCCATTTGATGGTTATAACCCTTAGGAACACTTTTCCAGACCAAACCACCTCCTGAAAATCATTAGAAAACCCTATTTTTGGCCATTTTTACACAAAAACGTTGGTATCCTATGCAAGAGTAGCGTTTTTTCCCTTGAAAAACTCTACTCTGCTTCATAAGAGTAGCGTTTTTTCTTGAAGCGGTCAAAATATCGAATTTTGGTTGAAATTGAGTTAGTTTGGGAACTTCCTGATCGGTTATAACTACTTTTCCTCTCCTTCATTGACTATATAAGGAAGGTAGAAGGGCCATGAGAAGGGACCAAGCCCATAACAATGTTAAGCTGGAAAAATGGAGACCCTCATTCCCCTCTCTTGTGCCTCAGTTTCTGATAAACCCTAGCACAGGTGATTAGAAGTTGGGATCCTTGGAGAACAGAAGCAGGAGACCTTGAATCTAGGTTTTGTGAAGTGCCAAGCTTGAAGGAAGGTATAACTTTATGTACTTGCTTCATTCATTAATACAGATTAGAAGTTCTTCCCTTTCCAAATATGACTTATTTATGTGTGTCTCGGATTTGATTACAGTTTGCTTATAGTTTGATGTTTTCTTCTGTCATGAATATCAGTCTTATATATGTAGTCAAATGTATTTGAGAAAGGTATGAAGTTGTTTTGCAGGTGTGGGCATTGCGATACTGGATAGCATTTAAGAGCAAGGAAGAGGAAGGTTGGGATCAACCTTGTGAATAAGGTGCACATCTTTCTAATCCTAATCTCTTTGCTTACTAGTTGTACTTGAAGAACATTTGTATGTCTATCTTTCATCCCTGATGTTGGTAGTTTCTCCCCTGAACTATAGGTGTATTTCCCTCACAACAGATGTGAAGATACAATATTGAAGTTGTTTACCCTCGTTGATGGCCCACATTCTTCCCTACAATGGCTAGGGTTCTTTCCTTACCCATTGTCTACCTATACACGATCATATTTGGTTACCTGAGAGGACTTGTCTGCATGAATATTTTGACTTAGCCATCCACTTGTCAATTTAAGTCTCCCTATTCGCGTGAAGATCATGCCCTAGTTCATGTTGTACATTGGAGCTGGGGTTGGTGGTAATGGAAAATTACTCAAATGCAGAAATGGAAGCATTCAAATGCTAGTTAGAGTCGTGAGGCTGGCCAAAGGAAATTGTTCCCTACAAAACTAGTTTGTCAAAAAGTTGGATACAGTTCCTCAAATTGATCTAGTGACTCCAACTCCGTAGAAAACAACCCTCATGCTCTCTAAATGTGCCCCAATCGAGAATTTTACAAGAGTATGACCTAGTCCAAGAAATGTGGAAGCTTGGATAGCATATCAATGGGCCTTCGAGCTTTAAGGAAATGTATTTCTATTTGCTTCAAGAAGTTTTTATTTTTATTTTTTTTTATGTTTCACCACAAGGAAGACTGTGATTTGATCTTTTGATCCAAACCTTACTTCATGGGTTCTAGGGTCTATTCCTATCCATGTGGCCTCTTGATTTCAATCTTGAGGAAGAGATAACAAAGACCCCATTGTGGATCAAACTACCTCATCTTCCATTATTGTTCTAGGAAGAAAATACTCTCGGAGATATAGGTAACAAGTTGGGATCTTCCATTGATGGAGCTAAACCAAAGGGAAATTTATACTCATGTGCCAAAATATGTGTGGAGGTTGAATGGAGTAATATTCAAGCTTTAAATTATGAGTAACTTCCTTCTAAATGTAATTTTTGTCAGGAATACAGACACTTTTCTAAGAACTTTCCAAATACCCATGAAATTGAGGAACTCTTAAACCATAAACCAAATCCTCCTAGCGAGCAACAACAAAAATCATTCAATATGGTTCCTAACAAGTGAAGAAACAAGCTACCAAATGAGTCACAATAGATGAAAAATAATCAAAAAAATAAACCAATAAAACGCAACGATAGATTCGATGCACTTGAAGTTTTAGAGGAAGTAGAAAAGGGTAGCATAGAGGTAGAACCATGTACGATCACCACTCTAGAACCTAAATATGGATAAGTAACCCTAGTGGATCCAATGAACATAACATCAAAGACCGCGATATAGGGTGCAATACAAGAAACAAGGTAGGGACATGAAGAGCCCCCAGTGAAGGAAAGTAAGTAAACCTATTTGGAAATGGAGGGGGTAGAGAAGGAACAGGGGAAAGAAGAGGAAGATGCAAATGATTCAAAGGAAATAAAAGAGGATGAACATGTTTTTTAATCATAAGAGGAAGAAGCATGAGAAGTCATTCTCTAGAAGTACCACATTTAGTGTACACCGTTCTATAGCTCCAGTGAAGCAAGAAAAGGTGTCTTCTCAACCACTTTGCTTCGTTGACCCCCTGATGCAAAGTTTCTCCCCTCTCTAACAAGGAGAAGAAAACCAAAAAATGAACAAAGAGAAAAGGAGGCATAATCAAACATTTCCATGGATCATTAGTTAACCCCATAAGCCATGTTTTTGTGAGTGATACTCACCAAACCAATTAAATAAAAACATTTCCATGGGTCATTAGTTAACCCCATAAGCCATGTTTTTGTGAGTGATACTCACCAAACCAATTAAGTAAAAAAACATAGATCATTTATAAAAGGAAAATAAAAATATACATATCAACATTTTTCCCCAAATTTTCTTTAACGAAAAATAAAGTACACCATTAAATCCTTTGACCCAAAAATACATGTTTTACAACCAATCCAAACTTAACAATATCTAATTCTAAATGTTTAATTTTATTATGGAGCACAATGGATCAACATTATTTGTATTTGGTAGGATAAGGAAGGACTGTTCAACTAAAAACGTTTTCGTTATTAGTACTTACTAAAACATGTATTATAATAATTGATACGTTGTTAATTGAACTTTTTGAAACAATATCGTAAGTCTTACAAAACAAAAACAAAAAATTATTTGATTTTTTTAAAAGAGATTTCTTTTTTAATTCCATAAACATGTATTATAATAATTGATACGTTGTAATTGAACTTTTTAAAACAATATCTTAAATCTTACAAAACAAAACAAAATTAGTTGATTTTTTATAAAGAGATTTCTTTTTTAATTCCATACATGAATTTTTTTATCCGTATAGCCTTGAGTATAAATGCATTTTTTCCATACTTATTAGGTTTTTAAAATCATTTAAAATAATAAATTTCACAAATTTATTATTGGTTGAGTTCACCGCATTTGACACTTTGACACTATCTCTAATAAGAAATTTCACAAATTTATTATTGGTTGAGTTCACTGCATTTGACACTTTGACACTATCTTTAATGTTGCAAACTCTCTAATGCTGACATAAAATTAAAAGCCTAGCATTCACCGTAATCAATGAGGATGCCTCTACATGTACACTTAACTCCACTTGGATGCTTCATTTCCATGCATGTAGTGCTCCACTTGGATGCTTCTTCTTTCCCACACAACACCCTCTACCTGCTACCCCACAACACCCTCTACCTACTGCCCTTAGCATAGCACTTATGCTATTTCATTTCCTAGACTAGTCCTGCACACATTAAACACTTATTTTATTTTGTTATTCTTTTTTTTCACATAGAAGAAAAAACAATTTTTTAATTAACAAAAAGTTGTATACATAGAGGCGTACATAATAGTGAGAAGTGAGCTTCTTCTCAGTAGATCAGATAAAGTCCAAAATATTAGTAATCATTAAAAATTGATATCATAAAACATCTAGAACTAGCAATAAGCATAAACTACAAAATGTGATTTTTCTTCACAAACTATCCATCACAGTCCTCCATATCCGAGGAGGCTAAAATTTTAAAAAAGATTGAGATTGTCCGAAGACAAGAGTTCTCCATTCTAGAATTCTTCACAGAGCACCTTGCCATCCATCTTACCCAAAGGTCCCTTTGATAGTAGATCTGTCAAACTATTTGCTTCCCTATAGATATGAGAGAAAATTACCAAATCAAAGGAAGCAATCAAAGCTCTAACTTTGGCCATCCAATGTCGCAACACAAGAGAGTGTAGAGTCGCCTCGCCACGATCCTAGTCAATAATAATTTTTAAGTCTCCATAAATCCTCAAGTTGTGACAACCTCTGCTTCGAGAGAACCATAGCAACCCCCACATATCCAAGAGCTATGCACGGGTATTAGTCCCATTTCCAGCTCTGAAAGCTGGGCGGGAAAGGTTGACCTCTGTTACAGTGTATTTTGCCACCTTGTGAGCATTAGCACTCATTGGCCTCCATTATTCATTTGATTGACTCAGAACCACTTTTTGTCCTCCAGAAACCCTTGTTTCCCTACTTTTGTTCCTGTACACGATCTACTTCACTGCAACTCGTGCATACGATGCATGTACCACCATAGCCCGCGTACATCGAGTTAATTGGTAAATAATAGTAAAAACTCTATTTTTCACTCCAAAAAGCAGCCATTGTGACCTTTGGCCCTCCATATATCCCGAAACAACTTGATTCGACCTTTCACCTACCTTTGGAGGGTTATATATTGAGCTCTTATGGTGCATGTAAGGAGGAGAAGGAGAGAGCATCGAAACTCTATTGGATTTTTTCCATAGCTTGAGTCTACATCCATTGATCCTAGTTGTTGTGAACCCTTTATGTTCACCTACCAAACTCTTGCATATCTTGTGAAGGACTCATTCCTTTACTCGTGAGTTTTACATTGCATGGGGGATTGAAGTGGCGGAGACACAAGAGGAGGGACCTAGTTCTTGGTTCAGATGAGTTGCCGGCAAGAGGTTGTATCATATACTTATTGTTCATATTAATAGAAATACTCATTTTCTCGTCCAATTGATGTTGTGAATGGTTTATTATCATTGGGTATATTTTCTTACATATATAATAGACTATGATATTGTTTACGCTAACAACTTTCATGTATCATATGCACTTGCTTGTGTTTATTGTTGAGACTACGCTGCAGGTTCAAGTGTGGTGATTGGAAAGCTCAACGGGGATCTACATCAAACATCTGGTTGAAGGTTGGTCTTTTATTCCACTTCTTAGCATTTACATTTATATAGCATGCATTGGGAATTGAGTTGATTTCTGGTAGTCATCTGTCTGTTGTGGTCTACCCCAAGCCATAGGAATTTTTTCGCCATAAGAGAAATGGTGACTCCGTTGGGGAGGAACCTCTATTTTGGGGATTTTGGGCATTTTTCCTTAATTTGAGTCTCTGTTCTGTCGAGTTTTTGTGTCATTGATAGGTTGTTAGGGTCTGCATAAAAAATATTGATTTTTGTTGGTCTTTTGATTCATATTTGGTCCACCTACTATGCCTTATACGCGAGTCAGCCTTGGTTAGCTCGCGTGCACCCGCTATTGTTAGTTCTATAGCCAACGTATATACTCTACTATTATGTGAACAGTTGCGTATAGGTCCGTCTTAGCCTTGTTTGCGATCTTTGGTTGTTGCTGGGTGAATTCTGGGTGTTCCTAAGTCTTATTAAGCCTATATCCTGACTATTCCATGCCCTTTTACTGATTAGAAACTCCTCTTTCTTTAGTTTTTTAAGAATTTGGTTTTCAACCATTTTTTCTTTTTATAGCTCATTAGCTTAGTTGAGTCTTGCTTTTTGGAGTTTGTTGGGTTGTCTGCATCGCATGCTCTACATTCTTTTCTGAAAAGTGTTGATTCTACTTGCATTTTTCATTCATTTATATTGAAAAATACAAAAACATTGTTTGCATTTTCATTTCATTTATAGTGAAAATACAAAAAAAAATGTTTTATGTATCTACATTTTGCATTAGAGTGCTTATGCTTTCATTAGGGCTTGCTTGTGCATAAAATAATAAAGAGATTGCATTTTTATTTCTGAAAACGAAACGTTGGTTTGATTGTCATATAGTGGCATACTCTTTTTTATGGATAGATGAGTCTAGTGTTTTTCGGGTGTGCATATCATTGAGTCTATTCACATCATTAGTTTCACGACCATATCCTTCGAGTAATCACAGCCATTAAAATTAACGCTTAACTAAAGAATTGATTAGAACATTTTCTTTTCTAGGGTGCACCAACTAGTATAGGTTTAGAGTCTTGGTATAGATCACTGTGAGTTAACAATCCAAGACTATTAAACAAACATTATGTGTCTGACCATGGAGTGATGAAACCCATGGTATACATCGGTGTTCTCAAGATGCTCTACTCAAACCAGAGTTAAGCACGAGGTCAAGGGAGGTCTGTTGCGGAGATAGCCCTCCAATACTTGTTGAACGTGGGAGATATTTCCAGGATTTGTTCGTATCTGGGGATTTGACCCTCTTGAGTTTCAGGCTTAGTTACCCTGCCCATATGACGGATCCCACCTGCGACTGTTCGCCTGAGCATTGGTTATACGTGGTGGCCATAGTTGCTTTACCTAGGTATCACATAGGGTACTTGCAGCGGTTATTTTGTGAGTGTCCTTAGTCAGATAGGGGTCGGACATCACAGTTGTGTTCGCACAATGAAGATTGAGGGCCCTTATATATGATTTTGTTACCTCCGGTTATAGTTTGGGAGTCTTAAGCCTCTCCTAGGTGAGACATAATGGCTGGAGTGTCGGGAGGTCCCTTGAGCCAGTCCCCTGTTGTGTGCATTTGGTTGTAGTTTCTTTAGGTGTGTGCTCTGTGAAGATCTAGTAGGCCATTAGGAGATGCTATTTGTTGACTTTTTGAATTCATCGTGGATCGAGATCCGCCTCTCCATCGATCTTGTTGGTTGGGTCGTTTACTAACTAGCGATCCGTCACAGTCTCTTCTCAAGAGACATCGGAAGACTACCGCTAGTCCTTTATTCACATCTCACAAGCTTCAAATAGCTCCCACTATGAGTTCCGCATCTGGCACGACGAGAATCCCAGTGACTCCGTCTAGTGGCGCAATGAGAAAATCCCCTCCATCCACTCCCAGGGGTGGATGGGGAGGAGATTGATCACACAGGACTCCCCCTAGGTCTGGTACATCCCAGCCCACGAGTACGAACCCATTTGATGAAACATGTGTTAGGATATCTCATCATTCAATTTTCTACTTTGCATGCATTTTTGCATGCATCCCAGTCACCAGTTTGATGCCTCCAGCACCTTGTCCCTAGTTTGCCACCACCCGGGAGCTTCTTTCCTTGCAGTTTTATCCCTCCTAGTCAATAAGGCGCCCACTTCTCACCTACCACCTGAGAAGGGCGCACTTCTTCACCTACCACTCAGTTCACTTCAGTTAGTTGAGTTATTTCCTTGATTTAAGGATAGATTGACTCCTCAACTGATTGTATCACTCTGTTGGACCCCCAAGCTGAAAGTTTTCCACATAATTCCTGGATTCGAATCATCGGATCTTCAAGCTTGCTTGATTGTCTTATGTCGGGTGTGAAGTGACTTGAAAAGGGTGGATTGTTCGACCTTATTGTTCTTGTTTTCTTGTGACTTGCAGGTTTTATCACTCCTCCATTAGCATTCGCTATCATTGAGATGGATTCTTCTTCTTCAAAGCTTCTCACTCCTTTCAATTATTTTGAATGGAAAGATGACATGGAGATTATGTTGTGCTCAAAAGGGTACTATAGAGTCACCATGGGCCTCGAAGTTGAGCCAAATACACTCATTGAGAAATCCAAACACTTCAACAAATTGGATGAAGCATATGGTCTTCTTTGCCTCAATATTTCCAAGGATCTTGATTTCCACCTCAGTGGATTGTCTACTCCAAAAGCAATATGGGAGCAACTTGAAAATCTCTTTGGCAAAGATGAGATGCAGTCTTTTCAATTGAAAAATGAATCGATTGCTTTGAATCCTGAGAATTTCGAAACCATAAATGATTTCTTCACTAAATTCAAGCACTTGGTACTGCAATTGAAGCAAAGTGGAGTTTTAAAGGAAGATAAATAGTTGATTCTTTCTATTCTCACAAAACTTGGAAAAGATTATTCGGTATTTGTCTCTACTTTCAATTCCGGGAAGCTCACAACCCCGAATTGGAAAATGCCTACCTTAAGTGCCTTCATTGAATCCATGACGAAGATGCATGATAAACTCATTCAAATGGGGACCATATGCTCCAAAGATCAAGCATTATTTGCTGGAGTATCCAAACGAATGGAAAAGGGAAGCAAAAGAAAGAGAAGCCAAAGTTTGATCCGTCCAAGCAAAGAGGGAAGACAAAGCAATCGGATGAGCCATCCGGTTCAAGAAACAAGCAAAAAGGGAAAGAGGGAAAAGAGAAATCTAAATGTTCTTATTGCAGCAAGGGCTATAATCCTAAAAGCTCATGCATGAAGAAAACCATAGATCAGATGGCCCTTCTTTTAGAGAAAAACAACATAACCCTTCCTGACGGTACAAGGAAGAAGGAGAAGAATGATCACCTCGAGAGAGGTCATGCACTCATGGCAACTGTTTCGACTTCCACAAATATACTCATTGATTCTGGAGCTTCGAACCACATGGCTGAAAATAAATATTCTCTATCATCATTCGATACCAACAGCACCATCTCCATCCACATGGGAGATGACTCTCAGATCTCTTCAAAGGGAAAAGGAACCATTCATTTAGAGCATGGCAGTTTTCAGAATGTTCTCTATGTTCCTTCCTTAGCTTCGAATCTTATTTCCGTTTATCAGATGACACACACTGGTTCACCAAAGAAATTTGTATTCTGTCCTAACAAAGTTGAAATTTCTAATATTCAAAGTGGAAAAATTATTGCGGTCGGAAAAGCAAATCATGCATCAAAAGCATATGAATTTTCACACTTTATGCTGCATGACAAGCCCACCACTCTTCTGAATCATGGAAATGAGGTTAGTAGGGTATGGCATGAGAGGTTTGGACACCTAAATTATAAATATTTGCAGATGCTATAGAAAAATTTCATGGTTGATGGCCTTCCGACGATCAAATCCTCGAAGGGAATATGCAAAGGTTGCATCATTGGGAAGCACCCCGAGCACAAATTTGACCGAGGCAAAGCTAGCAGAGATTCTTGTATTTTGGGGATGATACATTCTGATATCAGTGTTCCACTACCACATACCTCCATGAATGGCTCAAGGTATGTTTTGACATTCATCGACGACTTCTCCAGATTTACATGGGTATTCTTTCTCAAAAACAAGTCGGAAGTACTAGAAAAATTCAAGTTTTTTAAGGATTCTGTTGAGACTGCCACCGAGAGGAATATCAAAGCTCTCAGATATGATAATGGAGGTGAATATATCAAATCAGATCTGCTACAACTTTGTGCTGAAAGCGACATTCAGATCCAGCACACAGTTCCCTACACACCTCAGATGAACGGTGTAGCGGAAAGGAAGAACGGATCACTGAAAGAGATGGCAACCTGTATGATTGAATCAAAAGGTTTGGCTGAAAACCTTTGGGATAAGGCCATGAATGTTGCTGCATACATTCAAAACATAGTTCCACATTCATCTTTGACTGATATTACACATTTCTAAGCTTACACTGGTCACAAACCTGATGTGTCCAAATTTTCGTGTTTTTGGTTCAATCGCTTGAGCTAGAATTCTGACTGAAAAGAGAAAATATTTGGATCCGCAAAGTGTTGAATGCATCCTATTGGGATATGCTAAAGAATAAAAATGCTACAAACTAATGGATATCAGATATAAAAAAGATATCCAATGAGTGAAGTGTCAAATTTGAAGAACTGCTTCAAAATCTAGAACTAATCGAGGTAGAAACTGTTGATTTACCACCTCCACCAGAAGAACATTTTGAAGAAGATGATGAAAGTATTGGTTCTGATATTTCTGATATTTTATTAGAATTTGATGAACATGATATATCAGTTTCATAAGCTGATCCAATTGTTCCCCAACACTTTCCAAAGTGGGCCCAAAATACACTCAATTATGTTGGTCAAAACATTGGAAATCTTGTCGATCCAAGGAGGAGTCGAGCAGACTTTCAAAGAGTAGGTATGGATCTTTAATTCTATGATCCTTTTCTATCTGAGAAATTCTTTTTGATGATAGGTTCATATCCTAAACCATATTATCATGCCCACCGAGATCCGAGATGGAAAACCGCCATGGATGAAGAGTATAGTTCTCTTCAAAATAATGCTACATGGGAGCTAGTTTCTCTTCCACCTGGGAGGAAATTAGTCCAATGTAAATGCGTCTACCGCACAAAGGTTGTTGTTGATGGCTCAACATGCAAATAAAAATCTTGGTTGGTGGCAAAATGCTTCTCCCAAGTCCAAGGAGTGGACTACACTGAGACCTTTTCACCAGTTGCAAAGATGGATTCTATCCATTTTGTTTTAGCTATTGCCACATCCAAGCACTGGGAAGTGCACCGTATGGATGTGAAGAGTGCATTTCTCCATGGAGATCTGAAAGAAGAAATATATATGAAGCATCCAGAAGGATATATATCAGATCCAAAGTTAGTATGCAAATTGAAGAAGTCATTGTATGGCTTAAAACAGGCCCCAAGAGCTTGGTATGCTAAGATGGACTCCTTCATTCTCTCCCAAAACTTCGGAAGGTGCAAATCAGATCCAAATGAGTACCTACAGAAAAATGAAGGTAATTTGTTGATTATAGTTCTTTATGTTGATGATCTCTTAATAACTAGTAGCACTCTTAGCCCCAAGAGTTAGCTCGATCGGATGTGTTCTCGGAAGTTAGGCCTCCCAGCATGCGAGGTCACGGGATCCATTCTCAACGAATCTCTTGGGGTTAGGCACGCAGCGGCCGCAGGGTGGAAACCCCTTCGGGGCGGGTTCACCGAAAATTATTTCGTGGATGTAGCGGTCGGCTAAGCCGATTAAAGTGAACCACATGGAAAAAAAAAAAAAAAAACTAGTAGCACTCTTGCTTCAATCGACAAGTTAAAGACTGCTTTAAATCTAGCTTTTGACATTAGCGATTTGGGATTGCTAAAGCAATTTCTGGGGATTGAGATTGCTCAAAATTTTGATGGGATCACCATATCTCAGAAAATATATGTTTCAGACCTGTTAAAGAAGTTCAACATGTCATATTGTAAGGCAGCCCCATTCCCATTCCTCTCAGGAATCAGTCTTGAGGAGGGAGATTCTACACCGCTTACAGATTCTACATTGTATCGACAGTTGATCGGTTCTCTACTATACTTGACACACTTAAGGCCTGATATATATTATGCCATGAGTGTTGTGTCAAGATATATGCAACATCCCCGTGAGCTCCATTGGAGGGAAGCCATGAGGATCTTACACTATGTGCAAGGTACTCGACACTTTGGCATACACTATGTTGCAGATTGTGAGCTAGATTTGATTGGGTATATTGATTCTGATTGGGAGGGTGATAGTATTGATTGGAAGTCCACTTCTGCTTATGTTTTCATGATTGGAAATGGGCCTAATGCGTATATGCCAGAATACGTCTCTAGTCTATTTTTTTTTTACTAAAAATCTCAGTTCAGGAAAGTAGATTTTGATAGCCAAACACATGCCATATACCATAATAGTATATTTTGATACCACTTACCATGTGTCTTATATATGTTTCTTTCACAAACTAAATATAATAACATGTGCAGAAGTCAATTGGTTTTATATATGGTTACCATCTATCTTATACAAATGATTTTAAAATTACACAAGCAACGTCCAATGGGTATAATGATGGGTAACATTGTATCTTATATCACTCTAAATATTTTTAGGTTGTTGGACACTATGAACACTATATTTTTTTTTTTAATTTTAAGCATGTTTTCTAATTGAGTATGGCATTCAATCTTTTTGAATATCCTATGGGGCATCATGGGATGCATAAGATGGAGCTCCCACAATCAATAAAAATGCTAGATTCTAAGCTAACTCATTCTATGAAATTACCAACAATAATCTATGTGTCGATCTACAACATGAATCGCTCGCTCAACTAACAAGGCATATTTTTTCTCCAAACATATTTAGTATGCCTAATCTAAGAGAGCAAGGATAGAGTAAGTACATATCTCATGGTAAGAACAATATCTACTCTATTCTTTATTGACATAAATTTGTATGCATTATCCAAACTCTGTTGCTTTATTGGCATAAATTTGTATGCAATACCCAAGCTATTACATATAACTTAATGGAAGTCATATATCAACTCAACATTTTCTGCATCCTATGCATTTAGAGCTCCATTGATTTTTATTGTCGATGTAGATGAACATTGTCTATCAATGGTTGAAAAATCTCCGATGTGAAGGTAGGAGAGTTAAAGTTAGAGGGAGCATCTTTATGGGCAATTAGTGCAGGATTGGATTTAAAGTTTTGAATTTGAAATAGTATTCATTTTCTTTTGGTGTGGCATTGTTGTATTCCATTCCTTTTTTTTACCAAGTTGTTTTAGCTCAAAATCTATAGTATAGTTGATAGTAATGTATCGCTTAGATTTTGGGCATCCTATAAACAACCTAATTTTTTTCGAGTTGGAAACATGTTGTTAATACCTTTCAGGAAAGTCTCACTTGGAAGGGGCACCTATGATATCTAAGGAAGATAAGATCCCTAGTCCTAGAGAAGAAGGAATTCCCCATAGGGTGATATTCCAAGCATAAAATGAGAGAAGGGTAGAAATATAAATAAGGGTGAGCATACTTAATAAATCGAGTGAATAAAAGAAATAGCTTGACGTCATCCAAGGACATTCTTTCTTGAATTGCATGTTCCTCACAAATTCCTTTGCCATTTTCTTGACCCACTCATACAAGTTGTTCGTCCTCTATTGATAAACTTCAACAAGAGTTTCTTGTCCTCAACTTGATGGTTCATGTGCAAGTCTGTCTGCAGACTTCTTAATCTCCATGGGTATTGATTAAGTTAGAAATATTTTGTGAGTCTCTGTGAAGAATTCCACCCTTGATTGTGTAAGTGTTAATCGGTTTCTTCTAGCATAAATATTTAGGGAGTTCCCCATATTTCTCTACCACCACTCACGAATCTCTTCCTCACTCAACATCTATGCATGCATGCAACTTTTCTACAAGTCCTAGATCATGTATTGGCAACAAAATCAATGTTGTAATATAAGGGACTACATAGTAAAATAAGTTACCAATAGTGTCGTTATCCAACCATTATATACATACATGCATACAGAGAATGAGAAAGAGGAGAAATATTAATTGTGGAACCAACAACAAGTAGTCTTTATTGATATAAGATCAATCCATCCAACCTCATACATCTCAGATATGTGTTTATGTGTACATTAGATCAATGAAGGTAGTTGTAATTGTCATAACTACCTTGGTTGGTTAACCCAACTAGTTGGTCAACTGACCTAACCACCTAATCAACTACATTTTTTATCAACTTACTTTATTACATTAGTCTACTATTTAACCTAATCAACTAGTCAACTAAGCCCTTCCAACAATACCATTAGAGAATTGAATTATATATTAAAATATGAGAGAAGATTGTTTCTCCTTGAATTGCTTAATCATTAAGACCTGAAGAAATGTAAATAGATGAAAAGGAAAAATAATATAACTCTTGAATCATTAATATAAACTTTGCAAATATATTAATAAAAAATTTCAATGTAAATATCTTCTATATTTTCACTCACAATCATTATTGAATTTATACTTTCTTTAAACAAATATAAAAATATCTTTTATATTTTTCCGCATAACCATCATCCATTTCGTTAAACAACTACAACATTATGCTTTATATTTTCCCTCATTACAATCATCCAATTTATGTTTTCTTCAAACGCTTACAACTCACTACTTCCCTTTTGTAATCCCTTAATCTATTCATATTAGAATTTAATTTATTATTTATATATTATCCTTAAATTTTAGTTTTAATTTTATATTTTTATTATTATTTCTCAGGTAACAACGAGTAATTTTAATAAAAAATTAAAAATTTTAATGGTTAAATCTTTTATTTTTATTTTGTTCTATTCAATCAATCATTCTTTCTTTTCTTTTTATTTATACACTTTTTTAAGATCATAAAGATTCTTTTTATTTATACACTTTTTTAAGATCATAAAGATGGATGGAGAGTTCACCAAAACAGTTTCCTCATATCTAAACTTACACATAGTGAAAATCTAGAAAGTTTAGCACAATACTTCTGGTTTCCTATAAACTTTTCTATGTTTTTTCCATTCAAATACTACCACTCTGCATCTTTTGTTAAGCCTTAAAAACAACAATTTCTCTTCATGAATTTATTTTTATATATACTCTTGTTTAAATTGTTGATTCTATACAACATTCACAATTGGAGTAAGCTAAACGAGAGAAGATTTGCAATTTTTGAGTCATTTTTCATGGAATCAGCCAATGTGATTTTTGGTGAAATCACAATATTCATTGTTCAATTTGTAATTTTGATTGTATATGAGTATGCAATTCAAACAACCAAAAATTGCAATTTCATCAATTTCAATCAGATTTTAGGTGAAAATTCGTTAAAAGTCAAGTGCATATCCTCGATCATCCATCAATCAGCTTACTTATGGTGGTTCTTTAGTGGGGCTTTGTCTTCGAGTTCTATCATCTTTAGTAAATAGAGACTCTAGTGCAACCAAACCCTTGGGTAGAATGTTACCCCATATATGAAGTACCCCAAATTAGAGTACCTGAGTGGGCCTAATGGTTAAGAACATGTGTTATCTCTGAGGAGGTCACAGGTTCAAAACCGGTGGGGGGTAGGGTTGTTCATTGGCCCGTTGTGACAAGGCTCGAAGGGTAGGCGACCCCTTAGATAGAGGCTCTCCCCTGGGATAAAGGATCTCAGGACGTCTCGGCCCCTGCTGAGTCACAAGTTTCTGATATATATGGCTTGCAGGCTGTTGGATAAACCCTTAGGAGATTGTTGTTCCCATGGTTTAAAAAACAAATACCACAAATTCATCAGTGATCATCTCATTCCTGCTTGTTCATCATACAATACTTGGAACCCATGGAATTACTAAGACCACTGATCACTCAGGGATATAAGCCAATCCTAGCTTAAGGTTAACTCTAACACTACTGGTATCAGCTATTGTAAACTTTCATATCATTTATGGGGATTTGATCTTTCCTTACAAACTTGTGTTGGTTGATAGATTGACACAAACACACATGCATAGAGAGGGAGAATGCATTTATTGTCCATGTAAAATGCCTTTTCTCCTTGGATTAGGTGAAGATTTTATCCATTTGATGGCTTTCAACAATTAATTGCATTCCATGGTGGATGTCATGTTTTGTTGGAGGATATCATATCATTGGATGGAGAAGTTTGGAACGTTTGATGGAGAAGTTTTGCAGCGATTGATGGAGAATGAATTCTCAAGGTCATATACGCGAGACCACTGGTTTCCATTGAATAACAAGTTCGAGTTCAACTCCATGGATTTTTTCTGTGGGTGAATAAATTAAGTTCTTCCCAGCCGGCCAGATTCCAGCAGCCCGAGGGAAGTGGCTCCAGTGACTGATTGATATTCGTTTTGTCACTCAATCATTCATATTGGGTTTGGTATCATATGTACCAGATTTTGTCATCAAAAGAATTGATATGGTGACATTGGGATTCTACTATTTCCATATCTTGGGTCGCCGTTTTCTGAAAAAAAAAGGTTCACTCAGGTGGACCGGTACAGTCTGGTCCTCTAAAGCTTCAAGCTCTCACTAAAGTCAAGAGCGATGGTTGTTCCAAGTTTGTCGTCACATTTAGCACGGTGTACTATAATCCATCTGACCCCACAGAGATCGTTGTGAAAAATCGGACTTAGAAAGTCCAAGCAATTTGTTCGGAACGTGAGCAGAAAAGATTTGACTTCTTTTCGAAAAGACTTGCTATGTAGGATCATCTTGTTTGTGAAACAAACTTATTTGTGGCACAAGAGATCTCGTATCTCCTTTGAACAGTCCATAAAACCTTTTAACTAATTACATAACAATTTCCTTTTTTTCAATATTATTATGAGAATATACAATAAAACTAATACAACAGTAAGACTATCTAAGTCCTATCTCGACAAAAAATAAAACTGATCCATGGCATGAAAGATCATCCCAATCTGGACCCATACAGAAGTTGAAACATAATCTAGTAAATCTAGTAGATGCCATAAGTGAGCTTGGTTCCACCTTTGAATTCCTCATACAACAGCTGACCCTCTGCCAGCTCGACTGCAAGTTTAGAGAGCACATTCGACTAGCCATTGTAACACCGATATATATGATGAATCTCAAAGCTTGGAAAATATTTTGTGAGACTGGTTACTCGAGAGCATAATTCATCCAATTGAGGAACTTGAAGGGAAGAGGATCCCTTAACCCAGTCAATGATAACTTTAGAGTCCCCAAAAATGGAAAGATTGCTCACATGTTGAAATTTTGCAAAAAACATGAGCCCCCATAATGCAAGTAACTCCGCTCTAGTATTGGAACCCCATTCAACACCAAGATGTAGGTGAAAAAAATGGTCACAGGATTGCTGCAGAATCATTCCACCCCCACATGATCCAAGATTGGAAGCATCGTCAAAGAAACCGCATGGCCACACCTTTGATAATACATAATTGGATCTCAATCCTTTTGTAGGAGTGTATTGAAAACTACAGGTATCTTGAAACATGCGTATGATGGACCAAGCAACCTGCCAACGTGTACACCTGCAATCTTCAAAAATGACCCCATTGCTGCACTTCCAAATACACCAAATAGCCAAAAAAAGGTAGAGGCTTCCACGAAGGGTAGTGCATCACCCATTGCTGAGAGCATAATGCAGGATGAAAAAACCATCTAAAGGAGATACCCAAATGCGGCATGATGATCCTCCAAACGATCTGGAAGAATTGACAAGGACCAAACAAATGATAAACAATCTCCTCGCCAAATCTGCATAATATACATATGTTCGGTCCCAAAAAACATCTTTTGCAAAGGTTGTCTCACATGAGTATGCAATTCTCCAACCATAACCAAGAAAAACATTTAACCTTTACAGGTAGCATCCATTTCCACAATATGTAATACCATTTAAAAGTAACCCCCATCGAATGATCAGAGACGATATAATCATAAGCAGCCTTCACAGTAAGCTACCCGAAAGAGTTTTCACCATGCTAGGCCAATGAATTAGGATTGTGTCCGAGTTGAACCCCCAAATGTCTTAAATTCTTTGTATAAGACTGCCACTGTGAAGCAAGTTCACCTCGAAGTCCCATATCTTCGTCCGAAAACCAATATGAAGTTGCTTCAATAGACTATGGATTTTTTTATGTTTTCTATACATCGAACAATTTTGGCAGCCAGCTAAGTAATTAAGTCCCGCGGAAGACCGAAGTGGTCTTCTCCACCCATGAATGTATCAATTCCCACTTGAACAAGTGATACATCACCAATACGCCAAGTAAGCGCCTTCCCATCCAAACAAGTGCTTTTGAGAGTCCCAGCCAACTATTTGAGCCATGTTCAACCCGGTTTTTAGGGTAACGAATCCAATCCACCACCGGGGAGTACCGAAGATATTTAGACCTAAATATGTCACACCAGAGACCCGAACCAAACAGTGCTCGCCAAAGAGACTTCATACATATAGCTTCACTAAACCAGTGCAGATTTTTAAGGCTCCAACCTCCCAACTCCATGGGTAAACAAATAGTCTACCAACATGCCAGACGTATCTTACCATCAGGGTTCTGCCCCGTCCATAAAAAATTCATCATCTTACGCCTGATATTATCCAAAATAGTAAGTGGAACATTAGGGGAGTTTTGAGGTCTAAAATGGGCCTTCTAAGGGAAATAATAAAATAAGAGTTCTAAATTTTAGAGGGGAGAAAAACTATTTTTTTATCGTATTTTTGACATATCGATTTAACCAAATTTCAAGTTTGGCACTCGTTCGTTGGATGTATAATTTAATTCTACATCCAACCCATACCCACACTGGTTGTGTAATAGCGATTTTCTACCCAACTATAGGTATTAGGTATAGATACCACCACCAAGTTGGCCTATGAGGCCACTGAGGCAAGGTAAAACACTTACATGATTCTCTCTCTCAACCCACAACCCATTTGCTCTTATGCTTAGCCAAATCAATCACCTTAGAGCATTTACAGGTTTCTCACTCAACCATCCCATCCATGGCACTCTTTTCTACTACCCCACACAACACAAAGAAGGCATTTCCGTTCACTACTCTACTATTCCCTAAGGAAATGCAAGCCTTACAATTACCAGTGTGTGCAAAAAGAGTCCAACATGTTGTATGTTGTTGAAGAGCCTCGTGTAACATTAATTCATGGCTTCTCGAGCATTCAGGAGTAGCAAAACTCATTCAGTAAAGGTTCCTATCTTGCCCAACCTCTATGCTCACCTACAACCATCTCTTCTCTCTAATGTCTGCAATTTAATGTTCACAATTCAATTTTATGGTTGTTTCCCAGTCTGGTAATGGTAATGATATGAACAACAAGAGGAATAATCTACTTAGTGTAAAATATGCTATAGAAATCTACATTAGAGTAATTGGTAGAATTCAAAGGAGATGAGAGGATGGTGAAAAAGACAACTAACATAAATTCTAACAATAGAAGAAAGGACTCTTACAATTGTCATAGAATATTGATCCCATGCTTCCATAACTATATGAGAAGACTTCCCCATCAACCTCACACATGCATTCAATGATAGGATTTAATTGTCAAAAGGAAGTAAATGGCTCATTTAAAGCACATGGCAACAAATGGATGAGTTCTAAGGTTGTGATCCAAGTGGATATTAGTGGCCACCCACCTCTTCCACTAACCCAACATGGTTTTTCAGCTGGGCAATTTTGTTAGGATTTTCTAGGATTTTTCTGGTCCTAAACTTTTGGGGTTGTTTTGAAGGCCTAAACAATGTTTTTTGGATCGACAAAAATATATGTGGCATGTGTTACTCTTAGCAACGACATGTCGATCATCAATTGTGCCTCTCAAGAGATTTCCAATGGGATACTATACGCACCAAACAAAGCTCGTATGTGAAAGTTACACTTCTAGGAAAATGATGTAAAAGCTACACCTAAAAATACCTTTTGGCATTATTTTTAGAGAAAATATTTTTTTGCGCTTTGCCTCCTAGGGTTAGGGTTTTGGACCTTTAGGGTTCTTGTTTTATGTTAACAGGCCATCTCTTTGGCCTCTTGTATTATCCTATGCAAATGAGCACAACCCCCATCTCTCTCCCTTCAGAGATAAGATACCATCATTCTAGCTAGTGTATGTTCTACATTATTCTGTTATTTTATTCATTAATATAAATTGGGTTTTCACTGTATTACTATGCTCTCTGTTATACTTCTCTATGGATTTCATTTTGTTCTCTATACAATGTGGATCAAGTTGACACTTGGCAATAGAGGATTTAATCTCCCATAGGCCCCCTTTCCTCTTTCCCTCTAGTGGAATCGTAGCCCCTCTAGTGCTCTTTGCACGACCATCTTGGACCGTTTAATTTTCCAACATAATGTTTATATAGCTTTTGAGTTAGCATGACTAGCCAACCACATGATCCATATATAAATATTTATATTATACATGCCTGGCCATTCACTGGTTGATCCTTGGCCTTGACCTTCGCATTAGGAATCCAAACTAGCATATTTACATCATTTACATGATCTGGTTTTATATAGTCCAAGTGAAAACTGAAGATATTGTAATAATAATTTCATAAAAAAAATACATTCCTCCTACGCTCTAATAGAGTCCTTTTGTATACAATCGAGCTTCAATGTTGGTTAAACCCATTGTGATCCTAAAGCTACCATAGCCTCTACTTAATATCATCGGTTCTCCAAACTTTACCAAAAGTGATTGCTAAATGACATGACATCATTGAACATATGTGAAAGCTAGAAATCCCCTTTCAAATCCTTTCCTAGTTCCTTTAACCCATGGGACTCGAGAGTTACATGTATGTTTGTCAATCGTAATGAGCAGGTTCATATAGAGAATAGAAGTCAAGGGCAAGTCCACACATTCCTCACCAATTCTCACATCAAAAGCTTATAGGGTGAGTTTGAACCAACTACAAGGTTATGTGACACCAGCATCGTTATGATCATGGTGTTCCTTATCTATTCTATATGACAGAAAAATAAACGTCTATATGTAGTCATAGGTTTGGATCATGCTATACCAAGGCTTCTCTCATAGATGATTGGCAAAGCTCTTCCTCTCGATTGATCTTGGATGGTGGACCAACTCCCTCACCGATAAAGGAAAGTGAGAATGTGTATTCACAGTATTTATTGTGAAAGTTATGATTATAGTAAATAGCATAATTGATAGAGATTTGAAATTGGTCGAGAATTGAATAATTGAATATTAAATATATTATATATTTAGGAAAAAGTTAGCCTTAAAAATATCTATCGATAACAAAAATATAAAAGTCAATCTATTTAACAATGCACAAAAACAAAATTTGAACATATTTTTAAACACACAATAACGATTGCTTTTGACACGGGTCATCTTGGGAGAGCAGCTGTTCCTTTTGTTCCCTTTAATATGTATAGGTGGTCTTTTGCATCATATTGGTTAAATACTTATTTGCCATAAATTTATGCCTTGTGTAATTTTTCCATTGGAGAAAGCCTAAAGTATGATTAATAAATTTTATTGGTTAAATACTTATTTGCCACATGTAATTTATGGTCCGTGTAATTTTTCCATTGGAGAAAGCCTAAAGTATGATTAATAATTTTTGTTGCAAAATAGATGTGTTACTAGCATTGCAATGATGAATTTTCTTGGAGTAATGTGCATAAAAAAATATATGGATCTTGTAAGGCCTCTCGATCGATCATTATTTACACAAAGCATGAAGCATAGTTTGTATAGAGGATCCCAAATACATAATTAAATTTAAATTTAAGATGATAGTTGTTGTAGTATATTCTCATGTAATGCAATTTTCTCCTCATTGATAGCACTCTATGTTTTCATAAAATATAGTTTTGATATATTATTTCAACCAAAGTCTTTTAATTTTTCATTAAAGATCATATATATTATGGTTTAAAAAAATTACAACAATCTTTTTTTTTACTAGATTTAAAATTTTACTTAACTTCATAATTGTATCCTTTTCTCATTAATTCTAAAATATTTTGTCTCAATTTTGATAGACTATGCCCATCTCTACACTAATAGAGATGTCTTTTGACATAGACCCATCATACCCTCTTTTTGAATGTGGTTAAACATTGGATTAACTGCTTATACTTTGGTAGTTTTCCCACAACCCATTAAGTTGAACCCATTATTCAATTATTGGTACAAGCCTAACACCTCAACTTTACACTTGGTTTTTATGGAAAATTGAAAATTTTGAAGCAAGGTGTTACTTGATTAGTAAAATGAGGTGATAATGACCTATTGATATTCACACAAGGGTTTACTTAAGCTTTGTAACAAGAGATTTTGTGGAATATTAAAAATTTTAAAGCAAGTTGTTGCTTATAATCACTAAGATGAGGTGATAATGACTTATTAATGTTCATATTTAAATTTACTTAAGTTTTATAATAAGGTGGCAAGATTCACATTTAAAATACTTTATTTGCTACCAAAATAAAATACACTTCAATCTATGAGAAAATACACCTATTACATTATTTTTTTCAAAGTAATATCACACTAAATTACAAAACTAATATAAAAAATAATTACATACTATTATATAAAAGAGTAAATTTATTAATCAATTATATTTGAATTTGAAATTACAAACTTATTTTGTTTTTTAATTCCATTCTTTTAATAAAACATTAATAAAAAATATATAAAAACAAAATTGTCAAAAGGTGATTGATGATGAATGCTTTAGATTCATTTTTATATCGATAAACATGTCGAAGATAAAATCAAAATCCCCATGAACATGATATAAGATGGCCAATAAATGGTTTGGCCATGTCAATGCTTTACATTGGATTATTTTTTAATTAATTAAATAAAAAGCAAACACAAATATTTTTGGTTGAAGGTATTCTGAGATGAAATGATATAAGATGGTTAATAATTGTTTTATTCTTAGATGGAGATGATATAAGATGGTTAATAATTGTTTGAGCTATTTCGATACTTTATATTGGATTATATTTTTTATTAATTAAATAAAAAATAAATGTAAATATTTTTCATTCAAATTATTTTTTGAATTTTCAAAATATATTGAATTATTTTTTATTAATTAAATAGAAAATAAATATAAATATTTTTTTTTGAATTTTTAAAAATAATAAAAATAATAATAATAACTGTATATTTAAAAAAATTATTCTAACTTTTAATGTTAATTTTTATTTTATAAATGTATAAAATAATTATATTGAAAATCACCCATTTATATCATCCAAGTTATTTTATTTAATTAATTCAATATATTAATATATTAACTCAATATATTAATATATTAATATCAATGTATTAACTCAATCACCAACAACAATTACATGAACTTGAATGAGAAAACTATGCTCCACTAACTGATTGATATTCGTTTTGTCCGGCCGTGTGGCTGAACATAATCTGTCACTCACACATTCAACTTGTGCTATTGGGTTTGGTTTGTGCCATCAAAACAATTGGGATTCTACTATTTCCATGTCTTGGGTCGCCGTTTTCTGACAAAAAAAATTCAGGAGGTACAGTCCGGTCCACTGAAGCTTCAAGTTTTCGCTAAAGCCAAAACCTACGGCTACGGGTGATTGTTCCAAGTTTGTCGTCACATTTAGCACGGTGTACTATAATCCATCTGGCCCCACAGAGACAGAGATCGTTGTGAAGTCCAAGCAATTGGCTGGGACCATGAACAACAAATATCCGCTTCCGATTGCGTTTAAACCAGGAATCGAAAGAGCCATTTCGTTATATTTTCTTATATACTTCGAGTGCAAGTTGCAACCCCATCATTGCTGAAAATCAATTATCCCGCAATTAAATTCTCATTTTATATCATGTTTATATATTAGATGTATAAGTAACAGTTACTGACGAAAACATTTTAAATACATTAGAATGTTGTAATTTGTAATTTAGAGTGTTTTGCTTATACTTATATTAAATTTGAGTTTTGTAGTATTTGTTATAATACAAATCTTTCTAACCATCTAACTTGCCAAAACTAGAGTGAGTTTGGAAAACTTTTTGTCATTACTAAGCTCTTTGAACACAGTAACAAAATTGTAAAGCAAATCAAGTAATACCCTACTTAAGATCTGATAAACCAAAATTAGTGTCAATAACCATTAATCATCATCATCAAATTGTTATTATCACCAAAAAAAAAATATATATATTATCAAATTGTTATTACCACCAAAGAAGAGATAGAGTAGCAGGCTTTTACCCATTTTGAAACTTCATTCAATTGTTATTCCAGCAGCCGGGGGAAGTGGCTCCACTGAGTCTGTCCCTTATTCATTCAACGTGTTCGATTGGGTTGGGTTTAGTAACATCTGTGTCAGAGTTTGTCATCAGAATCGTTGGAACTTAGGATTCTACTGTTTCCATGTCGTGGGTCGGCGTTTTATGACAAAAAAATTTGATTCATTGGGCAGCGCTACGGAGGTACAGTCCGGTCCTCTGCAGCTTTAAGCTCTCGCTAAAGTCAATGGCGGTGGTTGTTCCAAGTTTGTCGTCACCTTTAGCAGGGTGTACTAGAATCCATCTGTCTCTGACCCCACATAGATCGTTGTGAAAAATCGGCGTTAGGAAAGTCCAACAATGGGCTGGAAACAGGAAACATGAGCAGCAAAAATTTGTTTTCGAAAAGACTCGTTCATTCTGTTGAATTCATTTAGAATTATACCTCCCCTCTGAACAATCCATGAAACCTTTTTAACTAGTTACGTAAATATCCTAAAACGATAATATATATTCATTAAACAATTCATCAAATAATATTCATTATTATTTTTTTATTTTATATTTCATCTTTTATTTTTACTAAATTTTTAATTATTAAATTAATTAATTATTGAAAATTTGCTTATAATAAAATATTTTTTATTATGAATTAAATATATATAATTATCATCTATCAATATTATAATATTTTTTTTTCAGCTGAAAAAAGAGTACTATTGTTATTCAAAAGAAATCAAATAGTAAAACGATGTTAGAGTCTTGAGAGAGACACAAAGGCTTCTACAAGCATACAAAAACCTCCAACCATATACAATATTATCAAACCAAAGAGTAATGGTTTATACTTTCCCACAACCTCGACTGTTTAACAACCATTCCCAAAAGAGTTCTCACAAAAAGACAAAAATATCCTAGTCATAAAAATAAACAACACCCATATCCTGGATGTGAGAGATTTGCCATTCTTCCCAAATTAAAAAGCCTTTCTCACCATCCAAAGCTTGCTTCGAAAGTTTGTCCACCATGGCATTGTGTTCCCTATAGATGTGATCAAAAGATATTCCCCTGCCAAGCTTGATTTCATCCCTAGTTCGCTTACACCAATGAAGGAGTGTTGTAACCTTCAAGTTAAAATCTCCACAAGCCCATTTAATGGTGACTCGTGAATCAACAAAAATTTGAGGTATGCTCTGGATTCAAATAAATCACCCCACGAGCTGCACAAAGGCCATTAGTAGCTGCACCATCAAAAAACAGGACTGGTCTATTAAAAGGAGGGGAAAAGGTACTGCTCCTGGCAGAAGCCTGTGACTCCTTCTTGTCTTTGTAAACCGAATACAAGTTCAAAGCCATAGTACCAATCGAAAAAACAATTGGAGATATATCATGGAACAGTGCGCAGTTCCTTGCAAACCAAACAAACCACACAATGAAAATTGGTAATAAAAAGTGTGTCTTACAGGTTCTATACGATTTGAGCAGACATGTATCAAAATTACCATGCCCCCACTCCAGTTCAATATTCAAATCAGAACAACAAAATTTCCAGATGTTCTTCATGAAATTGCAATCTACAAAAAGATGTCTTAAATTTTCAGGATTGTGAAAACATAGACAACATCTGCTAGGGCCAACCCAACCTTTTTTTCAACAGGTTAACCCAAGTCTTGAGCCTCCCCTGAAGAGCGAACCAAAGAAAGCATTTGATTTTCAAAGGGACTTTCCACTTCCACAATCTTTTGTACCACCAGTTTTGTGGATAGATACACTTCTCAAAAAAATCCTTTCATAAGCTATTTTCGCTGTCACTGTGCCAGAACTAGCATTCCCAATCCAAACAATATTATCCCTTTCCCAAGTGATTTTGCATCCAGCAGAACTAAGAGCCCGAATATCTCTGTCCCATTCCTGTGCCAAAACACCTGTAAAACCTAAATCCTTGGAATTCACCCAGTAATCATTTAACCGATTACCATTACCTCTTTTCCTGATCCTGTTCAAGGTTACCATATCATAATGTTTCAGAATCTCCAGTAAACTGTCTGACAGTCGGTATCTATCCTCCAGACTAAGAAATATAAATATCATTTATCAATTTATCAACACTGTAAAATGTAATATGTAATGAATATAAAATTTGTAATATTTTCATGGATATACATTGTTTTATTCCAATTCTTTTGTTAAAGTGAGTTAGTATATTCGAGTTACAAAATGTAATTACATTGAATTAATTTATTATTATGTCCCTCATGAGCAAGAATATATAGTAGATGTGATTTTCCCTAGTTAGGCTAGGGGTTCTCAGTTTATAATCCAAAGTTTTAACAATGTTTTGGTTGTTTTTAATATTTATTTTTTGGTATTTTTAAAATTTGATTTTCGGAATTTATAGACAAAACGTCAAAATTAAACAGTTAATGTTTGGTGTAAAAATATGAGTACATCTGATGGGATGTCTCTTCTCAACAAAAGTTTGTTGTCGGCACTAAGGTATATAAAGGAGTCTATTGGACAAACTCTTTTGGCACAAGTTTGGCTATCAATTAAGGGGGGAAGTAAATTTGTTCTTACTACCAATGGGAAACCCTTTGTCCTGGATCCTCCAATGATAAGCTCATGCACTTTAGGGCTATATCCTTGAAATATGTTTTCTCTGTCGAGGAGGATTCTGATGAGTTAATAGGACTTCCAGGCCGAGTTTTTGTAAAGAAAACTCATGAATTGACACCAAATGCTCAATATTATAGCAGCAATGAATACCCTCGTGTATTTCATGTCGAATGCTACAATGTCCATGGTACTCTTGTGGTTCCTATGTTTGATTAAAAAATTGTTGTGGTTCTCATCATGACCACCCAAAAGGACTACTATACACCCAAGTTTGAAAAAGTTTGCAAAGCACTTCAGGTTTGTCCTTCAACATTGAATTTCTATGTATAAGAACATTCGTTCATTTCCTTATTTTCTTGAATGTTTCTTCAAGCAGGTATTTGACATGCATGTATCTTAGCTAATAGTTCCCCCCCTGTAAACTTGACTTAGTATTTTTTAAAGCTTATGGAACACAAGCATCATGTATCTCAGATCGAAATTTATGGTTACCTGGTGCGATGTCTTTAGAGTGCAGAAAAAATTCAAATATTAATGGACTAGTGGACATTACATTACCACAATTGTAGTCTTGAAATCCACATGCTATTTAATAATAATTCATGATGGTATAGAAATTCCTTTTTATTTTATAGAATTTATGAATGATATTTCACAGAATGGTGTCACGGGTTGTTAATTTGAGGAGTTCTGAAGTTTTGGAGTGACCAAAGTTGGAGGTAAATGTTGGAATATTCACCAATACTGAGGGGGGGGGGGGTGAATTGATATTGGGCACTTTTTACCATTTCAAACTTTAATACCATATGTAAACATTAACCATTAACAATAACATTCATCATCACATAATCCATACACAGTACACAAGATATTTTGCGTAGAAAACCAAATGGGATAAAACCACATAATGTTTTTCTCATATAATATAAATATTACATTCAATTGATTTACTAGCTCTAGTTGGCAGGGGGCTACAACCCCCTAGTTTATCAGCTCCAACCGAAAGGAGGCTACAACCCCCTGGTTTTACCACAAGCTCCAACCTATAGTGAGGACTCCAATCCTCAATGAGCTCAACTCACTAGATTTACCAGCATCAATAGGAAGGAGTCTACAACCCCATGTCCTTACCTCATCCTGCGACCATAATATGAATAAGAGAATCAACCTGTCACTATCACTGTATCTATCAACCTGTACCTGTATCACTGTCTCTGTCAACTTGTACCTAATCATTTTCCCTGGCACCGTGTCACTTTCTCTGTGTCAAATCATCCCTCAAATATATATTTCCAAGAATGGCCAAAAACAATCATCCATAGATTTCATTTGCATATTCAAAATTTTATGTCATAGAAATTTCCAAACCCTAGGATATTCCAAGATAATCACCATGATCTATGCCAATGTCATCACCATAATCACCATAACATATCTATGCAAAATCACCAAAGAAAATGCTCTAAAACATACTCAACATCCATATCATTTTCAAGACAACAAGATGGACCCTAGTCCATGAGAGGCATGCCCATCATAAGGGAGGCCCATGTACAAGAACCATACCTTTTCCAAGATGAATAAACAAGAAAGAAACCCTTCACCAAAAGAAACTCTAGATCATGTCATCACATAGCCCTCACAACAAGATTTCCAACGAGCCAAGAAGTTTGTGATTCCAATATCATATGAGAAAGTTATGCAAATTTTAAGATTCTAAAAAATCCTCCTTTGATACCTCTTCTTATCTATCCTTGTACCTTCGATATTCCCCCTTGTACTTGCACATTAGAGATGATGAACTTGGATGAATCAAATGAAATGTTTTGATCTCTTATTGATACATGTCCAAGGTCACTTTTTAGTTCACTTTAGGGTACTTAGGTTGGCCCTATAGCTTATTATTAATTTTGTCTTCCACATTTTAGGTTAAGTTGGCCCTAACTTATTATTAATTTTTTCTTCTACATTTTAGGTTAGGTCGTCTCCAACTTATTATTAATTTTGTCTTCCACATTTTAGGGGCTTCTTTTAAAGGGTCAATGACCACTTCATGGCTTCATCAAGGGGCTTTGACTTGTTTTCTTGACCAATTCATGACTTCAGCAAGGAGCTTTGGGGCTTCTTCACATCATCATGATTATGTGAACACATCATTATTACTTTAGGGGATTCTTTGCACTTCACCTGATCATGTGAACCAAACACCATTATTTTAGGGGTTTCTTCACCTTTCTCACCAATGTTTCTTAGGGGCGACCTTAGGGACTTCTTTAGGGGTTTTCCCCGTATGTGTACAACCCAAAGTGTCTTCACATGTGGGCCATGCTTAAAGCTACACCATAACGGGACCCATTTGGAGTTATATAGACTAGGACTTTGACATCAATGACAACCTTATTCAACGATCTCCCCCTTTTTCATTGATGACAACCATTGTACTCCACCTAAGACCATCCTCCTATTGATATTTCTTTTCACCTTTGACATCAATGGAAAAGGGTAACTCCCCCTAACAATATCTCTTCTTTTTGGGGCTACTCCCCCTAAACTCATGCTTCTCCGATAGTACTCAGTAGCATTTTACCTTTCTTTTCTATCTTCTTATTCTTCTCTTCCTTGTTATTGTCCCTAGAGATTTTTTGCATGGTTTCAATCCTCTTTTCTTTTGCTTGATCTAGGATGTATATGTTATTAGGTATTCTTGTAGTGTCACAACCAATCTTCCTGAATCTTCTTCTCTGATTTTACATCTCCGGGAATCAAATGTGATAATGTATCCCTGATCACACATTTTGATAACACTAAGGAGATTATGTTTCAAACCTTCAACCAAAAAAACATTTGCATCTTTTATATTTTAACTTCCAAGATTCACTACACCTCTCCCAAGTATCTTGACAGAGGAGTCATTTCCAAAAGCAATGTTGCCACTTTTTCCTTTCTTTAAGCTAATGAATTTGCTTTGATCCTCGATCATGTGTGTTGACCACCAGTTGTCTGTGTACCACTCATTTTTCTTTATCCCCAACAAGAAAATCTAGTCCACCATATTCCTTGCTTCAATTCTTTTTTCTTTTCCCATATTGTAGTCGGTTCCTTTTTCCTTATGATGGGAGCATCTTCTTTCACATTTATGCAATCATGTGCCTTGTGACCAAGATTACTACATTTGTAGCATACAATGTTTTGGTCCATTCATGGATCAAATGAATTGTAATTTCTGTTAACAATCTCATCAACATTTCCATATCTACTTTTCACATGATTGTATTTTGGATACCCATAATTATTTATGTTTCTCATATAGTTATTTCTTGCATAGAATCTATAATGAATTTCTTTGTGTCCAAATTTTCGATAAGCATAACAATGATCAAGAAAAATATTTTCATACCTGTTAGAAAATGACTTTCTTGGTGTCTCGACTTTCCCAAAGTCAAATATTCTGTTCCAGATAGAAGTGTCATGTTCCTGATGTTCTTCAATTCCTTTTGGTTTGCTATTTTTGCTTCTTAGAGAATTGACAATGTTTCCTTCATCTTCCCTTGGTGGCTTTGTGCTTGTATAACCAATCCCTACTTTATCAGCATGTGATATTTGTTTGCTGAGAATTTCATCCAACTTTTCAATACTTGTTTCAAATATTATGTTATCATTCACCTTTTTGACTGTCAACTTCATTTCCTTTCTTACGTGATCCAATTCAACTTTCAGTTCATCATAATCTCTTACAGTCTTCTTGGATTCATATAACTGTTCCTTCAGACTAACAATTGTATGTTCTCTCTCCTCAAGCTCATGATCGTTTTCTTTACATTTTTCTACTTTTCTTTTTAGCATCATTATTTCTTCCTCAGCATGATTCAATTTTTCTTTGATATTTGTGTCATCATCAGTTTCTGCATCGTCTTCAATTTCCCAAAAAGTCTTAAGTTTTTCAATAATGCATTCTTCTTTAGAGTCACTTTCAGAAATTTATGATCATCATTATGGGTTTCTTGAGTTATGGAAAGAACTTCCCTTGCATCCACTTCTTCTCCATCACTTTCATTTAAGGAACTGTCATCTTCTTTGGAGTAAAGACTATTTTTCTTGTAGAAACTTCTCTTTTCTTCAAAAGGACATTTCTTAGCGTAATGTCCTAGTCTTCTTCAATTGAAACATTTAAATGGTAACTTACCTTTGTATTTCTTGGTTCATCTCTTGATTTTTTGATAAAATTTGCCTCTTTTTCATCAAATTCATCATCTGATCTTTCTTCTACCCTGTGTCCTTGGTTCCTTGTCTTCTTTTAGACTTTAAAAACGGCCTCTCTTCTTGTTGGTTGTTCATCCTCTACATCTGTTCGCATCTCATATGCTGTGAGGGTCCCAAATAGTTCATCCATTTTTAATTTTGTCAAATCCTTGGATTCTTCTATGGAAAAGATCTTGTGATCATATCTCAAGGGAAGTGATCTCAACACTTTCTGTGTAATCATGGATTCTTTGACTTATTCTCCTAATCCTCCGATGGAGTTGATTACTTCATCTACTATGAGTAAATAATTTGCAATATTTTCACTTTCTTTCATTTTCATATTCTCGAACATTGTTCAATATTGTTTGAGCTTGACTTTCCCATCTCCTTCATAAAGATTCCGAAGTTTGTCCTAGATTTATTTAGCTGAATTGCAATGCATCACCTTGGATTTAACAATTTGTGATATTCCATTCATGAGATGGTGCGAAGCTTTATAATTACAACTACATAATTTCTTCTCCTCAAGATTTGTTGGAAGAATTTCTGGAGTTTTGTAGCTAATAACAACAGAGATCCAGACATCCAACCCTAAATCCAACAAGAAGTTTTTCATTCTAATAATCCATAATGCATAATTATTTCCATCAAAGACATAAATACCATTTGAAGAGAATCCTTCTTGTCGACCCATATCTATTCATGATCTTCCTTCCAGTGGTTAAATTGTTCTAAAGGTAACTTGCTTTGATACCAATTGTTGGAATACTCACCAATACTGAGAGGGGGGGTTGAATTAGTACTGGGCACTTTTTACCATTTTAAAATTTAATATCATATGTAAACATTAACCATTAACAATAACATTCATCATCACATAATCCATATATAGTGAAAAATAAATTTTATGTGGAAATCCAAACAGGAGAAAACTACATAATGCTTTTCTTATATAATATAAATATTTCATTCAATTGATTTACCATCTCCAAATGGAAGGAGGCTACAACTCTCTAGTTTATAACCTCCAATTGAAAGGAGGCTACAAACCCCTAATTTTAACACAAGCTCCAACCTATAGTGAGGACTCCAATCCTCACTAAGCTCCAGCCAAGGTACTTTTTAGGGGCGAAATTTCACCAATTGACCATTTTTGGGCTTTATTTCAAAAAATAAATTCTCTATTTGGTCATTTTTAGTCTCTAATATCGCATATATTTACACAAAATATGTTTTTTTATCATAATATTCACCAAAATTTACAAGTTTCAGTAATAAATTGTACGTTTCAGATTTAATATTCGCCTACCTATCTATATATATGTTTTTTTCAATCCAAAATAATTTCCTAGAATACTACACTTAATTATACTATTATAATTCTTAAAAAATGCCTTGGATCCATCTCACTAGATTTACCAACATCAATAGGAAGGAGGCTACAACCCCCTATCCTTGCCCCGTCCCACGAGCCTAATATTAATAAGAGAATCAACCTGTCACTATCACTATATCTTTCAACCTGTACATGTATAACTGCCTATGTCAACTTGTACCTATATCACAGTCCCTATCACTATATCATCATATGTGTGTCAACCTGTACCATGCCTCAAATCTATCTTTCCAATAATTCTCAAAAACAATCATCCATATATTTCATTTGCATCTTCAAAATTTTACGTCATAGACATTTCCAAACCCTAGGATATTCCAATATAATCACCGTGATCTACGCCAATGTCATCACCATAATCACCATAGCACATCTATGCAAAATAAAAAAGAAAATGATCTAATACATACTCAAGATCAATACCATTTTCAAGACAACAAGATGGACCCCAGTCCATGAGAGGCATGACCATCACAAGGGAGACCGAACCATACATTTTCCAAGCTAAAGAAATAGTAAAGAAACCCTTCACCAGAAGAAACTATGGATCATGTCATCACATAGCCCTCACAACAATCTTTCCAACAAGCCAAGAAGTTTGTGATTCCAATACCGTATAAGAAAGTTATGCAAATTTTAAGATTCTAAAAAATCCTCCTCTTGTACCTCCGCTTCTCTATCTTTGTACCTTTGGTATTCCCCCTTGTACTTGCACCTTAGAGATGATGACCTTGGATGAATAAAATGAAATGTTTTCATCTCTTATTTATACATGTCCAAGGTCACTTTTTAGTTCACTTTAGCATTAGGTCGGCCCTATAATTTATTATTAATTTTTTCTTCCACATTTTGGGCTAGGTTAGCCCTAACTTATTGTTAATTTTGTCTTCCACATTTTAGAGGATTATTTCAAAGGGTCAATGACCACTTCATGGATACATCAAGGGGATTTGACTTGTCTTCTTGACCAATTCATGTATTCATCAAGAAGCTTTGGGGCTTCTTCACATCAACATGATTATGTGGACACATAACTATCACTTTAGGGGATTCTTTACACTTCACATGGTCATGTGAACCCAACACTGTTATTCTAGGGGTTTATTCACCTTTCTCACCAACATTTCTTAGCGGAAAACTTAGGGACTTCATTAGGGGTTTTCCCCATATGTGTACAACCCAGAGTCTCTTCCTGCGAGGGCCTTGCTTAAAGATACGCCATAAGGGGACCACTTTTTAGTTATATAAACTAGGAATTTGACATCAATGACAAACATTCAACAATCTCCCCCTTTGTCATTGATGACAACCATCATACTCACCCTAGGACTATGCTCCTCCTGATCTTTATTTCCCCCTTTGACATCAATGAAAAATGGTAACTCTCCCTAACAATATCTCTTCTCTTTGGGGTTGTTCCCCATGAACTCATGCTTCTTCAATAGCATTCGGTAGCATTTCACATTTCGTTTCTATATTTTATTCTTCTCTTCCTTGCTCTTTTCCTTAGAGATTTTCTGCATGATTTCAATCCTCTTTCCTTTTGCTTGATCTAGGATGTATATGGTATTAGGTCTTCTTGTAGCTGTCGCAACCATTATTCTTGAATCTTCTTATTTGATTTTATATCTTCAAGAATCAAATGTGAGATTGTATCCCTGATCACACATTTTTCTAACACTAAGGAGATTATGTTTCAAATCTTCAACCAACAAAACATTTTCAGCTTTTATATTTTCAATTCCAAGATTCACTACACCTCTCCCAAGGATCTTGATAGAGGAGTCATTTCCAAAAGCAACTCTACCACTATTTCCTTTCTTTAACCTAATTAATTTGTTTTGATTCTTGGTCATGTGTGTTGAGCACCCACTGTCTATGTACCACTCATTTTATTTATCCTCAATAAGCAAATCTAGTCCACAATCTTCCTTGCTTCAATTCTTTTTATTTTCCCATATTTTAGTCGGTTCCTCTTTCCTTATGATGGGAGCATCTTCTTTCACATTTCTGCAATCACGTGCCTTGTGACCAAGATTATTGCATTTGTAGCATATAATGTTTTGGTCCATCAATGGATCAAATGGATTGTAATTTATGTTAACAACCCCATCAACATTTCCATATCTGTTTTTCACCTGATTGTCTTTTGGATACCCATAATTATTTATGCTTCTCATATAGTTGTTTCTTGCATAGACTTTACAATGAATTGCTTTGTGTCCAAAGTTTCAACAAGCATTACAATGACCAAGAAAAATATTTCAATACCTGTTAGAAAAGGACCTTCTTGGTGTCTCAACTTTCCTGAAGTTAGATCCTTTGTTCCAGCTAGAAGTGTCATGTTCCTACTGTTCTTCAATTCCTTTTGGTTTTCTATTTTCACTTCTCACGAAACTGGCACTGTTTCCTTCATCTTCCCTTGGTGTATTTGTGTTTGTATAACCAAGCCCTGTTTTATCAACAAGTGATCTTTGTTTGCTGAGAATTTCATCCAAATTTTTAGTACTCCTTTCAAACCTTATGTTGTCATTCACCTTTACGACTGTCAACATCAACTCATTTCTTACATGATCCAATTCAGCTTCCAGTTCATCATAACCTTTTTACATTCTTCTTGGCTTCATATAATTGTTCCTTCAGACTAACATGTGTTTGTTCTCTCTCTTCAATCTCATGATCCTTTTCTTTACATTTTTCCAGTTTGATTTTTAGCATCATTATTTCTTCCTTAGCATGCTTCAATTTTTCTTTGAGATTTACCTCACCATCAATTTCTACATCCTATTCAATTTTCCAAAAAGTCTTAAGTGTTTCATTAATGCATTCTTCTTCAGAGTCACTTTCAAAAATTTTATGATCATCATTCTAGGTTTCTTGAGTTATGAAAAGAACTTCCCTTGGATCCACTTCTTTTCCATCACTTTCATTTGAGGAACTGTCATCTTCTTTGGAGTAAAGACTTTTTTTCTTGTAGAAACTTTTCTTTTATTCAAAAGGACATTTCTTAGCATAATGTCCTGCTCTACCGCAATTGAAACATTTAAATCGTAACTTACCTTTGTATTTCTCGGTTCATCTCCTGAGCTTTTTGACAAAATTTGCCTCTTTTTCATTGAATTCATCGTCTGATCTTTCTTTTACCTCGTGTCCTTGGTTACTTGTCTTCTTTGAGACTTTAAAATATGTCTCTCTTCTTGTTGGTTGTTCATCCTCTGCATCTGTTTGCATATCATATGTTGTGAGTGTCCCAAATAGTTCATCCATTTTTATTTTTGTCAAATCCTTGGATTATTCTATGGCATAGATCTTGGGATCATATCTCAAGGGAAGTGATCTCAACACTTTCTATATGATCATGGATTCTTTGACTTCTTCTCCTAATCCTCTGATGGAGTTGACAACTTCATCTACTCTGAGTAAATAATTTACAATATTTTCACTTTCTTTCTATTGGAATATATTAATTATATTCCTTGGAAGGTAATAATGTCTTTGTATTATGTCGGAAGTTATCCACAATCTTATGTAAAAGAGTAATACATTATCTCCCATTTTCATTATGGTAAAGTATACTCTTGATATCCATTTTTATATAAAGAGATGTTATTATGGAGAATTATATTATCCCACATGCAATATGTGAGAGTAATTCCTCCATATCTCTTGGTATATAATAGGGTCAAGGGAGTCACATCCATACATTCAATCATACTCTCACAACACATTGTATTGTACTCACAAGTGTTGGTTACTTTAATGAGATGACCCGGGTTCAGCGAAGTTCTTGTGTGAACCCAACAAAATCCCCTTCACTGTCCCTTTTAGCATCAACCTGCGAACAGGCTGAAGTCTCACCCGAAGTGAAGATGGGTGGTTACAGAATCAAGTTTCTGTAATTGTGGTGATACATAGATGTGTTATGCAATCTCGCAATGCATTCCTTGCTTAGCATACACTTATCATAACAATATCGACATGTGACTACACACTTCACAGTTATCAACAACCTACAGTCTTCGTTGAATCACAGTTATCGTTTCTCTTATAACTATGCATTCATTATACTTAATGTTACTTCACAACATTCATACATATGTATTTCGCCTACTTAACATATGGTTCTCATTAACATACATATGAAAGCAAATACGTAAGCATACCATAACATGAACACAAAACACATCACAGATTCATACAAATAACACAGGGATTTATGTGGTTGTTGGTAGGTGGTTAGGATGGGTCGTTATCGTAGCACCGCGAGCGCTACGATAACGCGAAAGGCGGAAAGTGGAGCATAGATGATGATATTTTATGTAATTTTTGGTCAGTTATACCACATTATGCGGGTTTTTGGGAAATTTGGACCACAATAGATAGATTTTGGGTCATTTGCTTGAAGTGTCGGTTAGGAAGTAGTTAGAAAGTGGACAAGTAATTTAAAGGCGAAAGCCTATAAATAGATGTAGGATTGTAAGTGTTGGAGCAACTTGGATTATGTATCTTAGATCTAGAGATATCTGTGAGATCTGTATTTTGTGGAGTATGAGCAGAAGATTGAACATTTTGTATCTGGGTTTTTGTAGAGTTAATATGATGTGACAGAGCTATTTTGTGGAATCCCTTTGTTTCTTTTGTTCATCTATGGTAATGAATGTTGTGATATGAATATATGAATGATGCAATGTTTACTTGCTGCAATTAATGCTTTAATGTTATATCTTTTGCGACTATGAATGGTTTTGTTGAATGATGCTATGAATGTGAATGATGCCTAAGTTAAATGCATAGATCTACTTTTGAAATGTTGCAACAAGTTAAGTAATCGAGCCACAAACATCCTCCTTCATTCGGTGGAAACATGGTTCTGTCAACTCTCCCTTGAACATCTCGGGTGAGACCTCATCTGCTCTGCAGGTGTTGCTGGACGGGGTAAAACCTGTCTAGGCCGGTGCTCAGGGAGATCGTGGTGATCTGGGTGTCGATAGTGAGTGGAACCCCTATCAACTGGGTTTGCGTCAACAAATGGTTTCGTTGCCGGGACCATAGCGCGAAGTGAAAGGAGGATATGTTGTGGCATCCGATGCAACTGGAAATCCAGAACTGGTTTGATCAGAAGTTGCAGGAATTTGCTGAAGAAGAAAGTCAGAACTCTCGACTGACGGTAGATTAGTGGGTGGAAAGGTACATTCATGACGGTCCACACGAATATTTTTTCTGCAAGTTCCCAATCATCTTGTTCAAGTGGTTGGCGAAGTTGACCTTTCAGAAAAGGAACTTTCAGGGTGGTGAACCAACGACCTGGACCCCAGAACAGATCCAGGAGTTGCATGAAGTCGATAACAAAGTGTCGTGGGCTATTGAAGTTTGGCTTGATAGCATATTGGAAGGCTATATCATTGAATCTGCGGTTGGTACAAACAAGTCCTATAGTGAAGCTGAAAGATATTTCTTCCGCGGACCTCGGGGAAGGTTTCTGCTGTCGCTCCAGTTGTCCATTAAGATGCTTATTTGCGAGAAGGGCATATTGAAGATGCATATTGATCAGTAGAAACCCTAGTGAGCAGAGGCCGTGGGTACCACGACAGTGGGGGGGCATGTTGGGGCCAAGGTCGCAGCTATAGTAAAAGCTGCGAATTTTGGGAAAAAGCACGAGTATGGAAGGAAAGTGCTAATTTTGGGACAAGCACTAAGTTTTGGGTAAGAAGGAGACGGTGCGCAGTACGGTGCCAGATGGATGATCTCAGCGCAGATCACGGACCGGAAATTGCGGATCTCGCACGCACGTCATCGAAGAATGAAGGTGGCTCAGCTACCATAATAAATAAGGCGATGGAGTAGAGGGCTCAGCTACCCTCATTTAAAGGCTCAAGTACAGAAGTTATGGTTGCTCGGATCAAGGAGGAGCAACGGACCAGAGCATTGAAGGCGAAGGACGATCGCCCATACCCACAATCTGCGCCGGAATTCATGGAGCCTGCAGGAAGCGGCGACGTGACTGCAAGCGGCGCCTACAGTACACCTAGCCATGTGCGTGGTTAGGGTTTTTGGGAATCACTGTTGGGAAAGGCCCACAGTTTTGTAAAGGTGTGACCGTCATGGCCACCTATATATATGAATAATTGTAATGGATAGACGTTGGGTTAGAGAGTTAGAGAGAGCTAGATGTTAGACTGTTAGATATCCAGTCTAAAGGATAGATCATGTGTTGATTATCCTTCTGTATTTTCTACCCAGAGTGTAGAACTAGAGAGGAAATCGGATAGCCGAGGAGCTAATCCCTGAGTTGCCAGACAGTCTGCGTGACGTCTGCACCTTTGTAATCTCCATAGAGAGGAGACTAGTTGAGAGAAGGGCTCCCAGCTGTGTGCGTGGAGTTTCCTGGAAAGATCTAAGGCTACAGCTGTGTGCGCAGCATATTGTATAACTCTATCATTTTTCTGGTTAATATAACACTCCCGTGGACGTGGTTTTCCTCGAGGAGATGAGGTCACTTATATCTTCTTGTTATAATGTTTGCGTGAATGATAACTGTTTAGAGCTCATTATTTGTGTATGCAAGACTCCTGTCTTATCTTTGTGACTGTTTGAGTGAGTTGGGAAGATCCCTTGATAGCTATAAGTGTTTTAAGTACTAAAGAGGTAGTAACGCGCGGTCGCTGCTGCGAGAGCAGACTGCGTTACTGCGCTGGATGTGAAGGGTGAGGAAGTATTTAGCACGTCGACGCAAGGGATAGTTGCCTGCTGCGTTAGAGAGGAGAAACTGCGCAGTAGGCCTGCCAAGGAAGGAATCCACGCAGCTGCGCCGAGCGGCCTGCGGGAAGGTCCGACCGCCGATTTCGCAGGAACCATTAAAGGAAGAGCTATCTCCGCGTCACCCAGGTTAAGGAAACCTGATTCCTTAACCCCCCCATAGCCACTTCGGGTGAGACCTCGAGCTGCCGCGCAGCTCGTTGCCGAGAGGGCCAGTGCGCCAAGGGGTTTTGTTGCTGCGCTTCATTAAAACCCGGGTCTGCCCAGTAAAGCAGCCAACAGGGCATTACATGGAATGATAAGGGATAGATGGGTGCAGGTCACGATGAGACTGTGAGTGAAGTCGAGGAAGAAAGTGTTCTTACAAGGGGAGGAGCAAGGTTTCGATAAGAAAAGAGGCAGAGGATAGGAAAAGGTCCTGCAGCGATCGAACCGCAAGGCCGTGAAGGAAGACCACATGGGACGAAGAGACCTCACAGTCCTGACAAGGAAAACTAGGCTACGCTCGGGATAGAGGTAGGACCAAACCCCAGCGCCAACGTAATCACACCTCCGTTCACTATCTCTCAACCAGTAAGAAATACAACTTCGACACCACCGAATTCATCAATTCAACAAAATTTAATTGTTAATAGCTCAACGACTGGAGGAAGGAAGCCCAGGATGGCGAGCGAAGACACAAAGTTACCATTGTTCCGTGGAAATGGAACAGATAACCCTGAGCATGTAATGTCCCTTGTTAGGAATTTTATTAAAATGGCAATTTTCCACTTTTTTTCCCTAGTTCGACCTTTGACTAGTTTGATCTCTAGGTCCCAAATTTGCCCCAAATGATTTCAAATCTTCTGAGAAGGTATATGAATGAGATTAGAACATAAATATGTTTTTTAAGGATGCCTTTGGACCTTTAAAATACTTCTGCAAATACTCTTTCAATTCTGGCCAATGTAGGGAACTTTACTAGTAATTTGCCTTTGACTAGTATTGGTCTCTATGTCTCGAATTAACTCCAAATGCCTTCAAATCTTAAAGGAAGGTGTATGAATGATATTAAGACTTGAATATGATGTTCAGGGATGATATATGGCCACCAAAATACCTCTGCAAACTCTCTTAAGATTCTGGACCAAGTATGCAATTTTACTAGTAATTTGGGGTTCAAATCCCCCTGGGGTAAGTATTGAAAATGGCTTCCCAAATGCCTCCAAATCCACTCAAATTTATGTAAAGAGGTAGGGAATGTATTAAGGATGTTATTAAGGTCTCATGTGCACCATTAATTGATTATTATATCTGTTCCAACCCTCTCCCATTCAACTGCAAAAATCACCAATTCGACCCTTGGGGAAATGGCATTATTTCTTCTCCCAGTGCAATTAAACTAAGTAAAAATACTTCAAATGCTCAAGTACAGTACATGAAACTTGTAGAAGACATCCATGGAATTATATTGACCACAAATATATCAGAGAATCATCCATCCATTCGAAATCATCATCAATACATTGGCTCACAACAAGGTAGTGGGGAAATGGCATTGTTCTTCCATTAAAAATGAGATTTATACATTTCTACTTGGAATTTCGACCTGAAACTTTTTGGAGATGAAGAACAGAGTATTTACTTCATATTACAAAATAAATGGGGCATTAAAATCTTCCCCAAAGAGTACAATAGCTCACCAAAAACGCCCTCCCTCAAGGATCAAGAATATGCCATCAAAACCGGAAATGGTTGAAGGAGTGAGCTGCAATAGAAGAAACCATGAGCTGCCCTGTAGCTTACACCTGCAAATAAAGACTCCATTAAAGCTCCAAATGAAAGGTCTGAATGGCCTTTCCAATTACCAACTTGGATGGGAATCTTTCACCCTCGAAATTGGCTAAGGCAAGAAACTAGTCATCCACTAGCTCTCCCTCTTCACAAATGCAATTACAAATTCTACAAATGATCAAAAGCTGGTTTCATTCTTTTTTATTGACATTTATAAAGTTCTAATGGCCTCCATGGGTCGAATTCCTTCCAAGAGACTCATTCCAACTCAAGTTGGGAAGAGATTCCAAAGAACGCCACTTGTACAACAATTCCTAGCCTCCCACTTCCACCAAATCACATGTGGAAGCATCTTAGCTTCCCTAACACCCTTGAGCGCCCTCTTGGAGTCTATTTTTAGCCCTGACATGTCATATATGTCATATGTCAGCCTTCAGGTCTGATTTGTGTCATAGGTGTCATAGCATCTTCATCATTGTTGTCATAGAGCTAGGGAATCTAGCCCAAGTGTCTCACTAGCTCCAAATTGCCTCTTCCTCTTCCATGGGAGTTACTCTTCCTCTATATTTCGACCTTGAATGAGTTATGCCATGAATAATACCTTTTGGACTTCCCCAAGTATGTTACCATTCACCTTGAATTCGAATTGGTGAGAGAATGATGCCAAATGTAGTGGGGAAATCTAGCCATATGTGGGTCCCACTTCCTCCATGTGTCTTCATGATGAAATGCCACTTTGATTTTCACTTGTATATATTTATTTAGCTCCTTTATTAAATATTTATGCCATTCTAATGTTCAAACATCATTTATTATCCCCATTATTCCAAATCGCAAAGCTTCCACCCCAAACCTAGGAAACTAGTAATTTTCCTCCTTGGCAATTATTTGACCCTTAACATCAACTTTGCAAACTCTAATGAATATGGCTAATGTGATTAGGCCATTGTGACCCAATTCCAAATTTGGGACATGACAAATCCTCCCTTCCCAATATTGCTTGTCCTCAAGCAATTTCAAACATGGGTGTTGAAGAACCTGCTTTCTGTATAATTCTTTGAAGTTGCCATTGAATTGCCAAACCTTGAGTCTTTGAGTTTCCATGAATATTTTAGAGAGGAACCAACATGCTTGCTGCTGCACTACTCTGATAAAAATCACTTTATTAAGTGGGGAAATCCATCTCCCATATTGCTTGTTTCCCCAAAAAATTTGAAACCAATGAGATAAAAATTATTCCAGGGTCCCATTGCTTGTATTGCACCCGAACAATTAAGAGTGCTCTCCAACCCATACCATCATATAAGAGGATTCCTGGATCCCATTTTCTTGTATGCATTCTTCCAAACATCATGAGTACAAAATATATATCATCAAAGTACATAACTACATAATGAAAATTAATATCAAGGAGGTGCTTCATCAAAGAATCATGAAAGTGCTTATACCTCCAAGCAAGTAGACCACCGTTTTCCAAGTGCATACAAGCTTCAAGTGACCAATCAAATCTGCTCCAATGACATAGGTGAGGATCCCATGTCCTATAAAGCTGCTCCAAAAGGATGTGATATGCATCAAAATATTCAGCCATGTATTCTTTCATCCAAGAAGTGAATGAAGAATCTCCACTAAAATTTGAACCAAATAATGAGCAGAAAAAACAAGGAGACTTCAAATGACTCAAAGAAGTCTCACCCATACATCCCTGAATGTGATTATCATAAAGATATAACAAAGTATGTGGCTTCCAACAAAAATGTTCTCCAATCATAAATCTATTCACCCAAGTGTTGGATGAAGTTCCTCCAACATCAAATGAATCAAGTGTTGAGCAAGAAAAACCATGAGTCTTCAAGTGACTCAAATGCATATCATAGGTGCATCCATGTAGATGTGCATCATCATAAAGTAATAAAGTATGCTGCTGCAAATGTGAATAAGAATGTGCTCCAACCATATCATACTCCTCATGTGGCACCATCAAAAAGAACCCTTTCACCCATACTTCATTGAGACTAATGTTGCAAAACATGGAATTGTAGGATGTAGGAGAATGAACCAAATCACCCAAATGATCAAAAAGTACAGAAGTTTCATCATGGGGAGGATCCATATGGGTAGTATCATGCAGCTCCTTCAAAAGTGTGAACTCTTTGTCATAGTTTGGTTCCAATGTAGATGAATCATGCTCTTCTTTAAAAATTGCACAACCTTCATCAAGAGGCAATTCAAATTCTTCTTCCACCACATCAAGTGTTTGGTTCTCTTCAAGTTCATCTCCAAACACATCAAGAACATTCAAATTTTCACATTTCTCATGATCCACCATGTCATGAGAATCCTCCAAACAATCTACCATTTGACAATCTGAAACATAGGAGGAAAAACAAGTATCTTGCAACTTTTCAAGAAGTTGCTCATTTTGAATTGTGAGCTTATGAATATCCTCATTATTCTTCAAGTATGCATCATGTAACAATTCATTAAGCTCAAACAAATGGTTTCTATCAAAAAGCAAAGACATGAAATTACCTTTGATGTGGCACATTGCTCTTTGAATCTTCTCCATATATTCAAGGAAGGATGTTTCCTCCAATGAAGTAGCTCTCCAACAAGAATTTGACACCAATGCTTGAGTCTCATGGAGAATGCTGAGGGACTCTTGGATCTTCTTTTCATTCATCTTTAAGGACCCTTCAAGAAAATGAGGCTCTTGCAAATGAACCTCCTCATCTTCTTCATTTTTGCTTGGACCAACTTCATGAAGCTCAAGTGGTGATGGGGAAGTTGATCTTGGTTCTTCTTCAACTGCTACAAGGTCTTCATTATCATGCTTAATGGAACTTGGGCTTGCAGCAACACTTTCAAAAGTGATCTCTATGTCACCAACATAGAGGTGTGAGCACCCATCAATAGGTACTCCTTCATAGTTTAAGCATCCATCAGTAGATGCTCTTTGGTTCATGTCTAAGCTAGAAGGTGTCTCGAAATGATCTTCCATATTTTCAATAGAATCTTCTTCATGCTCTTGTGATGTCTCTTCATTTTTATCCTTCAAGCAAGCTGATTCATTTTTCCCCTTGTTTTCCTTAGGATCGGTATATTTGGAATCCCTTCTTGAATAAATCTCAAAAGCTCTAATCAAAGAGGACATCATTTCATGCACACATATATGATACTCGCTCCAAGGGTTCTTACAAGAAGGGCATAAACCTTTCTTCACTAACTCCACATCTTCATTTTTGGGCCTATTTTCAAAAACATGTTTAGCATAGTACTCAAAAGACATGGCATTTTGTGTATTTTTGCTCGAAGCAAGATATTCTTGATATTTTTGATATTGCTGGGGCAAGGTTTTATAATTTGCTCTCCATCTTTGGAACTCACTCATAGAATTATCCTTGGTTGGTGTGGCACATTCATATTCATCAGATTTAAAGTCATAAGAATAATCTTCATTTCTCTTGAAATTGTAAGAAGTGTTGCATGATGGCACCTTTTCCTCATACCATTCACATTCTGCTTCATATTGCTCATAAGCATCTGCATATTCATCATAAGAATTGTACTCATAGGATTCATCATAATAGTAAGACATGGATTCCAATTATTCTTGAATGTATGTACCTAATACACAGGTGCAAGGACCATGCTCTGATACCACTGTAATGTCCCTTGTTAGGAATTTTATTAAAATGGCAATTTTCCACTTTTTTTCCCTAGTTCGACCTTTGACTAGTTTGATCTCTAGGTCCCAAATTTGCCCCAAATGATTTCAAATCTTCTGAGAAGGTATATGAATGAGATTAGAACATAAATATGTGTTTTAAGGATGCCTTTGGACCTTTAAAATACTTCTGCAAATACTCTTTCAATTCTGGCCAATGTAGGGAACTTTACTAGTAATTTGCCTTTGACTAGTATTGGTCTCTATGTCTCGAATTAACTCCAAATGCCTTCAAATCTTCAAGGAAGGTGTATGAATGATATTAAGACTTGAATATGATGTTCAGGGATGATATATGGCCACCAAAATACCTCTGAAAACTCTCTTAATATTCTGGACCAAGTATGCAATTTTACTAGTAATTTGGGGTTCAAATCCCCCTGGGGTAAGTATTGAAAATGGCTTCCCAAATGCCTCCAAAGCCACTCAAATTTATGTAAAGAGGTAGGGAATGTATTAAGGATGTTATTAAGGTCTCATGTGCACCATTAATTGATTATTATATCTGTTCCAACCCTCTCCCATTCAACTGCAAAAATCACCAATTCGACCCTTGGGGAAATGGCATTATTTCTTCTCCCAGTGCAATTAAACTAAGTAAAAATACTTCAAATGCTCAAGTACAGTACATGAAACTTGTAGAAGACATCCATGGAATTATATTGACCACAAATATATCAGAGAATCATCCATCCATTCGAAATCATCATCAATACATTGGCTCACAACAAGGTAGTGGGGAAATGGCATTGTTCTTCCATTAAAAATGAGATTTATACATTTCTACTTGGAATTTCGACCTGAAACTTTTTGGAGATGAAGAACAGAGTATTTAATTCATATTAAAAAATAAATGGGGCATTAAAAGCTTCCCCAAAGAGTACAATAGCTCACCAAAAACGCCCTCCCTCAAGGATCAAGAATATGCCATCAAAACCGGAAATGGTTGAAGGAGTGAGCTGCAATAGAAGAAACCATGAGCTGCCCTGTAGCTTACACCTGCAAATAAAGACTCCATTAAAGCTCCAAATGAAAGGTCTGAATGGCCTTTCCAATTACCAACTTGGATGGGAATCTTTCACCCTCGAAATTGGCTAAGGCAAGAAACTAGTCATCCACTAGCTCTCCCTCTTCACAAATGCAATTACAAATTCTACAAATGATCAAAAGCTGGTTTCATTCTTTGTTATTGACATTTATAAAGTTCTACTGGCCTCCATGGGTCGAATTCCTTCCAAGAGACTCATGCCAACTCAAGTTGGGAAGAGATTCCAAAGAACGCCACTTGTACAACAATTCCTAGCCTCCCACTTCCACCAAATCACATGTGGAAGCATCTTAGCTGCCCTAACACCCTTGAGCGCCCTCTTGGAGTCTATGTTTAGCCCTGACATGTCATATATGTCATATGTCAGCCTTCAGGTCTGATTTGTGTCATAGGTGTCATAGCATCTTCATCATTGTTGTCATAGAGCTAGGGAATCTAGCCCAAGTGTCTCACTAGCTCCAAATTGCCTCTTCCTCTTCCATGGGAGTTACTCTTCCTCTATATTTCGACCTTGAATGAGTTATGCCATGAATAATACCTTTTGGACTTCCCCAAGTATGTTACCATTCACCTTGAATTCGAATTGGTGAGAGAATGATGCCAAATGTAGTGGGGAAATCTAGCCATATGTGGGTCCCACTTCCTCCATGTGTCTTCATGATGAAATGCCACTTTGATTTTCACTTGTATATATTTATTTAGCTCCTTTATTAAATATTTATGCCATTCTAATGTTCAAACATCATTTATTATCCCCATTATTCCAAATCCCAAAGCTTCCACCCCAAACCTAGGAAACTAGTAATTTTCCTCCTTGGCAATTATTTAACCCTTAACATCAACTTTGCAAACTCTAATGAATATGGCTAATGTGATTAGGCCATTGTGACCCAATTCCAAATTTGGGACATGACAGAGCAGTACTGGTTTCTATGAGAGGCGGTGTGGACTGTAAAGAAAATTACTGATGATGATGCTAAGAAAGGACAATTGGCGACAACCCTTCGGGGTCACGCATTAGATTGGTTCATGAAGTTTGTGTAGGTTCCTACTGGTGCTTTAGAGAAATCGCTAGACAAGGTTCGAGATGGATTGATCACGGAGTTCAAGAAACCCAAATCTGAAGCACAGTACATTACAGAGCTAAAGGAAATTAAGCAGTACCCCAATGAAACTGTGTGGGATTTTGACCAGCGATTCAAGACATTGATGGCAAGGGTTAGTTTCAACATGAGCACCATCCAGCACAAATAATCGTTTGTCGCGGCATTGCTCCCACACATTCGATTTCCACTGATGCAACAGAACATTACAATGCCCAGTGAAGCCTTGGAAATCGCAATGCGGTTAGAAGCATCTCCAATTGGGGAAAACACAGCTTGGATGTCGCAGATTCAGACACAGCTGGCTAACCTGACCATACAGCTGCAAGATCTTAAGAAGGGTAAGAAACAACGTGAAGAAGTATGGTGTACGCGATGTCGAGGAGAAGGGCATACTAAGGATAATTTCCCAGACTTCCTCAATTATCTGGTTTCAGGAGCACTGAATCCATTGAGTGGCGGTGGCATGCCGTGGTATCGCATCTGTTAGGTATATGGGCACCGGCATGACGAATGTCAATACATGCAGAAAATGGTCACAAAACTGATGAATCTATATTGTACATTATGCAAATCGGTGGGACATGAATACAAATATTTCCGTGCATATGGGTTGCTACAAGAGAGGACATACGATGCATTCTACGTGAAGGATGACCAGCGTGCCGTACAAAAACCGCAACCACAGCCTCAGGTAGCCCAGCCGCTACCTCAACCACAGGTGCAGTTTGTACCACAGCAGCAACCACAACAGTTTATACCGCAATATGCTCCGATGCAAATTGCTCCACAATAGCCATAATACGTCCAACAGCCGCAGTATGTGCAACAAGGGAAAGGCATGCAACCGAATCCTATGCAGCAACAGTTCAATCAACCACAATACCAACAGTAGGGAGGATTATGTGGAGGATGCTGGGGTGGATGCGGTGGAGGATTTGGTCGCAGAGGAGGACGAGGAGGTCGTGAACCTATTCAGTGCTATCCCTGCGTGGTATGGGGACACTACCAGCGAGATTTCCCACTGTTGCAGATGCAGTGTACGTTTTGTTTTGTTACAGATCATACAGTAGAAAAATTCCCACAGCTGATTGCATGATGGAAAGCAGGGAACGTTCCACAGTTGCAGAATCAGAATCAGGTACAGCAGCCCATACAGAATCAAGTTCAACAACCAACACAGAACCAGAACCAACTTCTAAATCAAAATGCTAACCAGAACGTAAACCAACCAGGGAATCTGCTGCCGAACCAGAATCAGGGTGCAAGTGTTGTGACAATTTCCGCGGAGCCCAGGCCACAAGATGCAACTATTGTAGTTATCACTCGTGGGGGCGTGACGACTGGAGGGGATAGATCACACCCACTCATTCGATTGGCAGGGTAAAAGAAGGTGTCATTTGACATTGAGTCTGAGTGCATTCGTTCAGGCGTGTCGTGCGATGGACCAAGATCGTGGTAAGGATGTTATTTGCGACATGCCCGCTGTCTTTGATGCTAGTTCAGAGGCAGGTCCGTCGGCGCAGTCTGGAACCTTGCAGAAATTTTTTGAGAGCTATTTATTGTTGGCAAGGGATCCTGCTGCTCTTGCCTAGATCGAGGGATTGTTGTAGCGACCAGCTAGGGGATGGCAAGAGTCCACGGTAAAATCCTTACAACGACGAAAGATAGGTAAGGAGATGCACTTGAACATACAAATTGGGGACTACGAGGTTGATTCGGTTATTTTGGATCTTGGTTCGAATGTCAACATCTTAACCAAGCAGGCATGGTAGAAAATGGGGAGTCCCCCATTGAGCTGGTCCCTTGTACAGCTCCGGCTAGCTAATCATGCCAAGGTGACACCAATTGGGAGAGTTCCACGCCTGGTGGTGGATATTGAGGGAATGAAGACTTATGCTGACTTTGATGTCATTGAAGTAGTTGAAGAGGGAAGCTCTTATCCCACGTTGTTGGGGATTGGATGGGCTAATGAGAGTGGAGCAGTAATCAACTTTAAAAGATGGATGATGACTTTTGAAAAGTGTGATCTTAGAGTTATAGCCCCGTTGGATCCGAGTGAAGGCCGCTATTATAGTTCAAATCTGCACTTCTCCGTCAATGACCACATTATGCTGTCGATCACACAAAAGGACAACATGGATTGAAGAGTTAGATTGCCTTGGATGATGTATGGGCTGAACCTACTCTCTTCAGATGAGAATTTCCCTGATTTCCCTGATCTTTTGACATGTGCGCTACTCTTTGGGCAGCAAACCAGTGCACATCTGAAAGTATGCCCTACTTTCCTCAAGGGAAACCAGCGCACATATGCTAGTATGCCCTACTTTACTCAAGGGAAACTAGCGCACACCTCAGAAAAAGTTGGAAGCGCTTGTTGGAAAACAAGAAGTTGCATACTGTGTGCTACTATGCTTTGAGGAAACTCGCGCACATCTTAAGATGAAATAAAAAAATATATTAACTTGACGAATTGGGATTAGTTGAAGTTGGTTCTGCAACTTCCCCAACCTCCCAATCCAACCACCTCTCGATTACAACTGCCTACCTTGTCCCATAAATACAAGGAGGATCCATGAGAGAGAACCAGACTCAAGGTTAAGAAGAAAGACCTAGAAGAAAGGATTTAAGCACTATTACGTTGGAGGAAAGTTCCAAGTCAGAGTGAAGAGCAGGATCCCAGGATCCGGTTGTAGAAACATCTTGACATGTCAGGTATATTGTACTGATTTCATGTTTCTTTGACAATAAAAAGGTCGAAATACCCTTCTTGTCCCAATAAGATGTCTATTGGATTGTATATCTATTTGGCTTAATTATTGATTATAGTTTATGTTAAATTGCTTTATAATTTCATCGTATGTTATATGGTCAAGATACGTTGAGGAAGGTATCCTTTGTATTGTAGGTTCATCAAGCGGGAGATCCAGTGAAAGCTAGGACCAGCCGTCGAGTAAAGGTATGTCTTTCGATATCCCGATCTCTATCATTTGTAAGAACTAATTTGTAATGCAATTAATGTATTTACCTGTCAACCCCGCCCAGTTGGTAGTGTCCATCTCCTCACTATAAGGTAGAAATCTTGAACAACAGACTGGCGACTCCACTGGGGAGTAACCGGTAGTTATTCTGCTCTAGGAGACTTAGTTTTGGTTTTCTTCCAGCCCCTTTTTTCAGTTTTTGATTCTGTGAGAGGCCTTTTCGGTCCGTGTTTACTATTCCTTGCGGCTTGATTCATCTCAGTTGGGTGTTGCAAAGCCTGTTTCTGTCTTTTTGACATGTGTGTGCCTATCTTCCCTAGTGATAGTAGCGCATATTTCCTGATGGGCACTGCTCTTTACACTGCACAGTAGCACACATATCCTAGTGTGCACTGGTTTCTGCACTGCACAGTAGTGCATTTTCCTATAGTGTCCAATTTTTGGTTAGGGTTTGATTTTTAGTGGTTTGTTTCCACTTCCAGCCTGTTGCTTTGCCTTCTTGATTGACCCTTGAGACTTCAGTGTCTCTTTTGAGTCTTGTTGGCCTCTCTTGAGTCTTTTTAGTTTGTTTGCTTGCTTGTGTGCTTGTTTAAGTGTCTTTGCTTCCTACTAGCCCTTTTTGAAGTTCGTGCACTATTCTCTTTTGGGCATAATTGCATACTTTGATCCTCATTGATGTTGCAGTCATACAGACCTGCATTGTTAATGTTTGTTGTCTGTTGCAACATTGAGCATGCTTTCACTTTGTCTTATCCTTTCCATTAGGGTTTGGATTCAAGTTTGAGTCCTTAATATTTCTTTCAAAAGGTTGCTTGGTTTAGATGCTTGCTGATTGCCTTATCAATTTAGTCCAAGTAAGTCAAGTCTTTCTAGTCTTCTTTCTGTTGAGTCAATGTGTTGTTAAAGTCATTCTTGGTTCGCTTGCTTACTTTTTGCTTGGCTTAGTGTTTTGATGCTTAGGAGAAACCTGTTTAGGTCTACGTTTCCGCCACAAGTGTCTCTTTTCCTTGTTTCTTTTTCACTTTGTCTCCAAGCCTCAAGTTTTTCTTTTGCAAAAACTTGGTAAGTCAAGTCTTCATCGAGTCTCTTGATTCGTTTGTTTTGAGCCATTTCGATGTTTGTCTTACACACACTTTACATTTAGATCTTACTTGCTCTTTTACAAGTTCTCTTTCTTTTATAATTATCAAAAAAGACAAAAAAATAAAATTGTTTTAAGTAGCTTAGTAGTAAGATCTATCGTTGTTTTGAAGTAGCACAGTTTGCTTTGAAATATTAAAAGAAAATAAAAAAAAGAATGCTTAATTTTTTCCGCACTTTACTTTATGTCATGAACCACGCCACACACCACACTACAACCCCTGAGTAACAAGTAGCCCTTAAAAAGAATTATTAATAAAATTTACTAGCAACATTTTTCTTTTTAGGAATACACAACATCAACTAGCTTAAGCTAGATTTTCGAGCTTAAATCACCTTAAACTGCTTGAAACTGGCTTCATTACTCAACAATCGTAGTACGACTATCTTTTAGGTGAATCCATCTATATCAAATAGTCCTGGGGTTCTCTACTCAAACCAGAGTTAAGCACGAGTCCATGGGCGATTGGAACTGTTGAGGATACCCACTGACTTTCCTCTGAACCATAAACCAGAGTTGATTCGCATACGGGGGTCCTTTCGGACTTCGGGCTTTGCTAGCCCATACGTTTCGACTAGGCTGACGACTATCCCCCCAGCTTATTTCATATTGATGGTAACCTTAGTATCCAGATGCTAGGACTCTACACAGGTGATGACGGAGTGCTATTTCTGTTGTACCTAGGATAGACGTGGGAGGAAATCCCCTACAGAAATTTGGGAAGGCGGTTTGGTGATTCAAACGCTTACACCTAGAGGACCTCTATGTGGACCCTGGGTAACTGTTCTTCATCCTTCGTTGGTTAGTTCTGGGCCCTAATCATCCCAGACTTCCCTCCGGAAGGAATTTGTTTTCCTGGTTTGGATTACCTAGGACCTTTTTAGTGGTGTTCTCTTTGTGCTGCTTGTTTTAGTTGGCCTTAGAGATATCTGGCTCGTTGAGTCGAAAACTATGGATAGCATCCCGGTGAGCACCAATCAAGGGACCCCTGTTCAAGGGGCTCCTTGTTATTTTCCATTCATTGGGAACATTGGTACTCCCTTAATGGCTACCTTGAATCTTTCAGGATTCACTATAGGGCTACCGGTTTGGTTGTTTTCCACTCCGAATGTCTTGCATGCTCTTGATGCTTCTTAAGTAAGAACCTCACATCAAGAACATCAGAACCCTATTCTTGCTTAGCCAGTAACATTTTCTCCTCCTCCTTCTACCTCATGTGGTGAAAGTAGTAATACTAGTAACCAACAGTCTAAAAGGAATAGACCGAGGAAGAATAGGAAAAAGATGCCAAAGCAAGGGGGCAACCACCCAGCCTCTGGAAGTCATGTTGGGGGCACCCACCCAACCTCTGGAGGTCATGTTTGGAGAAAACTCTCAGTCACTAGAAATCATACTGAACATCGCCACCCAGCCTCTGAAGGTCATGCTGGGGGCACCCCCCCAGCCTCTGAAGGTCATGCTGGGGGCACCCCCCCAGCATCTGAAGGTCATGCTGGGGGCACCCACCCAACCTCTGAAGGTCATGTTGGGGGCACCTACCCATCCTCTGGAGGTCATGCTGGGAGAAACATTTCAGTCACTGCAAATCATATTGAAAGTATGTCTTCAACCACTGTTTCGCATGTTGAGGACACGTCATTGATCATTGCTGGTCATATTAATGACAAGTCACCAGTTCCTGTGAGTCATACTGGAGACACTGAATCAGCCACTGCAAGTCATGCTGAGAATGTTGACATTGTCGACAAACCTAATAAATAGAAGCTTAAGTTCCCTTGTAAATTTTGCGAGGGAGACCACTTGACCTATTTGTGCCCTGTACTTCCATAAGTGCAAAGAGTGTGGTCCTTAGTTCAAAAGTATTTTGCTTCTGAGCAACCAATCAATGCAAGTCATGCTAGGGGAAAAATGTCAGCCAATGCTAGTCATGTTGATAGTAATGTTTTTGTAAAGGAGTCTCAGCTTATAGGACGGAAGCCAAAGTTCCCTTGTAAAGTTTGTAAGGGAGATCACCTTACTCACCGGTGCCCTGCTATTCCAGAGGTGCGGAGAGTGTGGTCCATGGCTAAAGGATCCTCTGCTCCTAAATTGTCTATAGATTCCCAACAGCTGGATCAACCTTTTGTTGATGAAGTGGTTGAACCAATGCAATCTTTGGTCAACCCCACTCTTTCTTCGGAGAGTGAAGTGATCGAATCGATGCAATCTTCGACTGATCCCATTAGTCCTTTGGAGACTGATGCACCTATCCCTGAAGTCTTCTGCATTACCAGTTTGGATGTTTATGAAAATGGGGGCACTGCATATGTGCCGAGTGAACCCATACCAAGCTCTAGGATCATTTCCTTTGATTGGAATAGTCTAACCGGGCCTCACCTTCCTTCTTCACCTTTCCAGATAAAGGTTAATATCAGGAACCATGCGGTTCATCGATGTATTGTAGATGAAGGATCCTCTGTTAGTATCTTATCCCCTTATGCTTGGAGAGATTTAGGTTTCCCTAACCTTGTTATAGCTGTTAACTGGCCGTTGACTTTCGATAAAAGACCTAGTGAACCATTGGGATTCCTCCTTCAGGTACCTATTACTTTGAGTGGAAAAACAGTCTTTGTTGATTTTATGGTTTTAAAGGACCCTATGGATTTTGATATGATCCTTAGGTGTGATTACGTATATGCTATGCAGGCTGTGGTGTCTACGCTCTTTTGTGTGATGCATTTTCCTCACAACGAAAGCATTGTCACTATCGAATAGCTTACATTTGTTGATCCCTCTTATTACCCAACTATAAACCAAGTGTATCCCTCACCAGTAGGCACTACCATGTCACAATCAAATATTATGGCATATTGTTCTTTGAGTCCAATTGCTACTGAGAATAAGCCTCTGAATTCATGCTTACCTTCTCTGGACTGGGTCCCGACAATTGACCAGGTGATGACTTGATCTGAATGTGTAGACATGCGTTCTATTTGGGATGATATACTTCCATCTGATGAAATTTTCCTAGAGTCTACAATGCAGTCTACCATTCATTTGGACATTGATCCACCGACGAGCATTCTTCCACCTTCACTTCGAGCTCGTTAAAAACAGTAAGGAGGCTACGAGCATTCTTCCACCTTCACTTCGAGCTCGTTAAAAATAGTAAGGAGGCTATGAGCATTCTTCCACCTTCACTTCGAGATCGTTAAAAACAGTAAGGAAGTTATGAGCATTTCTTCCATCTTCACTTCGAGCTTGTTAAAAGCAGTAAGGAAGTTACGGGCATTCTTTCACCTTCACTTCGAGCTCGTTAAAAACAGTAAGGAAGTTATGAGAATTTTTCTATATCTCCTTTGAACTCGTTAAAAACAGTAAGGAGTTCGTGAGTTTACTTTTTTGGGCTCATTAAAACTTTACGAAAAAGATCTTTATAGAGTTCTTTCATGCTCTTGTTAGACTCTTTAAATATGACAAGATTGCCGAGCAAACTTGGTCTTCTCAAGCTCGTTAAAGGAATTGAAGGTCCATTCGCTTAAGTATAAGTTAACCCTTTTCCATACTTTTGTGGATTACTTACGAAAAAGGAATACTCTAGTCATACATGGCTAGAAGAGTTCTCCTCTCATTGTTTTATACTTTTTCAGGGGAGGGGACTAACTATAAGAAAAAGGACCTTTTGGAGCCTTCTTTAGGGTTTTCAGGCTCTCGAAATATGAAAACATCAAGTGAGCACTCACCTACTCGGGCTTGATGTGAAATCCACGAGAGGGTAAATAGAGGATTGTTTAAATTTTTCAGACTCTATAAACAGGAAAACATTGGCGAGCATTAACCTACTTGGGCTCGATATTAAAATTGACAAGTAGGTGTATGGAGTTATTGTTTACATTTTTCAGACTTCTTAAAATTGAAAACACGGAGAGCAAGAACAGATCTTGGCTCGATATTAAAATCCAGAGATCAGTACTATAGAGTATTCTTCTATCTCTTCTTCGAACTCTGTAAACAATGAAGAAGGTCTCGAGTCTTCCTCCCATGGGATTGTTAAACTCTTTACATGGTTGGACCTATTGAGTTTTCTTTTCTTCTTGGACTCATTAAAAAAAAAAGACGGATATTCTTTTATCAAAAAGAATAAGGGATAAGAAGGGTATATCACATCTTTTTCAGTTTCAAAGGAAGTTATGTCAGTCATGTCCTTGAACACAGCACCTACTTGAGTCTTTCATGTCAGCTGGGTTTTAGTTTTTGGCCTTAGGGTGAACTTGATATCCGAGTTTTTACTCCCCCGGTTGGTTATTATTCCAACAATATGGAGGGTCTGTCAATGTGTCCTACATTGCAGGCTTATATCATCTTCCTCCTCATGTTGAAAACTTCCTAAGTCACTTTGTGTCATGCTCACTGTTCAAGGATACAGCCTGTGTTGGCCATTCTGTAGTTTACCTTGACTTCATGTGTCAACTATCCTGGTGTCAGTTTGTTTCATCTTGTTACTTGTCCTACTCCACATCAACTCATACCTGTGAGCGTTCCTCATGTTGGATGATAGAGGATGCATTAAGGCCTCCCTGCCAGCAGACTTCTTCCCATCGACTTCAGCTCATTATGCTCTAGGAACGAAGTTTAGAGTTTCGGTTAGTACCTTGGGGATTGTAGTCATCAGTGGCAGTTTCCCTCGCTTTTGAATAAATGAGAATACATCAATGTCTCTTATTCGACAGGTTCCTCAAGTGTTCGACTTCAAGTCCTCTTATTCACACTTGTTGGATCGTACTAGGTATCTTGGACCCATTTATCATTATTGATGGAAGTCCTCGCGTTTGTTAACGGTATACATCAATGATCGGTAATCAAACAATACCCCCCATGTTCGAATTCAGCTCATTTATTCGCATGGTTAGGGATTGTACCTTGGGTTGTTTGGATGAAGACCTTGGGATCATGTTAGCATCACCATATTTATGTTATCCCCCAAGCTGCGCAAGATTGAGCCTCACTCATTTTGGCTCTTCATGAGACATAGATCCAGCTTGTTGTTATGGCTATGATCTCTCATTTTGACATGGATCCACGCTTGTATTTCAGTGGCCATGCTTTATATATACATCTCCTAGTTATGTATCGGATATCATACTACACATCTATATGATGTCAAGATTGTAATTGCTCGCTGACCTTGATCGTTGTTTTATGTGTTTTTTGTGACTTGGTTCTGCGGTTTCTTGCTCCTCCTTTGACTTGGACTTATAATGTATTTCGGCCATCATTTCCCTATGACCTCACACATTAGGTGGCATCTGTTATAGGTCAAATCTGCACTTCTCCATCCGTGATCACATTACGTTGTCAATCACACAAAATGACAACATGGGATTGAAGAGCTAGATTGCCCTGGATCATGTATGGGCTGAACCTACTCTCTTCAGTTGAGAATTTCCCTGATTTCCCTGATCTTTTGACATGTGTGCTACTCTTGGGGAAGCAAACCAACACACATCTGGAAGTATGCCCTACTTTACTCAAGGGAAACCAACACACATCTGCTAGTATTCCCTACTTTACTCAAGGGAAACTAGTGCACAGCTTAGAAAACGTTGCAAGCGCTTGTTGGAAAACACTGAAGTTTCGTACTGTGTGCTACTATTCTTTGAGGAAACTCGCGCACATCTTAAGATGAAATAAAAAAATATATTAAGTTGACGAATTGGGATTAGTTGAAGTTGGTTCTGCAACTTCCCCAACCTCCCAATCCAACCACCTCTCAATTACCACTGCCTACCTTGTCCCATAAATACAAGGAGGATCCATGAGAGAGAACCAAACTCAAGGTTAAGAAGAAAGACCTAGAAGAAAGGCTTTAAGCACTATTACGCTGGAGGAAAGTTCCAAGTCAGAGCAAAGAGAAGGAGCCTAGGATCCGGTTGCAGAAACATCTTGACTCGTCAGGTATATTGTACTGATTTCATGTTTCTTTGACAATAAAAAGGTCGAAATACCCTTCCTGTCCCGAATAAGATGTCTATTGGATTGTATATCTATTTGGCTTAATTCTTGATTATAGTTGATGTTAAATTGCTTTATAATTTCATCATATGTTATATGGTCAAGATACGATGAGGAAGGTATCCTTTGTATTGGAGGTTCATCAAGCGGGAGATCCAGTGAAAGCTAGGACTACCCGTCGAGTAAAGGTATGTCTTTTGATATCCCGATCTCTATCATTTGTAAGAACTAATTTGTAATGCAATTAATGTATTTACCTGTCAACCCCTCCTAGTTGGTAGTGTCCATCTCCTCACTATAAGGTAGAAATCCTGAACAATAGCCGCAGATACATTGAACCAATGGAGGACGAAGATCCCAGCGGATGGGACCATGCATTCAATATTTCATAAGATTATATTCATCTGACTGCCAACGGTGAGCTTGGATCCATTTGGATCCAACCAGCTTACCTGAACTTGAAAAATAAGGATCCATTTGGATCCAACCAACATTACTCTTAGCCTCCAAGTAATGACAATTGCAATGGTGTACTATCAAAGAAGTTTTAATCCAATGGAAAGATATGATGCTAGAAGATGCTACTTGTAAACCGACAGATATTTTATAGAATTTTTTGTAAAATTAGTCACAGCAGATCTATTGAACAAGAATATCAATCACAATGATGTAAAACAAATTGGAGTAAAAACTGTGTAAGAGAGATGCATCAGTGCTCTATAATCTAGAATAATGGAAATACAATACAATACTGTCACAATGAGTGAGCAATTCGAATTAGCCAAGGAGGTTATTCGAATATACTACATGGAATAGCTTGGCTCCAACTAGGAGTCCTCATCATCAATCAGTGGTGGTCATCAATGCACAAGTAACTGTCATACAGGTGTCAAATTGAGTCTAACTGATGGTAAATGGCACTAATGTAGGGAAGGAGGATCAATGGAGGGCACATCAGGAGCAATCTGGAGTCAGAATAGGTAGTCTAGTCTCATCGGAGGTCCATCAGAGTGATAACAACAATTAGGAGTCAGTCTAGCCTTAAATAAAGGCAAGACAGGTAGCTAACTGAAGTGAACTAGAGTTGTAGGTGAGAAAAGGCGCCCTTCTCAAGTGGAAGATGAGAAGAGGGCACATCCCTGGCTAGGAGGGCTAAAACAGAGTGGAAATAATCTCCTGGGTGCTAGAAGACTAGGGTCTAGGTGCTGGAGGTACCAAACTGATGACTGGGCAGCATGCGGATGCATGCAAAATGAATGCATGCATACAGAGTGCATGCAAAAGTACATATTGAATGATGATATATCCTAACACCCCCCCTCAAGCTATACTACGATGTAAAAAATAAAATGTAGGGCCTTGGTTACTGAGACCAAAGGTCACCCCAATACAATAATCCAAAATAAATAACAGTTCATGAACCGAGGAAATGGAGAAAACCTCATGGGAACCCCCCCCTCAAAATGGACTGTAACACACCAAAAGATTTAACTGCTCCAAAATCAAGTAGATATGTCTGGAGATATCTTACTTTTGGGAGTAAATGGATCATGCTCCAAAAACATGTGCTTGAATTCTTCATCAGTGGATGTAAGCGAATGTGGAGACTTTATGAACTTGCTCTTCATATCGAAAATGGTGAGAACAAATCTTAAAATATGAATAAGATCCTGGGGCCTGTAATTCGAACCAAGTGAGGTAGGATAAGCTCCAATAAGATCAAATAACTCTTGAAACTTGAACTTCATATCAGTAGAAGTTAAATCAGCTTCAAGAATAGATGAATGGTTTCTTGAGATCTCCTTTGAACCAACAAGGGTGAGATCAAAACCAACATTAGCAAAAAATGCATGAGAATTGAACTCAAGTGAATGGTAGTGCTCTTCATCTTCAGTAAAACTCTGAGAAACTGTGCAAATGATAGGAGGAATGTAATCAAGGAGGACGAATGCTTCACTTCCAAAATCATATTTTTCCTCCAAAACATCAAGTAGATCATTATTCTGCATGCTGACAAACTCATGTGAAAGAGAGGATTCAAGAACCTCTTCGGAATCTAGAGTATGAGCTGGTTTATCTTGCTCAGAATTCAAAATAGAAGACTTTGAAAGAATATGTGTTGAATCTACAGTTTCTTCTTCATCTTGAACAATTGTTGAGGCCAAGACATGATCAGAAATAACACATAAGGAGATCTCACTAGGCTTGTTCTCCAAAAGGCTAGCATGATCCTCTTCTTCTGGCTTTCCGAATTCTATGTCAAGTTGGACCCATAGATCACTTGGATTTTCAGCAGTATTACTGAGGTAGCGCATACAAGGAGACATAGCAAGACATATTGCTCCAAAAGCTCTGTCACAATCATTGAGCCAATCATTCTCCTCTTCATAGGAATCAAAATCTCTTGTATTACCAATGCACATATCAAAAAGGCATTGTCTCTTCAAGAATGCAATCATCTTTGGTTTCCATTCATCATAGTTGAATGGAGTAAGAATATTTTGTGAAGAAGAGGTCTCCATCTTTGCATCAGCGAATGCAAATGGAGGAAGTAAGAAACCTGCAAATCACACACAAAGAATAACCGCAAGGTCGAACAATCCACCCTTTTAGAGTTGAATCACACCTGGGATTGGAGATCAAGCAAGCTTGAATGATCCAATGTATCAAATCCAGGAATTATGTGGAAAACTCAAGCTTCTGGAGTGGTATTGGAGAGAAATTTTCAGCATTAGCGAATGCAAGAGGAGTTTTGCAAGCCAAAACTGTAGTATTTTTGAGCAAATTCACTCAAATCTTCATGTAGAACACCTGTAGAAGAGAGATCTTGTCCCTGCCATGGCTCTGATACCATGTAAAATTAGTCACAACAGATCTACTGAACAAGAATATCAATCACAATGACGTAAAACAAATTGGAGTAAAAACTGTGCAAGAGAGATGCATCAGTGCTCTATAATCCAGAATAATGGAAATACAATACAATACTATCATAATGAGTGAGAAATTTGAATTAGCCAAGGAGGTTATTGGAATATATTGCATGGAATAGCTTGGCTCCAACTAGGAGTCCTCATCATCAATCAGTGGTGGTCATCAATGCACAAGTAACTATCAGATAGGTGTCAAATTGAGTCTAACTGAGTGTAATAAGTGCAACTGATGGTAAATGGCACTAATGTAGGGAAGGAGGATGAGTGGAGGGCACATCAGGAGCAATATGGAGTCATAATAGGTATTCTAGTCTCATCAGAGGTCCATCTAAGTGATAACAACAGTTAGTAGTCATTCTAGCCTTAAATCAAGGCAAGAAAGGTAGCTAACTGAAGTGAACTGGAGTGGTAGGTGAGAAAAGGCACCCTTCTCAAGTGTAAGGTGAGAAGAGGGCACATCCCTGGCTTGGAGGGATAAAAAAAAGTGGAAATAAGCTCCTGGGTGCTGGAAGACTAGGGACTAGGTGCTGGAGGTACCAAACTGATGACTGGGCAGCATGCAGATACATGCAAAATGAATGCATGCATGCAAAAGTACATACTGAATGATGAGATATCTTAACACCCCCTCTCAAGCTATACTATGATGTAAAAAATAAAATGTAGGGACCTGGTTACTGAGACCAAAGGTCAACCCAATACAATAATCCAAAATAAATAACAGTTCATGAACCGAGGAAATGGAGAAAACCTCATGGAAAACCCCCCTCAAAATGGACTGTAACACACCAAAAGATTTAACTGCTCCAAAATCAAGTAGATATGTCTGGAGATATCTTACTCTTGGGAGTAAATGGATCATGCTCCAAAAACATGTGCTTGAATTCTTCATCAGTAGATGCAAGCGAATGTGGAGACTTTATGAACTTGCTCTTCATACTAAAAATGGTGAGAACAAATCTTAAAATATGAATAAGATCCTAGGGCCTGTAATTCGAATCAAGTGAGGTAGGATAAGCTCCAATAAGATCAAATAGCTCTTGAAACTTGAACTTCATATCAGTAGAAGTTAAATCAGCTCCAAGAATAGATGAATGGTTTCTTGAGATCTCCTTTGAACCAACAAGGGTGAGATCAAAACCAACATTAGCAAAAAGTGCATGAGAATTGAACTCAAGTGAATGGTAGTGCTCTTCATCTTCAGTAAAACTCTGAGAAACTGTGCAAATGATAGAACAAAATTTTATAGGAGGCATGCAATCAAGGAGGACGAATGCTTCACCTCCAAAATCATATTTTTCCTCCAAAACATCAAGTAGATCATTATTTTGCATGCCGACAAACTCATGTGAAAGAGAGGATTCAAGAACCTCTTCGGAATCTAGAGTATGAGCTAGTTTATCTTGCTCAAAATTCGAAATAGAAGACTTTGAGAGAATGAGTGTTGAATCTACAGTTTCTTCTTCATCTTGAAAAATTGTTGAGGCCAAGACATGATCAGAAATAACACATAAGGAGATCTCACTGGGCTTGTTCTCCAAAAGGCTAGCATGATCCTCTTCTTCCCGATTTCCAAATTCTCTGTCAAGTTGGACTCATAGATCACTTGGATTTTCAGCAGTATTACTGAGGTAGCGCATACAAGGAGACATAGAAAGACATATTTCCCCAAAAGCTCTGTCACAATCATTGAGCCAATCATTCTCCTCTTCATCGGAATCAAAATCTCTTGTATGACCAATGCACATATCAAAAAGACAATGTCTCTTCAAGAATGCAATCATCTTTGGTTTCCATTCATCCTAGTTGAATGGAGTAAGAATATTTTGTGAAGAAGAGGTCTCCATCTCTGCATTAGCGAATGCAAATGGAGGAAGTAAGAATCCTGTAAATCACACACAAAGAATAACTGTAAGGTCGAACAATCCACCCTTTCAGAGTTGCATCACACCTGGAATTGGAGATCAAGCAAGCTTGAATGATCCAATGTATCAAATCCAGGAATTATGTGGAAAACTCAAGCTTCTGGAGTGGTATTGGAGAGAAATTTTCAGCATTAGCGAATGCAAGAGGAGTTTTGCATGCCAAAACTGTAGTATTTTTGAGCAAATTCACTCAAATCTTCATGTAGAACACCTGTAGAAGAGAGATATTGTCCCTGCCATGGATATGATACCATGTAAAATTAGTCACAACAGATCTACTGAACAAGAATATCAATCACAATGAGGTAAAACAAATTGGAGTAAAAACTGTGCAACAGAGATGCATCAGTGCTCTATAATCCAGAACAATGGAAATACAATACAATACTGTCACAATGAGTGAGAAATTCAAATTATCCAAGGAGGTTATTGGAATATATTGCATGGAATAGCTTGGATCCAACTAGGAGTCCTCATCATCAATCAGTTGTGGTCATCAATGCACAAGTAACTGCCAGACAGGTGTCAAACTGAGTCTAACTGAGTGTAATAAGTGCAACTGATGGTAAATGGCACTAATGTAGGGAAGGAGGATCAGTGGAGGGCGCATCAGGAGTAATCTGGAGTCAGAATAGTCAGTCTAGTCTCATCGGAGGTCCATTGGAGTGATAACAGCAGTTAGGAGTCATTCTAGCCTTAAATCAAGGCAAGACAGGTAGCTAACTGAAGTGAACTGGAGTGGTAGGTGAGAAAAGGCGCCCTTCTCAAGTGGAAGGTGAGAAGAGGGCACATCTCTGGCTAGGAGGGCTAAAACAGAGTGGAAATAAGCTCCTGGGTGCTAGAAGACTAGGGAATAGGTGCTGGAGGTACCACACTGATGACTGGGAAGCATACGGATGCATGCAAAAGTACATACTGAATGATGAGATATCCTAACAATTTTGTCACCTTCCACATTGAGGAAAACATTTATTTTGAAGGGGGAGGGCATGTTATAGTCCTACCCTATCCTTCCTTACTTTAGTAGTTAGTCATGCATTGCATACGATCATTTATTATGAAGAAGGCCGAGTATCTAGTAGTCAACAATCAATGTAAAAGAGGGTCTCTATATTAATTAAGACCCATTAGGAATTTGGTACTTATTAATTATTTGACCATGTCAAGTAGTTAGGGGTTTGGAGTTGGGAAGCTTATCTAAAGATCTTTAAGGATATGAATATTTTTGTTGAGAATTATTGTAATGGAGCTCTACTCAAGTGGATGGTCGCACTACCACAAGACTCAGGCTTGTGAACATTGTTTACATAATATAAAATATCATTTCATGTTGTAGTATCTCTATATTGTCTCATGTTTCTAGTTTTTTGCTACGTATTTTAGTTTATTCGATCCTAATCCTTCCATGTTCTGTGTGATTCTTATGTTTAAGGGGTAAAGGACACCACACCTATTTCATTGATTCACAATGGTTCCACATCTTGTATGTTTACAACAATGGAGAAAAATTAACCCAATAACTAGATGTAACACCCTTCAAGGTACATGTTAACTTTGACATTGAATTATTTGAAGGACAAATAGATGCATAAGCTTTGGTTAAATGGTTAAATTTGTTAGAGTTTAATTACTCTATTAAAAATAATTCAATAGTGAAAAGATCACCTTTGCACTCCTTAAGTACCTCCCCCATGCCAAATATTATTGGGATGGTTACTCAGAGAGACATGTTAGAGATTTATCTATGACGTATAGGACACAACGCACTTGGGAATACTTGGTTGACGCCCTCAAGGAGGAATTATTCCCTATCGAAAACTATGAGGACCAATACATGACATGGATAATTTTTCACCAAGAGAGTGACTAGACAGTGTCAGATTTCACCAACAACTTCTGTACCTTGCACTCAAATCTATGGGTCAGAAACTTTGAACAAAACTTGGTCTTGAAGTACCAAAGTATCCTACATAATTAAATCCAAACAAATATGTATTTCTTATACATATCCTCACTTTGATGCACTTATAGATATGCTATTAAAATAGAGCACAAATTTAAGATACAAAAGGGTGAGAGTTTGTGACAACCAATGAATTGCAGTTTTAAAACCGAATCTCTCAGCTCATTACTTAAATGATCAACCCGTGAGTTAGTACAAACTTAAGAGGTACCATGCACTATGTATGCAGTCGCAAAGGAATAATTTGTCCAATAGTATAAGTGAAATCTATTCTGAAAACATAAATGAAATTTAATCTAATAAAAAAGAAATGGAATCCGCTCTAAACCAGAAATGAAATCTAATCTAATCAACCAAGAAGCCTTTATAAAAAAATTTAAATGATTTCTAACCATGGCTTGCGAGAGTATGAGATCCAAATATTCCACTTGGCACTTAATCTGTTAGCAATTCCTTCAGGGGAAAGCATAAGGTGACCTTCACATTTAGTTGTGATAGCTTTCAGTGAAATTCCCCTTTACTCCATCTTCAGGGTACTATATGAAGACATTAAGAAGCTATGAGTTCCATGCAAGTGATCAAAACAAGTATAGGGAAAGCATTAACCAAGTTGAATGATGATGAGATCTCATGTGTAAAAGAAATGACATGAAAAGCATAGATTTTAATCTAATAAACATGAAATAAATCTATTCTAAAACATGTAAAGAAAATGGAATAAGAAACATAAAGCTAACTATGGGAAAGATAAACAAAGAAAATCTATTCAAAGGAAATGATAAAAACTACTAACTCTAGGAAAATTCCATAATTACTATGCAAACACAGAAAACACAGATTTTACTACAAACTGTAGAAAAAATGCAAAACATTCTACAATCAATGCACATATTTCTACATTCACCGTAATTCGAATTTAAAAAAATATGGAATGAAATGCATGACTAAAGGTAAATGTATTCAAGGGTCCATATTCCTTTCCTTGAGTGGGCCCAACCCAAGGGAGCTCTTGGAACCCTTGCTAAACTAACTAATTCAAAGATAAATCGAAACTAGTTTTTTTCATTAACATTCTGCCATTAAAAACATGGCAACAAGTTGCCTCTTACAAATTCGCCTTAAACAATGATGGATGAATGGAAAAATGTTTGAGATAAGAATAATAATTGATGATTAAATTCATGCTATCATATTTACTATTATTTATACAATAATAACTCAAAACTACCCATGCAGTCAGCTCCTTGATTTGTGGAAGTTGTCCCAGTTAACTAGAAATATGCATGCAAGTTGGTGGGATTGATTGACTCTTCATAAATTCAGATTGGCCTCCATTATTTCAAACTGGGATGACGTTGAATCCTTATTCTATGTGGTTTAAGCTCATGATAATAATCAACACTTGAGAAAATTGTCCATGCAATTAGTTCCTTGATTTAAGGAAATTATCCCCTAGTTAACTAGAAATATGCATGCTGATTTTGTGGGATTGATTCCCCCTCTTAGGAATTTGACTTGGCATCCATGATTTCATCCTTGGATGATCTTGAGTCCTTATTTATTCTCTGGAATTTCATGCGAATCAACATGGGACATAATCCCTTAAATTACTCCACCAATCTCTAGTTTAACTAGTGAACTAATTGAAGGAGATTGAGCAAATTTTGGTGACCTGAATTCCTTAAGTTTTCTTGATATTAATCCACCTACAACTACACCATAAATCAATAGTTTTTTTGACATATATTAGTGAATCATCTCATGAAATGAATAACCAAATTAAGCAAACATTACTAATCAAATGTCAAGATATTCATTAAAGCAAACATGCATTGGATTTTAGGAAGAATGTCATAAAGTTAAATTATTTTTTTGTATTTTAATTCCTTATTCCTCCTCATAATCCTTTAATGTTCATTTATATGGGACAAATACTGTTCCTTTTAAGGGGCCATTATCTTGGGTCTAGAAATCAACTGCATTGATAGCATTGCAAAGGTGGCCATAACTCATAGGACAAAGGACAATGCAAAGATAGCTAACCTCAAAACAACCAATCCAAACAATAGAGAAAAAATGGTAACATGAAGTCTATGTTAGGATATTCCTATACTCCATCCTAGTCCCACCAGTATTTTGATCATTTACATTTTCAGTCATGCATGCACTTTTAGGGTTTGCATGCATTCTAAGGTTTGCATGCATCCCAATCATCAGTCCAGCACCTAGCCCTTAGTTAGCCAACCCCTAGGAGCTTCTCACTATTCAGTTTTATCCCTCCAGTTGCTTAATGTGCCCTTCTTCCTTGATTTTAGGAAGCAAATCGCCCTCCTTCACCTACCAGTCCAGTTGTCTTCAGTTTATACTCAGTTACACTCAATTACACTTAGTTACACTAAGTTACACTAATTTACACTCAGTTACACCTACCGGACTCAGTTTGACTGATGGTTGACAGTTACTTGAGCATTGATGACTCCACTGATGATCATGATGACACCTAGTTGTACTCTGATGACACTCTATTGATCTTATGATCACTCTGAGAGGCTAATTCGAATTGCCACCTTAGGAATTCGAATCCTCTCTACCATTGTACTATTTATTTGTCCATATTGTGATTAATTAATTAGTGTGTGTGAAGTATTTTTGCTTCTATCCGAGTTCTACTGTATTATTATTATGTTGCTCATTATACTGCATTGACTACTCTTCTATTTTCCTGCTTAATCATAATTACTCTTGTGAGGTATACATCATCTCTTAGATCTGATGTGAGGATTTTCAAATGGTATCAGAGCATGTTGAGAGTATTGTTTATATCCATTCTTGAGAGTTTTCTGCAGGTCATTACCAAGATTTCGAGTGCAATAGTTGTAGCAGTTTCTGCATCTTTGCAGCAGTAGCAGTTGCAGAAATTCTCTATTGTTTTTGCAGGTCTTCTACAGCTTCAATGTATGATTTAGAAGGAATCCCTCCTCTTTCTCTATTCAACTATGATGAATGGAAACCGAATATGATAGCTTATTTAAAGAGCCATGATCTCTTTGATTGTTATTTTGAAAGAGAGTTCGAATCCTCTGAAGAGAAGATTGACTGGTTAAATAAAGGTGACATGCACCTTGGAAGAATGATGCTTACTATGCCTAAGTACATATTGTACCCTTTCATTATTGATATTGAAACTCCAAAAGAGCTATGGTCTCACCTGGATGAAATATTCAACAAACATAATGAAGGATTTGGTCCAAACCCCTTCAAAAGCAAGCAAAGTGATGCATTCGCTTCCCTTGATGGTCTCTCAGATCATGAACCCGTATCATCTCATATTGAAGATGTTGACAAAGAACTTGCAGATTCTACACTCATGCTCCAACTTTCTTCTCTTTTTGTGCCAGCTCACACTCTAGATATTGCAGAAGGTCCTAAATCCTCTCTTGCACCAGAGTCTGTTGATTTGCATCATGATCACATGATTATTTCAGAGGTAAAATCAGCTATTGGAGGTAATGCATTCGCTCCTCTCCAGCAATCATCTCTTATTTACTACTATATGATCATTAATTCATGCTTTCAGAAGGTTATTGAAGAATATGGCCATTGCCACCTGCTTGGGATAATTTCTCATCCACATTATGGTTTTGATCTCACCCCTGTTAATTCAAAGGATATCTCAAGAAACCATGATTCAAGTCTTGGATCTAATTTGGATTCTAAGCAATTACTACTTGGGATAATTTCTCATGCATATGATATTTTTGATCTCACCATTGCTGGTTCAAAGGAGATCTCAAGAAACTATTCTTCAAGTCTTAAATCTGATTTGGATTTCAAGCAATCATTATTTGATGGTTATTTTTGGCATAATCTCACCCATTATGGTTCGAAGGAAAAGACAAAAGACTATCTGCACATTCATGTTTTTGATCCTACCTCAGCTAATTCAAATCACAGGTTCAAGGATTATCCTCATACTTTTGGATTTGTTCTCATCACATTTGATCTGAAGAGAAAGTACAAGCACATGCTTTCTAAGCATGATCCACTTCTTCCCAAGAAGAAGATACCTCCAGACATATGATCAAGCATCACACCTGCTTGAGTTCAGAGCATTTATTTTTTATGTGTGCCTTACAGTCTGTTTTGAGGGGGGGGTATTTTTCCCATGAAATTTTCTCCACTACCTTGGTTTATTGACTGTTATTATTCATTTTATTGGGTGACCTTTGGTCTTAGTTACTAGGGCCCAGGATGGATTAAGGGGGGATGTTAGGATATTCCTATACTCCATCCTAGTCTCACCAGTATTTTGATCATTTACATTTTTAGTCATGCATGCACTTTTAGGGTTTGCATGCATTCTAGGGTTTGCATGCATTTTGCATGCATCCCAGTCATCAGTCCAGCACCTAGCCCTCAGTTAGCCAGCTCCCAGGAGCTTCTCATTATTCAGTTTTATCCCTCCAGTTGCTTAATGCGCCCTTCTTCCTTGATTTTTGGAAGCAACTCGCCCTCCTTCACCTACCAGTCCAGTTGTCTTTAGTTTATATACAATTACACTCAGTTACACTCAGTTACACCTACCAGACTCAGTTTGACTGATGGTTGATAGTTACTTGAGCAATGATGACTCCACTGATGATCATGATGACACCTGTTCGGGTACATAGGGTACTACCAAAGGAACGAACACCAAGAGAAACCACTTCACACAAATAGATCACAGATCAACACACCGATGTTTTAACGTGGTTTAAACCCTCTTGAGGGAAACACTCCACAGCCTCGACCAAATAGCTTCTACGAGACAATTTATTATGCAAAGAAAGAAAGTTACAAATGAGCTTCTCATAATCGATCAACTAAACAATGACCCTCCATGCTCTTTAAATAGAGATCATGGACCAATCGGGTGTTAAGCCACAGATCAAGGTTAGGTTTGATCTAAGAGAAGATGAGCCGTCAGATCACTCTATGTTGGGAACATATCGTGACCGTCGGATTAAGTATTTACAAATGCATACTAATGCATACTAAAGAAACACACTATCCCTAACAGATATATTACACAAGTTGATCTTAACTAACTCCTAAGTGTCTAAATATCCTAACATCCCCCCTTAAGAACAACTTGGGATAGGATTGAAGGATTTACAAAAGTGACACTATTAGGAGAAGGAAGGAGGCATTAGAGCCTATCTCCCCTTAATGATAAGTTCCTGAACTCCTAACATTGATCGAAGTTTAGAAAACTTCGCTTCTGTAAGAGACTTGGTGAAGATGTCTTCAACTTGATCATCTGTAGGGCAAAAGAGAACTTCAAGAACACGATCATGAACAAGATTTCTGATTAAGTGCATATGTAGCTCAATGTGTTTGCTGCATTGATGTAGAACTGGATCTTTGGAAAGCTTGATGGAACTTTGATTGTCGCACCAAAGTGGAGTAGGCTGCTGCTGCTCGAATCCAAACTTTGAAAGGATCTGTCAAAGCCATAAAGCTTCCTGACTAGCATTAACTGTTGCTCGATATTCTGCCTTTGCTGAAGAAATAGCAAGAGCTTGTTGTTTCTTACAAGCCCAAGTAATAGGTCCAGATCCTAGACTGAAAACATAACCTGTAGTAGACTTTCGATCATTAGGATTTCCGGCCCAATCTGAATCAGTGAAACCAACCAACAAAGGTTCCCCCCCTGTACTGTAATGAATCCCAAACTGAAATGTACCTCGAATATATTGAAGTATTCTTTTAGCTGCTTTCCAGTGACTTTCATGAGGTGTCTGCATATAACGGGCAACACGACCAACGGCAAAGGAAAGGTTAGGATGGGAATGAGTCAAGTATAAGAGACTACCAACAAGCTGATGATAGAAGGTGGCATCGACTTCAAGTGAAGTACAAGTGGCAGAAAGTTTGACTCCAGACTGGGAGGGAGAAGGGGCTGGTGTACAATCTTCCATGTGAAAGCGATGAAGAAGGTCACAAGCATACTTAGACTTAGAAAGAAAGATTCCTTCTATGGTTTGCAGGACTTGGAGACCAAGAAAATAATGCAAATGTCCTAAGTCTGACATTTCAAAATTTTGTTTAAGACTGGATTTCACATGGGTTAGAAGCTTAGGGTTACTACCAGTAAGAATAAGGTCATCAACATATAGAACAAGTATGATGAGATGGTTTCCTACTTTCTTGGTATAGACATTGGGGTCAGAATGGCATCTAGAAAAACCAATGTCAAGGAGAAAGTTATCCATTTTGGCATACCAAGCTCTAGGAGCTTGCTTAAGGCCATATAAAGATTTCTTAAGGCGGCAGACAAGGCTAGAGTTATTCTGAACATAGCCAAGAGGTTGTTCCATGTAAATTTCCTCCTGTAAATCACCATGTAATAAGGCAGACTTGACATCCATTTGATGGACTTCCCAGTTGTGTAAGGCTGCAAGGGAAAGAACAAGGCGGATGGAGTTCATTTTTGCGACGGGAGCAAAGGTTTCATTGTAGTCAATCCCTTCAACTTGGGAAAAACCTTTGGAAACTATCCTTGCCTTAAGTCTTTCAACACTTCCATCTGATGCATACTTAGTTCTGTAGACCCATTTACATCTGACAAGTTTTCTTCCTTTTGGAAGAGGTACAAGATCCCAAGTATCGTTCGCCATTAAGAAACGATATTATTCATCCATGGCTGCATCCCAATCTAGATTCCCTGAAGCTTCTGCAAAAGTTTATGGATCATGATTCTCGAAAACTTGAGCCAAAAGAGAAGAGGTTCGTTGAAACTGAGAACGTGTTCGACGTTGATCTCTAGAATCAATGGCAAGATCACCAGCTGCTTCACATGTTGAACGGACCCATCGAGGAAGCACTTGTGCTGGTGCAACTGGAGGAACATGAGCAGGCAGAGGTGGATTTTCATCCTCTATGTCATCATCAGAAACTGGAGTTGGAAACCTGTCAAGGAAGTTGGAAGAAGAAGAAGAAGAAGGCACAAACTCCGAATCAGGCTCGCAGGCCAAGAGATTTTCATCAAATTTAACATCTCTTCTAATGATTATATCATGAGAATGTGGTTGAACAAGTCTATAAGCTTTTACATCTTCAGAATATCCAACAAATATGCACTTTTCACTTTTAGGCTTTAATGCTTTCCATTTTTCATCCGGAATGTGAGGCCATGCTTCACTACCAAACACACGGAAGTGACTAACATTAGGTTTAGTTTTACTCCATGCTTATTCTAGTGTTATACCTTGTAATGCTCTAGTGGGGGTGCGATTAATTATGTAATTTGCACAATTAATGGCTTCAACCCAAAATTGAAGACTTAGTCCCTTAGATTGGATTATACAATTAGCCATTTCTTTTAAAGTGCGGTTCTTCCACTCAACTACACCATTTTGTTGTGGTGTATATGGAACAGTGTGCTATTGTTGGATGCCTTGTTTAGTGCAGAAAGTAGTGAACTTATTGTTAACATATTCTCCTCCATTGTCAGATTTTAACTTAATAATTTGATGACCAGATTGTTTTTCCACAAGGGCCTTGTAGGCCAAGAACATGTTAAATACTTCGCTCTTAAGTTTTAGGAAATAAACCCAAGTGCGTCTGGTGTAATCATCAATGAAAGTTAAGAAATATTTGAAACCAGAAAAGGAAGCAGATGGAAGAGGACCACACAAGTCACTATGCACAAGCTCCAAGGGAACCGAGGCGTGCCAAGAGGCACGTTTGTCAAAACTGTCCCGATGATGTTTCCCGAATACACAACCAGAGCAAACACCATCCCTGCAAGATACCATCGGAAGACCTATCACCATATTTTCTTTACATAGTTGTTGCAATGAGCGATAATTTAAGTGACCAAATCGCTCATGCCAAAGTTTGCTCAAGTTATCACTATGAGCAACAAAAACTAAAGGGAAAGGTGATGACCCAAAGTTGTTAAACTTGTACAACTTGGTAATATCATCAACAATTCCGGTAGCTAGGACCTGTTGAGGATCTTTAAAATCCTTAATTACAACTTGGTGAGGTGTAAAGGTCACAGTTTTACCTTCACCAGAATGAGTGATCTGATAGACTAATAACAAATTGTAGGAAATTCTTGGAACACATAGTACATCACTAAAATGACCATTATCTACTGGAACTATTCCAGCTCCTACAACACTTAGAGATCTATCATCACCAACAAATATTTGTTTGGTGTTACATTCATGCATAGTAGAAAAGATTGCTTGATCCTTAGCCATATGATAAGATGCTCCAGAATCAATGAGCCATTCATTTGAAGTAGAAGAAGAAGATGCATTATAAGAATAACCAGAAGAACAAAGTGCATGTCCATGAGAGGCATATTTTGAAGACGAATCTAGGCTAATGTGGTGCTTCTTCATTGCTACTTCCAAGGCTTCCATCTTCTTGAAACACTTAGATTCATCATGATTATCTTTCCTGCAATAGTTGCAATGACGCTCAGTCTTCTTGCCTTTTGGCTTGGATCCTTTGTCATTTTTTAAAGAAGGAACTGATTGAGAGGGTTTGGGACCCTTGTTTGACTTATTATTGCGAAAATTTTGTTTCTTGGGAGGCTTGGACTTTTTTTCTATTGGGACAATAAGGCTTTCCCAGATGTATCTGCATTGTTTATTATTCCAAGATGAATGAGTTTATCTTGTTCTCTAATCAAGGAATCACAAAAGGATTCAAGACTAGGATTTTGATAGCTAGCTGCATTCAAGGATGCTTTCATGGAGTAAAATGTAGATAAAAAAATAGAATATGCAGGTCCAAGTTTGGAAAGAATATGATAAATGCATTGTTTGTCTTCCCTCTCAATATTACATTCTGCACATAAGAGTTTAAGAGTTTTGTACTTAGATAAATAATCTTGAATGCATGAAAAGACACTTGGATTTAAAGAAATCAACTCATTTTCGAGTTGGTGACCTCGAATTTCATTGTATTTACCAAACACAGATTCCATCTTATCCCAAGCAGCATTAGGTTCATCAATTCTAAATATGTGGAATCGCAAATAGGTAGAGATTGACATCCCAATCAATCCACGAGCTTCATCACATCTATTTGCCCATTTTATTTTCTTATCATCATTAGTGGGTTCTTTTTCTTTCCCTATTCTAATTCTGAAAAGTCTCCTACTTCGTAGAACATCCTCCATACGAGATTTCCATGATAAATAGTTGGAACTGTTAAGTAGAATATCACAAGGGGCTGCCATATTTGTAAATTAATGGCTGTAAAAGTAGGAACCAATAGTCTAGACGTGAAGAGCTTGAGAAAATAGGTGGTTTAAAAAAAAAAACGGCACTAAAAACTGAGTCTGTATGATGAAGTTATGCTTGAACAAAGAAACTGTTGAAGATGTCCCCAGAAGTGACGTGGCAGCTAGAGAATGTCCAGCAAAAAAAAGAACCCTCCTCTTTCCAAGATGAACCTTTTGACAATCACTTTACAAGAAAGTTGCTTTAAGTGAACCACTTTTGTAAAATAAGTGATTTCACTTTTACAATGATATTACTTTTAAATAGTGCAACAATAAAAAAAACTTAAGTGACTCACTTGTATTTTTATTTTTTATTATTTAAGTGAGATGCACTTTTACAATAAAATATCTTGAAAATAGAAATTGCATGCACTTTTTATTTTAAAAGTAACTTCCTAAGACTTGAAATCAAGACCTATTAAGGAATAAAGCAACTTTGAACCAAGTGAGCTAGATTAAAAGGTATGTAAAATGTGGGAATGAGGAAGGGGGCTTTTTTTTTACTCTTCTTGCTCGGTTTGCGTGCTTGCCCTTTTTCCTGCAAAACACACCACCAATCGAAACAAAAAAAAATTTTCCACACTTGTGGTGTTAGATCTTGTTAGCTTGCCCGGAAAGTCTACGTTTTCTCTCTGTTTCCGATTTGCCGAGATCGCGCAAGGTGCATGGCAAGGAGCATACGCAGCCGAGAAAAACCCTTTCCCTTTCTGTTTCTGATTTGCCGAGATCGCTCAAGGTGCACGGCAAAGAGCATACACAGAAGGGAAATCAACAATCCGAACCCAAAAAAAATCTAACAGTAAACAATGATGAAATATGAGATTTTTTCCTTTTAAAAAAAGAAAATAAAAAAATGCGTCACTGTAACATTATATCTTCAGATCTGATGAAATACGTGTTTCTGGAGCAACCGGGAACCGTTTTCGATCAAACGGAAACTATTTCCCAATGGAAACGATGCTCCGGACGCAATGGAACACCTCCCACAGCCCAGAAATGCACAAAAATACCAGAACTAGAAACCCTTACGAGTTTCGGCAACAACAGTTCAAGATCTAGATCATAACCGGAAGCGGCACTTCATAAAAGCTCTAATACCATGTTCGGGTACACAGGGTACTACCAAAGGACCGAACACTAAGAGAAACCACTTCATAAAAACAGATCACAGATTAACACACCAATGTGTTAACGTGGTTTAAACCCTCTTGAGGGAAACACTCCACGGCCCCAGCCAAATAGCTTCTATGGGACAATTTATTATGCAAAGAAAGAAAGTTACAAATGAGCTTCTCATAATCGATCAACTAAACAATGACCCTTCATGATCTTTAAATAGAGATCATGGACCAATCGGGTGTTAAGCCAAAGATCAAGGTTAGGTTTGATCTAAGAGAAGTTGAGCCGTCGGATCACTCTATGTCAGGAACATATTGTGACCGTCGGATTAAGTATTTACAAACGCATACTAATGCATACTAATGAAACACACTATCCCTAACGGATATATTACACAAGTTGATCTTAACTAACTCCTAAGTGTCTAAATATCCTAACAACACCTAGTTGTGCTCCGATGACACTCTATTGATCTTTTGATCACTCCGAGAGGCTAATTCAAATTGCCACCTTAGGCATTCAAATCCTCTCTCACATTGTACTATTTATTTGTCCATATTGTGATTAATTAATTAGTGTGTGTGAAGTATTTTTGCTTCTATCTGAGTTCTACTATATTATTATTCTGTTGCTCATTATACTGCATTGACTACTCTTCTTCTATTTTCCTGCTTAATCATAATTACTCTTGTGAGGTATACATCATCTCTTAGATCTGCTATGAGGATTTTCACAGTTTAAGTACAATAGAAAATGGTATGAGTTCCATATAATTTCTTGGAAAAATACCAATGAATGTCACCCTAATTAGTCATTGATGGTTGGGATAAAAGCCTCAAAGTCATAACTTGTCTTGGAATTTGATTTGAAAACATATAAGGGAAAGTGAATTGTTGTAATAGAACCTAGTACTATCATTTCAATTACAAAGATGCAAATGGAAGAACTAGAGGAGTTGAAGGAATATGAGTGCCTCTTCCACTCACAAATGTGGGTGAAGGGGACTTTAGTACATTTCATTATTGACAATGGTAGGTAGAATAATCATACTTGCATCTATACACCATTAGTTGGTTGATCCATGGACAAGACATTAGCATCAATGAGTAAAGTCACCTTCTTTATGACATCGAACCATCCAAAGATGAGTTTCTATGTGATGTTTCCCCACTTGCATTTTGTGATTTTCTTTTAGCACAAACATCTATGTGGAAACATCATTCTATTTATCATTCCAGGCTCCATAGCACCATTATTACTTTGGACCGGGTCATGAGCTAGTCAGCTCTATGATACCAAAGGTAGTTCAAACTATTCCAATTTCTTAAATTTAGCAAAATAGTGTAGGACTTGTTCATCTCTTAGAGAAACAATTTTTTTCTCTTCAAGGATTGGTAAAAATGTGAATGGAAGATCATTACAACTACCACAACCTTTTCATGGGGTTGCTCTACATAGAAAAATTAAGTGGACAAGATATTGGAAGAATTCAAACATATATTTTATTTTCATATAGGGGGTGTCCCTACATTGCCATTTCAAGCATTCAATTGATTTGAAACCTCAATATCATATTCATAATGGAACAATATAATGATGATATATTCTTAAGAATTAAGAAATTAAATGTCATATTTAGGACCTCACCCAAAAGGACCACATTCAACCAAGATCCTCACATTGCGGGATCCCATTTGTGATTGTGTAGAAGACAGATGGGACATGAATGTTTTGTATTCATTACAGTGCTCTGAATTAAAATATTGTGAACAATCAATATCTAACCCCTCAATTTGATGATATTCTTGATTAGCTCAAGTGTTTCAACTTTTTCAGTAAGATTGATCATATGTCAGGATACCACTAGGTACCAATTGAGGAAATTGATGTATGGGATACAACCTTAAAGTCTAGAAAAGGTGATTTCAAGTGGTTGGCCATTCTTTTTGGTTTGATTAATGCTCCAACAAGTTTCATGAGGATGATAGATGATATCTTCTGGCCTTTCAAAATTATTTTTTAGTTGTATATATGGGTGATATCGTCATCTTTTGTAAAAATTTAGAATGACATTTTAATCTCATTCAATAGATCCTAATAAATTTTATAAAAACACAAGTTATATGCCAATCTAGAGAAATTCTCATTCAACATGTAAAAATTTAGTACCTAAGACATATCATGCATGAGTAGGGTGCGATTGTGGATCCAACCAAGATCTACGTCATTCGCAGTTGGCTAGTGTTGTAATCTCACAGTTCACATAGTTATCATAGATGCATTACACAGTATAAGCAAACATACACAATGACACAGATACAAGAGACAAAACAGATAGAGAGAATAGTCTTTGTATTAACCAACAATAGCAGAACAATATGATAGAATCAATCTCTCTCTCCCTATCGGCTCACCAGCCTAGATATATATATGTGCAGATACAGTTACATAACCGTCTGTCGGTTTATCCAACCGACCCGACCCATACTAGTCGACGCGACTAGTCGACATATGCTACAAAGTGGTTGGGCGGAGGGCCTAGTCGACAGGCCGACCTAGGCCTCTCCAACATATCCCCCACCTCAAAATATTTCTTCGTCCTGAAGAAATGGAGAGATCAAGCTTACAAAAAATGAATTACAGAAACAGTTATGTCAAAGAAATGCTAGAATCCATAACATCAGGAATCTGGAGACAAGCTTCAATGATAACTTCAGTAGAGACAGATAGATGATGCTGGAACTCTTCCCAAGTGCGTAGCAGATTCTAGATGTCGACAGTCAGAGTTGTGAGTTTCGACAGATTTTCCATCTTGTCGTGAGTGGATGTATCCTGCAAATGGATCATCTCGGGACCAAATGTGTTAATTGTATTGTCGGTAACAACAAGTAACTGATTGAATATGTGCTGAATTTATTCAAGTTTGTTGAGGCCTCCTCGAGCCTATGACATCCACTGAATTTCTTGTTTTTCTAACTTTTCTAATTGCTTGTTCTCCAGGATGATCTGATTATGAAGTATTTCAATATGGGCTTCATCTGCAGTCAAGCACTGTTACTGAAGCTTGCTTAGCAATGCTCGCGTTTTTTGAAGATTTTTGTAGACATCACCATAGTAGACATACCAATTATTGAGAACGGAGGCAAGTTTTTCTACCTGATTAGCGTACTGCTTGAGTGCTTTGGAAGCTGCCGAAAAGGCTGTAAACTGATTTGTCATGAGGGAAGCTACCTCAATACCCTGATCTTGCTGTTTCTTAAGAAGCTCAGATTGTAACATCGACACAACAGATTCCATTAACTGGTGTGCTTTGTCTAGAGGTGGTGTCATGTCGGAACTAGCTGGAAGCGAGATAACTTGGTGAGCTAATTTTTCACACTTAGTAAGAAATGTATCCCGTTCGTTCTGTAGCTGCCGTAACTGATCTTCTGATTCCTGTAGGTGATATATTTGCACTCTAAAAACTGCATCTTCAAGTAAATCGAGTTCTACTTGGGAGGCCAACTATGGCTGATAGCTTGTAGCAGCTCCAAATTGATTTAAATATACAGAAGGAATATTTTCTGATTGTCCTTGCTGTGTTTGCTGCATTTGCAGTTGCTACTGCAATTCTCTTTCTTTATGTTTCTTCTCTTTGTGTTTCTTTCGGCTACTTTTCTCTTTTTCTTTGCTTATGGTTTGTTGTTCTGTCCCTTTATCTTTTGCGGCTGTTGCTGGGTGATTGTCGATGGCTACTTGTGCACTGATGGCAGCCTGTTCTGCTTGACTATGTGTACTGGGTACTGCTGTTGTAATGACTGGATTGTCATGTTCTGGACCTTCGGCCTTTAGTGGATTTGCTAATGATGTGTTAGAGATTTCCATATTGCTTGTATTAGTAGCTAGAGTATTTGTGTGTTCTGATGGTCCTGTCGTGTCGGCTGCAGCTTCGCGAGTCTTGACTGGTTCCGTGACTCTCTCTGCTTCTGTTGTGTCTGCTTCCTTGTTGAGCTGTTGTGAAATTGAACTAGACTTGAATCCTTCAATAGGGAATCTCGACTGGTTTACTGGGAATGATGGCAGGTCGGCGGATGTTGGAATTGGACTTGGTGAAATGGTATTGTCGAAGAGATCTAGACTAACTAGACTAGACTTGACCTAGGAACTGACAACTTGGGATTTTTTCGTGCTAATGGTTTTTGCTTGAATTGGACTTGCTTGCTGTGGTAGTGATTCAACTGGAAGAGGAGTGAAGACACCTGTTTGTTGTGCATATATTGGATTTGATGGATCAGGATTTCTGATATGATGGGTGGTCATGTGAACGACAATTTTTGGGTTGGGTAATGGAAAAGGTGAAATTCCTGTTTGAATGTTGTTGGACGGGGCTAAGTTAACCGGGACAGTAGATGGAGAGGCAAAAATGGGTTGTTGGATGACCATCTCGCGCCAGTTAGGGCAGAATATTGGAATGTTTGCAATGAATGTATTCAAGGCGGAGTCTTCTGTGACATGAGGAGCAGGTAATGCTAAAAGACTTCTTTCTTCTTCTACTATAGTTGGGAGATGGGGGGGGATTGGATGGTTAGATCAACATCAGGAATGAATGAAATTTTGGGTTTCTTAACAATGATTTGGGAAGATGGATACTTATCTTTTTTGAAGAACTTTCTGAATTGTTCTTCGATGGGAAGTTTATTCTTGGCTGCATCTTCTAGGATTTGGGTAGCGCTGTTGTATAGCTCGATCTCGTTTATCATCGATGGTTCTTGAGTTGTTACTTGTCTTTTTCCTTTCCCTTTTGTTGATATTATTCGGTTCTATTGGGCTGTGACTATTTCGGCTGCTACCTTCTGGATATTCTCATCTGTCAAAAGATGTTCTGGATTGTCGGATTTTGTATCGCTGTTCGATTGCTCTTCGGCTTCTATGTGTGGAGTCTGGGTGAGTGCTAACATCTTGGTGCTAGGTGTTGGCTCGGGCTGATAGTTGAAAGTGTTCATGTACAATCAGTTTTCATATGCTTATTCTTGTTCCATGTCGGACAGAGGTTCAACATATTTGAAGTTGGTTTTCAAGGCTTGTGCCAGAATGGGTAGTACTTGATTAGATTGACGACTTAATTCTGAGAAGATTTTACTTATTGAGGGGTAATAGTCGAGTCGTTTTGCTGGACCTGCTGCTCCTTCCATGTACCATACTACTGTGTCATCCAAATATAGTTGGATGTGCGCTGTCGGTGGTAGGATTCGACGGATGTTCTATGGTACCCTCCTTGTTGCTATTTCGTTAAGGTCAGTAAACCATGCTTCAAGACAAAGCTTGACTGTTGTAGGTCCATGTCGGTTTGTTCCAGGTGCAAAATAACGAAAGTTTTCCATCAGGACGAGTCAGACTTCAGTGAAGTCTTTGTTTCCTTTTGGTCGACAATGGGTCATAATCCAAATGAGTAGAGACGGGTAGCGGATGCTATCTCCCTCGTCCTAGCACTTATGGCATGTATATTTGAGAATGTCGGCCAAATAATCTGCCCAGTTGTATACCATGCCATTCATAGCAATATTTTTAACAGCTTCTAGCATTTCGGGCTTCAGGTCTAAACCTCTACTTGTCCTTGAAAGTGCATGTGATACAATCTTGGTGTCCATTTTGTAATTGCCAAAAACAATCTGACTCACAACTACTCCTCGTGAATTCTTTCCAGCGGGAGAATCGACAAACTCATCAATCAACTCTGCAGCCGAACTTGTTGGTACAGCATCTCCTTTATGTGAAAGGGCAGTGATTTTGTGGATGATTTCACCATTGATTTCGACTGGAATATCAAGGTAAATATTGCCATTGTGGTATCTGCTAACGATGAACTGTGCAATGACTTCCTTCAATCCTCCAAAGTTATCCAATAAGGGTGCCTTCAGGTAGTGTAGGATTGTGGCTGTCTGCAACCATTTTTCTTCCTCTCTCCAGTGACTGCTTGATTCCTTTCCCCAATCTTCAACACTTCTCCATGCTTTCTTCTAGGTGGGTTCCAATCCCTTTGCATTCCGAATCAACTGGAGTCTAGTTTCTAGTGGTGTCTGTTCTTTCTCCAATTCTCTAACTGTTGTTGTGGCGGCTCTGCTAGCGGTTAAAGTTTTTCGAGGAGCCATGGCAGATTCAGGGTGCGAGGTTGTAAGACTGGTTTCAGTGGAGTTAGGGAATTCTGTTTCTTGGAGCTCAAGTTCTTGGCAGAAGAGTAACCAAGAATCCTCAAGCTCCGTATTTATAGCGGAATTACTTGGTATGGGCGAACGAGACGTAGAGGCCTGTATTAATGGCTGATGTGATGGAGTTATTAAATTAGGCTGGCTGGATATCGGCGCTTCGTCAGGTGCATTAATTTTGGCGGTGCGATTATCTTTAGCCTTTATTGCTTTTTCATCATGGTGCTATGACATCTCATTCATTGTGTTAGGTCAACAGGCTTCTCTATTTATGTTTGGTCGGCCTGAGCTCCAATACTTTCGTTGTGTCGGATTTTCTTCTATAAACTGTCGATGTTCTTGTCGGTTCCTGTAATATCGATGGTTATGCGTCGGACTTCTTTCTCTGCTGTTTCCTTGCTTTCTCTGCCATTCTCTCGTCATTTTTGCTTTTTTCCACGATCTGCTATATTTGGTTGATTGCTTTATATTACTCTTATTTAGTTCTTTCTAACTGTTTCTTCTTTTTTTATTTTTTATTTTTTTTATGTTTATGATTTATACCTTTTTAGTCGGGCGCCGTTTACGACTTTCTTGAAAATATCTCCTTGTAATGTTTTTAGTCGGACTGAGCCATTAGGATTTAATTTTTCGATGATATAGGGTCCCATCCATTCTGTATGCAACTTTTTTGGTTTCCCTTTTACTCTACTATTATATAGGAGTGCTAAATATTCAACTGACAGATTCTTTTATTTGATATTTCTATCATGCCATGCTTTCTGTTGCTGTTTTTGCACTCTATGATGTTCTAATGCCAATTGTCGACTTTCATCCAGTTTTGAGAACTGTAATAGCCGTCCGTGTCGAGTATCTTCTACGTTGATATGTAGAGTTGTTGCTATGGTCGGTGCTTGTCGTCGAAAATGTAACGGAACGACAACCTCTTTCCCATAGACAAGTGAGAATGGTGTCTGTCCTGTCGTTTTATTATATGCTGTTCTATATGCCCAGAGGACAGCAGGTATTTTATCGTCCTAGTCATCTTTCTCTATATTGCAGATTTTTGTTAGTCCTTTTGTAAGTGTTTTATTGAACGATTCTATTGCGCCGTTCGACTGAGGGTGATAAGCTGTGCTTATTCTATGATTGACTGCAAACTCCTTAGTCAATGCTTTAATGGTTTTACATACAAAGTGTGTGCCTTGGTCACTTATCAATGTTATGGGACATCCAAAGCATGTTATGATGTTTTCATAAATGAATTTAGCAGCAACTTCACTTGAACATGTTTCGACTAGTTCTGATTCTGCCCACTTGGTAACGTATTTGACAGTAGTAATAATATACCGGGCACCTATTCGTCTTCCTACTACCGGAAATGGTCCAATAAAATCAATAGCCCATATTTCAAATGTTCGGCTAGGGTTAATTGGGCATAATGGCATTTCTGTTCTTGGTAGTGGTCGGCCCATGCGCTGAAATTTATCACACTTAGATACAAACTCTCGACAGTCTTTATGAATCGTTGCCCACCAGAGTCCTGCTTGCAGGATTTTTCTGGCTGTTATATCCGCATGATAGTGTCCTCCTGCTGGTCCAGCATGGGCTTTTGTAATTATATCTTGTCATTCATGCTCAAGTGCACATCGGCGTAATATATCGTCCAAGCCAAGTTTATAGAGGAAACCGTTGATCAAGGTGTAGGGGGCTGCTTTCATTGCTAATATCTTCCTCTTTTTCTCATTCATTCCCTCAGGAGCTTTCCCATTTTCCAGAAATTGTGCAATTTCCATAAGTTCTGAAGGTACTGCTTCAATGCAAAACAAGTGTGCGTCCGGTAAGTCATCTTCAATTCCTGTCGGTTCTTCTCCTGTGTCGATTCTCGATAGGTGGTCTGGTCCAACATTAAGTTTTCTAGGTCGGATGATTACTTTGAATTCAAATTATTGGAACAGTAATAACCAGCGACATAATCTCCCGTGATGCAATGGCTTATTGACTAAGTATTTTAAAGCTTGGTGATCTGTATAACATACAAAGGGATTAGCCAATAAATAATGGTGGTATTTCTGAAGGGAAAATACCATACCTAATGCTTCTCTTTCAGTTGTAGAATAATTTCTTTCAGCTTTATTCAATTTTCGACTGCTGAATGCATTAGGATAGTCCATGTTATCATCTCCGGGTTGTGTTAGGATGGCTCCTACTGCTATTCTGGATGCATCAATATGTACATGAAATTTCTTTGACCAATCTGGGAATCGAAGAATTGATGATTCGACCATTTTTCTTTTCAATGTGTTAAATGAAATGTCACATTCCTCCATCTAGTTATAATCTCGATCTTCTTTTAGCAATTCTTCCAGAGGATAAGTCATATCGGAATAGTGTCTGATAAATTTTCTGTAATATCCAGTATGACCTAACAGGATTCGTACTTGTTTCGGATTTACTGGAGGCTTTAGGTCGAGAATGATTTTGATATTTGTGTAATCAACCTTAATACCTTCTTTGCACACGACATGGCCAAGTAATATGCCGATAGGTGTTGCAAAGATGCACTTTTTAATGTTCAGGGATAGTTGTATCTGTCGGCATCTTTCCAACATTAGTCTGAGCCATTTGCAGTGATCTTTTAGCATTGTATAAATTGTCCAATCATCAAAGTATACAACCATGGTTTTGTAAATATATTCTTGGAATGCTTTGACGACAATTCTTGAGAAGACCGCAGGTGCATTCTTCAAACCGAAAGGCATAACTTTGTATGCGAATGACCCAAATTCGCACATGAATGTTGTCTTTTTCTGGTCTTCTTTTGCGATAGGTACTTGGTTGTACCCCGAGAATCCATCCGTGAAAGAATAGCACTCGTGTCCTACAACTTTATTGATGATTTCATCTACAAAGGGTGTAGGGAAAGGATCCGTTAGAGTTACCTTGTTCAGCTCTTGAAAGTCGACACAGATTCTCAGTCGAGTCGGATCTTGTTTCTTTGGCTGAATGGCCATTGGGCTTGCCCATTCCGACTGGTCAATAGGATATATTATTCCTGCAAAAAGCATGTTATCGATCTCCTTTTTGACAATATCCTTATATTTGTGAGCAAGTTTGTAGGGTCTTTTCTTCACGGGTCTGGCGTTAGGTTTAATGTCAATTTTCATCTCGCCCATTTCCTTTACAAGCCCTTTCAAATCTTTATAGTCTTGAGCAAAAACGTCTTGGAATTCTTTGAGAATATTGGAGATTTCTGCTGTCTGTTCGTCATTACAATAATCGCCAATTTTTGCCATTTTTGGTCGATCGTCCTTTGAAATATCTACTTCGTTTATTTTAATCTTTGCGTCCATCCATTCCAGTGCACGACTGTTACTTATCTGTCTTTTGCCTTCCTTGATTTGTGTGAAAGTTGGTGGGAAGTCTTTTTCTGATAATCTTTCAGGTTCATCTTTTTCTATGGTCTCTGTACTTAAGATTGTTCATATGGGTTTCGACACACTGGGATGATCCTTTCTCCATTGAAAACTTTTCCCTACCGACATCTCTGTTTCTAGGCTCAGTCTTGTCGAGTGCTGTTTTTGTGTCATCTTTATATTTTAGAAATTGTTATGTGTGTGCACATTCTCTTGTTTGTTTCCGAGTGTTAGAGTTTCTGTTGGCTGCAAAAATTCTTTGATGCTTTTGCTTGCTTCGACCAATCTCTCATCTTGCAGATAAAATTGGAAATCCTTAATAAAATTTTCTTTTAGATCTTTCCAAAGGAAAGTTTCTCCTCTTGCTTCTTCCATCTTGTACCATTTGTTAGGTAGATCATTGAGTGTTCTGGAAAAGAGGTGAGGCCATTTTCTTTCATCTTTATAGCCTAATTTTCTCCATTCTTTTTCACAACAGTTAATGTGAGATTCGGGGTTTTGTCCTTGTGTGAAAAAGGAATGTTGGCTTGTGTTGTCAAGTTTCTTCTTCCAAACCTTTCTATGAAAGATGTTGATGCAGTATTCCAATTTTGAAGTTTTGACTGATGAGTGTCCCACCACCTCGCAGCTTGACTAGTAAATGTCTCTACCAAAATTTGTAGATGGCCTTGCTCTCCGACATGTTTTGATACGTGTTTGACATGTACATCAGGTGGATCACGTTCTTTATATCTTAATGTCGAGCTACCATATTGTACATTTTTAACTGGAGCAAGTGTTGGATATGCTTGTATTTTTCGTTCAAAAACCTTCGGTGTGTAGGATACAGAGAGACACTTCTTTATTTGTTTCCTCGAGATGGCTTCCACATTCCAGCATTCTTTTGCATGTAGATCATAGTTTTCTATTTTCCAGTCATATAGTTCTGTATCGGAATTGTATCCGAGCAAGATAGGATCTCCGAGATGAATTTCTCCTTGGTTATTTGGATCAATGCGATCTTCATTATTATCTATTCGGTAAAGCTGTCAGATATCGTTATCGACTTCTGTAGGTTTTGACCAAGGTTCTCCTTGTGATGGGAAGATTGGCATGATAACCTTCTGGCCATTACCTTTCAATTTGATTTGGCTTTTGTCCAAAGAAATTGAAGCCTTCATCTTCCATCCCCATGGTCGACCGACCAAAGCAGGGAAAGAGCTTGCATCATATTTTGGTACAATGATTTCAAAATCTACTGATGTCGTGATACCTTTAATGGAAGTTTCGACTCCTTTCCATACTCCAATCGGCTCAATTAATCCTTGATCTGTGAGCTTTAAGTTGATGCCTGATTCCTGTAGTTTAGGTCGACCGAGTTGGTCCCAAGTATCACAAGTCATGATATTCACTTGGGAACCAAAATCAAGTACAACTTGTCGTACATGATATCCATTTATGTCGAGATCGACTAATGGGTCGACGTCATTTTTCTCTTTTTGTTTTAGTTGGCAAATGTTTTTAGTTTGTCTTTGCTCAACATGCTTTAATTTATGCAACAAATCAATCATTTTTCCTACAGCTTCTTCATGTGAAATTAATTTGAGCAATTCATTAAGAGTTTCTTCATGTGTTGCTAAATCATGAAATATGTCAGACGCATCTTTGTACACAAATTTTTGTTTTATAGGATTTGGATAATCCTCTTTATCGACAATTCTAGTTATCTGAGGTTTATCTTGACCAATATGAGTGCCTTGCCTTGTTACAATTTGCAAGTTTTTTGTTTGAAGCACATCATTTTTTTGAACACAAGATAAAACATGAACATTTTTATTATTATTTATTTTCTCGATCATGGTAGGGCAATCGTCTAAATAGTGATCGCCTACCCCACACTTTGTAAAAAATTTGAGATCAGTTCTTTCCTTATAAGAGCATTTTGCGTGTCGATGATTCTCGCTGAAGCATGTAAAACATGCACCAGGTCGACCATATCGAAATCCTCGACCTCCACGGCCACGACCGCTATTCTGATATCCACCATGTCTATTGTAGCCATTATATCGCCAATCATTCCGTCGATCATTATATCTTGGGTATCTGTCATTCCTATTTTGATTGTACTGGTTATTTCTTTCATCATTTCTCCCGAATCTGTCGTTTGCTGGATTTTTGTCTTGGTTCTGTTCGACAGAATTTGCTTGGTACACTGTATGATAATTTTGCCGGGTTTTCAGGTTCAGATGACATTCTTCGATTAAATGTGTATTTACTTCACAAATTTGACACCATTGTGCCTTTTTATTTTTCAGATTGTATGGACAATCATTTGTGGTATGTAAATCATATTCTTTGCATAAATCGTAGAAACATCTGGATTGGATGAGTTTTACATCTTGTCGCCAATCATCATTTCGACAAGAATCTTTGGTATGTCCTGAGGTTTGACAAGTTGTACACCATAGCTCTGGTCCTTTTAACGTCATATTTCTGATAGCTTGCTCCATACTTTCAAGTCATTCGTCGACATGTCTGTCCATGGATATTAGAGGGTATGTAGTGCTCTGGTTTTTACAGTAGAGCACTAAGTAAAATTTCTGAGTTAATTTTCTATGTATTAATTTATTTAGGTATATGTGAGTAAATTTCTAATGAAAATTCTATGCTTTTAAATGACATTTAGTATACTGTTTTGTCTTCCATAATCATACATTCGTATTTAAAAATAAACTAACCTATCAATATTTTCTTTTCAACAATTTGTTCCAGCATAGGAATATGTTTCACAATAGTAAATCAGTAAATAGCAAGTTATATGCATGTTTAGAGTACGTTTTAGCATAATAATCAAAATAAAATATAATCAAGGAAATTACTTGATGCTGATGCTAGTAGACCGTAGGTTGTAATAGGTTTTATATTCTCTTAGTCAGCCAAGATGATGTGTCCACCCTACCGACCAGCTATTATCTTGTTGGCCCTTGGAAATCAAAGGATTTCCAAGCCCCCGAGCTCACAATCTGATAATTCCGAGAGCAGTCTTCACTTAGGTTCTCCAAACTTTTCTGTTCTCAAACCTTCTTTCTGTTCCAAAACCTCCCCCTTTACTCCAAGCTCTCCCCCTCTATATACTTTCCCTTCCTCGAGAAGACCTTGGGCTTACTCCATCACCCCAAACTCCCCCTCTCGAGCCCCTCAAACATTTACTCCTTTCACTAGTTCATTCATACACGTTTCTTTATAAAAATGTATTTTTCACACTCAACGTACCGACTAATTAATTACTCTCATGGTAATTTTATTTGATTTTGATTGACGGTTGTAAGTATTTATTACGGTGGGAATTATCACCCAAAGGTTATCCGTTCGGGACAAGGTTTATTAATTACAAGTCTATTCACCATCCTTGGTATTTAATGTTATTAATGTAATTAATAAAATATTATATAAATAGTTTGACCTTTTCAACTTGGTCATGGTGTGTCTTAATGGTCTACCTCATCCGTCAAGCTAACTTATCTTGAGATTTAAAATCTAAGATTCGTATTGAATAATTAAATAGTAATAACCATTTTCCATCACATCACATCCATTCAAGAATTGTTATCCTATTATTTTAACTTAGTAATGGAAATAATCACACTTTAATCATTTATTAATCAATATTTACATTTTTACATATATTGCAATTGTTATGACATGGGTAGTAATATTATTAAAATAACATTAATTAAGTAATAATATTAATTAAATCACCACAAAGTAATAATAAATGGTGAATTTAATAAAAATGTCTTTTAAATCATTTGTTTATCACATGAGTACCCTAACATCTACATAGTATCATCGTTCTTCTAAACAAAGCACCCTTAAGTGCTTAAACAATCTTACTAATTAATTGGACAGTACCATTACCTTATTTACAACAATTCTCAGATGACAATGTGAATTGACGACACTTGTCTCAATTGTTTATCACAATGTTTACCAACAAGTAATACATAGCTTAATTGACTTGTTTTACACATCTTAAATAAATTTATATTCATTATCTGAATTCGATCAATGCATGATTAACATAATTACTTATGACGACTTATACATTTATTCAATATGTTAAGTGTTCGTATATCGATACTAGTGTACATGTGCGAGGTGTGCATGCGTGGCCAGTGTATGCACAGATCATAAATGTACTATAGACAAACCCCATCCCGCCTATGCATACCTGCTAACTAATAGTAGTATTTACCCCCATGTAGAAGAACAAGCATAATATATATAGTACAATTACTTCAACATTCTTAGTTATTTAACAGTTAATTCTTTACGATTTCACATCATTATCTTTATCTTTACATTAGTTTAATCAACCATGTACAAGGAAGGGTACCTACTACCACTAACTCGGAATCAAGGAATGCTCAACCCTCAACAGTACTAACTAACACATCCTCCCATCATAACCTACGTCCAGCATCCTCCCTATCCTTCCTCTGCTAGTACAAAAGTGGATGTCGGACTCACCGATCTGACCACATAGAACTTGAGAGCGATAGCATCAGCTGAACATCGGACCTATCCTCCCCTAGCAGGCATCCGACCATCGTCATCACAACAACATGGGGAGCGTGTCTCAGCACGGCCCTCCCATGACCTCGGGTCTCATGGAAACATGGGGTGGGAAACACATCCATCCCTCTCAACATACTGGGCCTATGCCCTTATCAACTCATACTTTGCTGCTATCGGGATTATCAGTTTGTGTTATGGTATCATCATTTTTGGCTGCTAAGGTTTACTGTACGAACATGTTTTTTTTCCAATATATATCAGATCAAGTAACTGGCTATCCCATAGCCCTTGTGTCCTGTAGGTTAGTATTTTGCAAAATACAAATTTATAGAAAGCATTTCCCATTGATCGCCAATTGATCCGTGTTATCAAAAATCATTTTATCCCATGTAACCTTTTTAGTTCATCATAGATGCGTATGACATATAACACTTCAATAATTCATATAAGAAGATGGTATCCATGTACCGAATCATATATTTCACATCTTATTAATGAAAACATATAAACATATACTATAATCATAAAAATAAAGAAATCATATGATAATCATGACATCGTAACCGCATAACATAGTAACATCATAATCATGGTGAAATCATAAAACAAGGTAACATCATATAATGAGGTCCATCATATCGAAATATAGTTTACTCAGTCGAGCTGAGTTCAATACTAGTTTTCGCTCTGCTTCATCGACTAGTCTGTTCATCCAGAAGTTTTTTCAAGGCGGTCGGCACGGATTCTACAAATCGCTCATGGGTCTCGGAGAAGAATCGATCTCTTGCTTGGTTAATCATTAGCTTGTTACATCGCGCATAATTCTGTAGGTAATTCGCGATTTTCTTCTCCCACCAGTCTCTAATCTCCTGTTCTGAAATCATGGGTCATGTTGCTAGTAATTTTTCATGTATGTCCCGGCAACGGAACCAGATGTTGTAATCTCACGGTTCACATAGTTATCATAGATACATTACACAGTATAAGCAAACATACACAATGACACAGATACAAGAGACAAGATAGATAGAGAGAATAGTCTTTGTATTAACTAGCAATAGCAGAACAATATGATAGAATCAATCTCTCTCTCCCTATCTGCTCAACAACCTAGATATATATATGTGTAGATATAGTTACATAACCGTCTGTCGATTTATCCAACCGACCCGACCCATACTAATCGATGCGACTAGTCGACATATGCTGTAGAGTGGTCGGGCGGAGGGCCTAGTCGACAGGCCGACCTAGGCCCCTCCAACAGCTAGCCAAAACAAGTCTCATAAAGATCCACAATTTCTTGGGAATTTCCAACTTATATCATAGGTTCATGTTGGATATTTCTCATATCACTTGATCCCTAAGACAAGTGACCAGGGGTGGGGCTAAAGACAAGTTCATTTGGTCCAAGTCATAATAAAAATAATTAAAGGATCTGAAATGTCATGTTTGTTTGAATCTATTACTCACCCTACCATACCGACAACGACTATTTGAGATTGAGAGAGATGCTTTTGATTATGTCATTGGTACACTCCTCACTCAGTACATATATTTGGATACATGAATTAATTAACATTCATCACTATTGTGCCAAGGGTATCCTCGCAATCCAAAATTCCATAAACCATGATTAGGATACATGACTTAATTAACATTGTTTATATTTAACCTGGGCTTGGGATTAAAGGGTTGATCATGGGCCCCTCATGAGGTCCATGTGGAGGTTCTATAACATGAAAATATAATGTTTCAATTTTAACATAAAGGGATGGGTTCATCATTACTAAAATCCCTCTTTTGTAATCCTTATTTATATAATTCTAGAGAGAAGAAGAGAGGAGAACAATTATTCTATTGTTTGTACTATTAGGCCATTGAAGATGCTGCCATTAAAAATTGTTTCTAATATTATTTTGTTGATCAGAGAAGGAAATTAGGCCTATATATGAGGATCTCTAAAATCCTTGTAGAGTGATATTTGTTCACCAACCTATGATAGAACACTAGAAGGAAATTAGGATATCTAAAGGGATGACTTGCAGAGGAGGGAAAATGATCCATAGTGTTGTGCATGTTGAGGGGGAAGGGTGATTGTTGATTGAGATATCTATAGATGTGGTTTTGTCACTAGAGAGGATTTTAAATTATGGTATGAGAATGAAACTTTAGGAAGTTCACCCTTATGTAAATATATCCTTAGCTCAGTAGTGGCCTCTATCATATAAATATTAAGGGTGATAGAGTGCCTAAGGTTGGGAGGAATACCCTTCATTTACATCTAGTTGCAGGATTATTTCCGTAAATATAAGTGTTTCAATGCATATTTGAATTCCATATTTATAATTATGTTATGCATTTGATTCTTTTCCAAACTTCTCAATTCTATGTGTATGGAATTAAATTATCATAGTTATGGATGCATGCATGGTATAATTCATGTTTAGTATCATAATTAAATAATTAACGCTAATGTTGTAGCTTTTATCTACTAATAATATCACAATTGGCTATTAATAATGATTTCAATGACATTAGAGGACACAATTCATAGGTGAAATTAAGTTACCCCATAGACATAACAATAGATGACGCTATTACAGTAGATTCAATCTTAACCAGTACAACTACCACATAAAATAAGGTCCAAAATACTTTTTTTCCATTTGAGATGTATTTGGTCATTCCATCCATTAATGTCTAAAAATTCCTATAATGTAGAACCATATCCATGTACAAGAGTAGTGATCTAGACATTCCTATAGTCCAAATAACTCTCCCATACACTAAAAAGCAATATATTAAGATATTGGGTACTAACTATTCTTGTGCATTATGTGTAATACATGATTGCTATTCCCATAATTTATTTGGACTTTATTTATTTCATGTCACCTTGGTAGAACTCCACCTATGATCCCTAGAGTCATAGGTTATAGTGATTGAGGATATCCTTCCACCTAAATAATGAAGTGAAGGATTTGTGTCCATGTTCTACATTTCCTCATCAGTCAGATCATCATCTTTTGGACCACCCTCATCGTCATTACATCCTATGATATCAGATTTATTTGATCTTTCAACCCCCATTTTCAGTAAAAATGAAGAAATTCTTGAACCTGTAACTAACCTTGACTACCCTTTGGATGAGATGCACCATCATGCATAATTTATACCTTAGGATGCCACCACATATATAAAATAATAAATATTATTCATTGATTCAAATGATTTTATACCCCCAACACATGTTGATTGGTTTAAACATATTGTTCTCATTCTAGACACCTTTGAGGAGGGTAACATGACCAACATCTTACCCACTATTCAAGTGAACATTTCAAGTAATCTTGTTGTCACTGAAAACATTTTTACTGGTTCTTCCTGCACCTCTAAATAGGTTGCATCATATTAATCTCTCTTTCAAGAATCGTGTGACATATTTGCATGGTCTTATTACAAAATGGCACGACTTAACCCGATTATTGTCAAACATCATATTGACACAAGGCCCAATGTAGATCTTGTGCAAAAAACACAAAGTCTAACTATTCACCTTTCCAATTCCCTTATCATCAAAAATGTTATTGATAAAATTTAGAACACAAGATTCATTTACCTGATTGCATATAACACATATTTATCCAATCCAATTTCTATTGAAAAAAATCAAGGCACTATTTTAATATGTATTGATTATAGATATTTTAATAAATATTGTCCTAAGGACAATTACCCGACACCTTTTATCTAACATATTATTGATTATTGTGTAGGTCATAAATTCCTCTCATTCATGGATGACTTATTGGGTTTTAATCAAATATAAATTCATTCTCATGACTATGATTATCCTAATACTTATATCATGTACTATTACTTCTCTTTATTACCCTAGTAAATCATAATATATGCATAAACAACACCATCAATACCTTCATCTCATCATGTGATGCCTCTATGCAAATTTTAACCCTCAAGGGAAAATCCTAGATACTAATAAAAAAATTTCATTGTTCCAATGAAAAAATACCTACATTAAGTGTCCTCACAATCCAAAACGTCCCACAAAGACTGTGCTATGAAATATAGTTAAAACCATAAAATTCATAGAAAATATAGAAAAATATAAGATATAATATATAGCACCATAAACATATCTCTTGCATGAAAGATAAAATAGATAGTTATGTTCACTTGCCTCTTCAAGGGGGAAACCTCCAAGAGAAAATATCAAATACAATAAATTCTTAGAAACACATTACAAAACTTACTTCTCTATATATGGTGCTTTAATAGCCAAATATCTAACTACTTGCAGTCTCACTATTAATCACAACCAACCACCTAGGGGGATTTATTTAATAAATAGGGACCTTTTACAATAATTCACTACCCACTAACTATCTAATTGGCCTTACAACCTTGTATATTAATAAATTATGGGGGTTAGGATAGAACCCTAATATGCCCTCCCCTTCCAAATAAGCATTGTCCTAAAGGATGGAGAGGGGGAAACCACTACAAACTGGCTGATGGTTCCTAGGTAGCATCTTTTGGTGAGGCATCCTTATAATGAAAAAAATAATTTCACAAATAGTGCATTGATGTATATGACACACTACTTCTAGTTGGAGCCAAATGGAGCCTTATTCATCTAGATCAGGTAATGCATTTTGAACAAGACAATTATGACCCACTACCTTCTTCAAACAAGATACATGAAATATTGGGAAGATCTTGGAGTGTGTTGGAAGCACTAATTTGCAGGCCACCTAACAATCCATTGACCAAACTGATATGGGTTATGAGACTTTGGTGTGAGATTGCTTCATGGGATTTTGAGCCATCGCCAAATATTCATGCTAAGTGTTTTTTTCCTTGATTGCAAAGTAAGCATGTACATTTTTCTCTGTTTATATGTTTCCATCACGTGTCTCTTAGATGTTAAGAAATTAGTCTAAATTGACACATTGAACATTATTTATGAATAGAGATATTTTATTAGAGGTATTTTTATTTTTTTAAACTAATCATCTAATTAATCATATAAAGGTGATAGAATCCCATTTTATCACCATGTTGTTACCACAAAATCTATACTACCCTCTTTGGACTATGTCTTGAATGTCCAATGGTTCATTAAGAAAATATTTTTATTAATTTTTATTTTTATTTTTAATACATTTCATCTAATTGTGGTATAAACCCTTATCTTGATATTCCACCCACTCACTGACCACCCATTTATTCCACTAATTCATAATGGTTCCACATCTTGGAAGTTTTATTTCATTTTCCCATTCCCATAATTTTAATGTGTTTTTTGGGCATTTCCCCTACATTTTTTGTACTAGATGCAAGCCATGAAATATCTGAGACCATAGTCTGAAAAAATCATATATAATGAGTTAATATTTATATTGATCTAAGAAACTCTTTAAATGGATTTTATATGCAAAAGTTGCACCCTTGGGGATTTTGGGCATCAACTAACCTCTTCGAGGCCCACATTCCTTCTGCCACATCATTTCCTAGGGTTAGAAATGTTTATACTTATGGTTTTTGTATCCTAGGGAATCACACTTTATGTTAAAATGAATTTTTGGCCTCTTGTAATGTCTTATAGTGAATGATAATAGACAACATATATCTCTTCAAGGATAAGCAACCACCACTATTTCTAGTTTGTATTGATTTGCAATTTACAATATATTTCCATTTAATTCATTAATAAAATTTGGTTTTTAGTGTACTATTGTTCTCTTTACAATATCCGTTTGTATGTTTTTCATTTTATATTTATGCCTTCATTTCATTCTCTAAATAACCCATATCAATGGTATTTAGGCATTTTTCTCTTTAACATTTCATAGTGCATGACCTGAATTAGATCTAGCAATCGAGAGTTGGGTTTCAAACTAATTGTACTTGGGGAAATCCACTCTTACCATACAAAGAAACCCCACGAGGTGGAAGAAAAGAAATGAAAAATCAAGATATCTTATTTTTCTTAAGAAATCCCTCATGTGATAGAAGAACAAGATCATGGTCCTATCTCATTCGATGAATGCCAATATCGGTGGAGATAAATTTAACCATAACCATTTTGGAGGTGTAATTCCTTTCAAAGTACATGTTAACTTTGAGAATTATTTATTTGAAATCCAACTAGATTCATATTCTTTGGAGAAATGGATAAATTTTTCAGAAGTTTATTACTCTACTAAAAAAAATCAACAATGAAAACATCACCTTTGCACTCCTTAAGTCCATCCCCCATACAAATATTGGTGGGATGGTTACTTAGAGAGACATGTTTAATATATGTATGTGATATATAGGACAAGATCCACTTGGGATGATTTTGTTATGCCCTCAAAGAGAAATTATTCCCTATCAAAAACTATGAGGACCAATACATGACATGGACAACTTTACACCAAGAGAGAGACTAAATAGTGTCATAGTTCATTAACAACTTCCATACCTTGCACTCAAATCTATCCATTAGAGACTTTGAATAAAAATTGGTTCTGAAGTAACATAGTATCTCACATAGTTACATGCAAATAGAGACGGATTTTTTAGACATATTCTCACTAGGATCCACTTATAGATAGGCTATTAAAATTGATGAAAAATTTAAGAAAAAAAGTGAGAGTTTGGGTCTACAAATCAACCACAAGAATTGCATGGTAAAAGTGGAAATAAATCATAGGAGAAAGGAAAAATTAAGGATAGGTATGTTGATGTTCTCCATAGTTCCATCACCGGGAAATTTTTTTGCAGATCATTCTCTTGGATGGGTTTTCGACCCAGAGAGAATGGCCCCGTTGTAGCCCTTGTTTGTGTGTCAGATGCTTAACCACATTTAATCATGTGGATTGGACTGTAGGGGGCTAGAGGTCACATTGTGTACTCCATGTGGGAGTGCTATGTATCGAGAGTGATCCATTTTCGTAGAGTGAGATGAATTTTCTATGTTACAAGGAGATCTTATCTCCTTGTATATTAGACAAAGTCTAATCTAATGTTGAATTTGACAATTGGATCTAAGAAGTGTATGGGACTTCTTAGAGTATGTCAAATAAACATTAGATCTCTGCTGAAAAGAATGTGATTGCATGTGAGGAGATATCAACAAGGGAGGAACTTTCTATGATGAATAAATAACTAAGGAGTCAAGAAAATCCATTGAATAAGTCTTAGAGAAAGTGGAAGGAAAGAAAGAGCACAACTATCCTAACAAAAGGGGTAAATTGACCCTAGAAGACAAAGTGACTAGTCGGCTTGAAAGATAAATAAAGAATAAAATAAAAGTACAAGTCGACCTAATTGTGGAAATTTCTAGTAAACTGAAGAATATAGATAGAAGTGTTCTCACACTTCATTTCACACATTTAGAACACATCTTCTTCTCTCAAGTGGTGCACTTCTTAAGGAGGACTAGCAAAAGCCACATGAAGTAGTTTTGTGGTTTTCTATTATCCTCTTGGGATATCATCTACCCTTGCTAGGGATTATTGTGAAGGAGGATGAACCCATATTGTGCTAGGGTTCAACTTCATGATTGGTATTGTTCTTTTATTGGATTAATTTATTTTGAGAAAAGTTTGGTGGGTTTTCTCCTTGTTCGGGTTTCCCAGGATAAATCTTTGTGTCTCTTGTGCATGGTTATCTTTTAGAAATTCTTGTTTATTTTCCACTGCAAATAAATGATTCTATAATTGTGGAATGACATGATTTTTGAAATTAAAAGTTGAAAGAGATGAATATTATACTGCTAAGTTAAAACAACAACAATGTAACCTCAGTACAACTAGCCCAAGTAGTAGGAAAATAAGTGTAACGTGATGTGTAAGGAAATTGGACAATGGTATGAGTTCCATGATATCGCTTGGCACAGTAGTGGTGAATGTCACCCTATGTAGTCATTGATTTTTGAGATAAAATAATTAAAGTAAGAACTTGGCTTACACTTTAACTAAAAAATAGATAAGGGAAAGTGAATTATTGATACATAACCTAGTGCTTCCATCGTAACTACAAAGATCCAATTGGTAGAGGTAGAAGAGTTGAAGGAAGGTTCAAGTGGGCCTCTTCCATTCACATATGGGTGTAAAAGGGAATCTTCTACATTTCATTATTGAAACCGGTATCTAGAATCACACGATCTTGGTCAAGGGCATCTTGAGACTATAACTATAGACAATAGTGCACTTGTGGCTATATACCATCTGTTGGTTGATTGAGAGCAAGGACAATGGAATCAACAAGAAATGTTCCCTTCCCTATGAAATCAAGATTTCAAGAGATGAGTTACTATGTGATGTTTTCCACTTGCAACCCTATATGTCGAAATATCATTCTATTTATGACTCTAGGCCCGCTGGTGTCATTAATACTTTAATAGGTCATCTCTACAATACTAGAGGTCGTTTAAACTCTCGTAGTTTCTTTAGTTTAAAAAAAAATAGTATAGGAAGGTCATCTCATAGAGAAATAAATTTATCCTCTTCATGGTTTGGTCGAAAGGTGAGTGGAATATCACCACAAATGCCACAAAATTTCCATGGGCATTGTGATCCCTCTACACAACAAAAGAAGCCGGGGAAGATAGTGGAAGAATTCAAAGATATGTTTGTTAATATTCCTGCACCAGTACCCCTACACTACCAGGACAAGGATTAAATTGATTTTATACTTGGAGATCCTTTTCCTAATGACACATTATAAATATGATCTCTTATTAAGAATGAAGAAATGAAATGTCAGATTCAAGAGCTCATCGAAAAGGGATACATTCAACCAAGATCCTCACCTTGTGGGATACCATTTGTGTTGGTGGAGAATAAGGATTAGATGTGAATTTTTTGTATTTATTATAGTTCTTTGAATAAAATCATTGTGAAGAACTAGCTCAAGGGTGCCAATTTTTTCAATAATATTGATCTTATGTGAAGCTACCATCACAGGGGGTTCACTCAGTGAACTTGTTACATAGCATGATCATTCACATGATATTAAAGAATACCCCTAATTTCACTAAATATTGAAAAATGCATCCTAAAATTGTATTGTTGAACCCCCTCCCAATATGCCTTTCAAATTAAGAAAACCCCTAGTTTCACCAGATATTGTAGGTATCCATTTTATCAACCCATTTTTAACACCCCCTTTATATCATATTATTAAGTTGTAACAAACATGAGCCCTAACACATCTTAGTATAAGAAAACAAGATGCTAAATAAAATAATAGTATAATGCTAATAATGATCCCACTAGGATTGCAAGGGCGACTGATCAATTTATAGCATTGAATAGTGGAACACCCAAAGAAATAGTACCGGGGAAGGAAAAATGCATAAAACAAAACCTAGTGAAGATATCAACATAACAAAGAATGAAAATACTGATAGCCCAATTGTTAGTGCAATGCTTAGAAAATATGAGAATTGAAAATGTTTCACACCACAACCTACCAATCTACCAATTTTATATCATGTAAATGCGGATATAGCCATAGAGAACTCATGTTTTCTATAAGCTTAATAAATAAAACTCCTTAAAAATGAAAAATTGAAACCCTTTTGTGGAAGGACACCCCTACCTTCCTATCAAAAAAAAAATCATTGATGTTTGAACCCAAATGAACATAGAAAAATTCCTTTTACTTTTCAATAACACCATATGATCATGTGCATAGCTTGGATTTTGGTCATTCACAAGATCCAATGAATTGCCTCCACTTCCTCTACATTTATTCTTGCAATCATGGGAATTAACAACATTTAGTTACCTTTTCTTGGGTTATATCTAGTTTTTTTTATATCTTTAAAGGATAGGGAAAAATCTCCATTGTTATGTTTCAAGCATGCAATATTTATAAAGATACAGAGATGGTGAAACTTATATGATACCCTTTCATGGTAACAATAACACATAGGGTATGCAAATAAGGATTTAGATTTTCACCTATGTTCATGTTAATTCCAATACAATATTAAGACATATGCCTTGCATATAAGAATTGAAATTACAATTATGAATGTGCCAAATATAACTCAATTTAACAACTATTTCTAACTGGAAATGTGAAAATATTAAAGAAGAATACAAAAATTTGAAAGAAATAATTAGTCAAGAAACATTGATCTAACTTTTCTTGGTTCCAATGAGCCAAGAAAGATTGATCTCACTTTTCTTGGTTTTCGTGGAGCAAGGTTTAATTGAATCTCAATTCCCACCTAAACCGCAACCTAAAAAATGAATAGGTAAATCTTTTACTTGAATCCCTACAAAAAAATACAATACTACTGTTCAAGTCTAGAACTCCCATTTAACTATATCTCTTAACTTAAAGATGAAAAACAATATAAAATCAACTCAAAACAAGCCTAAATAAGCTATTAAATGAGGATTGCTCAAGGACAATAATCCAAAGAGACTTCCATCGATATTATCATTGGTACACTATTATCAAATTTATGCAAACCTTAGGATCATAAGCAATATCAAATAAAAATGGAAGGTCCTTAAGTTTTAGGTGGGTATGAATTGAGCCCATGATTCAAACATATGAATCCATCCCATGATTTGGAGGTTATTCTATAATAAAATATTTATATTACTGTGTCAAATTAAAAACCCCTCTTGACACCTTAATACGTGGCAATATATTTTTCAGGTTTTTAAGAGTATTCGACCCCCCAATATGAATGGACATGATATGATATTGCCTCACTAGTGAAACCCTCGTGGATACCATTAGGTACCCATTGGGGATATTGATCTATGGAAGACAAAGTTCAATTCTAAAAAGACAAATTTCAAGTGGTTGGTCATGCCTTTTGGAATTATTAATGCTCCATCAATTTTCATAAGGTTGATGGATGGTATCTTGTCTCCTTTCACAAATTATTTTGTATTTATATATTTGAACAATATCCTCATCTTTAGTAAAGTTAGGGAAGGAAATTTTTATCACAATCAATAGATCCTAATAACCTTATAACAACACAATTTATATGCCTGTCTAAATAAATGTGCATTCGGCATTAAAAAAATTAAGTATCTAGGATATATTGTGGATGAGCATGGTGTGCATGTGGATCCAACTAAGATTTAAGTCATTCGTAATTAGCTATCCCAGACAAGTCTCACAGAGCTACGCAATTTCTTGGGCCTAACCAACTTATATCATAAATTCATGTAGGGTTCTCATATCACTTAGCCCTAAACCAAGTGACCAAGGGTGGGGCCAAAGACAAGTTCATTTGGTACAAGTCACAATAGAAAGAATTCAGGGACCCAAAAAATCAACTTTGTTTGACACTATTACTCACCCTACCAGACTTGAAATAATTGTTGGTGATTAAAATATATGATTCCGATTATGACATTGGTGCACTCCTCATTCAATACACATATTTGGTGACCTATCACAATGAGACACTCTCTGATGTTGTTTTCAAGTACCCCAACTATGACAAAGATATGTAATCCATTTTGAAATCCCAATACTAATGGAAGAATTACATCAAAGGGAAAGTGGTTACCATCCACACTAATCACAAGGCCCCATAGTTCATGTAGATGTAGAAAAATTTATAGAATTACTTGCATCAAAATTGGTCCACACAATTGAAATAGTTCCACATGAACATTAAGTACAAGAAGGGAATCACAATTCATTTTGCAGATTACCTTATTTGATCTTTAGTTTCAAGGTTGACTACAATGCCCAACTCTTTGGTCACAAGACTTCTGAGTGGCCCCAATTATATGATTGTGACCTTGGATTTGTTGTTTCCAATTAAAAACTATGCATAGGGAAATGAGTCTCATATTTTCATCTATAAGATTAACATTTATGCCATATGACCCACCTCTATATTCCTTCAAGTGGTCGTGAGCAATTGATCTTGGATGTACATTATAGTCTAGTGATAGGGCATTTTAATGTGGAGAATATAGTGGCAGTGTTGCAAATATACTTCTAGTAGCCAAAGCTCCAACATGACATCGATAGGTATATCAAATTGGGCACTTCCTATGCAATTGTCAAAACTATAATCAAGAAGGAAACCTTAGAGGTAATTGAGCACTTGGCCCCTCCATTGGTAAATCTTGACTACATTGAGAAGGAAATAATTGACCAGATCATGGACACAAAGATGAAGGGAACACAACATAAGGAATCCAATTTTACTAGGTTGTCAAAGCACACAAATGTATTCATTAGGGAAAGTGGCTCACTAGGAGTTATATTAAGCAGATATTTCCTCATCTAATGCATAAAATTGACTCAATGGGGACACTATATCACTAAGGGGGGATGATTTATCTAGGTGGATACTAGTGGCCACCTACTTATTCCACTAATTTGTAATGGTTCCACATCTTGGTAGTTTTTCTTTGTTTTTTTGAGTCCTAAAATTTCAACGCATTTTCAAGCATTTCCATAATGTTGTTAATAGTGAACATATGTCATAAATTTCCAAATTCATATATCATGATTTAATATTTTCATTATTCCAATAAATTACCTAAATAGATTTTGTATGAAATTTTTTTACCACTAGGAATTCAATGCATCAACTAGACTCCTTAGGGCCCTTAATCCTTTCACCACATCATTCATATGGTTAAGTTTTTGGGTTTTTTTTTTTTTTTTTCATCCTAGGGAATCACACTTTATGTTAAAAATAAATTTTGGACTCTTGTGATTCCTTTTGGTGAATGAGCATAGCTGACACATCTCTCTGAAGAGATGAGATACCACCATTCCAACTAGTTTGTTTTGCTTTGAAGTTTACAACATTTTTCCATTTCATTCATTAATAGGATTTGGGTTTTACTATAATACTATTATCTCTACAATAGATGTATGTTGTGACATTGTGTTTAAATTTGATCATTTTTCCCTCATTTCATTCTGTAAATTATCCGGATCATATTTTTTTGGATTGTAGATCTCTATATGTGCTAGTGCATCATATAATTATTTTTTAAATAGGTAAAATGAGAGGAAGTTATAGTAAGAACAATATATGATGTGTAGCTTCAAATAGGTGATTATTGACTAAAATCACACTTGTTTTCTATTGAAATAGGTGGTTATGATATTATATTGATTGTTGAATGTTTATGGAGAATAGGACCCATCACCATGGATTTTCATGCATTGTACATGATTTTCCATTAGGAGGGGAATAACTACATTATTAAAGGAATTATAGTTGTTTCCCTAGAGATCACTAGCTTGAACCATTTGGAAAACCTCCTTAAAAATTACCATTCAACATTATGGCTCAATCCCATGCAATTCATGCTCTTGATATCCCTTGAAAACCTATTCCTTTTGACATGTTGTTTGTCTTGGATAAACACCAATCTAGATTTGACACTCCCAAAGAAACCCCCCTTCCCATGAAGAGAATGATCATTCCATTACACCCATACCAAGTAGAAATCCACCCATTATATACCTATATCTTTATCCATTTTCCCCAAAAAAGGGATATAGAAAACATAGTTCAAGAGTTTCTAGCTATTGGTGGCATCCACCCGAGTACCACTAGTTCTCATGGTCATGAATAAGTGAGGAATTTAATGCATGTATCCTAACTTCCATGCTTTGAAAAATTTATTGTCAAGGATAAGTTTCCAATTCCTCAATTCTTAACCTAACTTGATCTCCACTTAGGCTATCACCAAATTCATATGAAGGAGGTGGATATTCACAAAACTACTTTTCAAACTCATGAAATCCATTATGAGTTATTAGTGATTCCATTTGGCCTTTGTAATGAACCCTCCACCTTAGAGAGTCTCGTGAACAAAATATTTGTATTATTCCTACATAATTTTGTCTTTGTCTTTCTTATGACATATTGATTTATAGTAAAACTTGACAAGCCCATGTTTCCCATGTGGATGAAGTCGTACAACTACTTTTCGATCATCAACTCTTTCTTAAGCATTCCAAATGTACGTTTGATGTCTTCGAAGTGAAATATTTGGGACATATTTTTAGATAGGGTGTTTTGCATGTGAATTCAAAGAAAAATGAAAAAATGAAGGATTCACCTTGCCATAATGATCTTAAAGTACTGAGATGTTTTCTTGGTATAAATGGTTATTACATAAAATTCATACATATCTATGGTACAATTTTAGGTCCACTCATAACTTTTCCAAAAAAATATTATCAGTTGTAACGACACAAGAAAAAGGTCTTTCTAGGACTTAAAGGAGGCTATATGTACCACCCTAATACTCACTTTGGATGAATTTACTAAGAACTTTGTCATTGAAGGTGACTCCTTGGAAAAGGGGTCAGACTAGTAGTCATGCAAAAGGGTATACCATTGGATTTTACTAGAAAAAAATTATGCGAGAGGCACTTGGGAAAATGTACTTATGAAATAAATATGATGAGCATATTGCATGCTATAGACATCTAATTTCCATAACTTCTTAGTGAGTGTTTCTAGATTAAAATGGACCATCACAGCCTAAAAGAATTCCTTGAGCAGATTTATTCCCCCTAGCAACACAAATGAGTCACCAAAATGTTGGGATATGAGTATGAGATAATTTACAAGAAAGAAAAGGAGAATGTAGATACAAATGCTCTCTTTGGGGTATGAAGAATATGGATCCCTCTTTTAATTCTCTTCCATCCTAGCCGACTAATTGAATGGTGTTTGCAATGAATGGTTAAACAATCCCGTTGTCAATAACCTGATCCAATAAATTCAAATGGAAACCCATGCATATCCACGCTACAATTGGAAAAATGAATAGATTCACTATAAATGGAACTTATATTCAATCATTAAACATTTCATAAATAATATGGAAGGATCAAATCATTAGTTTTATGGGAAGGAATGAATAAAGATATCTACACCTTTGGGGTAGTGTGTGACATTTTCCAATGATATAAGGGAGGTACTATTAAAAATCTAAGTAAACGAAACAACCATTCCCATTCTGTCAACAATATGGAATTCCATTACAATGGACATTGTTGTCAGGTTACCAAAATATGAAAATAAATCTATAATCATGGTTGTGGTTGACCACCTTTCCAAATATGCTCATTTTTGTCCTCTACAACTGTTCGGATATCCACATCATCTTTTTCAGGATATTGCATGCAATTAGGGTTTGCATGCAGAATCTAGGGTTTGCATGCACCTGCATGCACTTGCATGCATCCCAGTCACCAGTTTGCTGCCTCCAGCACCTTAGCCACCTCATTCTAGCACCCGGGAGCCACTTACTACAGAGTTTTATCCCTCCTAGGCTGAAAGGTGCCCACTTCTCACCTACTGCCAGAGAAGGGCGCACTTGTTCACCTACCACTGCAGTTCCACTTCAGTTACATTCAGTTAGCTCCGATTCTCCCTGATTTGAGGCTAGTTTCACTCCCGACTGACTGTTTCACTTCCGTTGGACCTCCAGATTGACTAGATGACTTGTTCTGACTTCAGTTAGCCTCCCATGAGCCCCCACTGAGCCTCCTTCTCCTTAATCATTGCTACACACTTCAATTACACTTATTACACTCAGTTAGACTCAGATTGACACTTGGATGACTGGTTCTTGTGCATTGATGACCACCACCGATTGATGATGAGGACTCCTAGTTGGAGTCAAGCTACTCCATTCAGTGATTCGAATGGCCTACTTAGTCAATTCGAATTTCTCATTGACAGATATTGTATTCTATTGTAATTCATTCACCCTTATTGGGATATTGAGCACTGCTGCATGTTTTGCACAGTTTTGCACCATATTTTCTATGTTCATCCGTTGTGATCGATTTACTTGTTCATTAGATCTGTTGTGACTAATTTTACATGGTATCAGAGCCATTGCAGGGACAAGATCTCTTTTCTACAGGTGTTTGTACAAGAAGATTTGACTGAATTGCTCAAATTGCAAAAAGTTTTGGCATGAGATATCTCAAGGGCATTCGCTCATGTGCATGCAAAGCTTGAAAACTATTCCAATACCACTCCAGAAGTTTGAGTTTCCACATAATTCCTGGATCTGATACATTGGACCCATTCAACATTGTTTGATCTCCAATCCCAGGTGTGATGCAACTCTAAAAGGGTGGATTGTTCGACCTTATTGTGTTTGTTTTATTGTGATTTGCAGGTTTATTGTCTCCATCAATTGCACTCGCTACATTGTGCATGCAAGCTTCCCTACAGCAATTGCATTCGCTATATTGTGCATGCAAGCCTCTCCTACATCAGTTTGACTCGCTCCTAGCAATGGAATACTCTTCTTCAAAGCCTATCCTCACCCCATTCAATTATTTTGATTGGAAAGATGATATGGAGATCATATTACGTTCAAAAGGTTACTACCGAGTCACTGTTGGTCTTGAATTGGAGCCAAGCAATCTATCAGATAGAACCAAACACTACAACAAGCTTGATGAAGCTTATGGTCTTCTTTGTCTCTCCATCTCCAAATATCTTCACTTCCATCTCAGCGGATTGAAGACTCCAAAATCTATATGGGAGCAACTTGAAACACTATTTGGCAAGCAGGATGAGCTTAGCGATTTTCAATTAGAGAATGAATTGATTGCCCTTAGTCCTGAGAATTTCGAGACCATCAATGACTTCTTCACAAAATTCAAGAACTTGAACTTGCAATTGAAGAACAGTGGAGTTATCAAAGAGGATAAACAATTGATCCTCTCCATTCTAAGCAAGCCTGGGAAAGATTATTCGGTATTTGTCTCTACTTTCAATTTCGGTCAGCTAACTACCCCAAATTGGAAGATGCCTACCTTGAATGCCTTCATTGAGTCCGTCACAAAAGAGCATGACAAGTTGATTCAAATGGAGTCCATAAGCTCCAAAGATTCAGCCCTATATGTTCAAGGACCCAAGATCTCGAATGGTAAAGGAAAGCAAAAGAAGGAGAAGCCCAAATTCGAGCCTCACAAGCAAAAAGACAAAGGCAAGCAAACGGATGCACCATCCAGTTCGAAATCCAAGCAAAAGGGCAAAGAAGGTAACCAAAAATCTAAATGTACTTATTGTAACCGTGGATTTCATCCCGAAATTTCATGTATGAAGAAGACTATAGATCAAATGGCCCTCCTTTTGGAAAAGAACAACATAACCCTTCCTGACGGTGCAAGGAAGAAGGATAGGAATGATGATCATGAAAGAGGACAAGCACTCATGGCAACGGTTTCGAAGCCCACTACTCTCTTGATAGATTCGGGTGCATCAAATCATATGGCTGCAAATATTTATTCTTTTTCCTCATTCGATCCAAACAGCTCCATCCCCATCCATTTGGGAGATGACTCAAAAATTTCTTCAAAGGGCAAAGGTACGATTCATGTAGAACATGGAAGCTTTCAGAATGTTCTCTATGTGCCTTCCTTGGCTTCAAATCTTCTTTCTGTGTATCAAATGACACACACTGGTGAACCAAAGCAAGTTACATTCAGCCCTAATACAGTTGAAATTTATGATATCAAAAGTGGAAGACTAGTTGCAGTCGGAAAGGCAAATCACACTGCAAAATGCTATGAGTTTTCACACTTTATTCCGCTTGCAAAACCCACTGCTCTTCGCACACATGGTAATGAGGTTAGTAGGCTTTGGCATGAAAGATTTGGACATCTTAATTATAAGTATTTGCTGCTGCTATCAAACAAATCCATGGTAGATGGGCTTCCACAACTCCGTTCCTCGAAGGGAATATGCACTGGTTGCATCATTGGGAAGCACCCCGAGCACAGATTCGACCGCGGAAAAGCTAGCAGAGCTTCTACTATTTTGGGATTGATCCATTCTGATATCAGTGGTCCGCTGCCCCATATGTCATTAAATGGTTCAAGGTATGTTTTGACATTTATTGATGATTTTTCCCGCTTTACATGGGTATTCTTTCTCAAAAACAAGTCAGAAGTGCTTGGAAAATTCAAGGATTTTAAGGCTTTTGTTGAGACCACCACTGAGAGCAAGATCAAAGCTCTTAGATATGATAATGGTGGGGAATATATCAAGTCCGAGTTGCTGCAAATTTGTGCCCAAAGCGGAATTAAGATCCAACATACAGTTCCCTACACACCCCAGCAGAACAGTGTAGCAGAAAGGAAAAATCGGTCACTGAAAGAGATGGCTACATACATGATTGAATCAAAAGGTTTGGCTGCAAATCTTTGGGCTGAAGCAATCAATGTTGCTGCATATATACAGAACCGTGTTCCACATTCATCCGTGAAAGGTATGACTCCTTTCGAAGCATTCTTTGGTCACAAACCGGATGTGTCAAATTTGAGAGTTTTTGGCTCTACTGCATGGGCTAGAATTCCTTCTGAGAAGAGATGAGCTTTGGATCCACAAAGTATCGAGTGCATATTGATAGGATATGGGGAAGAATCAAAAGCATATAAACTCATGGATATCAGATCTAAAAATATATTCATCGAGCGCAGTGTGCAATTTGAAGAACCGCTTCAAGAATTGCAACTAGTCGAGGAGAAGACTGCCGATTCACCGCCTTCACCAGAAGAAGATCCGAGAAGCGATAATGAAGGCATGAGTTCTGATATTTATGATATTGTAGTAGCCTATGATGATGATGACATATCAGGTTCGGAATCCGACCATTATGATCCTCCTCAGTTACCAAAGTGGGCCCAAAACACTCTACATTCTGCTGGTTTGAATCTTGGAAATCCTACTGATCCGAGACGAACAAGAGGAGACTTTCAAAGAGCAGGTATGGCTCTTTATATTGCTGATCCATTTCTTCCTAAGATTTTTTATTTGATGGCTGGTTCATATCCTACATCATACTATTCAGCTCATCGAGATCCGAGATGGAAAAGTGCCATGGACGAAGAGTACAGTTCTCTTCAAAAGAACAACACATGGGAACTAGTTTCTCTTCCACCTGGAAGAAAATTAGTGAAGTGTAAATGGGTATACCATACTAAAGTTGCTGCTGATGGCACTATCAGCAAATATAAAGCAAGGTTGGTGGCAAAAGGTTTCTCCCATGTCCAAGGAGTGGACTACACTGAGACCTTTGCACCGGTTGCAAAGATGGATTCCATCCGCCTTGTTTTAGCTATTGCCGCATCCAAGCACTGGGAAGTGCACCACATGGATGTGAAGAGTGCATTTTTACATGGAGACCTTGCTGAAGAGGTCTATATGCAGCAACCAGAGGGTTATACATCAGATCCATCATTGGTTTGCAGATTGAAGAAATCTTTGTACGGGTTAAAACAGCCCCCAAGAGCTTGGTACGCAAAGATGGACTCCTTCCTTCTTTCTCAAAATTTCCAAAGATGCAAATCTTATCCGAATGTGTATCTTTAGTGAGTTAAAGGTAATTTGTTGGTTATTGTACTTTATGTTGATGATCTTCTCATTACTGGTAGCACACTTACTTCAATAAACAAGCTAAAATCTGCCTTAAATCTAGCTTTTGACATGAGCGATTTGGGCTTGCTGAGTCATTTTTTGGGCTTGGAGATAGCTCAAAATTTTGATGGGATCACTATATCTCAGAAAAAATATGCTTCCGACCTGTTATTGAAGTTTAATATGGCTGAATGTAAGGCAGCCCCATTCCCATTCCTCTCAGGAATCAGTCTTGAGGAGGGAGATTCCACACCGCTTGCAGATTGCAGTAGGTATCGACAGTTGATTGGTTCACTACTTTATTTGACACACTCACGGCCTGATATCTCATATGCTATGAGTGCCGTGTCAAGATATATGCAGCAGCCACATGAGCTTCATTGGCGAGCAGCCAAGCGGACCTTGCAGTATGTGCAAGGTACGAGACAGTTTGGCATACATTATGCTGCAAATTCTGAGCTAGATTTCATTGGTTTTACTGATTTAGATTGGGCAGGTGATAGCATTGGTCGGAAGTCCACTTCCGGTTATGTTTTCATGATTGGTCATGGTGCTATTTGCTGGTCCAGCAAAAAGCAAGCAGCCATTGCACTTTCTTCAGTAGAGGCAGAGTATCGAGGGGCAGTCAATGCCTGCATTCAGGCAGTTTGGTTGCAGGGTATTCTTTCCGAGTTCGGTGTTGGTGGCACTACTTCGAATGTCCTATTTTGTGACAATCAAAGTGCTATCAAGATCTACACAGATCCAGTTCAGCGGCAGAGGACCAAACACATTGAGATTCATATGCATTACATTCGACAGTTGGTGCATGACCACACCATCATTCTGCAATATTGCCCTACTGATGAGCAAATTGCAGAGATCTTCACCAAGAGCTTCACTGAGAAGAAGTTCTCTTACCTCCGTTCACTGTTGGGGGTGAGTTCCATCACGGTGGAGACAGATTGATTCATTATTATGCTTTAGCTTGAGGGGGGGCTTTCTTCCCACTGGGTTTTCCCTCTTTCCTCACTTAGTTTATTTTCAGCATTTTTTGGATTATTGTATTGGGGTGACCTTTGGTCTTAGTTACCAGGGCCCCACATTATTCTTGTTGGCACATCATAGTCTAGCTTGAGGGGGGGTGTTCGGATATCCACATCATCTTTTTCAGGATCTTGCATGCAATTAGGGTTTGCATGCAGAATCTAGGGTTTGCATGCACCTGCATGCACTTGCATGCATCCCAGTTACCAGTTTGATGCCTCCAGCACCTTAGCCACCTCATTCTAGCACCCGGGAGCCACTTACTACAGAGTTTTATCCCTCCTAGGCTGAAAGGCGCCCACTTCTCACCTACTGCCAGAGAAGGGCGCACTTGTTCACCTACCACTGCAGTTCCACTTCAGTTACATTTAGTTAGCTCCGATTCTCCCTGATTTGAGGCTAGTTTCACTCCCGACTGACTGTTTCACTTCCGTTGGACCTCCAGATTGACTAGATGACTTGTTCTGACTTCAGTTAGCCTCCCATGCGCCCCCACTGAGCCTCCTTCTCCTTAATCAGTGCTACACACTTCAGTTACACTTATTACACTCAGTTAGATTCAGATTGACACCTGGATGACTGGTTCTTGTGCATTGATGACCACCACCGATTGATGATGAGGACTCCTAGTTGGAGTCAAGCTACTCCATTCAGTGATTCGAATGGCCTACTTAGTCAATTCGAATTGCTCATTGACAGATATTGTATTCTATTGTAATTCATTCACCCTTATTGGGATATTGAGCACTGCTGCATGTTTTGCACAGTTTTGCACCATATTTTCTATGTTCATCTGTTGTGATTGATTTACTTGTTCATTAGATCTGCTGTGACTAATTTTACAACAACACCCCTTCAAGGATTTGATGGTATCTCAATTATTTTGAGATAATATCTTCAAACCTCATGGTATGTTCTCGCATATTGTCATGAACCATGACCCTACCTTCAGTAGTATTTTTTTGTAAGAATTTATTCAGCTTCAAGGGATTCACTTGAATCTCACCAACAATTATAAAACCCAAACTATTGGTCATACTAAATATATTAACAAGTTCCTAGAAGCATAAATGCGGTGAAATACTTAAGAGAGGTAATCCCATTGGGTTTAGTGGTTACCTCAAACATAATGATTCAATAATACTACTTATCACGCTTCCACTTGAATTACTCCCTTGGAGGTTTTCTATCTCTAGAACCACCCCCCACTACTATCCTACTTAATAGGTCAAGGATAATGTGGTCATGGATTAGAATATGATGAATTAGTAGGTTGATCAACATCATTTCAAATGCCATATTTAAGAAGGATATTAGTTATTCCTTGACAAACATACTAATAATAAGAGTTCTCACTTAAGGAAAACTACCACTAGAATCTTTTTCCCAATTTTTATGGGCTCTATAAGGTCCTTAAATGTGTTGGCCTCATGGATCACAAATTAGAACTACCTAGCCACTCTAAAATTCATCTAATCTTTCATGCCACCTACTTAAAGAAAGTCATCATCTCTAATTGTCGTTTTTCAATCTAGCCTTCCAGAGTTGGACAAAGAAGGCTCCATTTGGTTGTATCCCAACACCATCTTGACAAATGGGAAAGCCATCTTTGGTATTGAAGCATCCATGATGTCTTATATAGTAAAACTACACAACGAGGATGTTACATGTAAACCTTGACATAGAAACTTTAGCAATTTCTCTAGATCTTTAACCTTTAAGGTGATGTTGTTAAAGGGGAGAGCATGTGAGGGTCCTACCCTATCCCTCTTAAGTAGATATATATGTTCTTACGTACTGAGGCAATCTCTATTAAATAATACCAATAAAGTAAGTCTAATTTTTTTTTTTGTAAAAATGCTCAGTAGAAAGTTCCTCCATTAGAAAGTTCCCAGGTTTTAGTTACTAAGAGGCGAATCCAAAGATGACACTGGGTGTCGAACAATAATTTAGCAAGGTCAATTAGCCTTGGTGAAAAAAATTGTGACATGTATTTGTCTAACTTGAAACTCCTAGGAATTATTCAAATGAGAAAATGTAACCACTATAGACATATTATATTACAAGAAAAATTGGTTATTAAACAATAAAGGCTAGAATAACATTAAATTTTTAATAATGTAGATTCTCCAACAAACCGATGTCCTACATGATTTTAAAGAACATAATAATGTATTAATGGTTATATGCATAGATTCATTTAACTCTCCATCTATCATGCACCAAGAGGGATCAAATCCATGGTTTTCACCTCAAGGGATTTTGTCCTTTGATGTGGAGTAACGATGGATATATTATACCTTTTAACATTTTATTATTTTATTAAAGTATTACATATCAACTCCCCTTACATATCACTTATACAGCTACATTATTATCTCTCCATCATCATAATATAAAATGTAAAAGTAAACTTCTCAAAAAAATATAAAAATCCCCCTCTCAAAAACGATAACATCAAATTTACAAAACAATAAATGAAAACACCCATAAAACAAAATTGATCATTACCAATAAAACATATTTCTAATGAAACTTGCAACGCATCTAAACAACTTATCACTACTTTAAAAAACCCTACGGTTCAAATTAAACTTCCGAAAAGGAGGAAGCAAGATCCTTCCCATACTCAAATTATAAATTCTTTAAAATTTAGTAACAGAGGAAGAACCTTCCCATATTCAGCGGCATTGGAGTGTTCTAAACACATACCAAAGGCTCTTGTCTACACGTTGGACATGAATTTCTACGACGAATCCAGAAGAGAATGCAGTTTGAATGATAGACATGTTTGCATGGCAATTGTTTTGCAGCCTCTCCAAAGGAAAACTGGTTGTAACAAATTGCGCAAACGTCTAGCTCTCCATCATCATTTCCACTTTCTTTGGAAACCCTAACTTCTGCCAACCCATCCAGTGCTACACGAAGATTATTAGCTACTTCTTCTTCGTCCGCAGTACTACTAATTGATCCTCTCATCGCAATACTGATATATTCAGATCTGAAATCAAAGTTGTATGTATTGTCCTCTAGATGTTGTTTATCTCACGCCATGTGAATCTGGAATTCCATAAAATTTGAGTTTTGGTGGAATAATTGACTCCATAATATTGTGGCCTAAAGTCTTCTATGGATCGAATAACAATAATATTGTCCGAAAATGTAAGGTCTGGTTCCAACCACTCAAGCTACAACCAATGGACAAATCCACATTTTAATAGTTATTTGATCTAAAACCAGCATATTAATAATTATTTTAATTGTTTGATCTAAAACCAGCATAGGTCCATCTTAAATGTGGATTTATTAAGCACCTAGAAGACATTCGATTTCTTAAGGTGTTACTTTTTAATGACTTTCTATTTGGTTTTAAATTTTTATTTTATGCCTGGATATGGATTTTTGTAATTATTTTTTATTTGGTTTTCATTTTTTATTTTATGAACCTACATAAATGTTTTTAATTACTTTTTATTTTTGGTACATCTCTGTGCAATAATAAAATGATATGTGAATAAATGTATTTTTATTAATATTTAATTTATTGTTTATTATAAGTTTATTTGTCAAATGACTTAGGGATGGAATATATGATACATAATTATTGAGAGTTATATAAGTTGTTATATAATTTAATATAAAAAATAATTTATTTTAAGGATATTAAATTTTTTAATATATTCATTTTTAGATGCGTTTTAATAATAAGTCTGAGATGATGACTCTCAATTTCTCTTTAACAAGGTGTTTGGAGATTCTAAGTTTGTTATAGACTATTTTAAGGTGAAGAGGGCTCTAAGGAATATCCTTCTAGCTCCAATTTATGAAGAGATTTTAGGATTAGAAGGTCTCTTTGAGTGTATATAAGCTACCTTTATATTTTCAAAGAAAAAAACTCCCTTTTATAAATTAGACTCATTTACTTTTCAATTATGTGGGAGAGGGCGTAGGGTATGTACATTTTTGTAAACTTGAGTATGGTATGTACACCTTTGTAGAGTTTATCGTTGTATAGGGAGGGATCCCTTGTCCCACAAACAAGGGGGTCTCATTAATGTGCCCCAAGTTTCTGAGACGGGGGATGCAAGAGTGGGGAAACGCACATTCGGGATGCAAGAGCGAGGAAACACACATTTGGGATGCGTGGAGGCCCACCCCAAATTTTAGTATAATTCAGGGCGAGTGGGGGGGGGGGAGATGTCTCTAAAATTATAAAAATAAAATAAAATACCAAAAATAATAATACATTTGATGTATATTCATGATTGTGCAATGTAAATGCTAAATATATTGATTTATTTTCTAAGCAGTACCAAGTAGGGATTGTAAAAAGTGAAACTAATGGAAAAACATAAAAATAAAAAAATATTCTGAGGGCATGGGGGGGACGTTTCTCCATGATTCCCTACATCCCCGGGATGCAGGAAATGTGGGAAGTGCATCCCCGACCCTGTGGGACGCATCCCCGTGGAACACTAGGTCTCATACATCAAATCGGTGTATGGCTTGGGTGTGACCTTAAAATAAGATTATTATTATTATTATGTGTATAAGTATTTTGTTGGTGAACTTGGAAATTTAAATTTTTTTTGTAAGCTACTCAAATTTTAATGTTAAGCTTGTTTTCATTTTTTCATTTTATGTAATGTAACCATATACATTCTTCTTTGTTTATATGTTTTCATCATGTGTCTATTATGTGATAAGAACTTAGTCTAAATTGACACATCGAAAGTGTTTTAAGAATAGATATTTTTGGTTGGAGTGTAATGTCCCCATTCAAATAAATCTCAAAAGAGAAAATTCCACCAATCTACTAGTTTCCTAGGTTGGGGTGGAAACATTAGATTTGGAATAAGGAGAGTACAAAACCCCAAATGGACATTAGCTTGACATAAATATATTAAAAGGGGTCAAATAAATATTTATGATAGGAAAATAAGGTGGCACTTGGTCATGGAGACACATTGGTGGTGTGGGACCCACACAAAGTTAGATTCCTCATGCCACATGGCATCTTATTCCCACCCATTTGAATCCAAGGTGGTGTCTAATGATCTTGGGGATTTGGAAGGTCAATATAGTTGGAATGAATCAATGAAGGTTGAATTGGAGTGGAAGAGTAACTCCCATGGAAGAGGAAGAGGCATTTGAGAGATATTGAGACACTTGGGCTAGATTCCCTAGCTTCTATGACAACAATGATGAAGATGCTATGACACCTATGACACAAATCAGACCTGATTTCTGACATTTGACTAATATGACATGTGAGGGATAAATTTATCCTCCAAGAAGGTGCACAAGGGAGTTGGGGCAGCCAAAGAGTCACCCATTCGAATTGAGTGAAGGAGGAGGCTAGGAATGGAGGGACAAGTGGCACGCATTGGAATCTCTTCCCAATTCTAGTTGTCATGAAGCTCATGGAGGGAGTTCGAGCTAAGGAGGTCTTTGGAAGTTTATAAAAGTCAATAAAAAAGAAGGGGAGTGTCTTTTGATCATTTCTCATTTTGCATATTGGAGAGCATAGCTTGTCCACGCTAGTGGAGTGTTTACTCTACTTTCCTTACTACCAATTTCGAGGGTGAAATATTCCCATCCTAATTGGAAATTGGAGAGGCCATTCAGACCTTTCATTTAGAGCTACAATGGAGTCATTTTTTGCAGGTTGAAGCTATAGGGAAGCTCATGACATTCTCTTCTTCAACTTGTTTCCACACCATTCTCATTTTTCTCTTCATATTTTGGCTCTTGGAGGAAGGGTGCACTTGGTGAGATGCTGATATCTTTGGGGGAGATATTGTGGCCCTATTTATTTGTAATCTTATGTATTTATTCTTTATTTTCTGCTCAGAATATCCTTAGGTCTAAATACCAATTGAAACTATGTCAAAATACCAAACAATGTATAAATGGTGCCATTTTCCTCATATCTAGTTATGAAAGATTGAAGTTGCTTTATATCGACTTGTATCATCTCATCTCTGTGATTTTTATGATGTATGGAGAGTCATTAATGTCCTGAAGAAACTTAATATACATTACATAAGCCTTTGGAGCATAAATCTCGAATTTCATAGCAAGTAGTGAAGTTTCCTATCATTTCACCCTATATGAAGACATGTCCACAAACCTCTGATTTATGGGAGTCGAAGCATCCTTTAGGAACAGATTAATGATGAATTTGGGTGACCATTGAAGTAATTTAATTAATCCATGTCTTTGTTCTGAAATTTTGGAGGGTCGTACTTCATTTGGCAAGCCAACTTTGTCCCCTACCCTTGGGGGTTTGAACCTTGAATTTGTTAGTAAGTTTCCCTATTTTCTCCTGATTGTAAATGAGTGTTGCAGAAGTCTTTTGAGAGTGTCCAAGAATCCATGAGACTCATTTTTATGTATTAATACCTCTCAAACACAGTCAGACCCAATTTAGAAGCATTGCCGCAAGCATCACTCTCAATAGTGAAGGGCTTGGAAAAATCGGGCATAGCTAGCACAGGTGTAGTACACATAGCTTGTTTTAGTTTGTCAAATGCACACTGAGCAGCAGGTGTCCATGTAAAAGCATCCTTTTTCAATAGAGCAGTTAATGGAGCTGCAATCTTCCCATAATCCTTGACAAACTTTCGGTAGTAGCCAGTCAACCCCAAAAAACCACGAAGGCTTGAGTGTCTGAGGATGTGGCCAATTGTTCATGGCATCGATTTTGGCAGGATCCACGCAAACCCCTTGTGATGAGTTAATGTGCCTGAGATACTCAACTTCCATTTGTCCAAAAACACATTTAGACTGCTTGGCATGGAGATGATGGTCAGAGAAAAGTTGCATGACAAGATCCAGATGCTGGAGATGTTCATCCCATGTTTTACTATAAATGAGGATATCATCAAAGAATACCAGAATGAATTTCCGCAAGTAGGGTCGAAATATTTTATTCATTAAGTCCTGGAATGTGGAAGGAGCATTAGTGAGGCCAAAGGGCATGACTAAAAACTCATAATGGCCATCATGTGTGCGGAAAGCTGTTTTAGGAATATCATCCTCATGAACCCGAATTTGATGATACCCAGAACGAAGATCCAACTTGGAGAAAAAGTGAGCCCCATGAAGCTCATCAAGAAGCTCATCAACAATAGGAATTGGAAACTTATCCTTGATGGTGAGGTGATTAAGTGCTCGGAAGTCAATGCAGAGGCGCTATGACCCATCTTTTTTGCGGACAAGAATAACTGGATAAGAAAAGGAACTAGTGCTTGGGCGAATAATACCTTGCTTCAGTAAGTCCCGAACGAGCATTTCAATCTTCGTTTTTTGGTAAAATGGGTAGCGATAGGGTCTGATGTTGGGAGGAACGCTGCCAGGAAGGAGCTGAATACGATGGTCTTCTGGCCTGGAAGGTGGTAATCCCACTGGTTCAGCAAAGACACCTGTATATCGATCCATAATTTGTTGTAGATCCAAAGGAGTAGTGGAGACCGCTGATGGTTGCATCTGAATGGAATGGATCTGAGCGATGACACCATGTGAATTATTCTTGAGGATTTTTTCCATGCGATGTGAACTGATGATGCTGAGAGAACCTGGTTGTAATCCTGTCAATGTGTGTTTGTGTCCATTGAGGGAAAACTGCATCCAAAGTTTGGCAAAATCCCATAAGATAGGGCTGAGTGTGCATAGCCATTGAGCGCCCAAAACCACATCACATCCACCTAAGGGCAAGGCAAACATGTCAGAGCGCAAGGTATAATCTCCCATAGAGATACGCACATTTCGACACTTCCCTTTGCAAGGTAAGGTGCCCCCATTGGCAACCATGACTTCAAAGTTGGAGCAAGGATGGATAAAACAATTAGCTTGTTTGGTGATCCGAGGGTCAATGAAATTATGAGTGCTACCAGAATCAATGAGGATTGTAAGAGGAAGCTTCTTGAAGTAATCCCTGACCCACATTGTTTGGGGGGTGGTGATTCCAGCTAAAGCATGGAGAGATATCTCTGGCTGGTCATCCTGAGACGGAGGGTCAATAGGCGGTTCCTGAATGTCGACCGGAGCATCCAATGTTTCTGGATCTTCGTCACCCATTTCAGAGGCAGGTGGAGACTCCACATCCAGGAGATAGAGCTTTTGCTGAACACATCTATGTCCCTGAGTGAATTTCTCATCACAATTATAGCAAATCCCCTTTTCTCTGCGTGCTTGCATCTCTGTTTCAGACAAACGCTTGATAGGAGTCAGTCGAGGAGCCTGCGGTATAGGTGGTCGCTGAGAACCCATATTTCGGAAGGGAACAAAAGTGGGCTTGGAGCGATGTTGGGCTGCAATCTTGTCTTCTTCCAACTTAGCCAAGCCTAGTGCTTCCATCATTGTGTTGGGACAGAACATTTTGACCTCAGAGCGGATGGCATCCTTTAGACCACTGATAAAACAACTCCGGTAAAATTCATTAGACAATCCTTCGGTGTGGTTGGCTAGATTCTCAAATTTAGTTTGATACTCTCTCACAGTGCCAGTTTGGCGAAGTTTAGTGAGGGCTCCTGTGAAGTCATCAAAAGCACTAGGACCAAATCGTTGCAAAAGGAGCTGGCAAAAGTCTGGCCAGTTGGGCTCTGGATGAGCCTTGATGTACCAATGGTACCATTGAAGAGCTTCCTGTTCCAAATGAAAGGATGCCAACGAAACTTTGTTGACATCAAAAGTATTATGCAGACTGAAATATTGTTCTGCACGATAGATCCATCCAGTTGGATCGGTACCATTGAAGCGAGGAAAATCAAGCTTCGGACCACGGAAATTGCTGGAAGAAGAGAACCCATTGTCTGCTGAAGACTCGGACTGCCGTTTGTTGTTCATAGCTGAATGTTCAAGATGGAGACCGAGAAATTTTTCATCCAGATCCTGGATTTTGGCTTGGATGGCTGCAAGTGCTTCCTCCATGGTTTTTGCTCCTGCACGGGTGACAACCATAACCATGATTTTTTTTTTTTGTTGACTGGGTAGGAAAACAAAAACAGGAACTACTTCAGTAAGGGAAAATTTGGGTTTGGGAAAAAATCAGAAGGGTAATTGGGGTTTGACTAGGTTTTGGACACTATTGGATAGACAGGGAAGCAAAAATGAGGATTTCAGAAGCGGGGTGAAAGAATGGGAAAATTTGGTAGAGGGGAACAAAGAAGCAGAATTCAGAAAGGAACTCTGTGGTAAAATTTGAAGGTGATTGGGTGAAATCTGAGGAAGTTATGGAAAACCCTATGTTGATATATATGTAACTTCGGAATGTATTTCACATATATGTATATTGTATTCCTATAGAGATGGTATTATTCCTCTATAAGGAAGTGTCGTCATTTATATTGTAAGTGTCGTAACTTATACTTGATGGGTTATTAGACCACCTTGTTTGGGGTCGGCCCTGTATAAGTCATGTGGGTCAAAGGGTTATTAGACCACCCTATTGGGGGTCAGCCATGTGGGTCAAAGGGTTATTAGACCACCCTATTGGGGGTCGGCCCACTCAGCATTATGTTATGTGGTTAAGTTCGAGCCGACATGAGTTAGGTAAAAAGGCAAGTCAAGTCAAGTATAAATAGAGTGTGGGAGGCACTCTATTTACTCACTCACTTCACACACATGCTCTCAAGGAGGAGAGGCGCACTTATGGAGGAGGAGGATTGCTGCTAGGTTATGGCTATCTCTATTGGTTGGTTGTATCATTTCTCTATCTATCTCTGAGGAAGTTATTGGGGTTTTTCACCTTTATGGTTTTCCCCAAGTAAATCTTTGTGTCTCTTGTGTGTGCTTGCATTATTGTCTCCATGATTGATATGCTGTAGATATGCTGTACATGTTGTTCTCTCAGTTAAGATCCTAGATCAGATTGAAGTAAATTCAGAAAATTCAACATGGTATCAGAGCTAGCCTGAAAGAAGGCATGATATGGCATGTATGACACTTGTTGCACTTACGATGCTAGGGCTTGATATAGCAAAAACCAGTCATCGTAGAACTTTCGCTATAAATCCGTTTTGGCGAAGTTTTCGGATCTGAAATTATTACAGGCCGAAGCTAAGATCTCCAGGTATCTTGTGTCCAAAGGAAAACCTCTAATTCGTTGTACTTTGTGATTTATGATCTGTATAATATAGGGTTTCTGCCTCTTCCAGATCTGAGTCAAAATCAGGTGACCTTGGGAAAAAGGTCATATCTTGGGCTAGGAAGCTCCAAATGAAATTTCGTAAAAAGTGACAGGTAGTACACAGTCTGTACTATCTCAGAAAACTTTTTCAGAAGCCGAAGTCGAACCAGTGACACGTGGCACGCCGTACAAGTTCGCTCTCCTGTATTATCCCATAAACAGGTCACGTTGCGACATTTGGCATAACTCTCTCTCAGAGAGTCCAATTGAGGTCAGACCTGTCAGGATGGAAAGGTAACAGGCAGAGCTATCTCAGAAACGTTTTCAGAGGCTGAAGTTAAAACAGTGACACGTGGCACGCCGTACAAGTTCGCTCTCCTGTTTTATCCCAAAACAGGTCACGTTGCGACATTTGGCATATCTCTCTCTCAGAGAATCCAATTGAGGTCAGACCTGTCAGGATGGAAAGATAACAGGTCAGGCTATCTCAGGAAACTTTTTCAGACCCTGTGGATCAAAAATTTCGGAGTTACACCAGAAACAATCAGGTACATATTTCTGTCAAAACAGAATTATTTTTTGGTACCTTCATTCATGGCTTCCGGAATTTAGGGCTTTGGAGAAAGTTGGAATTTTTGTAATCGGAGACCACGGCTGGATGCTACTCATCAAAATAGAAATTTAGAGACCAAGATCAGAATTTTTGGTTGGGCAGAAGGCCGGGCTTGATTAGACCCTAGTTCGGGACTTTGATCAGAAAAGTGGAAAATTAGGGCTTCTGTAAAAATGGGAATTTTTGAAATCTGTGACCACGGATGGAAGCTCCTCAGAAAAATAGAAGCTTAGAGCTTTGGATCAAACATTTTGATGGGGCAAAAGAGTGGGCTTCATCAAACCCCAGTTCAGGGTCACGTCCAGTGAATCTAGAAGTTTCAAAGGCAAAATTGAGGAGTGAAACTTTGCAGTTTTCAAATTATGAATATACCAACTTGATCAGCTCATCAAGGCACATATTTCTATCCTATCAGAAGTTTGAAATTCAAAGTTTGAATTTTTGGGGTTTCTCTGACAAACCCATATCCAGCTCAAGGTCCAGTTCTTGCAAATCAAGTGGATTGGGTTAATCACTTGCATAAGTGAAGAAGTTCCTGTTTCAGAGGGAGATGAGGCTAAGGCCTTACATAAGAAGATTACAAGTGATCTCGACAGGTATGACTCATCGAGGTATGTTTTGAGATTTGTTCATAATTAAGTTTATGGTATGCTTGTCTTCATATTATCACGGTTAGTACAATCTTGATTTTAGACTTGTCATATCACCTTAATAAAATTATGAATGCATGATAGAAGTCATTCATTTATTAGGAGTATGAAACTTATGTTTGTACTAACACATTGTGATGTTGTATGAGTTTTATGTTGTCTACTAACATGAAAGGTACACCAAGAAGACAAATCATGTTCTAGTTCAAGAACATATGATCATGAGGACAAAGATTCATCCATTGCCATGGATCTCATAGAAGATCCATTCTCGAGGTATGTATAACTTAGTTTTATAATGGTTAACTTATGAGACATGCAGGTTACTAGCACAAGTCACTAAAGAGAACCAGAAGACATTATGCGGGTATGTTAGACATAAATAGCTAGCATGCTAATCCAGGTATGTTTTTCCTATATCAAGCTAAAATCCTACCTTGTGTTAGGATCTTATACTGTTGTTGATAATAATTATTCATGAAGTCATAGGTTTGAATAATCATGGTTGGATGTATATTATTATAATTGATGATATGACTAACCAGAAGAATCATGAAAGTATAGGCTTGAATAATCACAGGTTTTATGCATTTTATATCTTATCTTGATTGATGATTCAACTAACCTGAAGAGTCATAGGCTTGAGTAATTACAGGTTTAGACATGTTATGTTTCTTATGATTTGACTAACCATAAGAATCCTTGAATGCTCATGCTTATTATTTCTGTTTGAAATGATCATGACTATACATGCTTGAGATTATTGTGTTTTAATAGTATACTAATGAATGTATGATTTTATATGAGATCACAAGGATAACACATTCATGATACTAATAAGCATGCATAGGGACCAAGGATGAATATGAGTTCAAGAACAGGTAATTCAGGAAGCAAAGATCAAGAGGGAGCACACTCCAGTTGCTCCTGCCAGAAAGCAAAGGAGCACACTCTAGTTGTTCCTGCAAGAAAGCAAAGGAGCACACTTCAGTAGTTTTTGCAAGGATGCAGATATTCAGAGGGAGTTGATCATCTCTCTACATTTCACAACAGAAAGGTGTAGAAGAAGCTACCTCAGATTAGGACTCCAGCAACTCCTGCAAGGAAGCAAAGACTCAGAGGGAGTCCACCCAACGAACAAACAAAGATAAGTATTTGAATTGTCATTTCTTAAATAATACTGTTCAATAATGTATATACTGATGTTCCTAGAATTAGGTTGTGTATTATGCATATTAGAATAATTGCATTGATGAACAGTATACTACTAATATGCATGGGTAAGTAGCCTATGGCACTGTACAACATTCCATTGCTACTTATCTAGAATGAAACCTCTTTGCTGACATGTTGGGAGTTGTGCACACTCTTAACAATGTTCTGGTAGAGATTGGAAGGCATCTAGAAAGTTACGGGATATGGATAAATGTTGTATTGAAGCATTGGCTAAGATAATTGCATGACTGTATGGCATATTTCTTTATGTGTAAGAATTTGTTCTGAAAACTATAAGATGTTTTCTAATCATGCAATTTAACTTGTTGTGTAGGAAAGATCATATGCCATCTCCTACAAAAGGACTACAACATTTGTTCCAGCAAGAAAGATATCTATTGAAGATATTGAAGTTCCCAGGATCTGGGATGAAGAAATGGAATGCCATGATCCGTAGATCATGAAGAAGATGTTTGGGATGCAGTCCCAAGACCTGACAGGGAGTCATATGTATGCAGATTGAAGAAATCCTTGTATGGCTTGAAGCAAGCTCCCAGAACTTGGTATGGTGAAGATAGATTGATTGCCAACACGCAGCGGAAGCTTACTACCGAGTTCGAGATGAAGAACTTGGGGATGATGCACTATTTGTTTTTGGCATGGAGGTGTGGCAAAGTGCAGATAGAATCTTCCTTGGACAAGGGAAGTATGCAGTAGAGATCCCAAAGAGGTTCGGGATGATGGATTGCAAGGCCATGGCCACACCTATGGCATCGAATCTGAAGCTTCTATGTGATGCTTCATCTGAGTCAGTTGATGTCTCTATGTATCGTCAGATGATTGGGTCCTTGATGTACCTGACGAACACGAGACCAGACATTTGCTTTGCTGTAAACACATTGAGCCAGTTCCTGACGGATCCGAGAAGTGTTCACCTGGTTACTGTAAAGCATGTTCTGAGGTACCTGAAGGGTACAGTGGATTATGGGCTCAGGTATGAGGCGAATCAAAAGTTTAACCTGGAAGGTTATGTTGATTCAGATTGGGCTGGCAGTGCTGCAGACAGGAAGAGCACATCTGGGTGCTGCTTCAGTATGGGTTCAGGTGTGATCTCTTGGTTTAGCAGGAAGCAGTCCTGCGTAGCACTGAGTACAGCTGAGGCATAGTATGTTGCAGCCTGTTCAGCTAGTTGTGAGGCAGTATGGCTATGGAAGCTACTGTCTGAGTTATTTGATCTCCCGTTGGAGGCTACTGGTATCTTCTGTGATAACCAGAGTTGTGTGAAGCTGTCCGAGAACCCAGTGTTTCATGACAGGTCGAAACACATAGAGATCAAATATCACTATATCAGGGATATGGTGCAGAGAGGAGCTGTGAAGCTCCTGTATGTTGCGACGGACGAGCAGATTGCAGATGTGCTGATGAAGCCACTAGCCAGGGTGAAGTTCGAGTACTTCAGAGAGAGGCTTGGCGTGCTTCAGATCAAGGATACTTCGAGGAAGAAGTGATGGACACATTTGCTGAAGCCATTCCAAGCATGTTGGAAGGAGGATCCTTCACATGGCTGTGGATGTAAGCGCTGGATGATGAGCATCAGGATGATGTTCTGGTTTCTGCTTGGATATGATCAGTTGGATCATTTTATGTATGTATGTATGCATCATGTTGGATGCTTGGACCATGTATCTGTATATGTATCAGGTGGATACATTGTATGATCAGGTGGATCATGTATGGTGATATGTATCATGTATTTGTATTTGTATCAGGTGGATACATTGATGATCGGGAGGATCATGTATGATGATATGTATCATGTATTTGTATCAGGTGGATACATTGATGATCAGGAGGATCATGTATGATACTTGGTATGCATCAGGTAGATGCATTGATGATCAGGTGGATCATGCAGCAGGATGTTGCAGTGATGATCAGGATGATCATAGATGACGAGCTTCAGGATGTTGCTCCAGATGACATGCAGCAAGACGTTGCAGTGATGATGATCAGGATGATCATGGATACATCAGGATGATGTATGGTGAGTATCAGGTTGATACTCTATGGCCGTGGATCAGGTTGTGCAGATGAGCATGTAATTCGTTGCCCTGGGAGATTTGCAGATGGTCTTTCGAGGTTTTGCCTATGGCATGTAATTCGGTGCCCTGGGACATCTGGCAAATGCTCTTTCGAGGTTTTGCTCTGGGAGGACATGTAATTCGTTGCCCTGGGAGATCTGCAGATAGTCTTTCGAGGTTTTGCCTATGGCATATAATAGCGCCCTGGGATATCTGGAAGATGCTCTTGCGAGGTTTTGTCCTATGGCATGTAATTCGTTTCCCTGGGAGATCCGATAGGTTGGGCTGTGTGCCCGTAATCAGTCCTGGGATGCTCTTGCGAGGTTTTGCCATGACCACATGTAATTCGTTGCCCTGGGAGATTTCAGGTCGGAGTTGTGTACCCGTAACATCCTGAGATGCTCTTGCGAGGTTTTGTGGTGGACCACATGTAATTTGTGCCCTGGGAGATTTCAGGTCGGAGTTGTGTACCCGTAACATCCTGAGATGCTCTTGCGAGGTTTTGTGGTGGGGTCACATGTAATAGCGCCCTCGGAGATCTTACAGGTCGGAGTTGTGTACCCGTAACATCCTGGGATGCTCTTTCGAGGTTTTGTGACGCACGTAATAAGTCCTGAGGATTCCACAGTATGGCCAGTGATGACGAAGACCTGCAGGTGGTGGGCCTACATCCAGTATGAAAAAGGACTGGCTCTGTAGAACTTCCTATGACGAGTAGATTCAGAGATTGATTGAGATAGCAGCAGCAGTGACGATGATGATGACTCGATGACGATTATCCAGTGACGATGATCCAGAGAAGATGACTTGTGCTAGAAGAACTGTGCTGAGAAATACCTTCCTAGTTAAGAGGGAGTGTTGATGTATATGTAACTTCGGAATGTATTTCACATATATGTATATTGTATTCCTATAGAGATGGTATTATTCCTCTATAAGGAAGTGTCGTCATTTATATTGTAAGTGTCGTAACTTATACTTGATGGGTTATTAGACCACCTTGTTTGGGGTCGGCCCTGTATAAGTCATGTGGGTCAAAGGGTTATTAGACCACCCTATTGGGGGTCGGCCCACTCAGCATTATGTTATGTGGTTAAGTTCGAGCCGACATGAGTTAGGTAAAAAGGCAAGTCAAGTCAAGTATAAATAGAGTGCGGGAGGCACTCTATTTACTCACTCACTTCACACACATGCTCTCAAGGAGGAGAGGCGCACTTATGGAGGAGGAGGATTGCTGCTAGGTTATGGCTATCTCTATTGGTTGGTTGTATCATTTCTCTATCTATCTCTGAGGAAGTTATTGGGGTTTTTCACCTTTATGGTTTTCCCCAAGTAAATCTTTGTGTCTCTTGTGTGTGCTTGCATTATTGTCTCCATGATTGATATGCTGTAGATATGCTGTACATGTTGTTCTCTCAGTTAAGATCCTAGATCAGATTGAAGTAAATTCAGAAAATTCAACACCCTAAAAATAGACAAATGGGGGATTTCGGGCTGTAGGAAGGGGAATTGAAGATAGGGTCCTTAGGAATGAAATATGCAGAATGGAATGATAGGGGTTCCCTGAAAATTTCAAGGGAAACAGAGTGAAAATAAGGGAGATATGGAGAAAAAACTGAATTTTATACTTTTTTTTTTTTTTTCAGACTGGAGCGGCTATGGCTCGAAAGGGATCTGGAACAGCGCGGAATGGATTGAAAACGGCTGAATCTGGAACGGCTTGCAAAATGGATTTGAAACGGCGCAGCAGTGATCGACAATAGTTCAGTTTTTTTTTTTTTTCCAGACTGGATCCGCTACGGCTCGAAAGGGATCTGGAACAGCATTGAATGGATTTAAAACGGTTGAATCTGGAACGGCTTGCAAAATGGATCCGAAACGGTGCAGCAGTGATCGACAATAGTTCAGCTAAAAGTAGATATGGACCCCAAGTATGTGCGGCTTCCTAACAGTTCAGGGTTTTCACTCGGCCACCAATGCTGTCTGACGGCTTGCGTATTGGGGCAGTACCTCTCACTCCACGGCTCAGGTAAAACTGATAACCGCTTTGCCACAAACGACAGCTCTTGGTTTACCTCACGGGTGGGAACTAGTCAATCAGGTAGGGGTCGTTGCCCTTTTCGCTGGCAGCTCCTCTCAATGGGCCAGCTACTTCGGGGTTCCTGTGGTACTCCTCACAATGAGTTTTAGGGCTTATGCCCAAGTACTTCCCACAGTTAAGCGGATAGGGATTATTCCCAAATCCGAACCAGCAACAGATGCGAAAAAATTTTGGCAGAAATTTCACCTAGCGAGCCCAAGAAAGTGCTCTGATACCAGATGTGATGCACCTGCAACAATTACTTAATAAAAATATGCGAAATAGCAGAAATGACAGAACTCAGAATCACTTTTATATTGATCACAGGCCACTTTGAGGGGGAAACCTCCTATGAGCAAGCTCAATACAAATAACTTCATGGTGCCTTCATAGGTCTCAACACACACTTATATACTAATTCTAGGCGCCAATACTATGGGTCGAAACCATGGGCCGTTACAAACTATGGATCAACAATACTATGGGCGACTTACAAAGCATATGCGCCAACAACAATAACACAAACTATTGATCAACAAATACTACGGGACGACTTACAAAGCATATGCGTCCAACAAAACATACTAACAAAGTAAAGACATGGGTTCCTAACAGTATGGTTTTAGTCCTCCCAAGTAGGTTTCCAACTATTGTTTGTCGGATAGCCCAAATACTCTAGTAGCGAGGGATTCCCATTGATGCGTGAATTCTTCGACGCTTCCCCTTTGTTGTAATCTGGTAAGTTTTGAGAAGAATTCATATTTTGTGATTCCTTGAAACCTTTTTAAGAAATCATTCTTGAATAAGTTCCAAGTGTATGCGAAGTTGTCTCCCTTCCACCACATATACCAGTTGTATGCATATCCTTCAAGGTGCATTGAAGCATACTTGACCTTTTCTTCGTCCATTGTAATGTTATATATGTCGAAATACTCTTCTGCTTTATTCAACCAAGCGATGCATTGGTCTTCTCCTCCGTTATATTTCGTCATTTTTATTTTTTCTCTCGGTGGGTACATTATGAATGGTTGGTATTGAGTACCTTTCGTCCTGTTGCATTTTGGTGACTCAGAATTGGAAGATGGGGTAACCGACATATTCGAGCCATGTTGTTTATGATTTTTTTTCCTTATCATCCATTTTTTGTAATATCACCTAGATACCTTTCTGGCTCTCAGTCACTTTTTGGTCTAACATTTTTTGTTCCTTGCTCATAATGTCAAACTTGTCGTCTATTTTCTGCTCCATTACCTGAATGACTTCATCCTTAATTTCTTTCTTAAGCACTTCCTGGCTCTTGGTGATCATTTCCTTGAAAGTTTGGAAATCCTTCTATTTTCGCAATTTGAGCTTTTAACTCCGTTGTCATGCTTCTTAAGTGTGGTGGTGAATAATTGGACCCAATTTTGGCTTATGGGATTAAGTACAAATACAAATACAAATAATTATCTTTAAAACTAATTTTTATTTTTATTAAAAAAAAATATAATAATAATATTATTATATTATTAGAATGGAATAATATTATTATATTATTACAATAATATTATATTGGAGTGAATAAGGAGCGTTATGGATTAACGAAACGGAGGTGAAGACTAGCAGGGAGCGAGGTTTCAGAGTTGGTGTGGGCATTGGTAGTGAGGTAGACTATGAGGAGGGCACTAGAAGAATGCAGAATGGTGGATAAGTGAGGGAAGGGTTGCGACGGGAGGAGCGGCGCAGTGGAAGAGGAAGGAGGAATGGAAGGAAACGCAGAGCGTGGGGGGGGGGGAAAGGGGGTGAGATGGGAGATGAGGTGGAGGCTGTGGACAAGGAGAGCATGGAGGGGATTTGCAGATGGGGAGTGCGCGGCATGAGGGAGCAGGGAGGGCGAGCAGGGAGATGAATGGAGGTGGCGGAAGAGGAGGGAAGATGGATGTTGGAGGGGAGGGAGAGGTGGTTGGAAGGGCAGGAAGGGAGGGGGAGCTGGAGAGTGGAGTGCACGAGAGCACACACAGGCGTGTGCAAAGGTGGGCGGGAAGGTGCACTGAGTGTTCTGGAGGGATAGCGCAGGTGCTAAGAGGGGGAGCGTGAGAGCAAGAGTGGGTTGGGATATTAAAGGAAAGCGTGGGGAGAAGTTGGGGAGTTGGAGCAGCAGTAGCAGGGCGTGAGGGAGATGGGAGATGCAGGAAGGTGGAGTAGAGAGAGCATGCGAGGAGGGGGACGCAAGCAATCGGTAAAGAGAATTGTGGAAGGTGCCGAGGAGCGGCGAACTCCGATACCAAATGCAACAGAAAAACTAGGACACAAGATCCATATTGAATAAAAAGGTATATTATTGAATTGAGAAGATGCTTAATGTTTTACAAGAGCTCGCCTTTTATAAGGTTTGAGCATTCTTAAGAAGGGTTACGTCCCTTCAATTAAACTAATTAATAATTTACTGATTAATTTAATACAATATTTAATATTCATAGCAGTGTTTCGAAATTTTTTCCTAAAGGCTGTGTCGGCGAAGTTAAGGTTAAACTTTTGCGTGCGCGGCGGCAGAATTAATGTTAATATCTGCAACGCACGCGGTGACAACTTAGCGATAGGAGCTGCGCTGCCCACGACAATTTTAAGGATAAAATCTGCGACGTGCGCAGTGCGCGACGGCGAAAATAACCTTGACATCCGTGACACGGGCAACACTTTTTAAGCTAAATTTCCACGACAATGGAAGCCATTTTAACCTTAATAATTGCGCCAAACGGGAAAAGTCTATGATTGGACAATGTTGTCAATATGGGATTTCCCCACATACATGAAAATAATTTATAGCATTATAATGCAGCTAACAGTTGTGTTTATAAACACATTTTGCATAATTATAGTCACATCAAAGCAGCATTCCAGATAAGTGTAGTTGGAAAGTTTGGTCTTGGTTGGGCCAAGAATATCAACATCATGGATGATGCACAAGATCCCTATGAGCCGGAGACAAATGCCATGGGGGAAAATATACATGTTGAGAATGCTGAAATAGAATCCAATGGGAGAAGAAATCGAGAGACTCCCCCAGATATTGCAGCCACCATGAGGAGCCTAAGGGTGGAGTTGCAAAGCTGTAAAGAAGATAATGAGAGGATGATTAAAGCTCAAGAAGAACAAAATCAGTTGAATGCAGCCATGCTGCAGAGTTTGACAGATATCCAGAGGAAAATAAACTCTGGGCATCAGACATCAAATCCAGAAAAGAGTGGGAGTAGTTCAAGGAGAAATTCCCGCAAGAGGTCCAATATCTCAAGAAGAGTTTCTAGAGACAGAACCTATACTCCAAAAATCTCTTCTAGTGGATCATTTGACTCTGAAGGATCCATTGAGGGTTCAAGCTCTTCATCTCACAAGAATAAGAGAAAGAGGCATTACAAGAACAATTCACACAGGGAATTTAAGAAGGAAAAACCTCCTACATTTGATGGAGAGGTAAAGTCTGGTCAAGAAGTTGAACCTTGGCTTTTTGGGATGAGAAAGTATTTCCAAGTCCAAGACTACTCTGGAAATATGAAGTCAAGGGTCGCCATCTTCAACTTGAATGGATGAGCATCTATATGGTGGGAACACATCAGGAAAGTGAAGAAGATCAATGAAAGAAAGATTGTGTTGAAGCAGTTCAAGAAATACTTCAAGCAGAAGTACCTCTCTAATAGGTACTATGATGACAAGATCAAAGAGTTCCATGAGCTAAGATTGGGACAATTGAACATGGAAGAATATGCAAACAAGTTCTTGGAACTGCTGAGGTATGTCAGGTATATTCTAGATGATAAGGTGAAAATTCAGCGTTTTCTAAGTGGGCTACCTTAGTCATATAAAGATAGAATTGAATTTGATGAGCCTCGAACTCTAGAGGAGGCAATAAAGAAGGCCAAGTATTGCTACGATCAAAACAGAAGCAAACCTAATTTCCATAAGGCATGGAAGGACAAGAAAAATGAGAAGTTTGACCAAAGGAAGAAAGGTTTCAAACCTCCTCATATCATAAATCAGCAAAGGAAGCCATCATAGGTTGTGACTAAGCCAACTCGGATGATGGGAGACAAGCCAAGAGATCCAAAGGAGCCAAGAGAACCACTTCAATGTTGGGGTTGTGGAGGATACCACATGCTTAGGAACTGTCCACATCGGAATGGGATTGCAAATCAAGTTCACAACATCCAAGGAGATGAAACTGTGGGTCAAGTGGCGAGGACAATTCCTAGAATCTATGCAGCACTAGATGACAGCTAGGCAGATCATTAATCAACTGTTGTTGAAGTTGAAGGTAAGATTGCTAAGAAATCTGTTTCTATTTTGATTGATCCCGGATCTACTCACAGTTATATCACTCCTAAAATTGTTGAGATTTATGCTTTTAAGAAGTCAAAGCATAGTAAATCATCGTTAGTTCAACTAGCTACTAGAACCAAGAGAAAAGTTAGTGAGATTGTAGAGAAATGTCCCTTAGAGATGGACGGGCTATTCACTTATGCAAATCTGAATGTTTTGCCACTGGGTTCCTATGATATTCTCATTGGAATGGATTGGTTAGAGACACACATGGTTAAACTTGACTACTACAATAAGACTTTTGAGTGCATGGACGAAGAAGGAAACCCAAGGGTTGTAAAAGGCATTCCAAAGGTGACTTTTGTTAGGCAGGTTTCATCCATGCAGTTGAAGAAGTTCTGTAGGAAAGGTTGTCAATTGTATGCAGCCCATGTTTTGGAGGCAAAGGAGAATGAAACTCTTAAGTTAGAGGACTATCACGTATTGCAGGAATTCAGGGATGTTTTTCCTGATGAAATTCCTGGACTTCCTCCAAAGAGAGACATTGATTTTACAATTGAACTTGTGCCAGGAGCAGCACTAGTGTCCAAGACACCCTACAGGATGAGTACACTAGAATTGCTAGAATTGAAAATGCAATTACAAGAGTTGTTGGAAAAAAAATATATCAAGCCAAGTGTGTCCCCATGGGGAGTACCTGTTCTATTTGTGAAAAAGAAAGATGGAACACTCAGATTATGTATTGACTACAGGCAATTGAACAAGGTCACTGTGAAGAACAAATACCCATTGCCTCGAATTGATGACCTTTTTGATCAAATGAGAGGAGAAAAGATATTTTCAAAGATTGAATTAAGGTCAGGTTACCATCAGGTAAGAATCAAATAGGAATATATTCATAAGACAGCCTTTAGAACAAGGTATGGACACTATGAGTTTGTGGTGGTACCATTTGGTCTCACAAATGCACTAGCTACATTCATGTGTCTCATGAATAGCGTTTTTAGCAAGTATTTGGACAAGTTCGTTCTTGTATTTCTAGATGACATTCTCATCTATTCTAAGAATGAAGAAGAGCATGAAGAACATTTGAGAATAACATTGCAATTGCTAAGGTAGCATAAGCTGGATGCAAAGTTAAGAAAATGTGACTTTTATAAAGATAAAATTCATTCTTTGGGTCACATTATCTCAGACGAAGGAATATCGGTGGACCCTGAGAAGATTGAAGCCATTATGAATTGGCCAACTCCAAGGAATGTGACAGATGTGAGATCTTTTATGGGCCTTGCTAGTTACTACAGGAGGTTTATTGAAGGATTCTCCAAGGTCACAAACCTGATCACTTCTTTGAAAAATAAGGGGATAAAGTTTGAATGGTCACTAAGATGTGAGGAAAGTTTCCAACGGTTGAAGAATCTTCTTACAAGTGCACCGATTTTGAAAATTGCAGACCCAGAAAAAGACTTTGTGGTATGTACCGATGCATGCAATCAAGGTCTTGGAGGAGTTCTTATGCAAGAAAACCACGTGGTATGCTACGAGTCAAGAAAGTTGAAGGAGCATGAGAAGAACTATGCTACTCATGATATAGAACTTTCAACCATAGTACATGCTTTGAAGATGTGGATGCATTACTTAATGGGAAGGAAATTTGAGTTAAGGACAGACCATTGTGGTATGAAATACTTGTTTGATGATCCAACTTTGAATGCTAGGCAAGCTAGATGGTTGGAATTTTTGTGTGAATTTGATTTTGGGATCAAACACATAAAAGGGAAAGAAAACAAAGTGGTGATGCACTCAGCAGGAAAGTACATGAAATGCATGTGGCAGCGCTTAGCACTTGCCAACCAGATTTGAGGCAGCATATTGTTAACCATGTTGTTGAGGACGAAGTGTATATGCAGATAAAGGACAAACTGCAGCAGCAAGACCTTGAAAAGAAGTATGAAGGATACCATTTGGAAGAAGATGACCTCCTTATAAGAATAGATCCTATATTCCAAATGTGGCAGATTTGAGGAGGATTGTTATGGATGAAATCCATAAAGCTCCATACTCTGGCCACCCAGGATATCAGAAAACCATTGCTACAGCAAAAAAATATTATTTCTGGCTAGGGATGAAGAGGGACGTTGTTGAATACATTTCTAAGTGCATGGAATGTCAGCAGGTAAAGGGTGAACACCAACACCCAGCAGGTTTATTGCTCCCAGTGCCAATACTAGAATGGAAATGGGAAGTAATTTCCATGGATTTTATTACAGGATTGCCAATGACTGTGAGACAACATGATTCCATCATGGTGGTGGTGGACAAGTTAACAAAGGCAGCACATTTTATACCGATTAAGTCCACACATAAAGCTGATGCCATTGCAAATATTTTCATGAAGGAAATCTTCAGATTACATGGGTTTCCTAAGGCAATAATATCTGATAGCGATACCAAGTTCACTTCCAATTTTTGGAAAGGTCTCTTTACAGATTTGGGTACACAGCTGAGCTTTAGTACCGCGTACCATCCTCAAATAGATGGGCAAACGGAAAGAGTAAATCGGGTGCTTGAAGACATGCTTCACATGTATGTAATGGACAAACCATCCAAGTGGGAGGATTATCTACACTTGGTAGAATTTGCATATAACAATGGGCAGCAAGCATCACTGGGAATGAGTCCATATGAGGCTTTGTACGGTAGAAGGTGTAGGACACCAGTGACTTGGGACAATCCAGTGAACAGAATTGTATTTGGGCCAGAATTGCTTAGGGAAATGGAACAAGAGGTTGCAAAGATTAGGCAGAATTTAAAAGCAACCCAGGATAGACAGAAAAGCTATGCAAATAAGCGTAGAGTGCATAGGGAATTCAGTGTTGGGGATCATGTGTATCTCAGAGTGAGGTCAAGGAAGAGTTCCTTGAAGCTTGGGTGTTGTGCCAAGCTCTCACCTAGATATTGTGGGCCATTTGAAGTGCTTGAAAGAATAGGGCCAGTTGCATATAGACTTGCATTTCCTGCTAGCACTAGAGCTCATAATGTGTTTCATGTCTCTTTGCTTAAGAAATATGTACATGATCCTAACCATGTGATTAATTGGGATGTGATCCAGGTGGAACCCGAGGGAGAGTTCCAAATCGACCCATTGCACATCCTAGACAAGAAGGTAACAATGCTCCAGAACCGAGCCATTGGACAAGTAAAGGTGCAATGGAAGCACTACGGTCCCAATGAGGCTACATGAGAGCTGGAGGATGCCATGAGAGCGGCATATCCATTTTTGTTAAATTTTGATAAGCATTGAGGACAGTGCTAATGTAAGGGGAGGGGAATGTAATGTCCCCATCTTGACCCTATTGCATTAATATTGTAAATGATGTAAATATTGTTATTAAATCATGGTGAGGAGCTTAGGGCCAAGGCACCACCATCGATTTATCGTTTTATGTATCGGCAATTAAAAATAGATGCCTATGGTTCTTGTGCTAGCCAGACACAATGTAAATTAAGACATCATGTAAATATGAGTTTTAATGAAATACCCACAACTAGCTATGCAATGCAACAAAGGGATGGGCATGATTTTTATAAGGAATAGGGAGGGAAATGATTCAAACCCTTGAGACAATGGTGTTAATCCATGTGTCAATGAGAAAACCCATAAACCCTCAGCTACCCATTTTGGCTTATGCACCCAATAATTAAATTCTTCCAAGAGTTGGTTGAGGCAGTTAATGCCTTGGGAGTGGAGAGGTATGGCAGCCAATTTTGTGCATGGACAAGCCATCAACCTGAGAATTCATATTTTTGCTTCTTTGGCAAGAAAACACCCACGAAATGGTGCCCAAATCCATCTTTCACCCATGGCCTTTGTCCTCTCATGCATTCTGAGCTAACTGGGACTTTCCCCACCACGTTTTTCACCATTTTCCTGCATTTTCCATGCCCGGGAACTCGTTTTTGTATTGCACAATGGTTGGGAGGAAGGGAGCCACGATTTTGGGGTTTATGGAGGTCATTTTTGTCCCTTGAATGCCCATAAACGTTCCTCTGAAAATGATTTTCTCTCCCAAGGTTGTTTTCCCCTTCTCCCATTTCGTTTTTGGTTGCCCACGACTTTCTGAAATTGGTAGAAACCCCATTTTGGGCATCCCACTGTAAAAACGTTTTTCTACATGCCCAACACTTGTGATTTTGTTGTTATGTGCATCCTTGTTTTGGTTTGAACTTGTGAGCAAGAAATTTGGAGTGGTAGTGGACAGAATTGGCTTGATAAACCTAGTGGGGAAAATAACCTCTCAAGAAAATCAAAAGGGTTGGCTACTCTTCTATGCACACCTTGAACAACAACTGAATTGGAAGGTATGGCCTGAGGGACTGTGTAGTAGTGAAGGGAATACTTCCTTGAATCAGGTGTGTAGGCATTGTGGGGAACCAAGCTGATAGATCTTGTAGGGGTACCCATAGCTCTATGGTTGAGCTCACTAGCTTAGCAATTCTTCCTTTTCCATCTCCTAGCAGCCTGATAAACCCAACTGTTGATTGGCTTGGTTGATTTTGGTGTATTTTGGCTATGTGTGAGTCTGTTGTTACCTTCTTCCTTGTATAAATCATGCCCAGCTCGAGGGTGGCAGTTGTATCAAGAGATTGATAAGCACAACTGGCCTATGGTTGGGTGGAACATTGGATATGCATAGCTGGTTGCTTAGGGACTACCTTGTTTTAAGGTAAGTACTCTCATGTGTTTAAATTCTGTAATGTATTTATTTAATGTCTGTCATGAAAATATTTGAATGTATGTTAGATATGTAGATGATTTTAATTCCGTTGTGTTTAATGAAAATGTGCATATGTATATGTCCTTTCTTATCAATGAGTTTTTACTTAATGGATATGGGGCTATATGCCCAGTTTTAGCATCACGTTCTCTCCATGACACTGGTATGATGGAGGGGACATTATAGGATCATACCCTAATCTACGGTCTAGGTGTTAATGAAAAGTAAAGCAACTTTGAAATAATCACAAAATCAATTTATTTTGACACGATGTCTCTTAGATCAGGGATCAAGCTGGTATTTTTAAAAACAGGGGACACAACAACATTCTGCAACTAAGGGTTACTATTGTAACGGGTACTTCGTTCCAAGCCATTGATTTGATCTATTTGATAATGTGTGTTACAGAACGAGGATGTATTATGGGATAAGAAAATAACACCGAACACATTCAAAAAGAAGGATATGATTATGTGAGAATGATCACTTATCCAATTGTGAATTACTAATCAGGTAGAAATCCAAGACTAGTACACTTCATGTACTTGACAGTACTCCATTTTTGTTCACTTTAATAAATTGAATGGAAAGAGTTAGATTTCATAGATATACCTATTGAAAATCAATTTGAAATCTGGAGATCTCCTATTTCAAAAGATTAACTACAGGATGTAATTTTCCGAACTTGTTACCAACCAATTCATGAATCACTTGGATGAACTATTAGAGGAAACTAGATCCAGAAATGCAACCACTAAAAGAAAACCTTTAAAACAGAAAACAACCTAACTATTCCTAAGATATCATTCAAGATTGACTGAATTCCATTATGAGATCGTAAGGTAGAAATGCAGACTAATCATATATTCTTATGATAAAAAATACTCTGTGATTCCCACTTTAATGGATCTTATCAATGCTTAGAATGACATCTAATACGCTAGATTTGAAAACAACAAATTATCTGCAGTCATGAACTCCTAAAATCAATATTGTCCAGCTATGAACTCAAAGGTAGAAATCTAGGTTAGCATGTATTTAAACAACTAACAATACTCTGCAAGTTTCTTCCAGTTGATATTAAATTCAGGGTGCATGAATTACATCCTTAAATCATAAATTAGATAACTCATTCAATCTTCATCAATAAGCAAAATTTACATAAAATCACAAGAAATGTGCACTATAGGAAATACATGCTATAGGAATTATAAGCTATAGGAAATATACGCTATAGGAATAGAACAAATTAACTACAAGAATCTTTAACACAATCAACGTATAAAAATAAGACTACACACACAAACAATTCTATAAATAAATGAACAAACACATGAGCGTGTTGTTTCTAATAGGAAGGGAGATGCCTTCTCCCAAAAATACATCTACTACTCTAACTAAAACTCAGAAATATATCATCATGAATGCATAAGAAACCGACTTTAATTCATCATAATAAAAAATGCAATATTAAGCTAACATTAGAGTAGGAAGTTAGATCAAGTATCGTGCTGGAAAAAAATAGAAAAATAGATGATTTTGATAGAAACCAAATTTGGGCACTGGTATCTGTCAAAATACCATACTATGATTAGATTTTATGGATGCAAGCAAGCCCCTTTTCTTCTACCTATATGTATACCTACCTGTCTTTTTGCTTTAGAGTTTATATGACAAATATTTGTTCATATTTTTACCCTTTTTTGCAAAAAGTCGAAGTTCGAATTTTATCTTACTTGTACAAATCTTTTCCTTCATTGTTAAAAATCGAACTACCCTCAAAGTTGTCAATAACAACATGAGTTTTCTTGGTCTTGTAAAAGGTTATTTGCGGCATTATGATCCTCACTGTATTATTTCCAATCAAAGAGTTGAGATGAAATCTTCTCAATATGTGCATCACATTAATCCTAAGAGGAGATGCTCACTAAAAATATTGATGGGAAGAAGATAAATCCTTATGTGTATGTACGATTCTTCTAAATATAGAAAAAATCAACTTGCTAAATCCATTCCAACTGGATTGGTATAAATTGAAGATAACAACTCAGTCTTGTATGGAAAAATCATCAACAATAACAATTGCATAAATTCAAAAGCAAAGAGTAATTAGGACACAATCAACTTTCTCATTGTAGGGAGGTAATTCAAATGAGCCTGCATCTAAGAAATTGAAGACTTCCAAATTGAGTTTACAGTTAACCTCAATGGCACAAAGTGATATTGAAGCAGAGAAAGAAAATATTTCAAATGATGTAAATTAACTTTTGCATTAGTTACAACCAATAAGTCATGAACTAGTGGTTCGAGTTACACCATGTACTACTCCAATGTCATAGGAAATAATTAGGACAAAGGAAAAGAAGCATCCGAAGTCATACCTGGGTTCTCATGAATTACCATGAGAAGGAATGGTTCCTAGATTCTTGGCCTATACAAATCATGAGAAAAAAAAGTTCGATTTACTAGCCATATAACATGATTCCACATTGAAGAAAGATGAGTACAAAACTATTGTAGTTCAACTGGATATCAACCAAGTCAATGCAATAGATATGGTTGAGTGGAATAGATAAACATGAGAAATGGTTTCAAAGAAATTAATATAGTTAACAATTATGTCAAGAAATTACAGAATCTAGTTGAGAAGTTAAATGAGAAGTTGAAGCATGAAAGAATCATTAACAAGGATAGAACAATGTTAGGAACCCATGTCAATGCTTCTCTTTACCTTGTTAGTATATTGTTTTTGGACGCATATGCTTTGTAAGTCGTCTCGTAGTATTTGTTGATCCATAGTTTGTATTAGCCCATGGTATTGACCCATAGTGTTGGACGCATTCTTGTAAGTCGTCCCGTAGTATTATATTTTCCATGGTATTGCCCCATAGTATTGGGCATAGACTTAGTATATAAGTGTGTGTTGAGGCTAATGAAGCCAGCGTGAAGTTATTTGTATTGAGCTTTCTCAAAGGATGTTTCCCCCTCGAAGTGGCCTGCAATCATAAAAATATTATGTGATTTCATATATTGTGCATTTTATCAATTAATTGTTGCAGGTTCCTCACATTTGGTATCAGAGCACTTTCTTGGGCTCGTTGGGTGGAATTTCTGCCAAAACAAAATTCGCATATGTTGCAAGTTCAGATCTAGGAATAATCCCTATCCGCTTAACTATGGGAAGTACTTGGGCATAAGCCCTAAAACTCATTGTGAGGAGTACCACAGGATCCCAGAAGTAGCTGGCTCAATGAGAGGACCTGCCAGCAAAAAGGGCAACGACCCTTACCTGATTAACTAGTTCCCACCTGTGAGGTAAACCAAGAGCTGTCATTTGTGGCAAAGCGGTTATCAGTTTTTACTGAGCTGTGGAGTGAGGGGTACTGCCCCAATATGCAAGCCGCTAGACAACATTGGTTTCCAAGTGAAACCCCTGAACCGTTAGGAAGTCGAGCATACCTGGGGTCCATATCTATTTTCAGATCCATCTATTGCCGATCATTTCCGTGTCGTTACAGATCCGTCTGTTTCCAATCACTTCTGCGTTGTTGCAGATCCATTCCGAAAGTTGTTTCAGATCCAACTGTTTTAGATCCATTCCGATCCATTTCAGATCCATTATGAAATCCGTTTCATATCTAGCCGTTTTCGTTCCATTTCGAGTTGTTTTAGATCTCACCATTTCCGATCCATTCCGAAAGCCATTTTAGATTCCGCCGTTTCCATTTTTCGCCATATATCCTTTGTTTTAACTCTGTTTCCCCTAAAAATTCACTGACACACCTGCAATCCCATTCTGCATATTTCATTTCTGAGGACCCTATACCAAATTCCACTTCCCAAAACCCAAAATCCCACATTTGTCTATTTTTAGGGTTTTGCATAACTTCTTCGATTTTCACCCAATCTCCTTCAAATTTTGCCATCGTGTTCATTACCTATTTCTGCATCTTTGTTCCTCTCTGACAAATTTTCCCATTCTCTCACCCCACTTCTGAAATCCTCTTTTTCCGCTTCCCTGTTCATTCTAAAGTGTCCAAAACCTAGTCAAACCCCAATTAGCCATCCGAGTTTTTCCCAAATCCAAATTTCCCTTTACTAAATAAGCTTTTGTTTGTGTTTTTCTACCCATTCACAAAAAAAAAAACTCATGGTTATGGTTGTCACCCGTGGAGGAGCACAAATCATGGCGGAAGAACTTGCAGCTCTCAAAACCAAACTCCAAGATTTGGATGAAAAATTTCTCATCCTCCATCTTCAACATTCAGCCATGAACACTCGGTTCTCTTCTTCCTGCAATTTTCGTGGGCCGAAGCTTGATTTTTCTCGCTTCAATGGTAATGATACGACTGGATGGATATACCAGGAATGACAATATTTCAGTCTACATAATACTTTTGATGTCCAAAAATTTTCACTTGCATCCTTTCATTTGGAACAGGAAGCCCTTCAATGGTACCATTGGTACATCAAGGCTCATGACGAGCCAAAATGGATATATTTTTGCCAACTCCTTTTGCAACGATTTGGTCCTAGTGATTTTGATGACTTCACAGGAGCACTCACTAAACTTCGCCAATTTGGCACTGTGAGAGAGTATCAACCAAAATTTGAGAAACTAGCCAATCACACAGAAGGATTGTCTGATGAATTCGACAGGAGTTGTTTTATCAGTAGTCTTAAGGATGAAATCCGCTCAGAGGTTAAAATGTTCCATCCCAACACAATGATGGAAGTCCTAAGGTTGGCTAAGTTGGCGGAGGACAATATCACAACCTAACAACGCTCCAAATCCACTTTTGTTCCATTCAGAAATATGGTTTCCCAATGACCTCCCATCATGCCAGCTCCTCGCACCACTCCTATCAAGCATTTGTCTGAAGCAAAGATGCAGACACGTAGAGAAAAATGGCTTTGTTATAATTGTGATGATAAATTCACTCGGGGACATAGATGTGTTGAGCAACAACTCTATCTCTTAGATGCGGATTCTTTGCCTGCCTTTGAACTTGGTGCAGAAGCTCCAGATACACTGGATGATCAGGTCAACATTCAATAGCCTTTTGTTGACCCTTCGTCTCCAGATGACCACCCAGATATATCTCTCCATGCTTTAGTCGGAGTCACCACCCCACAAACAATGCGGGTCAGGGTTTACTTGAAGAAGATCCCTCTTACAATACTCATTGATTCGGGTAGCGGGTAGCACTCATAATTTCATTGACCATCGGATCTCCAAACAGGCTGATTGTTTTGTCCATCCTTTCTCCAACTTGGAAGTCATGATTGCTAATGGGGGCACCTTACCTTGCAAGGGGAAGTGTCACAATGTGTGTATCTATGTTGAAGATTATAACTTGTGCTCTGACATTTTTGCCTTGTCCTTAGGCGGATGTGATGTGGTTTTAGGCGTTCAATGGTTATGCACACTTGGCTCCATCTCATGGGATTTTGCTGAACTTTGGATGCAGTTTTCAGTCAATGGGAAACAACACAAATTTACAGGCTTACAACCAGGGTCTCTCCGCATCATCAGTTGACATCTCCTGGAAAATATCCTTAAGAAGAATTCACATGGTGTCATCTCTAAGCTCCATTCCATTTAGATGCACCCATCAACGGTCTCCACTACTTCCTTGGATAGATATGCAGGTGTCTTTGCTGAACCAGTGGGATTTCCGCCTTCAAGAGACCTTTCCGGTAAGAATTTAGCCGCATCTACATCTGAGAAGCAAATGATGGCTATTTTGCATGCAGTACATAAGTGGTATCCATACCTATTCAAGAATTATGTATGCATCAAGACTGCTCACCAAAGTATGGAAAATTTCCTAGAACAACGGGTCTCCTCCCCAGCACACCTGAAATGGGTTGTCCAACTCATGGGTTATGCCTATGCGATCACTTACAAGAAGGGTAAGGACAATCTTGTGGTGGATGCTCCTTCTCGCACATTTGATGACCCAGTTTCTCTTACAGTTATTTCTCTGCTTGTTCCAAATTGGTTGCAATCTATACAACAGAGCTATGTCTTCTATGAACTCCATGCTTCTACATCAGCAGGGCACTCTGGGTTCCTCAAAATGTATGATCGAGAATAGTATAACTTCTTTTGGAAGGGATTGAAAATGACAATTCATCAGATGGTGGCTAACTGTGATACTTTCCAGGTCAACAAGGGTGAAACGACACTCCTTTCCGGACTGCTTGAACCCTTTCCCATCCCTACACAGATTTGGACAACTATTTCTATGGATTTCCTTAAAGAGCTCCGGTGGTACAATACCACATATAAAATGACACCATATGAAGCAATCTATGGACAGGCACAACCAGTTCTTCTTCCATACACGCTTAGCAGTTCCCCAGTTCAGGAAATTGACTCGATTCTTCGAAACCGCAATCAGATTCTTCTCATTTTGCAAGACAATCTTCACATGGCCAAAATTCGAATGAAACAAAAAGCCGATCAACACCACTCTAAGCGCACTTTTCAAGCAGGTGATATGGTTCTTCTTCATGTCCATCCTTCCAAGCAATCCTCCCTAAAACTCAAAAGGCGCCAACTTCTCTCTCAATCTATCACAGAGGTATTAATTTAGTGGCACAGAATGCAACCCGAGGATGCTACAGGGGAACCACTCCTTTCGATTCCGCATCAATTTGCATATCTAAAGCCTTGAGGACAAATCTTTTTCTAAGGGAAAGGGGATGTTAGGAACCCGTGTCAACACTTCTCTTTACCTTGTTAGTATATTGTTGTTGGATGCATATGCTTTGTAAGTCATCCCATAGTATTTGTTGATCCATAGTTTGTATTAGCCCATGGTATTGACCCATAGTATTGGACGCATATGCTTTGTAAGTCGTCCCGTAGTATTATATGTTCCATGGTATTGACCCATAGTATTGGGCATAGACTTAGTATATAAGTGTGTGTTGAGGCCAATGAAGCCAACGTGGAGTTATTTGTATTGAGCTTGCTCAAAGGAGGTTTCCCCCTCGAAGTGGCCTGTGATCAATAAAAATATTCAATGATCTCATATATTGTGCATTTTATCAATTATTTGTTGCAGGTTCCTCACAAACAACCAAAATTAAGGGGCTAGAGGGAAAAAATTCCACTTTGGGATCAACTCCAAATGCAATGGATAGTGTGAAGAGCTTATTAGAATCCAAATATACAAAAATTAAAATACTTAAGTTGAAGCTAAAAATCCCTCAACATGAACATGTTGAGTTCATGGAATTGATTTCAAGACATGAAGAAAACGAGATGATTATCTTGGAAAATGAAAAAGTAAAGGATCAAAAATTTTGCCTCACTTCGAGAATTGATGAGATTACTGAGAAAAATACCAAGATGAAAGAATTTTAAATGACATAACTTCACAAACTACAACTAGAACTCATAGAGAAGGGATCTTAGATAAAACCATCATCAGAATTATTCCGAACACTAGATATTTTAGATATATATGATAAATTAATTGATGTTTCAGGGAATGAAGATAACGTTGATGACATGCCAGAGAAGCATGTCGCAAATAAAACTAATATTATAGAACTGTCTACAAAAATTCAATTATTAAAGGCAAAGAAAAAGGATAAAGAAGATAAAATGATGAACTTACATGAAATATTAAAGGGTAGAGAAAGTGAGGTGAAATACCTATAATCTCATCTGCCTAAGAAGGAATCTAGAATAAATGCATTAGCACATGAGCATGAAGAGAACAGTATAGGATACATTGCAACAAATTCTTGTTTGTGGATACTGAATTTGAAATTTGGAATAAAATCATTGATCAACCGAATTAGTTTATACCCATGTTTTATTTTTATAATTTGGGAGAATCAATCTTGGTCAATAATGCACAGCTGGATATAAAAAATGGTGGATTGATGTTGTTTATAAAGATGAATAAACTAACCAAGTAATTCATTTCTTAAATTCCATGACACAAGAACATATGACTTCAATTGGGATTAATGGTAGACAAAAAATTATCATGGAGATCCATAAGGTGCACATAAAAATGAATTAATCTTAGTTACTTGGGAAAAGTGAATGCAATTTAATAAAGAAACCATAGATTTCAAAGCTCAATTTGCACCCATTTGCAAAATTGGCCTACCATCACCATGGAAAAAATATTTAAGACTATTATGGGATGCAACATATTACGAAGACCTCGAGGATTTCCAAGGAAACATGCAAAAATTCAAGGATCAAGATGAACCAATCATGAGCAAGAAGTTAATTGATTTTTTATTTACTAATGTTAGTATATTGTCCCAAAGAGTTTATTTTGAGTGTCAACCTCACTTATCCTATCAATTTTATTTAGAATTGGATATTTCTTACAGAAAGATGTTGTATTTTACACATCCCATAGGTCAATCCTGGAGCAATATTCAAATATATAATCCCAACAAATCAATGTGTTTGTAAAAGGAAGATTCCACCTCATCACCACAAATAAAATCAACCTAAAACAAATAGAATATGAAAAGAAAAACAAAGAGAAGACAATTGTCACACAAAGACTTTGTTTGAAGCAGGATTATGAAAATTTGACTTGTAATATTGAGATCATAAAATTGTTAGAATTGTTTATTTTTAAGGAAAATAGTTAATGTACTCTAGTTGATTGGTAGTTAGGATTTATTATTACAAAACCCAAACAAAATATCAAATAAAGGGTTTGTGGGGAAAGGACTTAGAATATTATTTTAGTTTGTTAATAGTCTCTAAATAAGTTATGATGGATTGTTGAACGTTCTGGTACAATTTTGAATATGAAGAAGGATTCACCTCTCTTTTTTTTCCAATTTTATAACTATTTCTTTTGTTATTCAAAATATTATTTCTCAATTATTATGGATATGTCTTGAGAAGCTTATTGAAAAATTATGGTTTGTTAACTATTTTGATTTCTCAATATTTTATTGTGTGTTTTTTTTCCAAGTTTTTTAGAGGTTCTGTTGGTATACACTTTGTTCATGAATGATATTTATCATCTCATGGTGCTATATCAATTGGGCTTGTAAAGGAAATGTAATCAAATGTTTTAGTAAGCAATGTTTAACAATGCTTTGGCATTTAACACTCCATTGTACATTGCCTTGAAAATTGGTTCTTCGATGGTTTCTCGTCACACGTTTAGATAACCACCAATTGCATATTAGCTTGATAGTGCATTATTTCTTCCGAAGTTATAAATTCTTTGGACTACTAACCTCCCTTATCTTTTAGAATTCTATTTGTTTATTTCAAATATTACTTGCTAGTATTAGTGGTAATTTCCTTTACTTCGTTCATCTCTTTAAATTTAATATTTTGGGAAACATAGATGTAGTTCCCACCTGGATTTGATAAACTATGAGGTTGTTTCACTTAAATTCATTTCATATTTTTGCATGATTATTTCCTATCATTTGTTTTATTCAATATACAATGAGCTATGTTGAATATTCTATGCATGAGGGTTACCCCCTTTGGTTGTTGTACTTTTCTCGTTAGCCTAAAGTGGGGAAGTAAAGCTACTTGTGATAATCTGCAGTAGGATCTGACAGCTGTAACAAGCTTCACACAAACTCTCAAGAAGATGCAAAGAAGAAGAGAATAATTCACTCAATAATCACTCATGAACACAGAAAATGGAGAATAGCAGTATCATACATCAGTTGTGAGCTGGCACTGTGAAAAACTAAATACAATAATACAATAACTGCGTAGAGATATCGAATAAACCAAGGAGGTCATTCGAATCATGCTCAAAGTATAGCTTGGATAACATTGGAGACATCATCCAGTCAATAGTATCAGTCATAAATGGTAATAGTCAGTCAAGCGAGTCTAACCTTGTCTAACAGAACCATCTAGGCACAAATCATGGGATAGAGACTCCAAGGAGGGTGCATGAGGCTGTCAGAAGATCAAGTGGAACTCCAGAACTAGATAACTAGGAGCTACAGGAAGTTAGCATGAGCAATCAGTGGAAGATCTACTCAATCAATGCACTAACTGACTGTCATACTCCTGGTAGGTGAGATAAGACGCTCTAACTGAATGATAACTAGTGGTAGGCGAGCAAAGGTGCTCATGTCATGTAGAAGAGTCAAATAGGGTGCATCAAGTAGGTAGGAAGGCTATTGGGGGCTGAAGACAGGCTCTAGGGAGCTGAAAATAGGCTCTAGGTGTTGGGAGGTCCACCAAGATGATGACTGGATGCATGCATTTGCATGCATGATGACTGGATGCATGCAGACATGCAAATCTAAAAAATGATGGTGAGAATATTCCAACATCCCCCCTCAAGCTATACTATGAGGTGATAACTGAAAACTAAAAAATAGGGCCCTGGTGACTGAGACCAAAGGTCATCCCGTACAATCAATCTAAATAAACTAAGTGAGGAAAGAGGGAAAACCCAGTGGAAAGAAATCCCTCCCTCAAAATAGACTGAAGTATGCTAATGTAGCATATCATCACTCACCCCGGAAGGAGTCAAGTGTCCTTATTTTTCGAAGAAGGATCGATCGATCTGAAATGGATCAATAATGTGAGAAGGATGAAACCTTCCATTCTGAAAATATGATCTAGTTCTTCTCTGATCATGTGGATCAACAACCAAATCACCGGCAGATCGGAGTGTAATGGATTCCCATCAAGGAAGAGGAGGATCATCATGTGAGAGATCATCAGGTTCTTGTGTAACTGGATCCCCCATTTTCTCATCTTCATCATCAGTTGGTAGACCTTCAGGTTCTTGTGGATCTGGATCTAGCATTCCCTCATCGTCATATCCATCTTTAGATTCTGAATCTGAAATCTCATGTGATGAAGATTTACTCTCTTGCTCATCATCGCTTCCAAACTCTGAATCTGAAATCTCATGTGAAGAAGCAAGTACAACTAGCTCATCATCACATCCAAAATCTGAATCCGAAATCTCATGTGAAGAAGCAAGTACAATTGGCTCATCATCACATCCAAACTCTGAATCTGAAATCTCATGTGAAGAAGAAAGTACAACTGGCTCATCATCACATCCAAACTCTGAATTTGAAATCTCATGTGAAGAAGCAAGTACAACTGGTTCATCATCACTCAAAGGAAGAACAAATCCAAAAATGTGAATATCATGAAACTATTTCAGAATGTCCATGTAGTTCTTTGATATCTCCTTTGAACCAACATAGGTGAGATAATTATCAATAGAACTAGGACGTGATGATGATGGATCTCCAACAAGCTCACTAGTGGATGCAATAGTGGTGGCCCACTTTGCCATAGGAGTTGAACCAATAGTTGCTAGATCTTTAGGTTCTTGTGGATCTGGATCTAGCATTCACACTTCTTCAAGAGTCCTATTTTTCTCAATATTCTTCGGTAAATCTTTTCCCTTCAAGCAACCCTTGAAGATGCCATGAGCAAACTTGCCATTTGGAATACCATCAACCAAATTTTCATCTTGCAAGTTTTTCAAATGCTTGTAGTTGAGATGAGATAGCCTACTCTCTTCATTTTCATGAGAGTGAAGAGAAGACTGCTTTGAGAGAGGTAAGAAGTGTGAAAACTCATAGAGTTTTGTCTTATGATTTACAACACCTTTTGCAATGATTTTCCCTGAAAACATGTATTATATCTCGACTTCATTTGGAGAAAAGATCACTCTTTTGGGCTCTCCAATATAAGTCATTTGATACACTGAAAGTAAATTTACTTTGAGAGAAGGAACATAAAGCACATCAGAAAAGTAGCCATGGTCAAGATTGATTCTTCCAATCCCCTGAGAGGAGACTTCTGAATCATTGCCCAACTTTATGGAAGGGCCGACTGAGCATTCGAAGTTGGAGAAGAGATCTTTGGAGGAAGACATATGTCTTGAAGCTCCTGAATCTATGATGAATGAAGATTATGTTGATGCACTTGCCATGATGGCATGGCATCTCTCTTTGTCCTCAGATCTAGAAGGTTTAGTATCAGTATCTTTCTTCCTTGCACATGCAGGTATAGGGAGATTGTTCTTCTCAAGTAACTGATCCGTCAAGTCTATAGTCTTATTCATAAAAGAAATCTCAGGATGAAATCCTCGATGACAATATGTGCACTTTGATCTCTCTTTCTGGGATTGCTTGTTCTTCTTTGAGTTTGAAACCCCATCTGACTGATATGGGACATATCTTGGCTTTCTATAATTTGCTGTGTTTTCAGGAATTTTTTTCTTTCCCTTTGCATTCGCTCTCTTGGCCTCAATAGCTGTAAGGGACTAATCCAACTTTGGTTTGACCATTCCCATGTCGATTAACTTCTCCTCCTCTTGTGTGAGAGATTGAATGAAGTCATCAAGTGAGGGAAAATTCCATTTTGGAATGGACATCTTAGCTCACTGAAATGTGGAGACAAAACTAAGAAGTTTGGCCCCAATTTGGAGAGAATGGAAAGAATGAGTTGTTTGTCTTCTTTCACTATCTCATATCTCTTCAACTGAGAAATCAAGATTTTGAACTTGGTTAAGAATGCATTGATGGGTTTGAAGCTTTCAGGAATGAGATGAGTTCATTCTCCAATTTATGACCTTTCAGATCATCTTTCTGTCCAAAGAGGGACTCAAGCTTGTTCCAAACCTCTTTTGGAGATGTTAGATCGATGACATGGAAGTGAAGATCTTCAGAAATTGAGAGAAGAAGTAATCCTACTGCTTCATAAATCCTATCCAAGTACTTGGTGTTGGCTCGCCAAATTGACACTCTTTGAATCCTCCAAATCCACTTTTGAACTCCTCATTTGACTTCTATATCTTATAAATCTATCTATATTTTCATATATTCACCTAAATTACCCAGCAAGTATAGTCAGGTATAATTATTTACCAAAACTCTTGGATTTCCTTTAATTTAATGATTAAATGTAATTCTTGGAAGATCGTGACTAATTATATTAGATTCTGCAGCATGTTTTGATTTTAGCAGCAGATTGAACATCGTGGAATATTTTCTATACTCCGAGTTCTGCCAACTTGCTCAAGTAGAATGAATTTATCCAGCTCAGCTCTCATCGATGGTTCACATATACACATTAATGAGCTCTTCATCTCTAGGCACTACATGCCATAGAGATGAAGATCTGTTATTAGATAATGAATTCAGAACACCTTTTGAGCATGAAGGAGTTAATCATTAATTGAAGGAATCATTCTACCTTCTGCCAACAGATGTACTCTTAATTAGAAGATAGGATTTGTTACTATAAAAGCGGGATTAGTTATCCTAGCTTCCGAGCTATTAAAACCATGGATCAAAATGTAATAGACAATGAATGACTATTTGAAGAATTGCACTGCTCCAGTGCTAGTTTTATGAATTAAATGGAGGTTGACTGATATGATGTTGTTTTATTACTTTCAGTAATGTTATATATGATTCTGTAGATTGTAATTTTAATTGCTTTCTATCTCTCATGTTTTCTTCATTCTATTATATGTCTACAGCTTAAAGTTTTATTTTGTAGGTCGTTTAAGGACTTGTGGTCTTGTTGGCAAGGATCCACCAAGATGACCATAAGCCCTTCCCCTGTAACTTTAATTCATGTATAGAATATATAATATAACTAGTTGATTTCTGTTTTTATTAGAAGTAAGAATTGTGTCAAGTAAGATTGTCAAGCAACTGTAGAAAACAAATTGTATATACTTGGAATCTATTCCTCATTATTTTATTGTTGTTAAAGTATTGTGCACAGTTTTTGATGATGTAGAAACGAGCTTGGATGTTTGGATAGATCTATTTGAGGCATTGTTTTGAATTCCTAGTGTTATAGATTTGAACTGTATTTATTTTACTGTAGCTTTAGATTCTAATATTCTTTCTGCTTTAGATTCATGCATTTCTTTCTGCAAATTTGAGTTTATGAATGGAATATATTTAGGTGTATCTTCTTTTAATTATAGGATCTGCAGATCTCATTTGCTTCCTTTTTTTTATCATAGTTTAGACTCTAGGTTAATTCAAGTGTTTCTTTCAGTACTTTTTGAATATAGCCTTAGACTTAGTGATAAGTATCCCTTGCAAATTTCATTTATTTTCCTGTAGTTTTAAATGCAAGTTTAATTTTGAATAGTTTCAATTATAAGTAGTAATTCATTTTAAGATTGAATTGAACAGTGAACTCTATGATGATATAAAACTGATTAAAACTCATGATAAGGAAATCTATTAATTTGATAAAGCATTAAGACATTAAATGAGAAATCAATTTCTAGTTCACTTTCTGTCACATGTTCTGTTTTCTGTGTCATTATATAGTTTTCTGCTTACTTAATTTAGTTTCTGAGTATGAGTGTTTTTTATTAGTTATTTTCATTTGCAAGGGTATGCTTTAGAGGTAGGATTGTATTGAAGTCAGTTTGAAGATTATTTCATTTTTTACAATTACATTAGAGCTTGAAATTTGAATGCTTTGTAGATCTTAGATGTGAGAGTACTTAGTCAGTATTAGGATCTTAAATTTGAATAGAGTTGGTGATCAATAGATTAAGAATATTAGTATTAAGCATTTCAAATAGTTTCTAGATTAGATTAAATCAGGTTAAGCTAAGCTCTGATCCTACACATATAGTGCTTGTGCCTCAAAGGCTACCTCCCTGGATTGACATTTTATGAAGGCTATTTGTAGTGATATATTTAGCCCAAAATTTTGGTGCCGCTGCCGGGGAGGTGCTAAAGGGGTTGGAGTCTAGGTAGATATGCTGCTTTTTCATTACACAACAAGGGGTTGGGGAGAATGGTAAGATGAGAGGTAAGAACCTTCACATCCACTATAGTAGGGTGACCCAAAGCCTTGTTGTTCATTTTCCACACAAATTTGTATGTTTCCCTTTCTGCAAATACAGATAGTGTACTCTCACATAGTTTAATTTCATGCATATATGATTTTATTTAGGTAATTTATTTTCTTGTAGTTAGTTTTGATGCAAGTGTGGTTTTATTTCAATAGTGTGCAAGAGTACTTTTTCTTCAGCAAAAGTAATATTCCTTTCAAGTAGGAATGTTTTTTAGTTCATGGTTTCACAGTGAAGAGTCGGATTGCTTTCATTTCAATATTGGTTTTTTATTGCATAAAATATTAGGCCAGTTGCACCCATAACACTTAATTTTAATTTAGTTTCTTTGCTTTCAAGTTATTTACATTTCTGTAATGCATGCATTTGATTTTCTACATAAATAGTTTTTCTGCAAATAGTTTAATTTTAGATTTAAATTTCAAACTTTAAAATCATTTGGGTGTTGTAAGAAACTTGTTACTGACCCATCTGTGAAGCAGGACATTTGAACCAGTACAATTTTAAGGATGTTAAAGATTTTGTTGATGTTCAAGATTTTGTTGAACAGAGAAGGGCTTATTACCACAAGGAGTTTCTTCAATCCTTGTTGCAGTATCAGATCCATATCTGAAGAAGAATTCATCTTCCAAAGAGGGAAACAAATTAATAAGTTTTCTCAGCATGGAGGTCTATTCATCTATCCTTCCTCATCCGATGAAGGAGTCCAAGAATCATGAATAGTAGCTAAGGAGGAACAACAATTAGAACCTAAAATTACAGAATTTCTTGCTTTCCTGGTACTAGAGGAAGAATATCAACTTGGCTTAGAAATAAAGGATACCAAAGGAGGAAGCCAAGCAAATCAAGAATCTATTAAGTCATGCACTGAATCAATTTCCCAATTCCAGCCTTTTACTTTTCAACAACTTTTGAAATGCAGATCATATGAGAAGTTGGTTCTTCATATATGGGTATTTGTTCATATACTTTATGTGAACAAGAATGTTTTAGAAGTCCTGATTCGTAGGTGGTTACAAAGTATGCATATACTTGAAAGAATCTTTTTACTTCCAGTAGAATAGGGTAGTATAGGAAATAAAATATATATATATATATATATATATATATATATATATATATATATATATAAGAGATAGGAATAAAAGTAAAGAGAAAAATAAGCTTTACTGTGAAAACCAATTTGTCTGGCACAATCTAGTATGGGTCTAGTTAGAAAACCAGGTGACTGGCTGGCTAGACTCCATAATAAAGTCTGTTGGTGATGTCTATTTCATTTTTGCAAAATAATTTTAGTTTTGTGCTTAGCTGGATGATGGGAGATTTTATTAAGGCTCTCCTTCCAGCAAGTTTCAACCCATCGACTTCAGAACATTTTCTGGGTTTGAAGATCAAGACATTAGTGGGTACCCTGGAGCCTGCATGCCCTAATGGTAGGTATCCTTGTCATCTGTTAAAGAAATACATTAATGTTTCTTGACAAATGAATTCTACAAATATATTCATGGCTATTAGGATGTACCAAGTGCCTTGATTTCCATTAATATTAAGGGTGGAATATCTCGCATTGGTTAACAACTATCCTCATTGGTTGGTAATCCAATGATTTCTACCTATGTTCGACACCAACAAAATTTATTCACATAGGTAGACTTGCACAAAGAGAAGGACGTGGATGAAGACCTTGCAATTTCATTACTCAATAATCATGGACAGTTCCAACAGTTTGCATCTTTTACTTTGAAGAAGGGCAATCTATTCATTTGTTTTCTACAACAGTCCAGTATCAGTCAGCACACACATTTGACAGCCTATCAGAAGTAGCATTCTCAGTCTTGCAGCAACACAATATCTTGTGCAATTGAAAACAACAAATCTTATTCTGTTACAGAAATCCAATTCTGTCACAGTAACTATAATATGCAGCAGAAAATTTTGACAACCTAGGTATTTCTGAAGAACTTGGTCTTATAAGGTAAATCTTATATGAGGTAACGATTGTTTCTTTGAATATATTTATTTCATTAAATCTAAGGAAATTTCATTAATTATACTTACAATACTTGCTCATCCTATTTCTTTCTACCCTTTGAATGCCATCATATAGTTTATACCCTTCTTACCATACTTTTGTTTGGCATCATCATTCTGTAACCCCCTATAACTTATAGATAGATCTTCATCTCTATGGCACGTAGTGCCTAGAGATGAAGATCTTATTCACCGTAAAAAAGTATGATGATGTTTATTTTCTATCCATTCATAATTCGATTTCCTCTTTTTGTTTCCGTGTACAATAAGTTCATCATTACACTATGTTTTCAATACCCTCACCGACCCATTATTTTCCATGCGTTTGAATGATAGTGAAGTACGACTTGGGCTTATCAATTACCACTACATTCAAAGCATTAGAAGCCTTGAGAAAATTTGTTGAGATTTATCACACGCCTGCCTAGTAATCTTCACATTTCCCAGTGCCTATTTTCATCCTCTGTCCTCTATCGAATTTCCAGTCTGAGCATAGTGTCAATCAATTTAAGGGAATGAAGGGGGTTGAACGTCATGAGCCGATTTCTATCACAGTGTTAGAAGGCCTTCCTGAGTTCAATGCATGTAAACAGAAGTTTGAAGGCACAGATTGGTACCATCTCTTTCAAAAATTTCAAGGGTATGATGATGAAATCACACTGTATTTCGCACAAGGATTTGATGGGAAAGTAGTGCACATTGGCAATTTTATCATGGCAGTGTCTGCGAAAACAATTTCTCGTGCCTCTGGCTTACCTTGTCAAGGGGAACGATGCTTTAAAAATAGACCCATAGAACGTGCAGTATTTACTAGATTTTTAAAGGAGGAGCATCAATCTACAAGTTGGAAAAAGGACTTCCCTCGTGACTGGATGAAGGATGAATGGTGCAATGTGCTTTATGTGTTGCATAAATACTTAACCTGTGAAGGGAGGTATGTAACCACTCTGAATTACCATGTCCTCCTGCTCTTGCATTTTGAAGCCGAATTAGAAATGAATTTTCCATATTTCTTGTGCAAAAGTTTAGCTAAAATGTCAAGACGGATTCAAAAGCATTTTGGGAATCCTTATAACAATCTCTACCATCACGTTTTAATCAAAATTCTCATTGAGGATGAATTGCATATTCGTAAGGATACTTGGGAAAATTTTGTGAACAGAGTTCGGGGTCTCCCTTCATCTGAAAGCCCTTCTTCTCCATGCATTCAAGATTCTCCTTAGGCTGAAGTTCGTGAATTAGAACCCGTTCCTGACCAAGAACCAGAACCATCCCTAATTGATATTTTCTCCTCTGTATTGAAAAAGAGAGGACGTCAGTCTAAAAATTCCACTCTTGCAGAAATCACAATACCTCGAAGAACTACCATAGGCATGGCTAGAAAGCTAGTTAAGCCCTCCAATCTAGTCCTCAATGTACAACCGTCTGTTTTGGTTGATCTAGAAGAATCCCCTAAGTCAGATCTAGATCTCCCTAAGAAGAAAAATCAAAAGAATACCCAAAGTCCACTTCCCCTGTCATCTCCTAAGAAATCTAACCTTGCATATGATGAGCATTCCAATTTTATTCTTCCTGATCTTGGTTCTGAACCTGTAGACCCTCATCTGCATGAAAATCCTCCTGCTCCAAAATATGGCCATGTGGAATATAATCCTGAATTGTTTAACCCTCAACAATTTGATTATGGCACTCCTGAAGATGACCTTCCCAATGCTGAAATCCAGGAAAAGAATAGGAAAATAGAGCAGCTAAAGATTTGGCTGGAAGAGTGTAACGTTCTTGAGCGGCACATTAAGGCTAAGAACGAACAACTGAAGGTGACCAACAGAAAATACGTGAAAGCCATTGATGAATTGAAGACATGTGGTCTTCAACTTGCAGAGAAATGTGAGAAATTGGCCGCCAAGCGTCAGAAGACAATTGATGCAAATAAATGCCTTGCAAGGGTAGGAAGGACTTGGAAAATAGAGGACTTAAAACATCTTGCTCACATCAACATGTTAAAGAAGAAACTCAAAGCCAGAAGAAATCCAGCCAGTGAGAAAATGAATATTACTGCCAAAACATTATAATTTTTGTCAAGCATAGTTTTGCAATTTTGAAGCTTCTAATAGGTATGTTTGCATGGGGACATGCAAATAAACAGACATGGGAGAGTGTTGGCTCGCTGGAGAGCAGGCTAGTGAAAAATTGAATATCATTATCAATACATCCTAAAGTTTTGTCAGAAGGATTGAAAATTGGTTTTTTTTTTTTTTTTTTTTTGAAGCTCCTAAAAAGGCATATTTGCATGAGGACATGCAAATACATAGGCATGGGAGAGTGTTGGCTCACCAAATTGACACTCTTTACATCCTCCAAATCCACTTTTGACCTCCTCATTTGACCTCTATATCTTATAAATCTATCTCTATTTTCATATATTCACCTAAATTACCCAGCAAGTATAGTCAGGTATAATTATTTACCAAAACTCTTGGATTTCCTTTAATTTAATGATTAAATGTAATTCTTGGAATATCATGACTAATTATATTAGATTATACAACATGTTTTGATTTTAGCAGCAAATTGAATATCATGGAATATTTTCTATACTCCAGGTTCTGTCAGCTTGCTCAAGCAGAATGAATTTATCCAGCTCAGCTCTCATCGATGATTCACATATACACATTAATGAGCTCTTCATCTCTAGGCATTACGTGCCATACAAATGAAGATATGTTATTAGATAATGAATTCAGTACGCCTTTTGAGCATGAAGGAGTTAATCATTAATTGAAGGAATCGTTCTACCTTCTACCAACGGATGTACTCTTAATTAGAAGATAGGCTTTGTTACTATAAAATCAGGATTAGTTATCCTAGCTTCCGAGCTATAAAAACCATGGATCGAAATGTAATAGACAATGGATGACTGTTTGAAGAATTGCGCTGCTCCAGTGTTGGTTTTATGAATTAAACAGAGGTTGAATGATATGATGTTGTTTTATTACTTTCAGTAATGTTATATATATTTATGTAGATTGTAATTTTAATTGTTTTCTGTCTCTCATGTTTTCTCCATTCCATTATATGTCTACAGCTTAGAGTTTTATTCTGCAGGTTCTTTAAGGACTTGTGGTCTTGTTGGAAAGGATCCACCAAGAATACCATAAGCCCTTCCCCTATAACTTTAATTCATGTATAGAATAGATAATATAACTAGTTGTTTTCTGTTTTTATTAGAAGTAAGAATTGTGTCTAGTAAGATTGTCAAGGAGCTGTAGAAAACAAATTGTATATGCTTGGAATCTATTCCTCATTATTTTATTGTTGTTAAAGTATTGTGCACAGTGTTTGATGATGTAGAAACGAGCTCGGATGTTTGGGTAGATCTATTTGAGGCATTTTTTTGAATTCCTAGTGTTATAGATTTGAACTGTATTTATTTTACTGTAGCTTTAGATTCTAATATTCTTTCTGCTTTAGATTCATGCATTTCTTTCTGCAAATTTGAGTTTATGAATGGAATAGATTTAGTTGTATCTTCTTTTAATTATAGGATCTACAGATCTCATTTGCTTCCTTCGTTTTATCATAGTTTAGACTCTAGGTTAATTCAAGTGTTTCTTTCAGTACTTTTGAATATAGCCTTAGACGTAGTGATAAGTATCCCTTGCAAATTTCATTTATTTTGCGATAGTTTTAAATGCAAGTTTAATTTTGAATAGTTTCAATTATAAGTAGTAATTGATTTTAAGATTGAATTGAACAGTGAACTCTATGCTGATATAAAACTTATTAAAACTCATGATAAGGAAATCTATTAATTTGATAAAGCATTAAGACATTAAATGAGAAATCAATTTCTAGTTCACTTTTTGTCACATGTTCTGTCTTGTGTGTCATTATATAGTTTTCTGCTTTCTGTGTCATTATATAGTTTTCTGCTTACTTAATTTAGTTTCTGAGTATGAGTGATTTTTATTAGTTATTATCACTTGCAAGGGTATGCTTTAGAGGTAGGATTGTATTGAAGTCAGTTTGAATATTATTTCATTTTTTGCAATTACATTAGAGCTTGAAATTTGCATGCTTTGTAGATCTTAGATGTGAGAGTACTTAGTCAATATTAGGATCTTAATTTGAATAGAGTTGGTGATCAATAGATTAAGAATCTTAGTATTAAGCATTTCAAATAGTTTCTAGATTAGATTAGATCAGGTTAGGCTAAGCTCTGATCCTGCACATATAGTGCTTGTGCCTCAAAGGTTACCTCCCTGGGTTGACATTTTATGAAGGCTATTTGTAGTGATATATTTATCCCAACACTTGGATTTCTCTATTGCATTGAATGGTTCGACCATAGTTCCATTTAGTATCTCGGTGAAGCTCTTGGAACTCATTAAGAGATCCATCTTAGCATTCCATTCGACATAGTTGGAAGAAGTGAGTTTTAGATCTATTTGAGCAGTGAAGGTCAAATTGAAGAGGAATTCAAATGTGTGAATAAACCTGCAAAACAAGAAGAGTTTTGTTGATGGATATTTGCTACACTTCGAATGAACACTACCTTAGGACACCGAGCACATATGACGAAGTCCTTCACACTTGGCTAGACCTCACTGGATTTCTCCAGTGAATTCAAGGTAATGGCACCATGATTTGATGTGGAAACTTAGAGGCTTCTGGTGCTCAGTGAAATATAGATGTTCAAAGAAATGTTGCAACTAATGCTGCTGCAATGGCTATAATTTGAATACTTGCTGCAAGCTTTGATACCATGTGATAATCTGCAGTAGGATCTGACAACTGTAACAAGCCTAACACAAAATATCAAGAAGTTTCAAAGAAGAATAGAAGAATGCACTCAATAATCACTCATGAACACATAAAATGGAGAATAGCAGTATCATACATCAGCTGTGAGCTAGAAATGTGAAAAACTGAATATAATAATACAATAACTGTGTAGATAATTTGAATTAACCAAGGAGGTCATTCGAATCATGCTCAAAGTCTACCTTGGATAACATTGGAGACATCATCCAGTCAGTAGTATCAGTCATAAATGGTAATAGTTAGTGAAGTGATTCTAACTGAGTCTAACAGAACCATCTAGGCATAATTCACGGGATGGAGACTCCAAGGAGGGTGCATGAGGCTATCAGAAGATCAAGTGGAACTCCAGAACTATCTAACTAGGAGCTACAGGAAGTTAGCATGGGCAATCAGTGGAAGAACTACTCAATCAATGCACTAACTGACTGTCAGACTCCGGGTAGGTGAGATAAGGTGCTTTAACTGAATGATAACTGGTGGTAGGTGAGAAAAGGAGCACATATCATGCAGAAGAGTCAAATAGGGTGCATCAAGTAGGTAGGAGGGCTACTAGGGGCTAAAGACAAGATCTAGGTAGCTGAAAATAGGCTCTAGGTGCTGGGAGGACCACCGAGATGATGATTGGATGCATGCATTTGCATGCAAATGCATGCATGTTGACTGGATGCATGCAGCCATGCAAATCTGAAAAATGATGGTGAGAATATTCCAACACTACTTCCGTAGGGTTCCTTGGCACAATTCTCTATCCAAGAATGTTTCAAGGAACAACATAGACAACATAATCTATATAGAGGTAACACATTAGCTTTTCTTGAGAAAATTTTCTTCGGCCCATCTAGGATCGTACTAGAACTTGTCCTTTGAAACAACCTTGTGAATGCCCTACCTCAAGATTGAGTAGATTGATAGTTAGAGCCATAGAGCTTGGTTTATTTAATTTATTCTCTAACTTCAATTCATCCATAGATTCTAGCATGATATCACATAGATGCTATAGATAATGGATGTGTAAGGTTTACTCATGTCATTTATTTATATTCTCTTGGTGTTTCTCCACTACCAGTGAGTGTTTGTAGTCCCAAAAAAATTAACATGATATCACAAGCCTTGATTTGTGGCTAGTGATCATCCATAGCCTTGGTGGAAATACTTGCATGTTCCCTATGATATAAATTCCTTTCCCAAGGATTTACTCGTTTATTTCACTTTGAGCACGAGGTGGATGGTGGAAGATCAATAACCCTTTAAAGGCATGTGGGATGATACCTATTGTTTGAGAATCGATTGAGATAATCCTAAGTGATGATAAATCCTTCCCTTGTGTGTATAACTATGAGCACTATGAAATATTCTTACTAAAACATCAGTCTCATTATTGTGAGTTGGTGGGACCCTAAATATAACTAGCAAACCTCTCAAAATTGAGCGTTGAACTGTTCATGGTTTCTACTTGTCCAAATTGTGTTACATCAATGAGTTGATGGTTTAGACACCCAGCTAAAGGTCTTGATTAAATCATTTGTGAACCAATGCTTAATCCATTGGGATCAAGTGAGAATTCCATAGCTCTGAGTACCTATGCTTGGGGATTCCAAGGGGAACATGATACTTTTGATACGAGCTCCATTAGCCTCAAGGATAAAATGGAAAGCCTTCTTTAGTAGACTTAAATAACCTAGATGAAATAATCAAAAGTATGAGAAATCCAAAATGCAAGTAGTGAATTAAAACTATGGTAAACTTACTTGAAAGAAATATAAATAAGATGAATCATCAAATGAAAACTGCAAAAATAAGAAATAAAGAAAAATTATTTATACAAAGGATAACTACATAGGAAGCAACTAAATAAAGTACATTTTCAAAAAAAATCCATTTATAGGAAGGAAGTCTACTTCCCCTTCCAGATTTTACAATTTGTATGTGCCTAAGTTGATACTTTTTGACCATTTGAAAAGGACCAAGCCATAAATATTGGAATATAGTATTCTTTCCCTTATCTTCGTGTGGCTTGTCCCATTTCAAAACAAAATATCACACCTGAAATTATTTATTTCCTACAGATTGTCTATCAAACCATCTTTTAACTTCCAGTTGATGAACAATGAAACTTTTATTTTCTTTCTCTCTTTCTTCCTCTAGTTTCAATAAAGTAATAACCTAATTTTTGATGGGTGGGAGAATTTTCCCGTAATACCCTAAGTTTTGACTTGGAATATATTTGATTAAAATTATGTAAATGATTTAAATATGCTAGTATGGATTCCTAGCATGGAGCTCAAGGCCAAGGCCCGACTAGTGAATGGGTAGGCATGTATAATGTAAATATTTTTATTTGGATCGTATAATTGGATTCTCATACCAATTTGAAATATATGTAAATATTATGTTGGAAAATAATAAAATAGTCCAATATCATTTTGTAATGAGCACTAGAAGGGCCGAGGACAGGGGACCTATGGGAAACTTAATCCTTTGCTTCCAAGTGTCAACCTTAGAACTCATCCAAATTCTTCCATGTTCTTTAAATGAGCCAATTAATTCCTTTTGACTATTAAATCCAATCATTGAATGCATGTGTGAAGTTGGTGGGAAAATTCACCTCATGCAGTTATTGAAGCATGGGGGTTTTGATAGTTATGTCAGTTGTTAAAAGTCATTTTATTCTATATTCAGGATCTTGTTTGTTAAAGATAAGTATTATATTTGTATCTGATGTGCAATGATTTTATTATTATGCCTATGATATTTATGCTTGTAAATGCATGTGTTGTGTGTGGATGGAGTTTATTTATGATGTGTGTTTTCATTATGCATCTACACACATATTTTAAATGTTATGAATTCATAATTTGGCTATGGGGTGAAATTTAGAAGCTCATATCTCGTTAATGTCACTTCCTATGGATCAGATTGAGTGAAGGGGACATTATATTTCCTGTCTGAGGCTTGGGACAGTTGGAGAGATGGTAATGAAATATTTGGGTTGAGAATGGGTTTTCTCTTGTAAACTAGGAAAAATGGGATGTTCCTAGGGAATTTTTTGGAGTCACTATGTTGGCCCACAAAGCATTTGGTAAGGCATTGTGCTATACCTCTAATGGTCAAATACAATTTTCTTTAGGATATAGATCATGGTTTTATTGGTGGAATTAACTATACCATTACCTTGTGGGTAATAGTTTATCACATTCCCATCCATTAATCCGACCAACAAAGGGGGGTATTTACGAATTATTGGTTTATAAATTTTGCTCCATGTGCCATAATATGAAATGTTTATGCAAATGCATAAATATAAAAGACAACACAATTTAAAACTCTATCCACACATACATCATTAATAAACAAACATATTTTAACATAGGAATAAATTAAAATCATTCCACATTCAAATACAAGAGAATACTTATCCGTTAACAAGAAGATCCAAACAATTGGTTGTGTAAGAGTGATTTTCCATCCATCCATAGGTATTAGATACAAATACCACCCATGATATGGGAAATGAGGCTAATGGGGCAAAGGAAACACCTACAAGATTTTCGGTCTCACCCCACAACCCATTTTCTCACATGCTTAGCCAAAATTCCCACCTCTAAGCACTTACAAGAATCTCACTTAGCCAACCCAGCCATGGCACTTTTCTCTATTGTGCCACACAACACAAGGAAGGAATTTCCCATCACTAATCCATAGTTCCCTCAGGATATCCATGTTATTTTTTCATAATTTAATTCATTGTGATCTAGGATCTTAATTGAAAGAACAACATGTACAACATATCAAGCATAAGAGATAAGAGACAAGAGACACAAAACATTTCACCGAGGAAAACCAAGAAGGTAAAAAACCCCGCAACTTCCTTAGAGATAGAATAAGCATCAATACAAGGATCACCATGATCAAACCCAAGAGATAGATATCTACAGTAGCATGCTCCTCCTCCACTTGTGCGGATCCTCCTCTTCTCTCACTAATGTAAAGTGAGTGAACAATAGAATGTGTAAAATGAGAGAGACAGACTCTCTATTTATACACTAACTTTCACTTGACCTTTACTCAACTAGGTCGGCCTCAACTTAACCACTTAACATAATGTTGACTGGGCCGACCCCCACTAGGGTGGTCTAATAACCCTTTGACCCACACAACTCATACAGGTCCAACCCCAACAAGGTGGTCTAATAACCCATCGAATATAAGTTGCGACACTTACAATAATACTTGCGACACTTGCAAGTACAACTGACGACACTTCCAATCGGAGGAATAATACATCCCCGTTGGGGATATAATAAAGTACAAATACATCAACACTCCATCTTAACTAGGAAGGTATTCTCTTGACACAAGTCATCAATACATATATGCACAAGCCTTCAATTCTGGAGCTGGATCATCATCACTGGATCACGGAGCATCATCGTCATTGCTGCTGCTATCTCAATCAATCTCCAATCTACTCGTCATAGGAAGTTATACAGAGCTAACCCTTTTTCATGCTGGATGTAGGCCTAGCCTCCATGTAGGTCTTCATCATCTCTACGAGAAAGCCATCAAGTAGGTACACCTCAGGACTGATTACACTACCTATGCAAAACCTGCAAGATCTCCCAAGACTGATTACACTGCCTCTGCAAAACCTGCAAGAGCATCTCAGGACTGATTATATGCCTATGCAAAACCTGTGTACCATACAGTCACCTCATCTTCTTCATATCACCACATATTCCATAGAGCACAACCCAAATGCACATCACATAGCACTTACATTCACCAGCATGGGAAGACACACTTCAACCATCCGTGAAAGGATCAACACTTATATCTACGCCATGGGAAGACACACTTCAACCATGTGAGAATGGAATCATAATTATGTCCATAGCCATGGGAAGACACACTTCAACCATGCTAGGAATGGCACAACACTTATATTGCATCCATGGGAAGACACACTTCAACCATGCTCGAATGGCACAACTCTTATATCATAGCCAAGGGAAGACACACTTCAACCATGCTTGAATGGCACAACTCTTATATCGCATCCATGGGAAGACACACTTCAACCATGCTCAAATGGCACAAATCTTATATCGCAGCCATGGGAAGACACACTTCAACCATGCTCGAATGGAACAACTCTTACATCAACGACCATGGGAAGACACACTTCAACCATGTTGGAATGGCCCCAGCCCTTATATCTGCACCATGGGAGGACACACCTACCACAGTGTGAGAATGGATCATGTGCATCTGTGTCTCCGGACTCATCACTTCCCCTAGGAAGGAATCTCGATCTGAAGTACACCAAGTCTCTCTCTAAAGTACTCAAACTTCACTCTGGCCAGCGGCTTGGTCAATACATTGGCTATCTGCTCATCCATCGCAACATACAAGATCTTCACTGCTCCTTTCTGCACCATATCCTTGATATAGTGATATTTGATCTCAATGTACTTCGACCTATCATGGAACATTGGGTTCACATACAAATTCAAAAAACTCTGGTTGTCACAGAAGATACAGGTAGCATCCAATGGGATATCAAATAAATCAAACAGTAGCTTCCTAAGCCATACTGGCTCACAACTAGCTGAACAAGCTACGACATACTTTGCTTCAGCTGTACTCAGTGCCACACAGGACTGCTTCCTTCTAAACCAAGAGATCATATCAGATCCCATACTGAAGCAGCACCCCGAAGTGCTCTTCCGATCAATGGAACTGCCTGCCCAATCAGAATCAACATAAACCTCCAGGCTAAACTTTTGATTCGCATCATACTTGATCCCATAATCAACCGTACCCTTTAGGTACCTCAGAATATGCTTTACAGCAACCAAGTGAACACTTTTGGGATCCGTCAGGAACTGCCTCAATGTGTTCACCGTAAAGAAAATATTTGGTCTCGTGTTCATCAGGTACATCAAGGACACAATCATCTGACGATACATCGTGGCATCAACCGACTCAGATGAAGCATCACACAACAGATTCAGGTTCGATGCCATAGGTGTGACCATGTCCTTGCAGTCCATCATCCCGAACTGCTTCAGGATCTCTACTGCATACTTCCCTTGTCCAAGGAAGATTCCATCTGCACTCTGCCACACCTCCATACCTAGAAAGTAATGCATTATACCCAAGTCCTTCATCATAGCATCATCTTGATGCATATCATCCATAGCATCATCCTGATACTCATCACACATGATCATCCTGATCATCGTCACTACATCATCCTGATGCATGTCATCCAGAGCATCGTCCTGATACTCATCACACATGATCATCCTGATCATCGTCACTGCATCTACCTGATGCATATACATATACATGATCCAACTTATCATACAAAGCATCCAACTGATGCATATCAATATACATGATCCAACTGATCATACAAAGAATCCAATTGATGCATATCAATATACATGATCCAACTGATCATACAAAGCATCCAACTGATGCATATCAATATACATGATCCAACTGATCATACAAAGCATCCAAATGATGCATATCCAAAGCAGTAATTGGAGCATCGTCCTGATGCTCATCACTCAGCACTTACATCCATAGCCAAGGGAAGGATCCTCCTCTCACCGTGCTTGGAATGGCTCCTGCAAATGTGTCCCATCACTTCTTCCTCGAAGTATCTTCAATAGATAGTTTTCTTTGAACTTTGTTGCTAGAACAAATGTTGTAGTCCTTCTTTTGTAGGTACATGGTCTTTCCTACAATACAAGTTCAATTGCATGATTAGAAACATCTTATATATTTCAGAACAAATTCTTACTCATAAAGACATATGTCATACAATCATGCAATTATCTTAGCCAATGTTTCAATACAACATTTATCCATATTCCGTAACTTTCTAGATGCCTTCCATCTCTACCAGAGCATTGTTAAGAGTGTGCAAAACTACCAACATGTCAGCAAAGAGGTTTCATTCTAGATAAGTAGCAATGGAATGTTGTACAGTACCATAGGCCACTTACCCATTACTTGCATATTAGTAGTATCTTGTTCATTAATACAACTTTTCTAATATGCATAATATTCATCCTAAATCATGAATGTACATGGCTGAACAACATCATTTAAGTAATCATATATATAACAATTCAAATACTTAGCTTTGTTTCGTTCTTGGGTGGACTCCCTCTCGATGTTTGCTTCCTTGCAGGAACTACTAGAGTGTGCTCCCTCTTGATCTTTGCTTCCTAGATTAACTGTCCTTGAACTTATATTCATCCTCGAACACTATGCATGCTTAAGTGTGCACTAGTGTCATCCTCAAGATCTCATACATGATCATACATCCATTAGTATAATCTCAATACTATCAAAACATTATGATCCTAAATAAACTTAACATGTATGGTCATGATTATTTCACACACAGGTAATAAGCGTTAGTATTTAAGGTTTCAGGGAGGACTTCTATTACTTATGCATATTCTTATTGACCATAGGACTCTTCTGGTTAGTCATATCATCAATCAAAGTAAGAAACATAATATGCGTAAACCCTTGATTACTTAAACTTCTAACTTCAAGAATAATCATTCATATAATAGTATAAGATCCTAACACAAGGTAGGATTCTAACTTGATATAGGAAAAACATACCCAGTTATCATGTTTGCTAGTTATGTCTAACATATCCAAACAATGTCTTCATGTTCTCTTCAATGACTTGTGCTTAGTAACCTGCATAACTCATAAGTTAACCATTGTAGAACCAAAATTACACATACCTCGTAAGTATAGCTTCTATAATGGATATGGATGAGTCTTTTTCTTCATGTCACCATGTTCATATGTTCTTGATCTAGAACTTGATTTGAACCTTTCATGTTAGCGGACAACATCATCCTCATACAATACCACAATGCATTAGTACAATCATAAGTGTCATACCCTAGTCAATGAATGTCTTCTATCATTCACATGCATTCATAATTTTACTAGTGTGATAAGACAAATCTAAAATCAATATTGTACTAACCTCAATAATATGAAGACAAACATATCATAACTTAATCATGAACAAATTTTGAAAACATACCTGTATTTCTTCAAGTCATACCTGTCGGGATTTCTTGTAGCCTTCTCATGTAAAGCCTCAGTCTCATCTCCCTCTGGAACTGGAACTTCTTCACTTATGCAGGTGTCCAATTCATTATCTTCTAGGATTAACCCAATCCACTTTGATTTGCTAAAAATGGATCTGGAGCTGGATTAGGGTTTGTCAGAGAAACCTTAAAAATTAAAATTTTGAATTTCAAACTTCCGAATGGATGGAAAGATGTGGCATGTTGAGCTGATCAAGCTGGTATACTTCAATTTTGAAAACTACAAAATTTGACCCCTCAAAATTGCCTTTGAAATTTCCTGATTCACTGGACAGGATCCCGAACTAGGGTTTGATAAAGCCCGGTCTTTTGCCCATCCAAAAGGTTCGATCTTATGTTCTAAAATTTAATTTTTCTGAGGAGCTTCCAGCCGTGGTCACAGATTTCAAAAATTCCAACTTTTGCAAAAGCCCTAATTTTCCATCTTTATGATCAAAATCCCGAACTAGGGTTTGATCAAGCCCGACCTTCTTCCCAACCGAAAAATTCGATATTTGTCTCTAAATTTTGATTTTGATGAGTAGCATTCATCCATGGTCTCCAATTCCAAGAATTTCAACTTTCTCTGAAACCCTAATTTCCCACAGTAGTGGCGATCCAAGAATGAAGGTGCTCAAAATCCAAATCTGTTTTGACAAAAATATGCACCTGATTGTTTCTGGTGTAACTCAGAATTTATGAATCCCCAGGGTCTGAAACTTTAGTCTATGGTATCCTAACCTGTCATCATTCCAAACCCATTGGTCTGACCTTAATTGGATTCTCTGATAGAGAGTTATTCCAAGTTTCGCAATGTGACCTGTTTATGGGATAAAAAAGGAGAGAGAACTTGTACGGCGTGCCACGTGTCATTGGTTCAATTTAGGCCTCTGAAAAACGTATCTATGAAAGTAAAGTCTGTGCCATACCTATCACTTTTTACAAAATTTCATTTAGATCTTCCTAGCCCAAGTTGTGACCTTTTTTCCTAGGTCACCTGTTTATGACTGAGATCTGGAAGAGGCAGAAACCCTAAATTGTAGTGATCATAAATCACAAAGTAGAGCGAATTAGAAGTTGTGCTTTGGACACAAGATACATGGGGATGTTATATACGACCTGTATAATTTTAAGAACTTGAAACGTCTCAAAAATAGATTTGTATCGAAAGTTCCACGATGACTGGTTTTTGCTATATCAAGCCCTAGCTTCCAATTTGTCGCAAGTGCAACAAGTCTCATAAATGCCATAGCATGCCTTCCTTCAGGCTAGCTCTGATACCATGTTAGTTTTTCAGAATTTAATTCATTCTGATCTAGGATATTAACTGAAAGAACAACATGTACAACATATCAAGCATAAGAGGCAAGAGACAAGAGACACAAAACATTTCACTGGGGAAAACCAAGAAGGTAAAAAACCCCGCAACTTCCTCAGAGATGAATAAGCATCAATACAAGGATCACCATGATCAAACCCAAGAGATATATATCTACAGCAACATGCTCCTCCTCCACTTGTGCGGATCCACCTCTTCTCTCACTAATGCAAAGTGAGTGTAAAATGAGAGAGACACACTCTCTATTTATACACTAACTTTCACTTGACCTTTACTCAACTAGGTCGGCCTCAACTTAACCACTTAACATAATGCTAACTGGTCCAACCCCCACTTGGGTGGTCTAATTACCCTTTGAACCACACAACTCATACAGGGCCGACCCCAACAAGGCGGTCTAATAACCCATCAAATATAAGTTGTGACACTTACAATAATACTTGCGACACTTGCAAGTACAACTTGCTGGTTGTGGAGCATGATCTCCAGATTCAGAGATATTATTATTCAGCTGTGTCCATACCCCAGGTTTGGTTATGATATCGGCACGATCCCTAGGGGGTCCGGGGGCTAGTGGGCCCCCGAAAAAGGGGGTTTGGGGGCGTAGCCCCCAAGGAAATATTTTAGGGTTGTTTTCGCCACTAGTTTTTGGGCCCATGGTTTTGGGTAACCCGTGGTATTTTCCCATTGTATTTCCCTTAGAAAATAAAGTCATTGTAACACAGCTAGGGTTGATGTATTAGGTTTTATGCATTGTTAAGATCTCTGAGATCAATAGAGATACTGTGAGACAATGAAGAGGAAGTGGAGCGGTTGTGCTATAGGTTGTATCCCTTCATTTTGCTGGATGGTATAATAATAAGGACTGGCAACTTCAGTGTGGACATAGCCCAAGTTGGGTGAACCATGATATATATGTGTTTCTCTTGTAATGTGTTTGTGTGATTATATTTGCATTTCTATTTATTGTTATTGCTCTGCGGTCCTCTTTTTATAACAATTGGTATCAGAGCCAAAGGTCTATTTGGTAGATAAACCCGCAGGAAGCTAGGGTTTCTGGTTCGAGTGGGAGCAATGGCAGAAGAAGGAAAGTTTAAGGTTGAGAAGTTTAATGGCCAAAACTTTCAGTTATGGAAGATGCAAATGGAGGACTATTTGTACCAGAAGGATCTATTCCTACCATTGGGAGGAAGAGCAAAGCAATCGGCAGCTATGAAGGATGAAGAATGGGAAGTTCTTGACAGAAAGGATTTGGTAACAATACGGCTGAACCTGGCTTCGTTGGTGGCTTTCAATATCTCAAAAAAATGACAACAGAGGGTTTGATGAGTGCATTGGGTAAGATGTATGAAAAAATCTCGGCCTCCAACAAAGTATTTCTAATGAAGTGTTTATTTAATATGAAGATGTTTGAAGGTGGATCTGTTACTAATCACTTAAATGAGTTTAATACGGTTACAAATCAACTAAGTTCTGTAAGTGTGAACTTTGATGATGAGGTTAGGGATCTTCTAATCTTATGTTCATTTCCAGAAAGCTGGAATAGCTTGGACATGGTTGTAAGTAACTCTTTGTTTGGTTCAAACACCTTGAAATTTGATGATGTTATTGGTGTTATTCTTAGTGAGGAAATGCGAAGAAAAAGCACAAGTGAGACATTAGGAAATGTGTTGACCATGGAGAGCAGGGGAAGACAAAAGGAGAGAGGAAAGAGCCAAGGTAATCATGGCAAGTCTAAAATGGGCAGATCCAAGTCCAGACTGGGAAAGATAGAGTGCTAGAACTGTGGAGAGAAAGGGAATATGAAGAAAGACTGCAGATCTCTAAAGAAGAAAGGAGATGCATAGAAGGAAACTACCCAGGAAGCAAATGTAGCAGGTGATGTGTTACAAGATGCTTTGATTCTTGCATTAGATAATACTAGTGATTATTGGGTAGTAGATTCAGGGGCTTCATGTCATCCTACACCCCATAGGAAATACTTTCATGATTATGTTCCAGGCGATTTTGGACATGTTTTATTGGGTGATGATGAGCCATGTAAAATTGTTGGAATGTGTAAGGTATGGATAAAATTTAAGAATGGAACTGATTGGATGTTGAAATATGTAAGCCATATTCCTTCTATGAAAAGAAATATGATCTCAATGGGGGAGTTGGGAGATGGCGGCTGTCTATCTACATTTGGAGAAAAGTGTTAAATTTTGAGCATTAATTCACAATACTCTAGGATCTTCACTGAGAGAATAACATATACAGTATATCAATGCATGATAATCACAATAAGAATGACAAGCATCACAAGAATCAAAAGCATGAGAGACAAGAGACACAGAGTTTCCGTGGGGAAAACCCTAAGGTGAAAAACCCCACAACTTCCTTAGAGATAGAGAGAGCAATGGCTCAACCAAAGTACAACCAAAATACACTGAGATAGTCTCCTAGTAGCAGATGATCCTCCTCCTCACTAGTGCACCACTTTCTGAGTGAGAGAGATATAATTTTCCGAATGAACTAAATAAAGATCACCTGATCTCTATTTATACTAACCTATTTTCCCAGTGACCTTATGGGACCGACTTCTCTAGCTAGGTACATCCACATTATAATATATATATTTCAGGGCCGACCCCACACATGGTGGTCTAATAACCCATCGGCAAGTACACACACTTGCGACACTTGTCAATCCACATGATGACACTTCCTTATAGAGGAATAACATATCTCTAATAAGGGTACAATAAATATATATGAAATACATAGATGAAATACATTCCGAAGTTACATATACATCAACACTCCCTCTTAACTAGGAAGGTATTTCTCAACACAGATCTTCTAGACAAGTCTTCTTCTCGGGATCATCGTCATCATCATCATCACTGCTGCTACTATCTCAACCAATCTCTGACTCTACTCATCATAGGAAGTTCTACAGAGCTAGTCCTTTTTCATACTAGATGTATGCCCACCACCTGCAGGTCTTCGTCATCTCTGGCCATACTGTGGAATCCTCAGGACTTATTATGTGCATCACAAAACCTTGAAAGAGCATCCCAGGCTGTTACGAGCACACGGCTCTACCTATAGGATCTCCTAGGGCCATATTATATGTGACCTCACCACAAAACCTCGCAAGATCATCCTAGGCTATTACGAGCATGCAGATCTACCTATAGGATCTCCCAGGGACAGATTATATGTGGTCACCACAAAACCTCGCAAGAGCATCCCAGGCTATTACGAGCACACAGCTCTACCTATAGGATCTCCCAGGGACAGATTATATGTGGTCATGGAAAAACCTCGCAAGTGTTGAATTTTCTGAATTTACTTCAATCTGATCTAGGATCTTAACTGAGAGAACAACATGTACAGCATATCGACAGCATATCAATCATGGAGACAATAATGCAAGCACACACAAGAGACACAAAGATTTACTTGGGGAAAACCATAAAGGTGAAAAACCCCAATAACTTCCTCAGAGATAGATAGAGAAATGATACAACCAACCAATAGAGATAGCCATAACCTAGCAGCAATCCTCCTCCTCCATAAGTGCGCCTCTCCTCCTTGAGAGCATGTGTGTGAAGTGAGTGAGTAAATAGAGTGCCTCCCGCACTCTATTTATACTTGACTTGACTTGCCTTTTTACCTAACTCATGTCGGCTCGAACTTAACCACATAACATAATGCTGAGTGGGCCGACCCCCAATAGGGTGGTCTAATAACCCTTTGACCCACATGGCCGACCCCCAATAGGGTGGTCTAATAACCCTTTGACCCACATGACTTATACAGGGCCGACCCCAAACAAGGTGGTCTAATAACCCATCAAGTATAAGTTACGACACTTACAATATAAATGACGACACTTCCTTATAGAGGAATAATACCATCTCTATAGGAATACAATATACATATATGTGAAATACATTCCGAAGTTACATATACATCAACACTCCCTCTTAACTAGGAAGGTATTTCTCAGCACAGTTCTTCTAGCACAAGTCATCTTCTCTGGATCATCGTCACTGGATAATCGTCATCGAGTCATCATCATCGTCACTGCTGCTGCTATCTCAATCAATCTCTGAATCTACTCGTCATAGGAAGTTCTACAGAGCCAGTCCTTTTTCATACTGGATGTAGGCCCACCACTTGCAGGTCTTCGTCATCACTGGCCATACTGTGGAATCCTCAGGACTTATTACGTGCGTCACAAAACCTCGAAAGAGCATCCCAGGATGTTACGGGTACACAACTCCGACCTGTAGGATCTCCCAGGGCGCTATTACATGTGACCCCACCACAAAACCTCGCAAGAGCATCTCAGGATGTTACGGGTACACAACTCCGACCTGAAATCTCCCAGGGCACAAATTACATGTGGTCCACCACAAAACCTCGCAAGAGCATCTCAGGATGTTACGGGTACACAACTCCGACCTGAAATCTCCCAGGGCAACGAATTACATGTGGTCATGGCAAAACCTCGCAAGAGCATCCCAGGACTGATTACGGGCACACAGCCCAACCTATCGGATCTCCCAGGGAAACGAATTACATGCCATAGGACAAAACCTCGCAAGAGCATCTGCCAGATATCCGAGGGCGCTATTATATTGCATAGGCAAAACCTCGAAAGACTATCTGCAGATCTCCCAGGGCAACGAATTACATGTCCTCCCAGAGCAAAACCTCGAAAGAGCATTTGCCAGATGTCCCAGGGCACCGAATTACATGCCATAGGCAAAACCTCGAAAGACCATCTGCAAATCTCCCAGGGCAACGAATTACATGCTCATCTGCACAACCTGATCCACGGCCATAGAGTATCAACCTGATACTCACCATACATCATCCTAATGTATCCATGATCATCCTGATCATCATCACTGCAACGTCCTGCTGCATGTCATCTGGAGCAACATCCTAAAGCTCGTCATCTATGATCATCCTGATCATCACTGCAACATCCTGCTGCATGATCCACCTGATCATCAATGCATCTACCTGATGCATACCAAGTATCATACATGATCCTCCTGATCATCAATGTATCCACCTGATACAAATACATGATACATATCATCATACATGATCCTCCTGATCATCAATGCATCTACCTGATGCATACCAAGTATCATACATGATCCTCCTGATCATCAATGTATCCACCTGATACAAATACATGATACATATCATCATACATGATCCTCCTGATCATCAATGCATCTACCTGATGCATACCAAGTATCTACCTGATACATATCATCATACATGATCCTCCTGATCATCAATGTATCCACCTGATACAAATACAAATACATGATACATATCACCATACATGATCCACCTGATCATACAATGTATCCACCTGATACATATACATATACATGGTCCAAGCATCCAACATGATGCATACATACATACATAAAATGATCCAACTGATCATATCCAAGCAGAAACTAGAACATCATCCTGATGCTCATCATCCAGCGCTTACATCCACAGCCATGTGAAGGATCCTCCTTCCAAAATGCTTGGAATGGCTTCAGCAAATGTGTCCATCACTTCTTCCTCGAAGTATCCTTGATCTGAAGCACGCCAAGCCTCTCTCTGAAGTACTCGAACTTCACCCTGGCTAGTGGCTTCATCAGCACATCTGCAATCTGCTCGTCCGTCGCAACATACAGGAGCTTCACAGCTCCTCTCTGCACCATATCCCTGATATAGTGATATTTGATCTCTATGTGTTTCGACCTGTCATGAAACACTGGGTTCTCGGACAGCTTCACACAACTCTGGTTATCACAGAAGATACCAGTAGCCTCCAACGGGAGATCAAATAACTCAGACAGTAGCTTCCGTAGCCATACTGCCTCACAACTAGCTGAACAGGCTGCAACATACTCTGCCTCAGCTGTACTCAGTGCTACGCAGGACTGCTTCCTGCTAAACCAAGAGATCACACCTGATCCCATACTGAAGCAGCACCCAGATGTGCTCTTCCTGTCTGCAGCACTGCCAGCCCAATCTGAATCAACATAACCTTCCAGGTTAAACTTTTGATTCGCCTCATACCTGAGCCCATAATCCACTGTACCCTTCAGGTACCTCAGAACATGCTTTACAGTAACCAGGTGAACACTTCTCGGATCCGTCAGGAACTGGCTCAATGTGTTCACAGCAAAGCAAATGTCTGGTCTCGTGTTCGTCAGGTACATCAAGGACCCAATCATCTGACGATACATAGAGACATCAACTGACTCAGATGAAGCATCACATAGAAGCTTCAGATTCGATGCCATAGGTGTGGCCATGGCCTTGCAATCCATCATCCCGAACCTCTTTGGGATCTCTACTGCATACTTCCCTTGTCCAAGGAAGATTCTATCTGCACTTTGCCACACCTCCATGCCAAAAACAAATAGTGCATCATCCCCAAGTTATTCATCTCGAACTCGGTAGTAAGCTTCCGCTGCGTGTCAGCAATCAATCTATCTTCACCATACCAAGTTCTGGGAGCTTGCTTCAAGCCATACAAGGCTTTCTTCAATCTGCATACATATGACTCCCTGTCAGGTCTTGGGACTGCATCCCAAACATCTTCTTCATGATCTACGGATCATGGCATTCCATTTCTTCATCCCAGATCCTGGGAACTTCAATATCTTCAATAGATATCTTTCTTGCTGGAACAAATGTTGTAGTCCTTTTGTAGGAGATGGCATATGATCTTTCCTACACAACAAGTTAAATTGCATGATTAGAAAACATCTTATAGTTTTCAGAACAAATTCTTACACATAAAGAAGTATGCCATACAGTCATGCAATTATCTTAGCCAATGCTTCAATACAACATTTATCCATATCCCGTAACTTTCTAGATGCCTTCCAATCTCTACCAGAACATTGTTAAGAGTGTGCACAACTCCCAACATGTCAGCAAAGAGGTTTCATTCTAGATAAGTAGCAATGGAATGTTGTACAGTGCCATAGGCTACTTACCCATGCATATTAGTAGTATACTGTTCATCAATGCAATTATTCTAATATGCATAATACACAACCTAATTCTAGGAACATCAGTATATACATTATTGAACAGTATTATTTAAGAAATGACAATTCAAATACTTATCTTTGTTTGTTCGTTGGGTGGACTCCCTCTGAGTCTTTGCTTCCTTGCAGGAGCTGCTGAAGTCCTAATCTGAGGTAGCTTCTTCTACACCTTTCTGTTGTGAAATGTAGAGAGATGATCAACTCCCTCTGAATATCTGCATCCTTGCAGAAACTACTGAAGTGTGCTCCTTTTCTTTCTTGCAGGAACAACTAGAGTGTGCTCCTTTGCTTTCTGGCAGGAGCAACTGGAGTGTGCTCCCTCTTGATCTTTGCTTCCTGAATTACCTGTTCTTGAACTCATATTCATCCTTGGTCCCTATGCATGCTTATTAGTATCATGAATGTGTTATCCTTGTGATCTCATATAAAATCATACATTCATTAGTATACTATTAAAACACAATAATCTCAAGCATGTATAGTCATGATCATTTCAAACAGAAATAATAAGCATGAGCATTCAAGGATTCTTATGGTTAGTCAAATCATAAGAAACATAACATGTCTAAACCTGTAATTACTCAAGCCTATGACTCTTCAGGTTAGTTGAATCATCAATCAAGATAAGATATAAAATGCATAAAACCTATGATTATTCAAGCCTATACTTTCATGATTCTTCTGGTTAGTCATATCATCAATTATAATAATATACATCCAACCATGATTATTCAAACCTATGACTTCATGAATAATTATTATCAACAACAGTATAAGATCCTAACACAAGGTAGGATTTTAGCTTGATATAGGAAAAACATACCTGGATTAGCATGCTAGTTATTTATGTCTAACATACCCGCATAATGTCTTCTGGTTCTCTTTAGTGACTTGTGCTAGTAACCTGCATGTCTCATAAGTTAACCATTATAAAACTAAGTTATACATACCTCGAGAATGGATCTTCTATGAGATCCATGGCAATGGATGAATCTTTGTGCTCATGATCATATGTTCTTGAACTAGAACATGATTTGTCTTCTTGGTGTACCTTTCATGTTAGTAGACAACATAAAACTCATACAACATCACAATGTGTTAGTACAAACATAAGTTTCATACTCCTAATAAATGAATGACTTCTATCATGCATTCATAATTTTATTAAGGTGATATGAGAAGTCTAAAATCAAGATTGTACTAACCGTGATAATATGAAGACAAGCATACCATAAACTTAATTATGAACAAATCTCAAAACATACCTCGATGAGTCATACCTGTCGAGATCACTTGTAATCTTTTTATGTAAGGCCTTAGCCTCATCTCCCTCTGAAACAGGAACTTCTTCACTTATGCAAGTGATTAACCCAATCCACTTGATTTGCAAGAACTGGACCTTGAGCTGGATATGGGTTTGTCAGAGAAACCCCAAAAATTCAAACTTTGAATTTCAAACTTCTGATAGGATAGAAATATGTGCCTTGATGAGCTGATCAAGTTGGTATATTCAGAATTTGAAAACTGCAAAGTTTCACTCCTCAATTTTGCCTTTGAAACTTCTAGATTCACTGGACGTGACCCTGAACTGGGGTTTGATGAAGCCCACTCTTTTGTCCCATCAAAATGTTTGATCCAAAGCTCTAAGCTTCTATTTTTCTGAGGAGCTTCCAGCCGTGGTCACAGATTTCAAAAATTCCCATTTTTACAGAAGCCCTAATTTTCCACTTTTCTGATCAAAGTCCCGAACTAGGGTCTAATCAAGCCCGGCCTTCTGCCCAACCAAAAATTCTGATATTGGTCTCTAAATTTCTATTTTGATGAGTAGCATCCAGCCGTGGTCTCCGATTACAAAAATTCCAACTTTCTCCAAAGCCCTAAATTCCGGAAGCCATGAATGAAGGTACCAAAAAATAATTCTGTTTTGACAGAAATATGTACCTGATTGTTTCTGGTGTAACTCCGAAATTTTTGATCCACAGGGTCTGAAAAAGTTTCCTGAGATAGCCTGACCTGTTATCTTTCCATCCTGACAGGTCTGACCTCAATTGGATTCTCTGAGAGAGAGATATGCCAAATGTCGCAACGTGACCTGTTTTGGGATAAAACAGGAGAGCAAACTTGTACGGAGTGCCACGTGTCACTGTTTTAACTTCAGCCTCTGAAAAAGTTTTCTGAGCTATCTCGGCCTGTTGCCTTTTCATCCTGACAGGTATGACCTCAATTGGACTCTCTGAGAGAGAGTTATGCCAAATGTCGCAACGTGACCTGTTTATGGGATAATACAGGAGAGCGAACTTGTACGGCGTGCCACGTGTCACTGGTTCGACTTCGGCCTCTGAAAACGTTTTCTGAGATAGTGCAGACTGTGTACTACCTGTCACTTTTTACGAAATTTCATTTGGAGCTTCCTAGCCCAAGATATGACCTTTTTCCCAAGGTCACCTGATTTTGACTCAGATCTGGAAGAGGCAGAAACCCTATATTGTACAGATCATAAATCACAAAGTACAACTAATTAGAGGTTGTCCTTTGGACACAAGATACCTGGAGATCTTAGCTTAGGCCTGTAACAATTTCAGATCCGAAAACTTCTCCAAAACGGATTTATAGCGAAAGTGCTACGATGACTGGTTTTTTCTATATCAAGCCCTAGCATCGTAAGTGCAACAAGTGTCATACATGCCATATCATGCCTTCTTTCAGGCTAGCTCTGATACCATGTTGAATTTTCTGAATTTACTTCAATCTGATCTAGGATCTTAACTGAGAGAACAACATGTACAGCATATCGACAGCATATCAATCATGGAGACAATAATGCAAGCACACACAAGAGACACAAAGATTTACTTGGGGAAAACCATAAAGGTGAAAAACCCCAATAACTTCCTCAGAGATAGATAGAGAAATGATACAACCAACCAATAGAGATAGCCATAACCTAGCAGCAATCCTCCTCCTCCATAAGTGCGCCTCTCCTCCTTGAGAGCATGTGTGTGAAGTGAGTGAGTAAATAGAGTGCCTCCCGCACTCTATTTATACTTGACTTGACTTGCCTTTTTACCTAACTCATGTCGGCTCGAACTTAACCACATAACATAATGCTGAGTGGGCCGACCCCCAATAGGGTGGTCTAATAACCCTTTGACCCACATGTCCGACCCCCAATAGGGTGGTCTAATAACCCTTTGACCCACATGACTTATACAGGGCCGACCCCAAACAAGGTGGTCTAATAACCCATCAAGTATAAGTTACGACACTTACAATATAAATGACGACACTTCCTTATAGAGGAATAATACCATCTCTATAGGAATACAATATACATATATGTGAAATACATTCCGAATTTACATATACATCAACAGCAAGAGCATCCCAGGACTCATTACGGGCACACAGCCCAACCTATCGGATATCCCAGGGACAGATATATGCCATAGGACAAAAACTCGAAAGAGCATCTGCCAGATATCCCAGGGCCAGATTATATACCATAGGCAAGACCTTGAAAGACTATCTGCAGATCTCCCAGGGCCAAATTATATGTCCTCCCAGAGCAAAACCTCGAAAGAGCATTTGCCAGATATCCCAGGGCCAAATTATATGCCATAGGAAAAACCTCGAAAGACTATCTGCAAATCTCCCATGGCCAAATTATATGCTCATCTGCACAACTTGATCCACGGCCATAGAGTATCAACCTGATACTCACCATACATCATCCTGATGTACACATGATCATCCTAATCATCATCACTGCAACATCCTGCTGCATGTCATCTGGAGCAACATCCTGAAGCTCGTCATCCGTGATCATCCTGATCATACAATGCATCTACCTGATGCATACCAAGTATCTACCTGATACATATCATCATACATGATCCACCTGATCATACAATGTATCCACCTGATACAAATACAAATTCATGATCCACCTGATCATACAATGTATCCACTTGATACATATACAGATACATGGTCCAAGCATCCAACATGATGCATATACAAAATACATACAAATGATCCTACTGATCATATCCAGCATCCAACATGCTGTGTACATACATATAAATGATCCAACTGATCATATCTAGCATCCAACATGATGCGTACATACATATAAATGACCCAACTGATCATATCCAGCATCCAACATGATGCATACATACATATAAATGATCCAACTGATCATACAAAGCAGAAACCAGAACATCATCCTAATGCTCATCATCCAGTGCTTACATCCATAGCCATGAGAAGGTCCCTCCTTCCAACATGCTTAGAATGGCTTCAGCAAATGTGTCCATCACTTCTTCCTCGAAGTGTCATCAATCCGAAGAACACCAAGCCTCTCTATGAAGTACTCAAACTTTACCCTGGCTAGTGGCTTCGTCAGCACATCTGCAATCTGCTCGTCCGTCGCAACATACAGGAGCTTCACAGCTCCTCTCTGCACCATATCCCTGATATAGTGATATTTGATCTGTATGTGTTTCGACCTGTCATGAAACACTGGATTCTCAGACAGCTTCACACAACTCTGGTTATCACAAAAGATACCAATAGCATCCAAAGGGAGATCAAATAACTCAGACAGTAGCTTCCGTAGCCATACTGCCTCACAACTAGCTGAACAGGTTGCAACATACTCTGCCTCAGCTGTACTCAGTGCTACGCAGGACTGCTTCCTGCTAAACCAAGAGATCACACCTGATCCCATACTGAAGCAGCACCCAGATGTGCTCTTCCTATCTGCAGCACTGCCAGCCCAATCTGAATCAACATAACCCTACAGGTTAAACTTTTGATTCGCTTCATACTTGAGCCCATAATCCACTGTACCCTTCAGGTACCTCAGAACATGCTTTACAACAACCAGATGAACACTCCTCGGATCTGTCAGGAACTGACTCAATGTGTTCACTACAAAGCAAATATATGGTCTCGTGTTCATCAGGTACATCAAGGACCCAATCATCTGACGATACATAGAGACATCAACCGGCTCAGATGAAGCATCACATAGAAGCTTCAGATTCGATGCCATAGGTGTGGCCATGGCCTTGCAATCCATCATCTCGAATCTCTTCAGGATATCTACTGTGTACTTCCCTTGACCAAGGAAGATCCCACCTGCACTTTGCCACACCTCCATACCTAGGAAATAATGCATCATTCCCAAAGTTCTTCATATCAAATTCGGCAGCAAGCTTCCTCTTTGTATCACACCAAGTTCTGGGAGCTTGCTACAAGCCATACAAGGCTTTCTTCAATCTGCACACATGTGACTCCCTGTCAGTTCTTGGGACTGCATCCCAAACATCTTCTTCATGATTGATGGATCATGGCATTCCATTTATTCATCCCAGATCCTGGGAACTTCAATATCTCAAATAGATATCTTTGTTGCTGGAACAAATGTTGTAGTCCTTTTGTAGGTGAAGATATACGGTCTTTCCTACAAAACAAGTTAAATTGCATGATTAGAAACATCTCATAATTTTCAAAACAAATTCTTTACACATAAAGAAATATGTCATGTAGTCATGCAGTTATCTTAGCCAATGCTTCAATACAACATTTATCCATGTTCCACAACTTTCTAGATGCCTTCCAGTCTCTACCAGAACATTGTCAAGAGTTTGCACTACTCCCAACATGTCAGCAAAGAGGTTTCATTCTAGATAAGTAGCACTGGAATGTTGTACAGTGCCATAGGCCACTTACCCATCACATGCATATTAGTAGTATACTATTCATTAATGTAATCATTCTAATATGCACAATACATCTCCTAAGTCTAGGAACATAAGCATAATATTATTTAAACAAACAAAATAGGCAAGAAATGATAATTGAAATACTTATCTTTGTTTGTTTGTTGGGTGGACTCCCTTTGAGTCTTTGCTTCCTGACAGGAGCTGCTGAAGTAGCTTCTTCTACACCTTTCTGTTGTGGAATGTAGGAAGATGGTCAAATCCCTCTGAAAATCTGCATCCGTACAGGAGCTACTGGAGTGTGCTCCCTCTTGATCTTTGCTTCCTAGATTACCTGTCCTTGAACTTATATTCATCCTTGCTGACATCAATCTTCTTGAACCTTGGAAAGTATATTCTGTAAGCCTTCGAGCTTTCACTGTAACCCACAAAGATACCCTTCTTTCCTGAAGAATCTAGTTTAGTCCTGTTTTCCTTTGGGACATGAGTGTATACTGGACAACCAAATATTCTGAGATGGCTGACTTTAGGTTTCTTACCAGAAAAGACCTCTTTTGGTGTCTTGTTGTCCAATATCTTGTGGGGTGTTCTGTTCTGCACATATACAGCTGTTCTAGCTGCTTCTGCCCATAGATGCATAGGTAGATCCTGGTCATGCAGCATTGCCCTTGCTGCTTCCATGATAGTTATGTTCTTCCTTTCTGCAACTCCATTTTGTTGAGGATTATAAGGAGCAATCAACTCCCTCTTAATCCCTGAATCACTACAAAGCTTCTTGAAGTCTCCTGAGGTGAATTCTCCACCATTATCGGATCTGAATGTTTTGATCTTCTTGTCAGTTTGATTCTCCATCAAGGTTTTGAATTCCTTGAACTTATCAAACACCTCATATTTGTTCTTCAAGAAGTATACCCAAGTCTTCCTGGAGAAGTCATCAATAAATGAGACATAGTAAACATATCCACTAAGAGAACTGGATGACATAGGACCACATACATCTAAGTGGATGATTTCTAGGATATCTTTGGCCTTGCTTTCACTGCTTGGGAAAGCCTTCTTAATGTTATTACCTTTTGCACATCCTTTACAAACACCTTCATGTTTGGTCTTGATTTCAGGAAGACCTTCTACAGCCTTGCTTGCAATTGGAAGTTCCCTATAGTGCATATGAGCAAGTATTCTATGCCAAAGTTCACTTGGCTCCATGGATTCATGCACCATGGCATGTTCAGGTTGTCCCATCAATTTATACAATCCTCCCTCTTGCTCTCCAATCACTACTGCATCATCTATGGTATTTCCCTTTGGCCACATTAGGACTTGGCCATCCACAAATGCAACCCTCATACCTTTTGCATCCAATGCAGAGATGGAGAGTAAGTTCTTCTTGAGCCAAGGTACATAAAGGACTTCCTTCATCTTCAAAGATTTTCCAGAATCTAGGTTGTAGGAGGCTTCACCACTTCCTTTGATGGGGAATTGATAATCATCCCCAAGTTTCACCTTATGGGGTGATTCATGTTCAGATAGATTCACAAAAGATTCCTTAAACCCAGTCATGTGTTTGGAAGCCCCACTATCAATCAACCAATCATTACAACCATGGGAGATAGTACCTGTGAGAGCAGAGATTACAACATACTCTTCTTCACTTGATGAGTCATCATCACTTTCTATCCTAGCCTTCTTCTTCGGAGGTTCATCATCCTCGGCAGCATGAGCATGGAACTTTATTTTGCTTCCCTTCTTCTTCTTGCTGAAGTTGTTGTTATTATCCCTTTTGTTCTTGGGACAATCTGAAGCAAAGTGACCCTTCTCATTGCATGTGAAGCATCTTAGATCCTTCTTATTCTTTTGATAGGATCTTTTGTAGCGAAAGTGCTCCTTCTTGGGCTTTCTTATTTTGGTGTGAGTTGCGAGAGCTTGATCTTCACCTCCCATCTTTTCCTCACAAGCTACAAGTCTAGCTTCTTCTGGAGAGCATTCCTCCCATAGTTTACTAAAAGAGATCAATTTATTTCTTGCATAGATTCCTTGAATAAAAGAGTCCCATGACCTAGGTAGGCCATTCAGGGTGGTCATAACAACTTCACCATTGTCCACTACTTCATCCATAGCTTCAAGTTGCTCCTTGATCTGAGAGACCTTGGAGAAGTAAGATTGAATGGTTTCTCCATTCAACATATTGACCCCTTTCAATTGATTCCGTAGAGTCATCTTCCGATTTATGTTCTTCCCTTCAAGTAGCTTGGTCAAAGAGTCAAACATCTCCTTGGGTGTCTTTAGAGAAGACACATGGGGTATGAGATGGTCTTTGATAGAGTCAGCAATGATTCTATTTTCCTTGACCAAGTTCTTCTTATGCAATACCTTGGCCTCTTCATCCTCTGGGATAGGGATGTCTTCTTTTATATATGAGTCCAACTCATTCTCTTCCAGGATTAACCCAATCCTATACTTCCAAGCTCGGAATTTATCATCCCCTTCAAGCTTATCCTCAAGCTTGGTGTGGTGAGACATCTTAAAGAGTACTTCAAATGGAAATAGAAAAGATTTAGGTCTTACCACTTGAAATGCTGAAAATTGGATCTGGTCCCGGATTAGGGTTTGTCGAAAAAACCCTAAAAATTTAAAATGTGAATTTCAATTTTCTGAAAGGATAGAAAGATGCGCTTTGATGAGCTGATCAGCCTAGTGCATTCAGAATTTGAGATCAGCAAAGTTTTACCCTTTAGATTTGCCTTTTTGTCCTCGAGGGTTCGCTAGGGAGAGCTCTGAATTAGGGTTTGAGTTTCCCGGAGATCTACCCAGCCAAAAATCTCGATCCGAAGCTCTAAACTTCGATTTTTGCAAGGAGCTTCCAGCTATGTCTTCCGATTTCAGAAATTCCTATTTTTGTGGAAACCCTAATTTTTAGGGCCAAATTTGAAACTGCTCGGAATTGAATTCTGATTGGACAGATAGATGTGCCTTGATTAGTAGAGTCAATCTACTATACTGTTTTTCCAAAATCTGTGGAGAGAAACGCAATAAACAAGAAACTCAAGTTTTCGTCACTTCAAAATGTCTTCTTCTCAGGTTAGCTCTGATACCATGTTAAATTTTGAGCATTGATTCACAATACTCTAGGATCTTCACTGAGAGAATAACATATACAGTATATCAATGCATGACAATCACAATAAGCATCACAAGAATCAAAAGCATGAGAGACAAGAGACACAGAGTTTCCATGGGGAAAACCCTAAGGTGAAAAACCCCACAACTTCCTCAGAGATAGAGAGAGCAATGGCTCAACCAAAGTACAACCAAAATACACTGAGATAGTCTCCTAGTAGCAGATTATCCTCCTCCTCACTAGTGCACCACTTTCTGAGTGAGAGAGATATACTTTTCCGAATGAACTAAATAGAGATCACCTGATCTCTATTTATACTAACCTGTTTTCCCAGTGACCTTATGGGGCCGACTTGTCTAGCTAGGTACATCCACATTATAATATATATATTTCAAGGCCGACCCCACAGATGGTGGTCTAATAACCCATCGGAAAGTACACACACTTGTGACACTTGTCAATCCACATGACGACACTTCCTTATAGAGGAATAACACATCTCTAATAAGGGTATAATAAATATATATGAAATACATAGATGAAATACATTCCAAAGTTACATATACATCAACAAAAAGTGGTGGAAGATCACTAAAGGATCAATGGTGATAGCAAAAGGAGACAAGGTAGGTACGTTGTATTTATGTCCTCATAATACTGACAATTCTATCTCTTTAGCTTCCACAGGAACAGATACAACATTGTGGCATCATAGGCTTGGCCACATGAATGAGAAGGGGATGCAGATTCTCCACTTAAGGAAGTTGCTGCCATATTTGAAGCAGGTAAGTTTGGAATCCTGTGAAAACTATGTTTATGGAAAACATAAGAGAGTCAGATTTCTCAGGGTTGGGAAACAAAAGAAGAATGAAAAGTTAGAGCTGATGCATACTGATGTATGGGGACTAACTCAGCTACAATCTCTTGGTGGCTCTCATTATTATGTTACATTTATTGATGATGCAACTAGGAAAAGTTGGGTTTATTGCATTAGACAGAATGTTAAATTTTGAGCATTAATTCACAATACTCTAGGATCTTTGGTGAGAGAATAGCATATACAGTATATCAATGCATGAGAATCACAATATGACAAGCATCACAAGAATCAAAAGCATAAGAGACAAGAGACACAGAGTTTCCGTGGGGAAAACCCTAAGGTGAAAAACCCCACAACTTCCTCAGAGATAGAGAGAGCAATGGCTCAACCAAAGTACAACCAAATAACACTGAGATAGTCTCCTAGTAGCAGATGATCCTCCTCCTCACTAGTGCACCACTTTCTGAGTGAGAGTGAGTTGCTTTTTCGAATGAGTAAAATAGAGATCTCCGATCTCTATTTATACTAACCTTTTTGCCCAGTGACCTTATGGGGCCGGCTTGTCTATCTAGATACATCCACATTATATTATATATAATTCAGGGCCGACCCCACATGGTGGTCTAATAACCCATCGGCAAGTACACACACTTGCGACGCTTGTCAATCCACATGACGACACTTCCTTATAGAGGAATAACACATCTCTTATAAGGATACAATAAATATATATATAATACACAGATGAAATACATTCCGAAGTTACATATACATCAACACAGAAATCTGATGTGTTTGCTACTTTTAAGAAGTGGAAAGATTTGGTTGAGAATGAGACAGGAAAAAGGTTGAAGTGTCTCAGATATGATAATGGAGGTGAGTACTGCGGCAAGGAGTTTGATAGTTACTGTTCATACCATGGGATTCATAGAGAGAAGACAGTCCCAGGAACACCACAAGAAAATGGTGTTTCAGAAAGGATGAATAGAACGATCATGGAGCATGCAAGGTGTATGAGATTGCATGTAGGGTTTCCCTTACAGTTTTGGGCGGATGATGTAAATACTGTTGTTTATTTAATAAACAGAGGACCTTCAAGTGCTTTGGATGGTGGTATTCTAGAGGAGGCATGGACAGATAAAAAGGTAAACTACTCATTTCTTAGAACATTTGGTTGTGAAGCATTTGTCCATATTGATAAAGATAATAGATCAAAGCTTGAAGCTAAATCCAAGAAATGTACCTTTATTGGATATGGGGTTGATGATTTTGGTTATTGCTTATGGGATTATGAAAATAACAAAATCATTAGGAGTAGAGATGTGATATTCAATGAAAAGGTCATGTATAAAGATCAATTGCAGGGAAAGAAACACGAAAAGGAAAACATAGAGTATGCAGTGCTTGATGAAATTAAAGAAAATGAAGTTCCGAAGGTGCTAGAAAATCAAGAACAACAGCAAGTACCTAAAACTCCTGCAACTACAAGAAGATCTATTAGGTTAAGTAGAATCCCTGAACGATACTCTCCTTCAATGTATTATTTATTGATGACTGATGCTGGTGAACCAGAGTGTTATGAAGAAGCAATGCAGGTGGAAACTAGAAAGAAGTGGGAGCAAGGCATGAATGAGGAGATGGACTCATTGGTAGCAAACTAGACTTGGGATTTGGTTCATTTGTCTGTTGGTAAAAGAGCATTGCAGAACAAATGGATTTACAGGTTGAAGGAAGAAGAAGGAGGTAATAAGTGGTACAAGGCGAGACTTGTAGTAAAGGGGTTTGCACAAAAGAAAGGTATAGATTTTAATGAAATATTTTCTCCTGTTGTTAAGATAACTTCAATTAGGACTATTTTAAGTCTAGTGGCGGTAAAAGATTTGCATCTTAAACAGTTATATGTAAAAACAAACTTTCTCCATGGGGATTTGGAGGAAAAGATATATATGCAGCAGCCATAAGGCTATGAGGTCAAAGGGAACGAGTATTTGGTATGCAGGTTGAAGAAGAGCTTGTATGGTTTGAAGCAAGCTCCAAGGTAGTGGTATTTAAAATTTGATAGGTTTATGAAAGATATATTTGTTATCGGACAATCCACTCGAGCGGACGCAAGCCAGATCTCCCTAGCTCAAAGTGATTCTAGAACAAATAGAACAGACTACCAATGAATTTCCTAGATCTACTTAAGGATTGAGTACTAGATGTCTTACCTTTTCACTATGCAATCCTTTATCCTGAATGTTACTCCATGTCTCACGGTTTTCAGATCCAAGCTGCAAGACCTGTCAAGACAAGAAACAAGAGAAACCAGTAAAAGACATCTATACACTAAGAGATTTAAGTAAACAGTTAAGTAAGTAAACTACTCAATATCATTACACACATGAACAATATTGGTGGAAAGCATTTTTATTACTACAAATAGAGGAGTACATGATAGAGATATAGAACCACAACCAAGGCTTAACGTTGTAGCCCTTCTCCGACAAAGACGATTTCCATATCCTTCCAAGGAAGTATGAGTTCTCCAATAGGTGAGTGGAGATGTTCTAAGAGTGATTTCACCAACATGTGGATACCATAGTCTTCCTCCCTTTGGGATGGGAGTGAGCTTCGCTTATATAGGACTAAATGGATAGGGTACGGATAGGATAGGTTGAGAGATGGTATGAGAGGCTTAAGGGATCTCTCCAAAGGTCTAGGAACCGAGTGCCAACTCTTCCAAGAGGTCAGTGATAGGGTCCCAAGTCAGCAAGCTTCGATATGGACCTCGAAGAAGCTATTTTTTCCACTTAACCGGACTTCGTCGCACCCTGTAATGGAGCAAGGTACGACGTCGCATGTTGCTAGTGTGAAACCTGTGATGACCCTTAAAAAATGAGCACAATTGGGTACAAATCCTCCCAGGATGATTACTTAGTCCAAGTATCTTCAGGGGTGTATATACTGAATCTTATGATGAGTAGATTTTAGGTGTAACAGAATGCCCCCCAAAGCATGAAGCTGTTGAAGATAGACAGGTGAAGTGCTTTGATAGAAGTAATGGCAATAGACTCGTCGGATGAAGGACACTACTGCAGTACAAATGACTATGAACTGACAATCTCATATGAAGTACAACATGCCTGCCGACCAATACATTGCAGATCCATGGTAGTAATGACCGAATGAACACAATCATGCCTACTAGACACAAGCGTAGATCCATGATGAGATGATAACACAACCACGACCAATACAAAAGTGGATCCGTGTGATATAACTCAATACAAACTCCATCGCAACCCGGGTAAAACATGACTCCCCAGGGTCTTCAAGCTGAAACCGCAATGATGCGAACCTATCCATGTGATTACAAATGTCTTGACGTCGAACATGGTAGAAACCACTTGATTACTGGCCATTGATGTAAACCATTAACAAGTGCAAGGGAGATCACCATTGATGTCAATGATTCCCAAGGTATCACAGTACATATCATCAAGCACGAATAAATGAGTTGAAGTCGAACGCGAGATGAAATATTTCAATCAAGAGTTAATGATGTAAACTCATTATGAAAGCGAGGTAACCTGCCATTGAGGCATGCAGGGCCAAGGTACTTGATTGGTTTCTAGATTCGATCCTCGGATGATGAGTTGAGGTCGACAAGGACGAATCTATTGAAGGAGGTCCATGATGAGTCCCCCATCAATCGACACGAAACACGACAAAAGATGTGTAGAGTGGATTGGATAGTACAGCAACATGTGAGATTGACACAAAGTAAACCGACATGGTGACGGGTACACTTGACTACAGATGACAAATGATAGATGTGTTCTTGAACATGGGAATGGCATGACTTGGCAGTATTGACACAATGAGTACGACGCAAGATTCTAATGCAGCCGATGATGGGAGCTTTCTTTGAATGACTCAAAGGAGTAACAGGTCTCAGAAAGTAAGTGGGGACTCATAGACAAATGGATGACCCAAGTGCTGTATTCAAATGCAGATGAGTGCCATGTTCGAGAATGACTACATACTACCACTAATAAGGTATGTAACACAAATAATTTCCTTTTTCCCCATCATGAATGATGAGTGCCTCATGTGTTTTTTACGAGCTTGATGAGGGTAACCAGATGCTCAGTATAGCTCATCTCATAGATGAGTCCAATCCCAAATATTTTCCAAACCTGGGACAGGAGGGGTTCATCCCATGATGGGCCCTTCAATGTGAAAATTTTAACGAGTCCATAGAAGGTAAACTCAGTCGTCATTTCATGTTTAGAGAGTCTGAAAAGAACTAAAGAAGACTCCAACGGTCCCTTTTCGTAAAGTTAGCCTCGTCGCCCGAAAAAGGGTAAAACAATGTGGGAGAGGACTCTTCCAGTCATGATTGGCTGGAGTATTCCTTTTTCGTAATTAGTGCCTCCTAGTCCGAAAAAGGGGTAAATTATCACCAGGAAGAAGACCATTCAAATACTTTAACAAGCATGAACATGACAAGTTTGCTTGGCAATCTTTTCATTTTTCGAGATCCTGAAAAGAGCTTAACGGTAGACTTCGGGGGGTGTCCTTTTCCATGGAAGTTTAACAAGCCAGGAAAAGTGATAAATCATAACTCGGTACTTATTCTCATAGTTTCGTGAGTAGGAGAACAAACGAAGAGTAAACTCATCATCACGTAATAATTACAGACTAACCGTTTCAAAAATAATGACAAAACATTCAAGGGAGTGTTCATAACTGTGATGACCATTGTGATATGAGAAACGACACAAAAGACCACTTACAACTCCTGCACACTAGAGAATGTGTCAAATAGCCTCAAATATGACAAAAATGGTCAAAAACTATCATAAATGGCCCAAGAGCATCAAAATATTTGAAAAGGAATATTCCATTCTATTTATAAATAGAAAAATGGGCCAAAATAGATTTCATTGTTTCACCTGCCAATTTGGGAGGAGAAGTACCAATTAGGGGCCAAAACTTCCTTTGCCGATTCTGGGAGCTACGATCCGCCATTTCACCAACCATCCAAATCAAGTAGGCCTAAACTTCATCCAGCAACTTTCTAGTGGATTAGATTTTGTTTTTAGGTTCATTTTTTGGATTTTTTTATGAATTTATGGAGGGCTACTGTGCTCTCGGCTCATCGTAGTTGGCCCTTTCAGGACCTACGACGAGACCGATTTGTCGCAAGCCTCGAATGGGTGAGGTGCGACGACATCACACTGTACGTAAACGTACAGTGTGACGGTGGAGTTGCAAATTCCAAACATAAAAAAGAATCCAAAAAATGGACTTGTGAAGGTTGAAGTAGGACCTAACAGTGTTTAAATGCCCTTTTTGGCAGGTTGCTTGCTAGCCAACACAGTTTTAGAGTGGCGAGAACGAGAACATGAGATAGAAGATGAACAAGCTGCCAACGATCCATAATGCGTGGATGCCTTGAGGAACTGTGGTTTGCTCAAGTTCTTTGAGATTCAGGGGATGAGATCCCAAATCCCATTGCTATCACACATGCTCCAGAGTTGGGCTACGACCCAATAGTATTTCATGATTGGTGAGCACATCCTCACAATAGATGTTGAGGACATCTATTTTCTCACAGGTCTATCCCGGAGAGGGGAACCTGTGCATCTTACTGGAACACGAGCCAGTGACCGCATAGTTGACGACATGGTGTCACAACATTGTATCGCTACTTCTCGACCTTCCAGTGGGAAGATTCTTATCAGGGATGTGGTGAGCCACCCACTGCATACCATATTGCTTACTATTACTAGAGCGGTGGGTAGCCAAGCCCCACACACAATTACTCGGACCAAGATGCTTTATGTGGAGGATTGCATGTCCCCCATGGTTTTCAACTGGTGTGAGAGTCTCCTCGCAAACCTCCGAGCTCAGCTGACCAAGTGTCAGTGGGGAGAGCTCAAGCAGTTTGCTTATGGGTCGATCATGGTATCGTTGCTCTTGGAGCAGATTCCTCTCCTACGCCCACAGGTGGTATTAGATGATAGGGAGCCTAGAGATCCCCACATGCTCAGATGGAATGAGGTCATGACTTGTCATGGTGGAGGACCTATCATCAGTTTTGGTCCCGAGTTCTTCAGCTGGATGGAAGGCCAGTTACTCATGGTTGAGGACTTCCCATACAGTGGTACGGATTTCAGAGAGGATCCCGACTTGGTGCTTCTCGAGGGTGCAGCATGGGCTGACATAGGTGAGAACAAAACCCTTATACTTTTAATTTTGTATATTTGTCATTTTTTCAATGCAATGCTGACAAGTATATAATATGTGTGTGCAGATGTGGGGCCTGTACGGCTAGTAGGAATTTCTCTCTTGGCGAGGAGAGACAGAGGTGGGGAAGCAGTTGTGCCCCTAGGTGCTCATGCTACCATCAAGGAGATGGAGGAGGTATACAGGAACTTGTCCCAGCTGACAATGGAGGTTCCTAAGCTAGCGATAGATGACCTGTCGAGACCTATGCAGAGGTTTGGGGTTAGAGCATCTGTACGCTTCAATGCCCTACTCCACAAGGTGGTGAGGACCATGGATTGCTTCCTCACTCAGCGGCAGCATGCTGTCTGTGCTAGGGGTGTTGTACGGGTCAGGCATCAGGCCTCATGACACTATTATACTTGTACTAAGAGCTTAGAGGCCTCATATTTTGTACTATTAAAAGCTATGATGCTTCAGATTTTGTAGAGACTCACTGAAAGCCATCGTGCTTCAGGTTTTTTATTGGCACTACTTTTTGAGCGATATATATATATAGAAATTATCGACGATTTATACATTATGTGTTTTAAAATGATGAGTGATGTGATCTTGTTTACATGTTTGCTTTTATACATTACATTATTTACATGTTGTGAATGCTTTTACATATTATAAATATTATGTGTGTGTGATGTACCAATCCAAAATGAAGTTGGCCATCGAGTCAACAACTGTGTTTAACTCTCGTGGAATGTACAGGTATTGAATGGATTCAAATGACCTTTCTAGGAGACGTACTCATTTGAAGAGACAGAGTAAGGTGGGATCACGGATGGTGTAAACCCGGTTAGGATGGGAAACCACTAATTGAGAATCCATGTAGATGACAATGTGGTCCATACCCAAGGAAATGGCATTAGCTAGGGTTTTGATTACTGCCTGATACTCTGTGGCATTGTTAGTTGCAAACCCTAGGCAACTTCCTCTTGAGCTAATGATCTCACCTGTTGGGGAATATAGTACCCAGGCTACCGAAGCAAGGTTACGGGTATGCCGGCTAGCGCCGCCTGTGAATCCATAGCACGTTGCCATCTGCACACGCAGACAAAACATGGTATAAGGAGCAAAAAACAAGACCTAAAGACACTAAAAAAAAAGAGAGTCACAGCACACATAAAAACACAAAAAACACGCCATGTACAATATATACAAGAAAGTCTAAGCGTGATGAATTTATGTGTAGTATCCCTTCAGGTAAAGCCCATTGCGGGGTTCACCCAAAGAGATTCCGTCATAGTCTTCAATCTCATAATCTCCCTTCTCCAAAACACATTTAACTATGTAAGGTCCATGCCACATGGATTCGAACTTTCCTGCTCCTAGTTTATCATGCTTTTGTTCATAAGTGAGGACCAGCTCACCCTCGTTAAAGATATGAGGTTCAACTGACTTGTCGTATTGGGATTTGATGCGTTTCTTGTGTGCTTCATTAGCAAGAGCGGCATCTCGGCGAGACTCATCAAGTTTTGCTAAGTGCAAGAGGCGTTCTTCCTCAGCAGTAGTATTAAGAAGAAGTTCGACAGCGAGTTGTAGAGATGGAATTTTGCACTCTATAGGTAGGACAGCCTCCAATCCATATACCAATTGGAAGGGAGTGAATCCTGTGGTGGTTTTGACGAAAGTTCAATAGGCCCATAACGCTGAGAAGAGCATGTTGTACCAATTGGACTTATGTGTCCCTACCATCATTTGGACCATAGTTTTCAAGACCTTGTTAATGGCCTTGACCTGTCCATTGGACTGCGGGTAGTAGGGTGTTGATTTTTCATGGAGAAAACCCAACCTATCGCTCAGTTCATCGACCATATGGTTTTGAAAATGGGAACCAAGATCGGTAACAATTGCCTGAGGAACTCCGAACCTCGCTATTACATGATTGAACATGAAGAGTGCGGCGGTTTTGCCGTCATTCTGGTATGTAGGCATAACTTCGTCCCACTTTGTAAAGTAATCCACAGCTACAATGATGTAACTATGCCCCCTGGCCGAGGTAGGCTTACAATGCATAAAGTCGATGCCCCATTTTGCGAAGGGGCCCACGGCAATAACCAGATGTAACGGGGCAGGATGGGTGCACTTCTTCATATGGAAGTGTTGGAAAGGAGGACATTTTTTTATGGCCTCAATACAATATTTGAAGATAGTAGGCCAAAAATATCCTGCGTGCAAAATCTTCTAGGCTGTAGCCATCCCAGAGAGGTGACTGCCACATGCCCCAGCATGACAGTCATTCAGAACACGTTCAGCCTCATCATGAGTGAGAGAACGTTGAAGAATTGAATCAATGCCATGGCGATACAAAGTATCATTGATGATTAAATAATACTTTGCATGGTTATGTATCTTACGACGGTCATCGTGAGAGAGTTGAGGGTTGAAGCGTTGGGTTTGAAAATACAATAAGATATCTCCATACCATGGATCAGTCATACTGATGAGAAATAATGATTCGTCTGGAAAGGAGTCATTGTGCTCAACTTCTACATCAGGACGGGAAAGGTCACAAATGAGCTCGACAAACACCAAAGACTTCTTAGACTTATCTTTCTCGAAAAGAAGATCAAATTCTTGCAGTATCAAGATCCAGCGTGAATACTTTCCCCCAAGCACCTGACGTGTCAGTATGTGGTACATGGGGTTCGAGTCGGTGATGATGGTGGTGGTGTGGAGCAAGATATAGTGCCAGAACTTCTGGACAACGATGACCGTTGTGAATGCGAGTTTTTTGACATGTGAATATCTAGTTTCAGCGTCAGCAAGACCCTTACTTGCATAGTATATTACATGTTCCTGGGCGTTTTGATCCTCCTGTACCAAAATCATGGCGATAGTGGTAGCAGAAGCGGCAAGATATAAGATGTAATCTTGATAATAATTAGGCGGTTGGAGCACAGGGGCATGCGAGATACTGTCGAAGGATTTTTGAGCTTGGTCCTCCTAAATGAACAGGACATCCTTCTTGAGCAGTCTCATATACCACTAAGTCTTCTCCGTGAAATTGCAAACAAAACGTCTTAAATAAGTCACCTTCCCTTGGAGACTTTGAAGTTCCATCACATCAGTTGGGGGTGGTAGGTTGATGATGGCCTCCACCTTTAAGGGATCAATACGGATCCCATCCTTCGAAACGATAAATCCTAAGAGGCATCCAGACTCAATGCAAAAGATACACTTATGAGGATTCAAACGGATATTGTACCGGCTGCATCTGAGGAAAATGGCCATCAGATGATCAATGTGGAACTCACGTTGCTTTGAATGAGTAGGGAGATCATCCAGGTAGGGTTCCACAAAGTCCTTAATGTCATGGAAGGCATACGACATAGCCCGCTGAAACATGGCGCCATAATTTTTAAGGCCAAACGGGAGTTTGCGGTATGCAAATGTTCCCCACGAGCAGATGAAAGCCGTCTTATGTTGGTCGGCTGGGTTGATCTCAATTTGGTTGTAACCAAAAAAGCCAGCCATAAATGAGAAGATGACGCTTCCAGCATAATTGTTGATGATCTGGTCGATCAAGGGGGTCGGGTAGTTGCCTTTTGGACAATCTCGGTTAAGGTCCCAATAATTGACACAGACGCGAATGGTACCCTACTTTTTGTTCACAGGGACAACATTTGAGACCCAATCCGTCAATGGGACAGGATAAATAAAACCAGCCTTTAAGAGATTTTCAATTTCTGCCTTAATTGCCGTAGTCTTTTGGGGGTGTACCAATTGTAATTTTTGGCGTACAGGTTTGATGTCGGGATAGGTTTTTATTTCATGAGAAACAATTGTGGGGTCTATCCCAGGCATCTCCTCATAGGACCAAGGAAATACGTCTCGAAATTGCTTGAATAAGGCCATGCCAGCAGCTATTTCTTCAGGGGAACACTTCTGGCCTATGCGAATGTGTTCCACTATACCAGGTTTCATCGAGATGTCTACCGGGATGGTTGGCTCAATATTGGCCAAGTTGCCCTTTGTGTCCGTAAGACATGTCAGGATGGGGAAATGAGGGAACGGGTAGATATCTGGTGAAAAGAGGGTATGGATGTTGTCCTCTATGTACTCCAAAGGGGGAAGAAAAGATGACCTATGGTGGAGTTCATCCCATGGACCATCGTCAACATTCATAACTTCCATGATGGACTCGTCTGAATGAAAAGTCCGAAGTAAGAGATTAGGTATAGATGACGTCCGTCATAGAGAACAGGATGGAGAGGCCTCCGGTGCTGATTGGATAGCCTCGTAAATACGTTCAGTGGGTGAAAGAGGCATTGTATCTCCAAGCAGGTGTGTTGTGGCTTCATCCAGTACAAGCCAAGAATCGGTAGAGAGATAAAATCTATGTGGAGATCATGTTCACCGTAGAAACATGATTAGGGGGGTCTACGGCTGGAAAAACGTCCATGAGAGATGAATCTTTCAAAAGGCCAACCCCTATACTCTCATACTATTTTGACATCTATCCAATGGAAGGAACATGGTCACCAGGATGAGTAGTAGCATCTGGCGTACAAAAATCTAATTTGTCGATAGTAACAATTCATCCTTGGTGGGGGAATTGTACTGTGCAGAAGACTGAAGAAGCTATCGCCTGCATGGTGTAAAACCAATTGCGACCAAGCAAGAGATTATAATCTAACGGGGCTGAGACCACTTCCATGTTAATGGTTACAGTCTTTCTGCCCAACTCAACTGCAAGAGCTTGTAAGAGCCCATGAGGTTGAAAGCCACGCCCGTCGAATGCTTTCAACGTGGTAGGAGAAAGATTCAATTCAGGGGAGCCAATGGCTCTCCAACAGACGATCAACATGACAAAAGTGGAGGCGCCTTCATCTAAAATGGTACGATGGACAATCTTCCCAGCAATGTTAACAGAAACTTGGAATGTGAGCTGGTGTGAGAGCCTCGACTTAAAGTTGTCAAGTCAGAACATGATGGTATTCGAGGAATCCGGGTCGACTGCACCAATGGCTACAAGGAGAGTTTTGCATTGATTAGGACAATTTTGCAAAACTTCCATGGTAGACATGGCGCAAGGAGCTTGTGCCAAGTCCTCTACAATATTGTAATTTTGTGCCACCCGAGCGTTGGGATTGAAAACAAATTTTCGAATCGTGCTCTTGGGTGGTCGCAATATCGAGTCTAAGGAGGGCTTCTCAATGGTAAGAGAAGTTGATGGTACAGTAACATCAGTTAAGGAGTCGGAAGCTTTTTCAGCATTACTTCTAGTGGAATCCTTAGAAGGGACCAGTTCGTAAGATCACGAGCAAGTATTCAAATTGATCATCTCGTTATGTAGCATGAGAACATGAGCAGTATTGGATGGTTCCCCCTGGGTTGGGGGGGTTTGAGCAATCATCTGCTGGTTCTGAGTAGGAAACGGATCATTGAGGACTGCGGGAGTTGGTTTGCCCCTAAGAAACTTTTGTACTTTGTCTCTATGGGGACATTCTTTGGAGAAATGGTCATCTCCACACAGTAAACACGGATACTTTAGTTTCCGTTTCTGCTTGGTATCGTCAGGAGTGCTCTTTTGTTCCTGCTGGGCGGAAGACTTTTTGGGTTTCCCCTTGTTCTTCTTTTTACCGCCAAACTTCTGAGATGAAGCTGATTGGACAGAATTCACCTCTTCAGTCACAACAGGAGTGGTGGACCTGGTGGTGCTGTGGCCAGTCGGAGTCGGGTTGGATGATCCAACAGTGCTAGCAGCAGGCTGGGTGTTAAGGGAACCAATGATTCCATCAGTTTAGAGTCCCTTATGTGGTTTCGCAGGGTCATTAACGTCACGGGGTGCGTCAGGAAAAATATCAAACAAAGTGTCGGATTGAGTGTAGACTAAGTCTAGCACATGGGCACTTGCAATGGATTGTTATTCAGTGACAGCACCTCGCATAGCAACGTCTCTTGCTATGGTAGGGATGAGGGATTTTGTGAATGAGTCTACTAGGAGCTGATCTAGAATAGGAGATTTAATGAGACGTCATCTCCTTCGCCATTCCTGGATATGATCCGAAATATGAGTGGCGGTATTCTGATGGAGCGAGGTTAAAATCTTGGACCACATTTCCAGTTGCCCGGACCATAAGGAGGTCCGCCACCATAAGGTGGTCCATTCCAATAAGGTGGGGGTCCACCTCCACTACCGGGAGGGGGTGGAGGTCCACCGCCACCATCGGGAGGAGGTGGGGGTCCATAACCATAATGAGGTGGCCCACCACCGCCTCTGCCTAGAGGGGGTGGTGGATCACTTCCGCCACCAGAAGGATGGGGGCCCCCACCACCTCTGCCGCCGGAAGGATGAGGGTCTCGACCACCACCGCCACCACCATAGTAATTAGGTCCTCCACCGCCTCCGCCTAGAGGGGGTGGTGGACCACCTCCGCCACCCGAAGGGAAATGTCCTCCTCCACCATGATAGGGTGGTCCCCCGCCACCTCAGCCGAGAGGGGGTGGTGGACCATTCCCGCCACCGCCAGAAGGGTGAGGGATGTTGTAGGTAAAATGAGGTGGGCCTCCACCAATGTTAGGTGGGGGTTTTCCGCCTCCAGCAAGAGGTGGGGGAGGACCAATCGGGGGTGGTGGTGCTTGAGGGATAGTTGGTTGGGGTCTGTGTTACAACATAGGTTGTTTCCCCCATAGAGTGTATGGATTCCCAAGATAAGGTATCCTGTATGGTGCGTTTCCGGGATTAGATTGGCCCAACACAGGGTTAACAGAACCTGGATATGCTTGACTCCATGAGGGTTGAGTTACATTGGATGGTCCCCCAACATGAGATAATCCCGTGGTGGATGGTATAGCGGGTTGGGAAGGTCCAACGGAAGGTGTGTTGGGGATTCCACCGCCTACGTTCTGGTTAGGAAATGGGGGTTTCCCCCCAGCCACAACAGGTTGAACACTATTCAAAGGTTGAACCAACATAGGTTGTTGACTAGCTACCGTAGTAATAACATTACCAATAAGATAATTCATGGGAATGGAATACCCTCCCCTCGAATTCTGAGGTGGGGGAGGAACTGGTAAAGTAACTGCGGTAGTGACATGTGTGTTGGACTGTTGTCCTTCCACAGGTTGGTTCACTTGAGGTGCAGGACTGGATTCTTGTGAGGGTTGACCAGTTTTATTAGTGGTCTCGTGGTGGGGTGCTTCAGGTGATACGAAATATATCGGATGAACTGGGATGTTTTCGTCATCAAATCTTATTTGGAAATGGTGATTTCGAAACTCTTCAGAGTGTTGCTCTAGACTTTGTATTCGAAGCTCATCACCTCTAGTACGTAACTGTTCCAAACGTTCATGGATGGGGCCAAAAGTCTCGGCGGGGTTAGGCATATAGTAAGGCCTAGAGAACTCTGGAGTATTCTAGTTAGGTGGGGATGAGATGGCAAAATGAGCCACTGGGTGGTCTATAGAAGATGTCCAATAAGTTGTTGAAGGACCAACAGCTGTGGTAGGGTCGTCCTGGGGTCGGTTTATCCATTCCAACGATTCAGGTTCTCCCAGGATGACGGGAGAAAGGTCTTGTGAAGCGGGAGTTTGTGCTCCTTCATCCTGTAGGGGATGAGAGGCAGGTGAATCTAGGGGAGTTTGTGGAAACAAAAGTCCTCCAATATTCAAAGTGGAGTTTTCCACTTTAGTAACTACGACCATGTTACGCTGATCCATTCTTACCCTCGATATAACCTCCGAATTAAGGGGATATTCGGGTGATAAGTTCAAGATCCTATGGGACCTTCTCCAAGGAAAATCCACCAGAGTGTCAGGATGATCAACCAGGATAGCTGAAACAACGTTTCTCCTAAGGGTATGCTAAAAGAAAAGTAGTCCAGAAAAACCTACTTAAACTAAGGCAACAAGAAAACTTATGTGACAGAGTGGAAAAAAGTCTGGAACCTCATGGGATTATCAAGGCATCACAAACCACGATATACTGCACGGTCCAACAATATGACATGACAAGGAGGATTGGGACCGTACCCTTGCCTACATACCCGATTACCTGGACAGTATGTGCGTGCTAATCTCCCCGAATGCTGTTCTCGGTGTATTGCTTTTCCAAGACGGCCAAATGGTTAACTCGGTTGGTTTCAAGAATACTAGTGGTGTCTCTCGATATACGCAAGGTATGTGGGAGCTCAAATCTGTAATGGTGCTATCTAATGCACAATAGTTCAGCAAGAGACCTTTCGATATACTACCGAGTACGTGATACACCCTTCGATATATGCCAAGTACGGATTATGGTACTTGGTGGGTACATGAAGGAGCTTGATATACCAATAAGTACGTGGAAGACTACAATACCCCTGGGATACAGTGATGGCAAATAACGACAACTGCCACGCTTAACAACGCCGGAACATGTCTCTAACTTACACACAAGTTGCTAAAAGTTTACCTAGTTCTACCGTTAATTTTATCTTGGACGGTTAGGTGAATGCATGAGGTGAGTACATAATCGGAAGCATAATGCAAGCCCTAGATACATGCATGAAATATTCTTTTCTTTCAACAAATTATAGCTATGGGAAGGAGAAATCGTTTTCCAATAGTATTGCCAAAACAAACTTAATACAACACAATTCCCAATTCAAACAAATTTGACAATGAAAGTATTCTTTTCCTTTTCGACGAAACACAAAAAATCACAACACTACTATCCAAATCAAAGCATTTTTCCTTTTCTTTTTCTTTTCAAATCAAAACGACACTAGGTAATGAAAAGAGAGGATTATGAAATGGAATATGCAAGTTTTTCAATTTCACTTTCAATGGTCTAAAAGCAACAAAAATTTAAAATGCATCTATCTTTCCTTAGCATGGAATCAATTTTGCAAAAATCGAAGTGTACTTTGAGCCTTTCAAGAAAATGAGCGATTCATAATTCGAGGAAAACACAATAGGTCATACATTCATTCAACTTTTCCAAAACACAAACGGGACTTTTCCAATGCACAACAATTTTCTTCAATAATATTCAAGAAATGATGGGAAAGAAGCACTTTTTAATTTTTCAATGGATGCATCAAAGAGTAAACTTGATAACAACCGAGCTTTCAGATCTAAATGACTGAAAAGAAAACACTACTTGCAGCATTAGTTCATTCAGAAAACTCAAGAAAAGATGAGCACTCAACCAAGCTGAAAGACATACTTAACTCAAAATCAAGCAGCAACAAGAAAACTAAGCAAGCAAATCTCAAAACAAATGTAAATGACGTCTGGAAGCTGATCTAATGTACTGATCATATCAGGGATGGAAAGAAGGGAATGCAAGGGTGAACAGATGAAAGTGGAGGAGACAAGAGTATCCACCACTACCAGTCTTCAAGCTTGTCCAAAATGGAACCCAAAATCAATCCAAACAAAACCAAACACTCAAAACACAAATCACAAGTGGGATCCCTGGCTAGATCTTGCAGCACAGAGAGAGTTCATACAACAAACCAAAGTCCAAACTGGAAAACAGAGAAGAGATGCCTGCATGCCAAAATTTGACAAATCGGCGCACTCTGTCCTTGTACACAGTGCGACGTCGCAGTTTGCTTACACGAGAAGTGCGACGATGTCGCAGTTTGCCAATGCAAGGGGTGCGATGAGTAGTCAACAGGTAAAGAACAGAGGCTCAGAATGACACAGTGTCGCTCTGTTTCCACTACCCAGGTGCGACAGGCGAAGTCTAGATTCAAAAATGAATCAGATCTCTCAGCAATGAACCATGAAATGGTTTGGGAATGAGTTGTATAAACTCAGAGGAAGTAGATCAGAGTCTCCAATATGAATATCTTATAGTGAAATCAACTCCAAGAAGTAAATGGCAAAAATAAAAGGCTTGTGTCAAGCAATCAACTAAAAATGACTCTCATATTAACAACTACTAACCAAATTCTATACTCCCCAGTATGGTCGCCAGATTTGTTATCGGACAATCCACTCGAGCGGACGCGAGATGGATCTCCCTAGATCAAAGTGAGTCTAGAACAAATAGAATAGACTACCAATGCATTTCCTAGATCTACTTAAGGATCGAGTACTAGATGTCTTACCTTTTCACTATGCAATCCTTTCTCCTGAATGTTTCTCCACGTCTCACGGTCGTAAGATCCAAGCTGCAAGACCTATCAAGACAAGAAACAAGAGAAACCAGTAAAAGACATCTATATAATAAGAGATCTAAGTAAACAGTTAAGCAGGTAAACTACTTAATATCATTACACACATGAACAATATTGGTGGAAAGCATTTGTATTACTTCAAATAGAGGAGTACATGATAGAGATATACAACCACAACAAGGCTTAACACTGTATCCCTTCTCCGACAAAGCCGATTGCCATATCCTTCCAAGGAAGTATGAGTTCTCCAATAGGTGAGTGGAGATGTTCTAAGAGTGATTTCACCAGCATGTAGATACCATAGTCTTCCTCCCTTTGGGATGGGAGTGAGCTTCACTTATATAGGACTAAATGGATAGGATAGGTTGAGAGATGGTATGAGAGGATGAAGGGATCTCTCCAAAGGTCTAGGAACTGAGTGCCAGCTCTTCCAAGAGGTCAGGGATAGGGTCCCAAGTTAGCAAACTTCGAGATGGACCTCGAAGAAGCTATTTTTGCCACTTAACTGACTTCGTTGCACCCTATAATGGAGCAAGGTGCGACGTCGCATGTTGCTAGTGTGAAACCCATGGCGACCCTTCAAAAATGAGCACAATTGGGTACAAATCCTCCCAGGATGATTACTTAGTCCAAGTATCTTCAGGGGTGTATACACTGAATCTTATGATGAGTACATTTTGGGTGTAACAATATTATCTTGTTATTGTATGTAGATGACATGCTTGTTGTAGGGTCTAACATGAAGGATATAAATGTACTGAAAAGGAAGCTAGCTAATTCATTTGCGATGAAGGATCTAGGTGCTACAAAGCAAATCCTTTGTATGAGATTAACGAGAGAGAGGAAAAATTGCAAATTGACATTGTCTCAGAGTGAGTACATACAAAAGGCGTTGGAGAGGTTCAGAATGCAGAATGAAAAACCAGTAAGTACACCTTTGGCTAGCCATTTCAATCTAAGTAAGGAAATGTGTCCCAAGACATAGGAAGAGATAGATTACATGTCCAAGATTCCCTATCAATCAGCAGTTGGAAGCTTGATGTATTCCATGGTGTGCACAAGACCAGATATTGCACAAGCAGTGGGAGTTGTGAGCAGATATATGAACAATCCAAGTAAAGAACATTGGAAGGCAGTTCAATGGATTCTCAGGTATTTGAGAGGTACTACCACTCAGGCATTATGTTTTGGAGGTTCAAACACTGTTTTATAGGGATATGTTGATGCAGATATGGCAGGTGATAAGGATAGCAAGAGGAGCACCACAGGGTATGTGTTTACTATAGTTGGAACAACAGTAAGTTGGATTTGGAAACTACATAAGGTTGTTTCACTTTCAACAACGGAAGCAGAGTATGTTGTTGTTACAGAGGCTAGTAAAGAGATGATTTGGTTGCAGAGGTTTATGGAGGAATTGGGTAAGAAGCAGAAGGATAACAGGTTGTATAGTGACAGCCAGAGTGCCATTCATCTTGCAAAGAACTCATCATTCCATTCCAAGACTAAACATATACAACAGAAGTACCATTTCATACGCTCTGTTTTGGAAGATGAAATGTTGAAGCTGGAAAAGATACACACTAGCTAGAATCCTGCAGACATGTTCACAAAGGTAGTGACCAGAGAGAAACTGAGTTCTTGCTCGGTTTCAGTTAGCCTTCTAGCATGAAGGTGAAAAGGACAAATTTTCCAAGTCCAAGTCCAGCAAGTGTAGCAGCGGTGGAGTTGTTGTGATCAGTCACGATGTGGGAGATTGTTGGTTGTGGAGCCTGATATCCAAATTCAGAGATATTATTATTTAGCCGTGTCTGTACCCCAAGTTTGGTTATGATCCCGGCATGATCCCCAGGGGTTCCAGGGGTTTGGGGGCAACGATGTTTTGGTTTTGTTTTTGCCACCAGTTTTCGGGCCCATTATTTTGGGTAACCCGTTGTATTTTCCCATTGTATTTCCCTTATAAAAGAAACTCATTGTAACACGGCTAGGGTTGATGTATTAGGTTTTATGCATTGTTAATATCTCTGAGATCGGTAGAGAGACTGTGAGACAATGAAGAGGAAGTGCAGTGGTTGTGCTGCAGGTTGTATCCCTTCATTTTGCTAGACGATATAATAATAAGGACTGGCAACTTCAGTGTGGACGTAGCCCAAGTTGGGTGAACCATGATATATCTGTGTTTCTCTTATAATGTGTGTGTGTGTGATTATATTTGCATTTATGTTTATTGTTATTGCTTTGAGATCCTCTTTTTCTAACACAACTGACGACACTTCCAATCGGAGGAATAATACATCTCCGTTGGGGATACAATAAAGTACAAATACAATATACAAGTGAATATCTTCCGAAGTTACAAATACATCAACAATCCAACCCTTACATTTATAACTAGTATGTGCAAAAAGAGTCCAATTTGACACATGTTGTTGGAGAACCTATTGTAGCATTAATTTGTGGCTTATCAAGCATTTAGGAGCAAAAAAACTCAGTGGATAAAGGTTTCTATCTTTACCAACCATGTTGCTCACCTACATCCATCTCTTTTCTCTCAAATATGCATTTTTTCCTTCACTATTTTGAATTTCTGGATAATACAAATTTTGGTAATGGTAATGGAAAATGGAAAAACAACAACAAGAAAAAACTCTACCTATTGTAAAATCTACTGTAAAAATATGCATATGAAAAAAATGGATGATAGGCTCCAAAGGAGAAGAGAGGATGGGGAAAAAACAATTGACATAACATTTAAACATAGAAGAGAAGAATCTTACATAGTCATAGAATTATAGTCATATGATGCTTCCATATCTACATGAGAAAACTTTTCCCTGCCAACCTCACACATGCATTAAATGACTGGATTTAATATTAAAAAGTAACTAATTAGCTCATTAAAGGAACATGGAAACAAATGGATGAGTTCTAAGGTTGACACTTGATAATAAATGATTTAATTTCCCATAGGTCCCATTTCAAGAAAACAATTATCCCATGGGATAATTTTCAAGGTTTTTTCCAAACAAATATTCACCATTTTCCATTTTTTTCCACTATCATTCTCCCAATTTCCATAGAATTAGAATTTTGTACTCTAAAAATCGCCAAAATTGTCCAAAACTATATGAAACCCTTAGAAATTTGATTTTTTTTAAAATATTGCCAAACATTTTATGGTTGGAAATTTGATAATTAGTAAGATTCTCCAATTTCTCTACACTTTAAAAAAATTATGGATCCTTAAAAATTTCCCTGCCCCCTTTCATCATCCCCTCTAGTGCAATCATAAACCCTCTAGTAATCTTTACACAACCATCATGGACAATTTTATTATTTTTCCAACATAATACTTACATATCTTTCGAGTTAGCTTGACAAACCAACCACATGGTCGATATATACAAATTTACATTATACATGCCTAACCATTCAGTAGTTGGGCCTTGGCCTTGAGCTCTACACTAGGAAGCAATACTAGCATATTTACATCATTTAGATAATTTTATTTAATATATTCCAAATAAAAAGTAGGGGTATTAAAATCCCTTCCCCCTTGGAATAACATTGTCTTTGGTGTTTTATCATAATCAGAACAAAAATGGATATCCATCTCTCATGGAATCCTCAGTCTCCCATGTAAACTCATCAAGATTAGAGTGCTTCCATTGCACCTTTACCTGTCCGATGGCTTGATTCTTGATCAATGTTACCTTCTTGTCGAGGATGCATATTGGATCTATTTGGAAATCTCCCTTGGGTTCTGGCTATATCGCATCCCAATAAATAACATGGTTAGGATCATGTACATATTTCTTAAGCAAAGAAACATGAAAAACATTATGAGATATAGTGTTAGCAGGAAATGCAATTCTATATGCAACTAGATCTATCCTTGCAAGCACTTCAGATGGCCCACAATATCTTGGTTATATATTAGCACAAATTCCAAGCTTCAAGGAAATTTTACTTGGCCTCACTCAGAGGTAAACATGATCCCCAACATTAAATTACCTATGCACTCGATTCATATTTGCATAGTTTTTATGTCTATCTTGGGATGCCTTTAAATTCTGCCTAGTTTTTGCAACCTCTTGTTCCATTTCCTTAAGCATTTATGGCCCAAGGACAATTTTTTTCACTAGATTATCCCAACTCATTAGTGTCCTGCACCTTCTTCCATATAAAGCTTCAAATGGACTCATTCCCATCGATAATTGTTTCCCATTGTTATATGCAAACTCTACTAAGTGAAGATAATCTTCTCACTTGGATGGTTTTTCCATCACATGTGAATTATGTCTTCATGCACCTGATTTAATCTTTTTGTTTGTCAATCTATTTGTGGATGGTAGGCAGTGTTAAAGTTCAACTGTGTACCAAAATATACAAAAATATTTTTTGAAATATGTAAGGGTAAGACCACCCTAATGGGATCTTTTGTCATTTTGTTTGGAAATGACTTCTATGACGATAAGATTCAATAATTGAACTTCTCATCAATAGAGTAGGATCTCTACTTAGCTTTGCGTATTTATTTTGACTTTGGTTAGTTCATTGATGACATGTATAATTGGGATGAAAATAGGGTATGCTTGTATCTGGTGTCATGTTCTCAAAACCTTCGTCTTTTGATGCTTTTGGTGATTTATTTGTAGGTAATATTTCAATTGGATTTATATTGTTTCCCTTCTCAATGTCTCAATTTTTACCTCTGACAATTTATTTATTTCAATGATGTCGATCATTATTTCTTTATCAATTTGGGATTCCTTGTAGATAGATTACTCTAACTTATTATCTAGCAACATCTTGTCATTCTTGAGCAAATTGATTTGTGCAAGTAAACTTCGATCACGAACATTTAAGCATGAAGTTTCTTCAATGTTCTATGATTTTAGACTTTGTCCTTCATGTCATGGTTTTCTAACTGCTCCTATTTTAATATTTTGATTTGCTTAAGCAACCTATGATTAAGTTTCCTTAATTTGGAAGCTTCTTCATCTTTTGCTAATAATTGATTCTCGAAATATTTATTCTTTTGTTCCAACTTTTGAATGCATTGCTTCTTATCCTTGGTCTTCATGATTTTTGCAAGTAGTTTCCAAATATGATTACTTAGGTGAGAAATATCCTTGTCTTTTCTAGTGATGACCTTGTCGCATTCTTTCTATTGATCCTACAACTTTTGTATTGACTTTTGGCTATTTTGAAGGATCACTTCTAATGCATCCTTCAACACTTCTGATGAACGCACTTCTGAGCAAGGATTCATTGTAACATCCTACAACGTTATTTTATTTTTCTTATAAGAGAATGTGAAAGTCTTTTTCTCCATGATTAAGATGAAGGTACTTAGTGTTTCTATCCAAGTTTACCCAATAATTATTTAAACCTATTTATCAAACATAGGTGTAATATCGAAATTGGATGTGAATTTATAACCATCAATTGTATATTATATATATGTTACAACAAAAAGCGGTTCCCGTGGGATTTGACCCCGGGACCTCCACTCATGTTGTACAACACTTTGCCACTACACCAATGCCTTTGGGATTGGTTCTTATCTGCTTGAAATTATTTTGAATTAGAAATGGATTTTACACCCAAAAGGGTGTGCCCGTGGCCCTAAAAATAGTGTCCTTTGGTACTATAGAGCCATGGTCTGAAGCGCAGCCAAGGTACACAGTGGAGGGAAAGAATTCCAAGGTCTATATGGAAATCGAGGTAGGTGTGTATGTACAACGCAGTAGGTCATGTTCTCGAACTGCATGCCAGGGGATGTCCCAGGAAAATTATAAGGTGTTTATACTCAAATTTCACGATTTTTCGAGACGGTCACACTGGTGTAGTCTTTTTTTGCAACTGACAGTTAGAATTTCATAGTGTCGTCAAAATTGATGTAATTTGCAGCATATGAATAATTAATAGAAACGGTCTCCCTGGAGGTGGACTCAAAGACGTAATCCTTCCTAGATGAAATCTGTTATCAATTGTTGTCTACAATTTTTTGTTTACATATTTATTATTTGCATACTTTATTATTTATGTGCTCTTTAAAATTGCCATTTTAAATCCTATTTCAAGATTTAATTGTTGAAGCATTCACACATAATTAATGGTTAATTAAAAAATCCTGCAAATTCAAATCATGTTTGGTATCAAATCTTTCTTAACCAAAAAATTGTGAATGTGTGAATGATTCCTAGGGACAAGCTTAAGGCAGGTGAAGGAGAACTTGTGCCTTTTAATCCAAAAATTGGGCATGCAACTCGAAGGAAAAAAAATGGCAGATGAAGATGCTCATTCAAAGCATGATGAGGATTTCCATAGTGCTTTCTACCAGATGTCAGATATGGTAGAAAAAATGTTTGCATATTATCAAGAAAGATTGGAAAAGAAGGAAAAGAAGAAGGAAAAAGTTGAGGACAATGCTTTAGTGAATTAGGGAAATGGAGGAGGCCCTCTTAAACCTCCATATTCCCCTTTAATTTCAAACTATAGTTCTTTTTATTATTTTCATTCTCATCATTCTAATGATAATAACAAAGTGTTATTAAATCATTATTGAATATTGATATAAAGTTTGATTTACCCATGTTTAACGAAGAACTTAACGTTGAAAACTTGGATAATTGGATTAGACAAATCGAAGTATATTGCAAGATCTAGAAAATTGTAGGTGATGAAGAAAAAATCCAGTTGGCCACCCTCTGTATTGGTGGCACTGCTCTCATGTGGTGGGAGAGAAAAACTCAAAATGATCTTACTACTAACGGTAAAATCATTTCCTCTTGGTTTGCGTTTACTGTGCAATTGAAAAATTAATTCTATCTGTTGGGTTATATGCAGCAGGCTTTGATGGCCTGGTAGAATTTCAGACAAGGTAAGGGTCAAAATGTGCAAGAATAAACAAAAGAATTTATAAAGAGGTATTTAGGAGTATACCTCTTTATACTCAAGAAACACTTTTTAAATTCATAGGAAGATTGCATAGTTACTTAAGACATACAATTCTTATGTTCAATCCTACTAACCTCGATGAAGTGTGTGTTCAAGCCACCCATATCGAATATAAGGGGAAGAATAATTTTGATAAATTTTCCAAGAAACCTTTCAAGCTTGGTGGAAACAAGTTCAAAGGTAAATGGAAAGGAAAGAATACAGCTACCGTGAAGAAGGGAGGTGATAAGCCTACATGTACAAACTGTTAGAAAAAGGTTCATGATGTATCCAAATGTTGGAAACTCCATCCAGAACTCAAGCCATAGAAGTTTTGGAACAAAAAAGAAGAAGAAAATACTATTGCCACTATCCAACATGATTTGGGATCAAACTTTGGAGATGAGACCAAATTTGCATCCATGGGATTACAAGGTAAATCTTCTTCTGATTATGTTTCAAAAGTTGAACATGTTCATGTGAAAAGAAGAGGAGTGAGTTGTTTCACATAAGGGTGATTTCTAAGCATACTAAAATTGATACTTTTATTGATAGTGGATCAAAAGCTAACTTTATTTCACAAGAGATAGTTAAAAAGTTTGGTTTGCAAACTAAGTCACACCCAAAACCATATCCACTTGGTTGGGTGTGTGAAAATGCACAACTACAAGTTACTAAGAAATGTAGACTTAGGTTTGCAATAACTTCGGGATTTATGGATGGAGTTTATTTGGATGTGGTCCCATTGGATATATGTGGTATTGCATTAGGTATCTCTTATCTTTATGATAGGAAAGCAATCTTTTATAGAGAAGAGAACAAGTGCCATCTTACCAAGGATGGTGTTCGGTACATTGTTCGAGCTCACCGTATGAAAACTAATATATATTTGGTTTCTGCAAGTCAAATGAACATATTATTAAATGCTATTAAATTTTTTGTTCTCATGACTGTTAAAGCTAAAGATGTTGATAACACTGATGCTTTTAAAGGTTGTGATCCTAAACTTAAAGATGAATTGGTTAAGGTTATTGGTAAGTATGATGCAATATTCCAAGAACCTAAAGGATTACCTCCTAAAAGGAAAATACAACATGATATCCATTTGCATCAAGATGCTCCTCTTCCAAATATTGGGATGTATCAATCTTCAGTGATAAAAAATGCAGAAATCAATAAGCGGGTCCAATATTTTCGTGAGAGAGGGGACATTCGACCAAGTTCCTCTCCATGCGGTTCACCGATTGTGTGGTTCTAGAGAAAGATGGCACATGGCCAATGTGTGTTGACTACAGATATTTGAACAAAATAAAATAATTTTTATCCTCTTCCCCATATTGATGACCTTTTGGATCAGTTAAAGAATGAAAAATATTTCACTAAGCTAGACTTAAGAAGCGGTTATCATCATATCAGAATCCATGAAAATGATATTTGGAAAACTACCTTCAAAATTAAACAGGGTTTGTATGAATGGTTGGTTATGCCTTTTGGACTTTGTAATGCTCCCGCAACTTTCATGTGGGTTATGAATGACGTATTTACGCCATTCATTGATGACTTTGTAATAGTCTACTTAGATGACATCCTCATATTCAGTCGAACTTGGGAGGATCATGTCAAGCATGTTAAGCAAGTCCTGGATGTCTTAGTAAAGGAGAAATTGCATTTAAAGATGTCCAAATGTGAGTTTGGAAAGGCCTATTTGGTTTATTTAGGCCATATTGTAGGGGTGGTGAACTGAGGATTGATCCCTCTAAAGTTGAGGTCATTCAGAATTGGCCCAATGTTAATAATGTAACAGAAGTTAGAAGCTTCTCAGGTGCAGCAAAATATTACATGCTTTGACAAGTGTGAAACAGGGCTTTTAGTGGGGAGGCAAAGAGCAAAAAGCCTTCGACACTTTGAAAGAGAATATTGGTACAACTCCAGTACTTGCGTTTCCAAATCTACAACAACCAATTGGGGTTGAAACCAATGCTAGTGGTTATGTCACGAGGGTAATCTTAATACAACATAAGAAACCAATCTGGTATCATTTTGAAATATTTCCTAAAGCAGTAACTAACTATCCTACATACGATAAGAGTTGTATGCATTAGTACAAAGTGTGAATAAGTGGAAACATTATCTAGTGGGTAAAGAAACAATCATACATGTTGATCATTAACCATTACAATATCTTCAATCACAAACTAAGCTACAACAATCAAGGTACTTTAGATGGATGGGTTTTTTACAACAATATTTCACTTAGTTATTAAATATAAAAATGGAATTCAGAATAAATTTGCAGACATGATATCAAGACCTCCAATCAATGCATTTGTTATCTTGCAAAATAGGCCATTGGCTCATGAAAGCTACATTGAACAGTATGCACTAGATGAATACTTCAAATATGTGTATGAATCTTTAATGCATGGCACAAAAACTAAAGAATTGGATTATTATGTTCATGATAAGTTAATGTATCATCTTGACAAAAGTTTATATTCCACAGGGTGACAAAGTTCATGTAATTAGAGAATCTCATACTTCTCTTATATCTGGTAACTTTGGTGTAAGCAAGACAGTAGTTCAACTTCAAAGGTATTTTTATTGGCCTCAGATGAATGAAACTGTATCCAAATATGTAAAGGGATGTGTTATGTGTGCTATAATTAAGCCAAGTAATAGAAAATTGGGCTTGTACACTCTACTCCCTATACCTTCTCGTCCATGGGAAAGTGTGCCTATGGATTTTGTGGGAGGGTTACCTATGTCTAGGAAAGGTCATGACTACTTGTATGTGGTTTTGTATAGGTTCAGTAAAATGTGCATATTAATGGCTTGTAAAAATCAAGTAACAGTAGAGTTGACTGCTCAGTTATTCTTTCAGAATGTTTGTGTTCATTTTGGGTTTCCCACATCTATTGTATCTGATCAGGATTCCCACTTTCTAATTGGGAAGTTTTGGTAAACTTCGTGGGAACTTATGGAAACTAAGTTGAAGAAGAGCACTGATTTCCATGCACAGAACGACGGTCAAACTGAAGTAATCAACCGCACAATAGTACATATACTCCAAGGATATTGTTCTAAGCATCCTAATCTTTGGGATGAACATTGCATTATGTACACCATGCCTACAACCGTGCCATTAACTCTTCTAAACAAAGGTAGCCGTTTGAGACATGTTTTGGATACTTTACAAAGTCTCCTTTAGACTTTGTTTATGTAAACAATTATGTGGAAGATGGAAAAGTTGATGCAGACAAAGCTGTGAAGCTCATCCAGTAGATCCAATTAGTACACCATGCAAATATGGAACAATTGGAGAAGATCCAAGTCAAGTACAAGACATGGCATGACAAGCATTGAGTGGATCATCATTTCTAAGTTGGTGATCAAGTTTGGCTTCATATCTGCAAAGACTGACTTAAAGGTGAAGGTAAAAACCTTAAACCACTCAGGTATGGACCCGTCACAATTTTGGACAAAGTTGGTAACAATGCTTTCCAGTTAGATTTTCCTCCATGTATGCAGATGTATTCCATTGTGAATGTGGAAAACATTAAATTGTATGAGCCTCTAATGATCATGGATCAAGAGGAGAATGTCCATGTTCCTTCTATTGATGACTTTGCACATGAGTATCTTGATGAGCTGCAGGAAGACATCATTCTTGATAGAAGGGTAAGGACTTCAATAAGAGAAGATGTGGAATATCTTTGTGTGGGTATTAAAGGAATGAATCCAATCAAATCATGATGGATAGAGAGCGGGAAGGTGAGGGAATTGTACCCTCACCTGTTTGTTGAATAATTCCAGGATTTTGGTGGTCCAAAAGCTTCTAGTGGGGAGGTTTGATCCAGGAGGATCTCCCAAGTGACCAAAATTCAAAGTCTTCAAATTATGCAAAAGAGCATATCGTTGCATAGAGATCACCGAGAGCTTTCTGGCAATGTTCATTTCGTCCAAAATGGACTCCAGATGCAAAAGCTATGGCATTCTAAAAAACTTTGTAAACAAGTAGAAAGGAAAAAATGTCGTGCCATGTGGCACCACTAAAAGGGTGCCACGTGGCCTATACAGGTGGACCATACTACCGACGTGGCATCACCTTGAGATTCCATGTGGTAGGTGACTTGGAAGATGATTGGCATTGTAGTGACATGGACCTGTTGCAGCGTGACAAGTGGTAGGGTTAATGCCCAAGTGATAGGAACATGGAACAATCGGAGGCCACCATGTGGTGGTCCGGTTGGCCAAAATATGGTTTTGTTCACCAAAAATAGTTGCAGGCAAGGCTGATTGAACCCTTAACCTTCTGCATATAGTTCCAACACCCTACCATTCCACCACAATTGTTGCTTGTTATGTCATATTTGAATCTTTTATTTTAAGTTGTAGCATGTTATATGGTGGATGGCTTATTTGTAACCATATATTATATTCAACCAAATATATGTTATAACAACAAGGTTCACGGAACAATGCCAACCATATATCATATATATGGCATATTATATATATGTTACAACAAAAGCAGACCCCATGTTGTACAATGCTTTTCCACTACACCAACACCTTTGGGCTTGGTACTTATCCGCTTGTAATTCTTTTGAATTAGCAGTGTATTTTACACCCAAAAGGGCATGCATGTGGCCCTAAAAATCGTGGCCTTAGTACTGTAAAGCCACAGTATGAAGCGTGGCTAGGGTACATAGTGGTAGGAATGAATTCCAAGGTCTAGACAAAAACCGAGGTGGTTCGTACGGTGTCTGTATAGCACAGGAGGTCATGTTCTCGAACTACATGCCAGGGGAGGTCCCAGGAAAAGTATAAGATGTTTATACTCAAATTTCACAATTTTTTGAGATGGTCACAATGGTGCAGTATGTGTTTGCAGCTGACAATTAGATTTTAGAGTGTCCTTAGAATTGATGTAATTTGCATCATTTGAAGAATTAATAGAAACGGTCTCACTGGAGGTGGACTCGGAAACGTAATCCTTCTTGGACGAACTTCGTTATCAGTTGTTGTCTACAATTTGTGTTTTTAATCTTTATTATTTGCATACTTTATTATTTATGTGCTCTTTAAATTTTCCATTTTAAAGCCTATTTCAAGAGTTAACTATTGAAGCATTCACACAATTCATGGTTAATTAAATGATCATCCATATTCAGATCAAGTGTGTATGCTTAAGCAATTATTTACAGAATATTTTTGTGTGATTTGTAGTTTTAGGTTGTTGGTTTCAGAAATTATGCCTTGGTTCACCATGGCTACTCTTATTCTTCTTAGGTAGTCGATTAGTGAAGTGAGAGCCTTACAATATTAGTACATGGTAATAAACGAGTTAACAAAATTAAGTGACTAAGATGTTGCCACTGTAAGACGCACTTAATATAATTTTTACGGCTATAAATATATCGATGTAACATGCACTTAATAATATGTACACTAACTTAATATATCGTTGTAAAACACACTTAAATGAAACTTCACGTGGCTATTCGACTTGGTTTGTAATATGTACTCGACACTACTTGAAATTTCATTTTCCTCCACATGACAACAAAAGTTTATTGATAGCGCACGATTATAGTCTACAATGGATTCATAAGATGAAAACTCTAGTGCTTGTTCGTGTTCACTTCCCTTCGTTCGATAGCATAGGTGGACTAGTGAATTGATGTGTAGATGCTTCACTTTTATCTTCAACATTGTGTATTGTGGCAGAACTGTGATGTGTCATTGGCGGCAAATTTATTGTTTCATTGGACACAATGTCCTTCGATCTATTTGATGAATGTAGTTTAATTCATAAAATTATGAACCAATGATTTGACCCTTACAATGAATTTAGAATTATACTTGACTTGGCATTTAGTCACTTACAACGGGATACATTTTCCTTTTTTTATGCAGTGGAGAGGTCTTCCTTGAAAAAAAATTAAATGGCATAGGTTCAAGTTTGGTCAATGACCTGCAAACATAGAAACTTCGGTATAATGGGTGTGGCCAAAAGCTCGTACATGCAAGTTCTAAAAATATGGCCAAGGGATTGTTGGGTAAAATATATGCACTCTAATTTAACATTTAAATTGTCAACCCGGGAAGGGAGCTTATGATATGCAAACACTATATGTGCAGGATTGAAGGCTTGAACTTAATATAAACTGGTGATCTACCTAGAATTGAGTAAGGGTTCTGAATTATCAATTGCAGGTGAATGATATTTGAAAACCGAATTACATTACTTAGAATTAATTCAAAATAAAATACTACTAACAATCCAACCTATTGAAAAGAAATCTATCATACAATCTAATGACTATTCTGAAACCAAAGGCATGCAAGTATCTATGCTATCCTACGAAGGTGAAGCATGAAACAATTTCAAGGAGATCTAAGCAATATACAAATGACTTGGAAATAAATGTTAATCTAAAAGAAAGTAGAAAACTTAATAAAGATATTAATTGAACTTGATCTGATTTGGAAGCAAGTAGAAAACTTGATAAAGATATTTATCTTTGATCCAAATCTTATGTCATGAACATCTTTATTATTTATATAAATAGAAAACTAATCTTATGATTAACAAAGGAAATTATCAAAACGGAAACAACTTAGAAAATGAAATTATTAACTTTTTACTTAAAAAATAAACTATCTAGGAACAAGACTGATAAACTCTGAAACAATAACTAATTAGCAAATCAGATATAAAGAACTATAACTTTGGAGGAAGGTTGAAAAGAGGATTAAGGAAGAAAATATGGAAGGAGGAAATAATAAGAAAACTTAATTAAAAACTCTATGTAACATAAAAAAAGATTTGAATTACACCTAAGACTGTTAATTAGAAGCAAGAAGAATTATGGTTGAAAGGCAGAAGAAATCAGATTTTGAAAAAGACCTAAAACAGTGCAAAAAGTGTAAAGGTCCGAAAGACGACCCAAACGCCTATCTGAACAACAGCTCAAATGACAGTCCAAATGGAGGAAAAACGAGTTAAACTAAGAAAAATGAGAGTTTTGATGATCTTGACGTCAGCTGGCGAACGTAGATGAACCTACAATGCAGAGAAATCAGTGAGAAGACTTGTTGAGAAGCTATGTTAATAGAAAGCAACCTATTCTAATCATTGTCTAAAGGAGATAAACTATTTCTATGATACGTTGAAGCAAGATTAATGATGGAAGATAAAAGTTACTTATAGCTACAGAGGAAGGTTGATTAACTAATGGAATTAACTTACAGCTACAAGAAGAAGAAATTGATGGAAAAAACTGAAATAACATCTAACAATAAATTATGGAGGAAAACTAAAAGCAACTACAAAATACTAAGCTTGGTCGACCATTCCTAATCCTGAAAAAGAGATTGTGTTTGCAGCAGAATATGATTTACAAGAGAAGCAATAAAATAACATCTACAGGAAACAAGAATAATTTAAACAACTGAGAAATAAACTATCTACTTGCAGAAAGAAAATACAAAATGAAATAAACCTTTGGTTGATGAGGGGCCCTTCCCAACAATCAGAGATGGAAACTAAACTGTCTTAAACACTATCAGTAGAGCATCAACGTACTGAAACTTCCATTAATTCTGAGAAAATTACACAATACTTATGCAGAAGTAACTACTATCTCTTGTCTATTCTCTATGCTATCTGATCTCTGTTTTCTCCATAAGAGGGATCTATTTATAAGTTACAATGGGAGAGAAGGTCGACAGAGTCGACCTTTCTAAAAATAGAAGCTTTAATGTCTATACAACGATTGCATAATTATTTACGTCAGCGCAGAGGCCGCCTACCTTCCTTCATGGCGTCAATTCTTCCTGACGCGAACAGCTGGGTGTTAGTTTCCTTCAACCATGGGCAGAAGTAGGTGCTGGCAGGCTGGGCATGGGAGGACGGAACTACTGGGAAGTCGATGTGGCAGGAGCAGGTGCTGGCAGGCTGGGCATGGGAGGACGGAACTACTGGGAAGTCGATGTGGCAGGAGCATGTGCTGGCAGACTGAGAGAACAAGGGAGCAGATCTTCTAGAGCATTGACGTGGGCAGGAGTGCGTGCTTTCAGGCTTGGCGAACAGGTGAACGGATCTTCTGGAGTGCAGGCTCACCAACTGTGAGCAACACGTTCCAAATAGAACACAGGTCGTTTCCCATATTCCATGCGTTTTGATTCCCTTCACATGAACAACAGGTTTGCTGGCGGTATGGACGAGGGAGGACGCGGATCTTATCGAACAACGGCTCATTAACCATCACCACCGTGTGGCTAACAGAACCCACGTGCTCGTTTTTTACTTTAATAGCCCAAAATATGCCAACCGTGGATTTCGCGGGCTAAATGCGAGGCTGAATGCAAGACTGAATGATGGGATGAACACGGCTGAGCTTAAGCAACATAAACACGCGGTCTGAATGAAGGATCGTTTGAAAAACCACAGCCTGTAAATCAAAACTAAATGCCAAGTATGCCCCGAAATGTCACATTAAACATCAATAATTCATAATATAGCAAGATTTGATCAAAATTCATGTAGTAAGTAAATGTATGCATACCTAGTCTGTTTGATGGGCTTAATGGCAGAAAGAATAGCTTATTATATAAAAAATAATGAAATTAACGCCATTCAGAGTAGATTTAATGATCGAAAATAGTGACAAAAATGGACGTCAACACTCCCCCAAACTGAAGATATGCCAGGTCCCACTGAGCAAAGAGAAAAAGAGATAAGGAAGAAGTAGATGCGGCTGTATGGACTCGGAAAGGATGAGAGTGATCATAGTGATGGTGAGGATCAAGCAGGGGTCAGTTTTAAAACAAGGTCCAATTAAATGTTTGAAAAATCATGAGATAGAAATTTGGCACATTTGAATGATCACGCCATTATTCAGAATTTTTGAAACGTGTACTATAATGTGTTCGTTAATGAATTCATATGGTTTGTGAAATATTCAACCATGTCCAAAGTAAAATTTAGACAGGTTGAAAGAAAATTTTCATTATAACATAGTGCATTAAAAATCATGATGATCTTTGATTAATGAAATGACGGTTCACCTGTTGATTTTTTTTTTTTGCATATAACTTAATGAAAAGTTGAAACCATATGATAACTAGATAATAATTCTAAAAATCACAATAATGCATGATTAATCGATTCATTTGGTGAAGTCGAGATGAATTAAAGGATGAGATCATGTGCAGAGATGACATTTGATTAATTCCTGATATGGTTAGTTAATTAGATTTATCAATAGAATTTCAAAAATTAAATACCTTAGTATACTTAATCATGATGTTATAAGCTATGGTTTCATTCAGATCATCATTCATTTGATTCATTCGACCCTTCATACAGACCATTTGTCTGTACAAGATGTGCTTGTTGGATCTGATTGCTGTTGATTATGTAGAGAATTTCTGAGGCCGCCAGCACACAAAAGGATGATGTAAAATGGCTTTTCTGAACTCTTCAGTTGCTCTTCTTTGTTCAGCATGGATCAGAACAGTTTTTTTTTTTCTCTTATGTTACTTGCATTATTCCTGAAACAACAGATTATTGTATAAGAACTTTAATTGTATTATAAGTAAACAGAAAAATAGAAGCAATTCTGAATCCTAGTAAACAAAAAAAATAAAAATAATTTTGAATCCTCCCCCAAACCGAAGGTATGGCACATCCTCGGGCCATTAATAAATTAATACTGGGTTGTATGCTTCTTATGTAAACATTCTGGATTAACATAAATCAGTAGGAAATCCTAAAAAAAACATCATTATTCTAAAACTATTCCGAAAAAAAGAAGTATTCATGATATGACCAAAACAATATCATACTAAGTCAGATTCTTCAATACATGCAAATTCATCAGTTTATGCTTATGAAGACCACATATAAGCTATGATAGGGGATTTTCTGTAAATCCTATAGGAAACTAGTAATCCCTGACTCATTGTAAAGCTCTCTTGTCATCCAAAGAATATAAATAAGGTTCACCGTAGAGTTTGTGAGATTTACTATAGTTATGGGTCCCATTTCTAGGATAATCATATCCTAGGTATTGTTTGAATTAGATGACAGGGTCCAAGTCCAACTTACATCCATTATCTAATGACAATATAAATAATCGGCCTAAACATATGTTTGTATACTCAGGTTTTTTATGATCCATGTGAATAGCAAAGTGTTAACCAAACCTCTTTTACCTGATATTGCCCCGCTGCCAGCAGGCTTGTTCAGTACCCCGGTGGGTTTATCTTGGTACCATGCAAGCATAGCCTCGCTGCCAGCGAGCCTGTTCAGTACCCTGACGGGTTTGCTTCGTATAATGATATATATATATATATATATATTTGTAAGTAAGCCAGTTGACACTAGAGTGTGCTAAGCCTGCTAAACACATAATTCAATATTTTAGCATGAACCTTATGAGCAACTTTATTTATAATGGCCTAAATTACATATCATGTCAAAATATAATAACGTAAAGCTTTCCTTTGACTTCATATTCTATCTTCTTCATAAAAGGTTAGTAATGTTCCCCACAAAATAGAAAATATCACCTACTTTTAGGCTACCTTTTAAAGGTGCTTTAGAGACAAGTTTTGATAATGAGTCCAGGATGAACGTGTAAGATTGAGTTTTGTGGAGATCATAATAATTAAAGTAGGTCTTTGAGTAATTGGTGTAATACGAAATATGCATGTATGATGTAAGATTACTTTGATTTAGTCATTAACATGATCTTATTCTTAGTTCTTTTATTTTAAAGGAAAATAGAAAGTAAAGTTGTATGAATATCTAAAGCTAACTAACCACATACAACTTTTTATTTATATACATATTATCCTATGCTATATAAAAGAAAGAAAAAACCTTTTATTCAAGTGTAAGAACTTTTCCAATGTAACCATGTGCAAAGCAAAATGAAAAACATACCTATATCCACATATGAAAAATTTAAAGCAGTTATTACCTGGATGTGGAGAATCAACCGACTTACTTACTTTTGCAATAGAAGGTGTCGAATGAAGGAATGGAATTGTGACCTCATTACCTCTTGGAACCATCTTTCGATGTAATCCTGATACTCACCTTCCTTCCTCATGCTATGCAGATCCTCTTCTTCTAAATATTCAATTGCTTGAATACATGAAAGATTTTTCAATAGATATGTGGAGAACTCTTCAACATCAGGTCTCTCTCCATCAAATGTAGTCTCCAAGTTTTCGGTTTCCTTGGCAGATTGGCAAGGACATTCGGTTTGTAGCTCATGGAACTGTGGTTCTTCTATTATTTCTAGAGAGGTAGATAAATTCTTGACTTCTGTCAAGATGTGTTCTTCTTCAGAAAAAGATATTGAGATCCCAACTGGTGCTAGGATTTGAGAGAATTCTCTCATACTAATAAGCACCTTTGAATCCATGTCATCGGCTGGTAGGTTCTTCCTTACACATGGGTTAGTCCTAGGGTTCTTATAGCACCAATTTTTTTTTATGTGTTCAAAATAATTTCTATTACTAAAACAAATTTGTGAAAAAGACACCACACTTGCTGAAAGAATAACACACTTGAAAAGAAGGAAGGAAAACTTTACGAAATAAATTGCGGAAAATTAAACATTCAAACGAACAGAAAGTAAATCATACTTGTGCGGAAAGGAACAACAAGGCTTTGGGGCACCCCAATATAGTGGATGCGTAGGTTCTTACCTCTCGACTTACCGTTCTCCCCTCCCCCTTGTTGTGTAATGAAAAAGAAACCTATCTACCCCTATCTACCTAGACTCCAATCCCTTTAGCACCTCCCCGACAAATGCGCCAAAATGTTGGGTAAAATATATGCACTCTAATTCAACATTTAAATTGTCAACTCGGGAAGGGAGCTTATGAGATGCAAACACTACATGTGCAGGATTGAAGGCTTGAACTTAATCTAAACTAGTAATCTACCTAGAATTGAGTAAGGGTTCTGAATTATCAATTGTAGGCGAATGATATTTGAAAACCGGATTACATTACTTAGAATTAATTCAAAATAAAATACTACCAACAATCCAACCTATTGACAAGAAATCTATCATACAATCTAATGACTATTCTGAAACCAAAGGCATGCAAGTATCTATGCTATCCTACGAAGGTGAATCATGAAACAATTTCAAGGAGATCTAAGCAATATACAAATGACTTGGAAATAAATGTTAATCTAGAAGCAAGTAGAAAAATTAATAAAGATATTTAATTGAACTTGATTTGATTTGGAAGCAAGTAGAAAAATTGATAAAGATATTTATCTCTGATCCAAATCTTATGTCATGAACATCTTTATTATTTATATAAACGGAAACCTAATCTTATGATCAACAAAGGAAACTATCAAAACTGAAACAACTTAGAAAATGAAATTATTAACTTTTTACTTAAAAAATAAACTATCTAGGAACAAGACTGATAAACTCTGAAACAATAATTAATTAGCAAATCAGATATAAAGAACTTTAACTTTGGAGGAAGGTTGAAAAGAGGATTAAGGAAGAAAATATGGAAGGAGGAAATAATAAGAAAACTTAATTAAAAACTCTATGTAACATAAAACAAGATTTGAATTACACCTAAAATTGTTAATTAGAAGCAAGAAGAATTATGGTTGAAAGGCAGAAGAAATCAGATTCTGAAAAAGGCCTAAAACAGTGTAGAAAGTGTAAAGGTCTGAATGACGATCCAAACGCCTATCTGAACGACAGTCCGAATGGAGGAAAAACGAGTTAAACTAAGGAAAATGAGAGTTTTGATGATCTTGACATCAGCTGGCGAATGCAGATGAACCTACAATGCAGAGAGATCAGTGAGAAGACTTGTTGAGAAGCTATGTTAATAGAAAAAAACATATTCTAAACATTGTCTAAAGGAAATAAAATATTTCTATGATATGTTTAAGCAAGATTAATGATGGAAGATAGAAGTTACCTACAGCTACAGAGGAAGGCTGATTAACTAATGGAATTAACTTACAGCTACAGGAAGAAGAAACTGATGGAAGAAACTGAAATAACATCTAACAACAAATTATGGAGGAACACTGAAAGCAACTACAGAATACTAAGCTTGGTGGACCATTCCTAATCCTGAAAAAGAGATTGTGTTAGCAGCAGAGTATGATTTACAAGAGAAGCAAGAAAATAACATCTACAGTAAACAAGAATAATTTAAACAACTGAGAAATAAACTATCTACTTGTAGAAAGAAAATACAAAATGAAATAAACCTCTAGTTTATGAGGGGCCCTTCCCAACAATCAGAGATGGAAACTAAACCGTCTTAAACATTATCAGTAGAGCATCAACGTACTGAAACTTTCATTAATTCTGAGAAAATTACACAATACTTATGTAGAAGTAACTACTATCTCCTGTCTATTCTCTATGCTATCTGATCTCTGTTTTCTCCATAAGAGGCATCTTTTTATAAGTTACAATGGGAGAGAAGGTCGACAGAGTCTACCTATCTAAAAATAGAAGCTTTAATGTCTATACAATGGCTGCATAATGATTTACGTCAGCGCAGAGGCCGTTTGCCTTCCTTCACGGCATCAATTCTTCCTGACGCAAACAACTGGGTGTTAGTTTCCTTCAATCGTGGGCGAAAGCAAGTGCTGGCAGGATAGGCATGGGAGGACGGAACTGCTGGGATGTCGATGTGGTAGGAGCATGTGCTGGCAGGCTAAGAGAACAAGGGAGTGGATCTTCTAGAGCGTTGACGTGGGAAGGAGTGTGTGCTTTCAGGCTTGGCGAACAGGTGAACGGATCTTCTGGAGTGCAGGTTCACCAACTGTGAGAGACACATTCCAAATAGAACATAGGCCGTTTCCCATATTCTGTGTGTGTTGATTCCCTTCACGTGAACAATAGGTGTGTTGGCGGTTTGGACGAGGGAGGACACGGATCTTCTCGAACAACGACTCATTAACCATCACCACCGTGTGGCTAATAGAACACACGTGCTCGTTTTTTACTTTAATATCCCAAAGTATGCCAACCGTGGATTTCGCGGGCTGAAGCCGAGGCTCAATGATGGGCTAAACACGACTGAGCTTAAGTAACATAAACACGTGGTCTAAATGAAGGATCGTTTGAAAAACCGCAGCTTGTAAATCAAAACTAAATGCCAAGTATGCCCCGAAATGTCACATTAAACATCAATAATTCATAATGTAGCAATATTCGATCAAAATTCATGTGGTAAGTAAATGTATGCATACCTAGTCTGTTTGATGGTCTTAATGGAAGAAAGAATAGCTTATTATATAAAAAATAATGAAATTAATGCCATTCAGAGTAGATTTAATGATCGAAAATAGTGACAAAAATGGACGTCAATAGGGACGGATCGGACTAAGCTCCGATACCAAATGAAATGAACAGTATTCGTTGCTTAATTATGAACAATAGTTCATTAACTAAATATCCAATTTAATTAGAACAAAAGGTTATAATCCATAAAGGACAAGTATATAATAAATGTATAAAATATGAGAGATGAGATGATACAATGCCATGGGACGATGTGCTTTAAATAAGCATTGACTAGTCACCATGATTAATAGACATACATTTTCATTAGGTCATGTCACTTCATTAAATGTGTATTTTCATTATTTATTGTTTATCATTAATTATTATTATTATTTATTTATTTATTTATTTATTTATTATTATTATTATTATTTCAAATTGTATATTTATACATTTGCATTCGTTATGTAATAAGATGAACAAAGTTCATTCACACATAATTTATCCAAAATATATGGAATATAAAGTAATCCATTTAAAATAATAATATATTGAGTAAATGTATAAGAAATGAATGAGATGATACAATGCCATAGGATGATGTGCTTTAAATAAGCATTGACTAGTCACCTTGGTTAATAGACATACATTTTCATTGGTTCATGACACTTCATTAAATGTGTCTTTTCATTATTTATTGTTTATTATTTACACATTATTTATTATTATTATTATTTATTTGTTGATATTATTATTATTATTATTGAATTGTATATACATACATTTAAATTCATTACACTTTCCGCTTAATGTGTTTGATCTCAAAATCAAACTCACATAAACAATTTAGCCATATAGCTTGCTTGGCATTTAGTGTTGGTTGCTCAAATAAATATTTCAGACCACACTAGTCTATTCTAAGCTCACATTTCCTACCCATCAAATAGCGCCTCCACATTTTCAAAGTGTGCACTAAGGGAAAAAAACTCTAAATCTTGGGTAGCATAATTATCTTCATGTTATTTTTTATTTCTTGGCTCATAACATACCACATGACTATCTTGCATCTTGACACACCAAAAAATCATTTTTGGGGTTTGTAATTTTCAGAATTGGAGAACTTGTAAGAAGCCCCTTCAACAAGTAGAAACTTTCTTCACATTTTTGTGTCACTTAAATTTTATTCCCTTATTTTTCAAATAAGTGATGGGGTGTGCAACCTTGGAAAATACTTCATTCAACCTTATGTAATAACCAACAATGCCCATAAATATTTCACATTTTCCATGTTATTTGGAATCAACCAATTCATAACGACTTCATGTTAAGATTCAATATGCTAAGACAGAAAATATCAGCATTGCATTTCATTTCACAACAATAGCATATACAGGATCACTGAAGAAACAACACGCACAACATAAACACAAGAGACACAGCTTTATCATGGGAAACCCTCATGGGGTAGAAAATCGAGCAAAGCTTCCTCAATATAGATGATCAGCAAATACAAAGATGTAAACCAAAGACATGAGCTCCTCCTCCTCCATAGCAGACCTCTCTCACACAAGTGCGCCACTCACAAGTGAATGAATGAGTGAGATAAGTGAGGAACATCCTCCTCTACTTATACTTGTTCCTCGAATGAATTTTACACAAGCTAGGTCGGCCCCAATTAATGGGTTAAACACCCCACTACAACTGACTGGGCCGACCCCTCTAGGGTGGTCTAATAACCCTTTGACCCACATAACACATACAGGGCCGACCCCCACTAGGGAAGTCTAATAACCCAAGTTACCACAATCCGACGGAGGAATAAACATCTCCGGATATACAATAAGATCTTCACGGAGGAATGAAACATCTCCGGATTAATAAAGTACAAATATAATATTCTTAGAAGTTACAATATCTCAACACTCCCCCTTAATGAGAAGGATATTATAACAACATATGCAGGAGCAAGGAGTCATCAACATCATATATGATACATCTATAAATCATTGGAAGCTTTCTCAACATCATCAATAACTCAACCAGTTACTGGAATATCTTCAAGATCTTCAATACTGGAACATCAACATCTTCAGTACTGAATCTTCTGCAGCACTTGAATAGCTGCAGCAATATCATCATCTGGATCCTCACGATCAACAATATTGTTGTCACACGATCATCAGCATCGTCATCATATGATCATCAGCATCTGGATCATCTCGATCTACAGCATCTGGATCATCTCGATCTACAGCATCTAGATCATCATCTCGATCTACAACATCTGGATCATCATCTCGATCTATAGCATCTGGATCATCATCTCAGCATACTCTACAATACACATGATCATATTACAGGATGATCAATCCCACTCTCTTTAGGACATAGGTCCATGGATGATACAATCCAGTCAAGTTCCAAGATGATCAATCCTTATCACTTTAAGACAAGTCTCATGTCTAGGGACGATGCAATCCCCTCACGTACATTTTGAACTCAGTTCTTGGACGATGCAGTCCTTGTCCATTTTGAACCTAGATCATGGACGATGCAGTCCTTGTACATATTGAACCCAGTTCACAGATGATGCAGTCCTCTCATGTACATTTTGAACCCAGTTCATGGACGATGTAGTCCTTGTACATTTTGAACCCAGTTCACGAATGATGCAGTCCTCTCACATACATTTTGAACCAAGAGTCCAAAGACGATACAGTCCTATCATCAATTCTCAGAGACAAATGTCTACGGATCAATTCTGGGACCAAAGTCTGGGGAAGATACAATCCCCTACTTGTTCATTCAGGACTTCATTTTTGGAGACCCAGTCTACAACTCAATTCTAGGACCGAAGTTCGGTGAAGATACAATCCCCTACCTGTTCATTCAGGACTTCATTCTTGGAGACCCAGTCCACGGCTCAATTCTGGTACCGAAGTTCGGGGAAGATATAATCCAAACCCTATTCATTCAGGACTTCATTCTCGGAGACATCTATCTACGGATCAATTTTGGGACCGAAGTCCAGGGAAGATACAATCCCCACTTGTCCACTCAGGACTTCATTCTTGAAGACATCTGTCTACAGTTCAATTTAGGGACCGAAGTCCGGGGAAGATACAATCCCCATTTGTCCACTCAGGACTTCATTCTCGAAAACATATGCCTATGGATCAATTCAAGGGACCGAAGTCCGGGGATGATACAATCCCCACCTGTCCACCAAGGACTTCATTCTCAAAGACAACTGTCTAAGGATCATTTTAGAACATGTGTTCAAGGATGATGCAATCCCCTTGTCAACTTAGACCCTGTTTAAGGACCATCCACCAACCTCTTTGTCGGCATTACCAATATAGGTACCCTCATCAATACATGTATACATATCATCAATACAAGTAATACAGGTATCCTCATCATCGACTTCACCATCGACGTGGGAAATCAGTGTCTTCATCACTCCCCCTTTCGAGGAAGGTCCTTCTAAACTACACCAAGCTTGTATCGGAAATACTCAAACTTTACTTGAGGTAGAGGTTTGGTTAGTACATTGATAACTTGTTCTCTTGAGGTAGAGGTTTGGTTAGTACATTGGTAACTTGTTCACTTGAGGTAGAGGTTTGGTTAGTACATCGGCAACTTGTTACAAATTCAAACTTTATAGTTCCTTTCTGCACCATCTCATGTATATAGAAATGTCAGATCTCTATGTGCTTTGACTTATCATGGAACACTGGATTCTTTGCCATCTTGATACAACTCTGTTTGTCACACAGGATCACAGTGGGATCTATCTCTAAGTCAAATAATCTTGATAATAATTTTCGAAGCCATACTACTTCACAACTAGCAGAGCAAGTAGCTATATATTCCGTTTCGGTTGTGCTGAGAGCCACACTAGACTGCTTCCTGCTAAACCATCAAATCATGGCAAATCCAAGACCATAACATCCGCTAGATGTGCTATTCCTATCTGATACACTTCCTACCCAATCAACATCTGAGTAGCCATAAAATCTGAAGTCATGATCTCCAAAAATAATATAGACCAAAGTCTATCGTACCCTTCAGGTACCTCATCACATGCTTTGCAGCTATCAGGTGAACTCGTCTAGGTTCCACTAGATACTGTCTCAAGGTGTTTCACAGCAAAGCATATGTTCGGCCTGGTATACGTCAGATACATCAATGACCCAATAATCTGTCTATATAGAGTTACATCCACTAACTCTGATGAGTCATCATCTAACAGCTACAAGTCAGAACCCATGAGAGTGGCCATGTCTTCACATTCCAACATATCAATTCTTCTCAAGATTTCCACATCATACTTTCCCGGGATGAGAAAGATTCCTTCTGAGCCTTGCCATACTTCTAGACCTAGGAAGTAAGAGATCTTTCATTTTCATTTCTGCAGCCATCTTCTTCTTTCTTTTCACGGTCTATTTGTAAAAATAGATCATCCACATACAGTAATAGTATGACAGGTTCATCATTCGTTACAGATCAGCTTTAATTTTGGTAAAGCCCAAGCTTATCAAGAAACTGTCAATTCTCCCTTTGTGACTGAAAATCATTCACACTCTGCATTGAGTGATCTTCTGTATATCTATCTGTGCCATCTCTCGTCAGATGGGTCTACTGATATGAGCCTCAATATTATTCGAACTCTGTGGTGAGTTCCTTCTTGCATCCATGTCATCTGTGTATAGAAACCATATTCAACCTTGTAGAAAAGGTTGAGATCCACATCACCCATGGTTATCATTAATGTCATCAATTTACTATAGATCCTGGGTACCCGTACAGAGCTTTCTTCAATTGAATCCTTGATTTGCACTTCTTCTTCAATTACATTATTAAGATAATGGTCTTATCTAGCCACTTGGAGCAAACATCTCGTCATGATTCTCTTCCTCTTTCTAAGAGAATCTTCTAGCCACAAGCCTTCTATATTATGTTTGATTTGTAAATCTTCTTGTTGAACATCCATCACTTGTTTGGTGTTCATCATTCTTCATGATCTTTCCTACAAATCAAAATTAAGTACATTATTAGTAATACTTCATAATCATCAAATCATGTTGACATCATAACCTATTATGCATACAGATATGATTTACATAGTTATGCTACTATCTTGACCAATACTTTGGCACAACACTTTTCCATATCCTGTATGCATACAGTGGCTATCTAGATGCCTTCCATCTCTACCAGAACATACTATCGAGAGTGTGCACAGCTCTTAGCATGTCAGCAAAGAGGTTTCATTCTAGACAAGCAACAATGGAATGTTTGTCCAACTTACCAATCATATGCATATTAGTAGTATATTGTTCAATGTTATATGAATGTTTACACTCAGCATGATATATTCTAGGAATACAAATATGCATACAACTATTGCAAGCAATATCATTTACTATTTCAAATAACAACTCAAATACTTATCTTTTATGTTTGTGTGGTTTCCTCCCACTTGATCCTCTATATGACTTTTGAACTTCTATTCATTCTGTACCATTGTGCACTAGTGTCATCCTCATGATCTCATACACAAACATACATTCATTAGTATAATCTCAATATTATCAAAATATTATAATTCTAAATAATCTTGAATATGTATAGTCATGATCATAGATAATAAACATTAGTATTCAAGGTTTCAGGGAAGTCTTCTTTTACTCATGCATATTCTTATTTGATCATAGGACTCTTCTAGTTAGTTAAATCATCAATCAAGATAAGAGACATAATATGTATAAACCCTTGATTACTTACATTTCTAACTTTATGAATAAGAATAACCAATCATACCAGATATACTTATATAAGGGATCCTAACACAAGGTAAGATTCTAACTTGATATAGGAAAACATACCTGGATTAGTATACCTAAACAATATCTTCTTTCTTCAATGATTTAGAGATCCTATGCTAGAATATGCATATCTCATAGGTTAAGCATAATAGAACAAAGTCATACACACCTCGTAAGTAGACCTTCTATGTGATCAAATATTATGGATGAGTCTTTGTCTTCATGTCATCATGGTCATGGAACTTGATTTGTCTTTCGTGATGTACCTGTATCTTGTTAGCAGACAACATCAACCTCATACAACACCACAGTGCATTAGTACAATCATATGGCCCTAATCAATGAATGTCTTCTACCATGCATTCATACTTTTACTAGGGTGATAAGACAATTCTATCATTAATCAAGATTGTACTAACCTAAATAATATGAAAACAAACATATTATGAATTTAATCAAGAATTAGATTGTATTTACTCATGTCATACCTGTCAGGAAATTCTTGTAGTCTTCTTATGTAAGGCCTTAGCCTCAACTCCCCCTGAAACTGGATCTGGGGCTTGACTAGGGTTTGTCAGAGAAACCCTAAAAATTCAAACTTTGACTTTCACACTTCTGAATGTATGGAAGAATGTGTCTTGTTGAGCTGATCAAACTAGCATACTTCAATTTTGAAATCTCCAAAATTTCACCCCTCAAAATTGCCTTTGAAACTTCTGGATCTTCTAGACAGGATCCTGAACTAGGGTTTGATGGAACCCACCCTTCTGCCTAATCAAAAGGTTCGATCCAAGGCTCTAAACTCTTATTTTTCTGAGAAGCTTCCAGCCGTGGTCACAGACTTCAAAAATTCCAACTTTTGCTGAAGCCCTAATTTTTCATCTTTTCGATCAAAATCCTGAACTGGGGTTTGATCAAGCCTGGTCTTCTACCCAACCAAAAAATTTGATCTTGGTCTCTAAATTTCAATTTTCCTGAGTAGCATTCAGTCGTGGACTACGATTCCAAAAATTCTAACTTTCTCCGAAACCCTAAATTCTGGAAGCCATGAATGAAGGTGCTCCAAAGATAATTCTGATTTGAAAAAAATATGTACCTGATTGTTTCTGCTGTAACTCCGAAATTTTCGATCCATAGGGTATGAAATTTTTTTTTGTGGTATTATGACCTGTCATCTTTCCATCCCGATAGGTCTGACCTCAATTGGATTTTCTGAGAGAGAGTTATTCCAAGTGTTGCAACATGACCTATTTATGGTATAAAACAGGAGAGAGAACTTGTACGGCGTGCCATGTGTCACAGGTTCATTTTCGGCCTCTGAAAACGTTTTCTGAGATAGTACATTCTGTGTACTACCTATCACTTTTTATGAAATTTCATTTGGAGCTTCCTATCCCAAGTTATGACCTTTTTTCCTAGATTACCTGAATTTGACTGAGATCTGGAAGATGCAGAAACCCTAACTTGTACTGATCATAAATCACAAAGTACAACGAATATGAGGGTGTACTTTGGACACAAGGTACTTGGGGATGTTATCTACGAACTGTAAAGGTTTCAGATCTTGAACCTTCACCAAAATGGATTTATAGAGAAAGTTCCACGATGACTTGTTTTTTCTATACAAAACCCTAACCTTCAAATTGTCGCAAGTGAAGCAAGTGTCGTAAGTGCCATACATTGCCTTCCTTCAGGTTAGCTCTGATACCATGTTAAGATTCAATATGCTAAGACCAAAAATATCAACATTTCATTTCATTTCACAACAATAGCATATACAGGATCACTGAAGAAACAAAAAGCACAGCATAAACACGAGAGACACAGATTTATCCTGGGAAACCCTCATGGGGTAGAAAACCCAGCAAAGCTTCCTCAATATAGATGATCAGAAAATACAAAGATGTAAACCAACTACATGATCTCCTCCTCCTCCATAGCAGACCTCTCTCACACAAGTGCTCCACTCACAAGTGAATGAATGAATGAGATAAGTGAGGAACATCCTCCTCTACTTATACTTGTTCTCCGATTGAATTTTACACAAGTTAGGTCGGCCCCAACTTAATTATTGGCTTAAAAACCCCACTACAACTGACTGGGCTGACCCCTCTAGGGTGGTCTAATAACCCTTTGACCCACATAACACATACAGGGCTGACCCCCACTAGGGAATTCTAATAACCCAAGTTACCACAATCCGACGGAGGAATAAACATCTCCGGATATACAATAAGATCTTCACGGAGGAATGAAACATCTCCAGATTAATAAAGTACAAATATAATATTCTTATAAGTTACAATATCTCAACACTTCAATCTTTTAAGGATCTGTCGATATTCCTTCCTTTGAAATAATGTGGCCCAGATAATGAATTTGCTTCTTATAGAAATCACATTTACTTAGATTTGCGTATAGTTGATGCTCCCTTAGCACTTGTAAATACATTCTCAAGTGATTTTCAAGCTCCTCTTTATTCTTAGAATAAATAAGAATGTCATCTAGAAAAACAAGCATAAACTTGTCCAAATACTTGCTAAAAAATTGTTCATGAGTCACATGAATGTAGTTGGTGCATTAGTGAGACGAAATAGCACCTCCATGAACTCATGGTGTCCATGCCTTATTATAAAGGTTTTCTTGTGGATGTCTTATTCATTGATTCTCACTTTATGGTAACTAAACCTCAAGTTAATCTTTGAGAATACCTTTTCCCCTGTCATTTGATCAGAGAGATCATCAATTCAGAAAATGGGTACTTGTTCTTCAATATAAATTTATTCAATTTTCTATAATCAATACATATCACGATGGTTCCATCTTTCTTTTTTCACAAATAACATAGTTTATCCCCATGGAGACACACTTAGCCTGATATAATTATTTTCCAATAACTCTTGCAATTACATTTTCAACTCTAGTAGTTCCTGTGTACTCATTTTGTAAGATGTCTTAGACACTGGTGCATCTCCTGGCACAAGATCAATTGTGAAATCAATATCCCTCTTTAGAGAAATTCCTAGCACTCCATCAGGAAACACATCCTAGAATTCTTGCAATACTCCAGCCTGGGAACTTCATTTTTTGTTCTATCAAATACATGGGATGCATAAAAATGGAAACCCTTTCTAAAGAAATTCTTCAGCGACAAGGATGAAATCTGTCTAATATAAACCACCTTGGGAATTCCCTTTCCTATCCTTGGGTTCCCTTACTCATCACCAATGCATTTAAATATCTTATTGTTGTAGTCAAGATTAACTTTATGTGCTTCCAACCAATCTATTCCAATTAGAAAAACATAGGAACCAAGTGGAAAAATGTTCAAATTTGCACATGTGAATATTCCATCCATTTCTAACAGACATTATTCATGATCTCACTAACTTTCTTCTTGGTTCCAGTGGATAGTTGGACCATCTATGATTTACTATGTTTTTTTATTAAAATCACAAATATCAACAACTTTAGGAGTGATATAACTACGAGTAGATCCAAGGTTAATAAAAATAGAAATAAATTTCTTAATAATCATACCTTCAACCTCAACCACACACGATTGATGGTATTCTTGGAGGTCATCTAGCGTAGCGTAGATTCTAGGGACGTTCCTTTCCACCTGACCCATAGTTTCAACCTCTTTTATGTTGTGAACATGCTTGGAACTCCCATTTTGATGCAGATAGTTTCTAACTAAATGGTCCTATCCACATCCCCAAATTTGAAGTGGATCTTTTGGATTCTCTCCCATCATCCTAGATGGCTTAGTCACACCCTATAGCAATTGAATTTGTTGATTTATGAAATTAGGAGGCTTGAAACTCCTCTTTACTTGGTCAAACTTATCATTTTTCTTGTCCTTCCATGCCTTACGGAATTCTAACTTGCTCTTACTTTGAACATAACTATAATTGTCCTTCCTTATGGTTTCATCTAGGTTTTGAGGTTCATCAAACTGAATTCTATCATTGTTTGATTGAGGTAATCCATGCAGGAAACATTGAATTTTGACTTTAACATATATGATATACTTGACATACCTCAACAAATCCAAGAATTCATTGGCATATTCCTCCATGGTCATTTGTACCAATTTCAATTCATGGAACTCTTTGATTTTTTTCATCATAGTACCTATCAGAGAGGTACTTTTGCTTGAACTATTTATTGAATTGATTCCACACAATATCCTTTAATTTATTTTCTTAACTTGTCTAAGGTGATCCCACTATATATATATATATATATATATATATATATATATATATATATATGTTATTGCATTCAAATTAAATATGGCCATCCCCACCTTCATGTTCCTAGAATAGTCTTGGACTTAGAAATACTTGGATCGGGTGAAAACGCAAAGCTGGGAAACAATTCTGTGACAACGAAGTGAAAAATAAAAGAGGGCGTGCGGATGAAAAGGGGAAAAAAATTCAACCTCAAACTCTAGGTCGAGAGTTTAAAAAACTCTAGGCCGAGAGTTTGAAAAAACTCTAGGCCGAGAGTTTGAACCAATAACCGCGCTATATTTTAAAAAAAAATATCGGATGCGAGTTTGAACTAAAATCTCGGCTGAGAGTTTGGAAGATATTTTTTCGGCCGAGAGTTTATGGTCAACAAAACCTGTGAAAATATCTAGCATCTTTCTGAAACCTGCAACTTCAGCAAGCCCAAACCCCTGCAAATTTTAAATATTATTTTTCGGACTTGGTAGCAATGGATTCATCTCTGAATCTAGTTTCCAATGATATAATAATTGTTTCATTTTGATTTGAATTTCTATTTATTAATTTCTTTTTCTAAACTTTATCCCTTAAGAATTTTATTACTTTGAAAATCACCCGAAATGCAAATTCAATATCATAACAAAGACAACACCAAAAAAATTTAAATCCTCACAGAGATCATAACTGGCTCGTCCTCTTAAAAAGGGTACTTTTATTTTTTCCAATAAGAGTCACACTAAAAAAAAATTGAAGCTCACCAACATGTGTCAATAATGCACCACTTTCTAAAGATATGATGTTTCGATAAATAATAAAAAATAGTTCCCAAGTCTTACAAAACTAAAAATATAGTCCATGCGCAAGTGTAGTGTGTGTAGATTATGAGCATACAATTTTTTTCCCTAAAATGAATAACCATATATCAAAACACCGACGTCCACACAGGTCACTCATTATCCATACCTAAAATTTTCAAGTATATGCCGTTGGTGTGCACCAAATTTGTCCCACGATATGTCTATAAAAAAAATTAAAAAATACGAGTAGAAAGTTAATTCAATTCTCTAAAACATTTGTGTTTACTTCAAGTTGACATTCCTAAGGGAGATATGGGTTTGAAGAGGTCGAAGTTGAAAAACATAAAATTTAGCAGTTTTGTTTGTAAAAAACAAGCCAAAAGTGTTACCCAACTTCGTGTTTTCACCATTCCTCATCCCAAGAAGATGATCCTCAACTCCTTTACATGATTTGGTTTCACCATCAAAAGTAAAAGGTTTGTCCTTCTAAAATTATGCATGTGAGTTGTTCTCAATGGGTCTCTTTGTCTTATTCCTTGGATATGTCGATATTGAGTCTTGAGTGGAGTTTTCAGAGGAAAATGATTCACTAGAAGAGAAATATGGAGTATATATCATATGTCTACAAAAACTTCTTAAGCTATGGGACCTCTTGTGAGAATGCCTCCTTGAACTACTCCCACTCTTTTCCTCATTTCCTGAGTGTTTTCCAAGGTGAATCTTTCTCTAAATGTTTGTTAGTATTTGGAACATGGTTGCATTCAATTGGTTCTGCTCTTCTTGAGATCTTAGCAACCTCTCATTATCTTCTCTACAACTTTGTAATTCCACTCTTAGGATTCTCATGGTTTCTACAGTGTCTATGTAAGTTGCTTGCTTTCTTTGGCCATTAGACTATGTCTCTACATTCTCAAAATGTATATTTTATCCCATGACATATATTTCACTCGCATAAGGATCTTGTGCATCATCCATGATGATGGTTATCTTGGACCAACCAAGACCATGAATTTCCATCTTGCACTATACTAATTAGTGACCCTTAACTATCCTTGATATGATATTGTATCTACAAAAGTGGTAATGTAAACACACCTTTTAGCCTCATTACATTCTTAGAAATCATGAAATAAATTTTCATGAATTCTAGAAACTACCCATATTGATATTATTTTGACAAATCATGGTTACATGACATTTTATGTTCAATTTTTAAAAACATATGAATCACCCCTTTAGAATATGAATGTGCATAATTGTTCCCCTATCAATAAATTTTCTAAGGAATGTAACTACTACCATTTCTAATTTTTGGGCAAAAAGTTATAGTCTTTCAAAACTGTCAATTTTTCCCAATTATGCAATTTTCTTGTAGGTGCATTTAACTTTGAAGACCAAATACAACTACCTATACAAGAAAATCTAGGGAGAATAAAAAAAACTAATAATAATCATGACGGAGATTACTCAACAACTTTTATATCTTTGATCCGATGCTCCAGTCAATTTTTGTAAATTTCTAGAAAAATTCCTCTAACCAAATTTGTTTATTTCAATGAGTAGGTAAAATTTAGAGTTCATATTTTTTTTCTAGTCTCAACATCTATGATCATTGTTACCTCCAAGTTTTCTGAATTCCACCAAAAGTGCCACAGAATAGTGGATGTTGGCCTTCTTTCACACCTGAAATCCACACCTTTTGGAATTTGGCCATATTTGTTTGAAGACACTTCGTCTATGCAAAATGTAATATCCCTGACTGATATCAAATGATATTATCTCAAAATTCAAACTTCAAATCATAAATTTTGCAAGCAGTAACTAGTTCTCAAAACTAGTGAAGAAGGAACTAGACTAGGTCATTGATTTACCCACCCAAAGCTTGACTAATGGACACTTTCGGAACTGAAAAATGTACTGGGGAGTGTGAAAAAGAAAGAACAGTAGCACCAAGTCCATATTCTTAGTTCTAAGCACAATGTATTGGGGCCATTTATGTTTCGAACATCATCTAGGCCGAAGTCTACTCCAAGGCTTCCTGGGCACCCCAACATATGCCTACTAAAATATTTCACTTACACTTGACATCAAACAGAGGTGGATAACAGGTCATTAACCCCCTAATATACTTTTGGACAATTTTTACAAAGTTTTTGGGAGGTTCCAGCAGTGTTTGGAGGCAAAGGGAGAAAAAGGGCTAGGATGGACTACTCAACTAGATTGTTTCCAGGATCTCCCAAATAGGATGAGAGGGATATGAATTATTAGGGATAGGATTGAAGGGTATTCATAAAGGTTTCAAGAATATTATATGACTTATAAAACTTAAATTGAATATTCATATAGCTCTTAATTAAAACTACTGCAAAACTAGTCAATTAAAAATGCTCAATGAGCTAGTCTTCAGAAATATGAATACAAACAGTCATATAGGGTCACTAATCTCTGATTTATGATTTTGGATGTATTATAAAGGTCAATTAAAACCCACATCAACTTTCAGAAAGGAAAATAGTTACTCAAAGCTCTGTATATTGAAAATCTTGGAAAACTAGTCAATTGAAAATGTATAATGAGCTAGTCTTGAAACATATGGGCTCAAAAATCCAAAGGAGGATCTCTAAATCCTCTTATGATATTTAATTTGGCTATGATATGAAATATACAAAAGCATAAAATGATAATTGGGCTCATTAAACTAATAATTAAGATGGCATAGCCTCATACATCATAGATAGTCACTTTTCTTGAATTTTTACAAAGATAGAACAAGGAGGTTATAGAAAGGAGTAAGAAGAGAAGGTGTAGTCATTGTATAATATCTGTAGTATGACCATGGGATTCTGGATGATCATGGGAGGAAAAATGAACCTTTGTGGCTTCTTGCAATCTCTCCAATTGATCTTTCTCTCTTTGTGAAATTCATCAAAACCAAATCAACTAACTTGGATCTCTGCAACAAATTCTGAGTGATTGATATTTAGATGAAATGGATGGATAAGATATGAAAATTGGTATCAATGGCTGCACTAGATCATGTGCATAATACTGGAATGGGAACTATGGGGCACATCTCCCATAGGTGGCTAAGGGTGCATCACCAAATCTTAGAGAAGCTTGAGCTTACTCACATACAAACAATAAACTATCAAAATATGTAAATATGGTGCTCCATCCTCATTTTATAAGTGAGATTACTTGTTTATAAATTCAATTTTCTAATGAACCACCTCATCCTCATCCAATGCGCCTTCCTTGACTAAGTTGGCACTTTCTTGCTTTTCCATTAACTAGCTTTTGCTCTCTTTTGGAAACTGCTCCCTCTAGATTTTCTAGATGTTTCCTTCCTTTTGAAACTTGGATATATTTTGTTCCTTTTGGAAGCTGCACCCTCCTTTGCTTTCTGGAAGTTTCTAATTTTCCTCCTTGCCTGATTTATGCACTGCTTTTGTCAGTTTCCTTCTTTTTTTCCTAACACCTTGCTTTGTGTTGCTTTCCTCCAGTTTCCTTCTTTTTTGCTTTGCTATGCTGTTCTTTCACTTTCCTCTTTGGTTGAAAACTCATTGAGCTATATTTGCTCCTTATGCGCCATTTTCTAACTCATTATCACATTTAATTAATAATTAAATACAAAAATAATAATTACATCTCCTTCAATTTAATTAAAAACAACTATAGTCTAAATTATTCCCAGTTAATAATTTCCTAGGATAATGTTATCCCCCCTTTTATTAGTTAATTCATTGGTCTTCACTAGGATACATGGGGGTTCAGTGGATTATTACCTCCCCCTTGGTGCTGGAAAATTGGGGACATGACATTCCTCCCCTCCCAATCTTGCTTGTCCTCATGGCAAGAAACCACTCCAACTCCAACCAAAAGTCCACCATGTTTCTACTGCACCACTCTGATTATAGTCATTCTCTCAATGACTAACTCTTTTTCAAAAAAAAATTCAACCCAACTAAGATAGCTAAGAAGAATGCCTGGTTCCACTATCTGTGCTGCATGCCTCCCAGTGGCACTATTACTTGTGGAAAACTGTCATTCCAAAGAATTCCAGGGTCCCACTGTCTCTATTGCATCCTTCCAAACATCGGGATCAACATGAGGAATATATCATCATGGAAGATGTCTAATCACTCCACCATGCTGGAATTTCATCACTTCCAATGCAAAACCGAACTTCTATGAGTCCCTCCAACCAAGTATGAAACTCCTTAGGTTCCATGTGCAAACCAACACAGAGCCTCACATCAATGCTATCCAATTGACATAGGTGACAATCTCGTGTCTTCAAAGAATCAACCATTTATGCTTCTCATCAAACTGGTCAGGGCCTGGTGTGCTTGTCAAACCCCAAGGTCTAACCATGAAGTCATCAAGTAAGAGTGTGGGAGTCTCCTTCTCCTCATGTGGAACCAAAAGAAAGAATCCATTTACCCAATCATCCCTATGTGTGTTGGATGCCATATGTATGTGGGGTGAAGGAAAGTGAACCAACTCTTGGAAAAACTTATCCATCAGTATTGGGGTTGGCTCAACCAAAATGAAATCATGTGCCTCCTCCAAAACTTTGGAACTGCCTCCATGAGGAAACTCATAATATCTTTGGAAATGAATAGGTGCTTGGCCACCATATTGCTTAACTCCAAACTCTCCAAGCACATGAAAATCATATTGTACTTCATGTTCCCAATGCACACAAGTAAAAAACATCAAAACATTGTTGTTCAAATGACAAGGGTGGAAGTCCCATGTCCAATCACCAAAAGGGTAGGAATCATCAAAATTCCATGGGTGTCGATTCTGCTCACAAGAAGTGTAGAATGTGTCAAAGAATCCTCCATAGATGCAAGCAGGAATATCACTCATGTTTCTTCCTTTCCAAATAGGAAAAGAAGAGACACTCCAACCCAATGGTTCAAATGGAAAGCAAGGTGCTTCCCCAAGTGAATACTCCCAATGTCTCAACTCTGTGCCACTAGTCAAGGTATGCATGTAATCATAGTATGTCCCACTCAATGAAGTCAAATGGGAATCATATGCCTTTATGTGAGCTGGAATCAAATATAGGCATGAGATGCCTCTACAACTACTAGGTAGGAACTGGTGCCAACATTAAATCAGTTGGAGGGAGTGTGGGAGCCTTCTACTCCTCTTCGGGCACCATCAAAAACAATTTCTTGACCCAAAATTCATCCTCAAATGTCATGGAAGAAGTAGAAGGGTCTGATGTAGGATCATGGACCAAAATATCATCTCTACAAACCTCATCCAACTAGCTAATGGATGCATCAACTCCATCAAAGGCTGGTCCATCAAACATGAGCTCTTCTTATTCCTCAATGGAGGAATGACTCACTCCAGGAAGAAGCTCAGATTCGCTCTAGGGAACTATATGTGCTTGGAACCCATCATATTAATTCCAACTATACTCAAGCACATGTATTTCATCATGCACCTTATGAACCACCATCTCATGAGGTTCCTCCATAGAACTCTGAGTACAACCAACCATAAGAGATTGGCTGATTGGAATGAGTGATGTTTGCAACTTTTGGTGAAGTTGCTCTATCTCCATCTGAGATTCTTGGATGGCACTTTGAGTGCTTCTCAAAGAATATTGGGTGACCAATAATTCATCATTGACATTGTAGATCTCTTCATCATACTTCAAGGATGATCCATGCAACATATGAAAAACCTCATGCAAATAATATATGTTAGAAAGCATATATGAAAAATTACCTTGGATTGTGGACATTGCTCTCTGAATATTCTCCATGGCTTCAAGGAAAGATGAATCTTCCAATGAATCAACTCTCGAAAAATACTGTGACACTGAAACATGTGTGTCATGGGGAATGTGTAAGGCCTCCTTGATATTTATTTCACTCATCTTGAGTGGCCTTTCATAAGGAGAAGCTTGAGAATGAACCTCCTCATCATCTACCATTGGATCAACCTCTTAAAGCTCATGTGGTGATAGTGAGATCGATCCTAGGACTTATTCCTCGACTGCAAGGACTTCATATTCTTCAATATTATGGGAACTTGTACTTGTATAAACCTCATCAAGTGGTATGTCTATGTCACCCACATAGAGATATGGAAATCCATCCGAAGATGTCTCATCAAAAATTAGGCACTTATCAGTAGGTACCTCATCACAACATCCATCAGTAGATGCTTCTTCTGAACTTGAGAAACCATTAGTAAATGCCTCTTCTTGGAACCCATTAATATCTACTCTCGAATCCATAATTTTCTGATCCTTAGTAGAACTGGATGTGGATTCTTCATGATTACTACCTTTGGAAGATCTGGTTGAAGAAAACCCAAACAATATCATGATGCTACAAGATGCAGTTGGCTGATTTTTTCTTCCCTCTTATTTATTCACAGGGGTAGATAAACTTGGTTCCTGCATGGATGGTTTGATGCTCTCTATGGAATACCAATCTCCATCCTTGAGCTCAAATCCAAATATGAAATAAAAGTAATCTTTAAAATAAATGTCCTTACCAATCTCTTCTCCCATGTTAATTTTTCAGAATTTACTTCAATCTGATCTAGGATCTTAACTGAGAGAACAACATGTACAACATATCTATAGCATATCAATCATGGACACAATAATTCAAGCACACAAGAGACACAAAGTTTACTTGGGGAAAACCATAAAGGTGAAAAACCCCAATAAATTCTTCAAAGATAGATAGAGCAATGATACAACCCAAGCATAAGAGATAGACATCTCCTAGCAACAGCTTCTCCTCCTCCACAAGTGCGCCACTCTCCAAAGAGTGTGAGAGAGAAATAGAATAATGAAATAGAGTGCCTCCCGCACTCTATTTATACTTGACTTGACTTGCCTAATAACCTTTACTAGGTCTGCCTTAACTTAACCACATAACATAATGCTGACTTGGCCGACGACCAATAGGGTGGTCTAATAACCCTTTGACCCACATGGCCAACCCCCAATAGGTTGGTCTAATAACCCTTCGACCCACATGACTTATACAGGGCCGACCCCAACAAGGTGGTCTAATAACCCATCAAGTATAAGTTATGACACTCACAATATAAATGATGACACTTCCGTATAGAGGAATAATACCATCTCTATAGGAGTACAATATCCATATATGAAATACAGTCTGAAGTTACATAAACATCAACACTCCCTCTTAACTAGAAAGGTATTTCTTGACACAGGTCTTCTAGCACAAGTCTTCTTCTCTGAATCATCGTCACTAGATAATCGTCATCGAGTCATCATCACTGCTGCTACTATCTCAATCAATCTCTGAATCTACTTGTCATAGGAAGTTCTACAGAGCCAGTCCTTTTTCATACTGGATGTAGGCCCACCACCTGCAGGTCTTCATCATCACTGGCCATACTATGGAATCCTCAGGACTTATTACGTGTGTCACAAAACCTTGAAAGAGAATCCTAGGATGTTACGGGTACACAACTCCAACCTGTAGGATCTCCTAGGGCGCTATTACATGTGACCCCACCACAAAACCTCAAAGAGCATCCCAAGATGTTACGGGTAGACAACTCCGACCTGTAGGATCTCCAGGGCACAAATTACATGTGGTCACCACAAAAACTCACAAGACAATCCCAGGATGTTACGGGTACACAACTCCGACCTGTAGGATCTCCCAAGGCACAAATTACATGTGGTCATGGCAAAACCTTGAAAGAGCATCCCAGGATGTTACGGGTACACAAATCTGACCTGAAGGATCTCCCAGGGTGTTATTATATGCCATAGGAGAAAACCTCTAAAGAGCATCCCAGGATGTTATGGGTACACAACTCCGACCTGAAGGATCTCCCAGGGCGCTATTATATGTCCTCATAGAGAAATGTCTCGAAAGAGCATCCCAAGCTTTTCCGAGTACACAACTCCGACCTATAGGATACCCCAGATATGCTCATATACACAACCTGTTCCACAGCCATAGAGTATCATCCTGATACTCACCATACATTATCCTGATCATCAACACTGCATTGTCCTGATGCATGTCACCTGGAGCAACATCCTGACGCTCGTCATCCATGATCATCCTGATCATACAATGCATCCACCTAATGCATACACAGTATCTTCCTGATACATATCATCATCCATGATCTACTTGATCATACAATGTATCCACCTGATACATATCATCATACATGATCTACCTGATCATACAACGCATCCACCTGATACATACATGGATACATGGTCCAAGCATCTAACATGATGCACATACAAATACATACAAATGATCCAACTGATCATATCCAACATCCAACATGATGCATACATACATAAATGATCCAATTGATCATAACAAGCATCCAACATGATGCATATACATATACAAAGGAGTAACTGGAGCATCGTCCTGATGCTCATCATCCATTATCCTCCTGATCATCATAGCATCGTCCTCTTCAGATCATCTCATCATCCACAAAGCACATCCCAGATGCACATCATCCAGCACTTACACCATCGACATGGGAGAACACATCTACCACCATTCGGGGAAGGCTCCAGCCCTTGCTTTTTCACCATGGGAGAACACATCTACCACCATGTGAAAAATGGCTTCAGCCCTTACATCTACACCATGGGAGAACACATCTACCACCATGTGAGAATGGTTCAACAATTACATCACAACCATGGGAGAACACATCAACCATGTCATAAAAGTTCATGTGCATCTGCATCTTCTGGACTCATCACTTCCCTTTGGAAGGAACCTCGATCCGAAGTACACCAAGCCTCTCTCTGAAGTACTTAAATTGCACTCAGGCCAATGGCTTGGTCAATACAACTGCAACCTTCTCATCCATCGCAACATACTCTGCTTTGGCTGTACTCAGTGCTATGCAGGACTACTTCCTGCTAAACCAAGTGATCACACCTGATCCCATACTGAAGCAGCACCCAGATGTGCTCTTCCTATCTGTAGCACTTCTTGCCCAATATGAATCAACATGACCCTACAGGTTAAACCTTTTTATTGAAATCATACTTGAGCCCATAATCAACTGTACCCTTCAGGTACCTCAGAACCAGGTGAACACTCCTCGGATCCGTCAGGAACTGGATCAATTTGTTCACCGCAAAGCAAATATCTGGTCTCGTGTTCATCAAGTACATCAAGGACCCAATCATCTGATGATACATAGTGATATCAACCGGCTCAGATGAAGCATCACACATAAGCTTCAGGTTTGATGCCATAGGTGTGGCCATGGCCTTGTAGTCCATCATCCCGAACCTCTTCAGGATCTCTATTGCATACTTCCCTTGTCCAAGGAAGATTCCATTTGCACTCTGCCACACCTCCATACCTAGAAAATAGTGCATCATCCACAAGTTCTTCATCTCGAACTCGGCAGCAAGCTTCCGTTGCGTGTCGGTAATCAATCTATCTTCACCTGTAATAAACAGGTCATCCATATACAAAAATAGTATCACTGGATTGCCTTCCTCAGCCTTGTAGTAAAGGTTGGAATCCGCTTTACTCTTGGTAAAGCCCAAACTGGATAGAAAGTTGTCTATCCTACCATACCAAGTTCTGCACATATATGACTCCCTGTCATGTGTCTCAGATGCAAGTGGCTTCTCCACATACACTTCTTCTTCAACTACACCATTCAAGAAAGCTGTCTTGAAATCCATCTAGTGTATCTTCCATTTCATCACTTCAGCCAGAGCAAGTACGGATCTAATGGAAGTGTATCTGGCTACAGGAGCAAAAGTCTCTATGCTAGTACCTGCATCATGCTTGATCTTGTAAATCCTTTTGGAAGTCACTACAGACTCCCCTTCAGGTCTTGGGACTGCATCCCAAACATCTTCATGATCGACTGGTACTCCTCGATCATGGAATTCTTCCCAGATCCTGGGAACTTCAATATCTTCAATATTTTCAATAGATAACTTTGTTGCTAAAAAAATGTTGTAGTCTTTCTTTTGTAGGTGATGGTATACGATCTTTCCTACACAACAAGTTAAATTGCATGATTAGAAAACATCTCATAGTTTTCAGAACAAATTCTTACACATAAATAAATATGTCATATAGTCATGCGATTATCTTAGCCAATTCTTCAATACAACATTTATCCATATCCCGTAACTTTCTAGATGCCTTCCAATCTCTACCAGAACATTGTTAAGAGTGTGCACAACTCCCAACATGTTAGCAAAGAGGTTTCATTCTAGATAAGTAGCAATGGAATGTTGTACAGTGCCATAGGCCACTTACCCATGTGTATTGGTAGTATACTGTTCATCAATGCAACTATTCTAATATGCATAATACACAACCTAATTCTAGGAACATGAGTATATACATTATTGAACAGTATTATTTAGACAATAAGATATGCAAGGAATGATAATTCAAATACTTATCTTTGTTTGTTAGTTGGGTTGACTCCCTCTCAGTCTCTTGTTCTTTTCTGCAACTCCATTCTGATGTGGATTGTGAGAAGTGGTCAACTCCCTCTGAATATCTGCATCCTTGTAGAAACTACTAAAGTGTGCTTCTTCTTGATCTTTGTTTCCTTGCAGGAACAAGTGGAGTGTGCTTCCTCTTGATCTTTGCTTCCTTGTAGGAACAACTGGAGTGTGATCCCTCTTGATCTTTGCTTCCTTACAGGAACAACTGGAGTGTGCTCCCTCTTGATCTTTGCTTCCTTACATGAACAACTAGAGTGTGCTCCTTCTTGATCTTTGCTTCCTGGATTACCTGTCCTTGAACTTATATCCATCACTATGCATTCTTATTAGTATCATCATTGTTGCTTGGTTTTTCAACCAAGCATGTGCAAGGATGCACCTATTAACTTGTAATAGTAGTCTTCAATAAAAAGCAAATAACAATGAACTGAATCTAACATTAACATGTGCATATAAAAATAAATCTAAAAAGATTAACAGAAAGAACAAGAGATATAACAAAGAATGATTTTGTATTATAATACCTCAAATGGTGAGGGTGTTCGGTGTTGAGCAGCTCCAAGGTTGAGGTACTCCAAGCTCCAATGGTCTCTTCTACAAGATGCTGAAATGTGGATTCTTCAAACTCACAATGGGAGGCAATGGCTCTCAAAAGAAATTTGGCAGCATAAGGATAGGATGAAATGTGGATGGAAAGTGAGGAGCCCCTATCACCTTTTTATAGTTTTTGGTGATGGGGAATACCATTGTAGTTTTAAGGAAACCAATGGTATTAACCAACATGGTTTAGGTCTCTTTTTTCCTCTTTTTCCTTTTTTGAATATTTTTATTCTCTTTTAATATTTTTTGGGAATTCTGGACCCTTTTTGAGGGTTTTTTGAGGAAAAATATATATTTTGAGGGGAAAAAAGGTGTATTATGGTCTTTTTGGTGACCTTTTGATGGCTTTAGAGGCTCAAATGGTGGAAAAGTGGACAAATGGGTCATGTGAATAAGGGAATGAGCTAGTGAGCACTTTTTGGGTGTTAACAGAATGCCCCCTGATGTGTGAGGGCAGGAGCTCATCGTATGGCCGATAGACATCATAATTCTTTTGTGTTTTTCTCGGGGTTTGGAGTAGAGGAGAGACCGATTGGAGATTGGAACAACGGCCCCTTTGGAAGCTGCAAAAAACTGAAAAATATTACATGGCCTCAAGATAAATGAGGAATAATCTCTCATAATGGACGAGGTGGGCATACCCATGCTCGTATCAAGACATATACATAACAATTAGTCCCAAGAAGGGGGACCTGAATAATACATAAAAAATATGTTGGTACATCATAATGGTCCAAAGGGGACACTATTTTGGGATATACTCATGATCATAACATGACTGATCTCAATAAATAATACACTGGAAATGCAACAACCGTTCCGAATAAGGTATCAGAAGGGTTGATGAACTACTGAAACTGAAGGTGTCCAACATGTGAAAATTGTCGCCAAGCGCAACCCGAATATCCATAGGAATATGTAACTGGTTGTATCCTTAATTAGACTCTTATATTGTTAAATTTTCAGAATTTACTTCAATCTGATCTAGGATCTTAACTGAGAGAACAACATGTACAACATATCTATAGCATATCAATCACGGAGACAATAATGCAAGCACACAAGAGACACAAAGATTTACTTGGGGAAAACCATAAAGGTGAAAAACCCCAATAACTTCCTCAGATATAGATAGAGCAATGATACAACCCAAACATAAGAGACATATCCTAGCAGCAGATCCTCCTCCTCCATAAGTGCACCACTCCTCCTTGAGTGCATGAGTGAGAAGTGAGTGAACAAATAGAGTGCCTCCCGCACTCTATTTATACTTGACTTGACTTGCCTTTTACATAAATCATGTAGGATCGAACTTAACCACATAACATAATGTTGACTGGGCCGACCCCCAATAGGGTGGTCTAATAACCCTTCGACCCACATGGACGACCCACAATAGGGTGGTCTAATAACCCTTTGACCCACATGACTTATACTGGGCCGACCCCAACAAGGTGGTCTAATAACCCATCAAGTATAAGTTACGACATTTACAATATAAATAACGACACTTCCGTATAGAGGAATAATACCATCTCTATAGGAGTACATACAACATACATATATGAAATACATTCCGAAGTTACATATACATCAACACTCCCTTTTAACTAGGAAGGTATTTCTCAGCACAAGTCTTCTTCTCTGGATCATCGTAACTGGATAATCGTCATCGAGACATCATCATTGTCATTGCTACTGCTATCTCAATCAATCTCTGAATCTACTTGTCATAGGAAGTTCTATAGAGCCAGTCCTTTTTCATACTGGATGTAGGCCCACCACCTGCAGGTCTTCGTCATCACTGGCCATACTGTGGAATCCTCAGGACTTATTACGTGCATCACAAAACCTGGCTGCAGCATCCCAGGCTATTACGAGAACACAACTCTACCTGTAGGAGCTCCTGGGAGCACATTACATGTGACCCATCACAAAACCTGGCTGAAGCATCCCAGGCTGTTACGAGCACACGGCTCTACCTGTCGAATCTCCCTGGAGCACATTACATGTGATCTCACCAAAAAAGCTGGCAGAAGCATCCCAGGCTATTACGAGCACACAACTCTACCTGTCGGATCTCCTAGGAGCACATTACATGTGGTCCACCACAAAACCTGGCTGAAGCATCTGAGGCCTTTTTCATCCTGTCCAGATCTCCCAGGAGCAAATTACATGTGGTCATGGAAAAATCTGGTTGAAGCATCTGAGGCCTTTTTCATCCTGTCCAGATCTCCCAGGAGCAAATTATATGCCATAGTACAAAAACTCGAAAGAGCATCTGCCAAATATCCTAGGGAAACGAATTACATGCCATAGGCAAAACCTCGAAAGACTATCTGCAGATCTCCCAGGGCACAAATTATATGTCCTCCCAAGCAAAACCTCGAAAGAGCATTTGCCAGATGTCCCAAGGTATGAATTACATGCCATAGGCAAAACCTCAAAAGACCATCTGCAAATCTCCCAGGGCACAAATTACATGCTTACCTGCACAACCTGATCCACGGCCACAAAGTATCACCTGATACTCATCATACATCATCCTAATGTACACATGATCACCCTGATCATCATCACTACAACATCTTGTTGCATGTCATCTGGAGAAGCTCATCATCCATGATCATCCTGATCATACAATGCATCCATCTGATGCACACCACATATCTACCTGATACATATCATCATACATAGTGTATCAACCTGATACATAGATACATGATCCACACAATGTATCCATCAACATACATGATCTACCTGATCATATCTGATACATATCAATATACATGATCTACCTGATCATACAATGTATCCACCTGATACATATACAGATACATGGTCCAAGCATCCAACATGATGCATATACAAAATACATACACATGATCCAACCAATCATATCCAGCATCCAACATGATGCGTACATACATATAAATGATCCAACTGATCATATCCAGCATCCAACATGATGCGTACATACATACATAAAAATGATCCAACTGATCATATCCAGCAGAAACCAGAACATCATCCTGATGTTCATCATCCAGCGCTTACATCCACAGCCATGTGAAGGATCCTCCTTCCAACATGCTTGGAATGGCTTCAGTAAATGTGTCCATCACTTCTTCCTCGAAGTGTCCTCGATCTGAAGAACGCCAAGCGTCTCTCTGAAGTACTCGAACTTCATCCTGGCTAGTGGCTTTGTCAGCACATCTGCAATCTGCTCATCCGTCTCAACATACAGGAGCTTCACGGCTCCTATCTGCACCATATCCCTGATATAGTGATATTTGATCTCTATGTGTTTCGACCTGTCATGAAACACTGGGTTCTCAGACAGCTTCACACAACTTTGGTTATCACAGAAGATACCAGTAGCATCCAACGGGAGATCAAATAACTCAGACAGTAGCTTCCGTAGCCATACTGCCTCACAACTAGCTGAACAGGCTGCAACATACTCTGCCTCAGCTGTACTCAGTGCTACGCAGGACTGCTTCCTGCTAAACCAAGAGATCACACCTGATCCCATACTGAAGCAGCATCCAGATGTGCTCTTCCTATCTGCAGCACTGCCAACCCAATCTGAATCAACATAACCCTGCAGGTTAAGCTTTTGATTCGCTTCATACTTGAGCCCATAATCCACTGTACCCTTCAGGTACCTTAGAACATGCTTTACAGCAACCAAGTGAACACTCCTCGAATCCGTCAGGAATTGGCTCACTGTGTTCACCGCAAAGCAAATATCTGGTCTCGTGTTCGTCAGGTACATCAAGGACCCAATCATCTGACGATGCATAGAGACATCAACCGGCTCAGATGAAGCATCACAAAGAAGCTTCAGATTCGATGTCGTAGGTGTGGCCATGGCCTTGCAATCCATCATCCCGAACCTCTTCAGGATCTCTACTGCATACTTCCCTTGTCCAAGCAAGATTCCATCTACACTCTGCCACACCTCCATGCCAAAAACAAATAGTGCATCATCCCCAAGTTCTTCATCTCGAACTTGGCAGCAAGCTTCCGCTGTGTGTCGGCAATCAATCTATATTCACCTGTAACAAATAGGTTATCCGCATACAAAAGTAGTATCACTGGATTGCCTTCCTCAACCTTGTAGAAAAGGTTGGAATCCGCTTTATTCTTGGTAAAGACCAAACTGGATAGAAAGCTGCCTATCCTACGATACCAAGTTCTGCACATATATGATTTCCTGTCATGTGTCTCAGAACCAAGTGGTTGCTCCACATACACTTCTTCTTCAACTACACCATTCAGGAAAGCTGTCTTGAAATCCATCTGATGTATCTTCTATTTCATCACTTTTATATTTCTCTATGCTACCGTCTGCAGCATGCTTGATCTTGATAGATCCATATGGAAGTCACAACAGACTTCCCTTCAGCTCTTAGGACTTCATCCCAAACATCGTTCTTCATGATCGACGGATCATGGCATTCTTCCCGTATCCTGGAAACTTCAATATTTTCAATAGATAATTTTGTTGTTGAACAAATGTTGTAGTTCTTCTTTTGTAGGTGATGGCATACGATCTTTCCTAAACAACAAGTTAAATTGCATGATTAGAAAACATCTCATAGTTTTCAGAACAAATTCTTACACATAAAGAAATATGTCATACAGTCATGCAATTGTCTTAGCCAATGCTTCAATAAAACATTTATCCATATCCCGTAACTTTCTAGATGCCTTCCAATCTCTACCAGAACATTGTTAAGAGTGTGCACAACTCCCAACATGTCAGCAAAGAGGTTTCATTCTAGATAAGTAGCAATGGAATGTTGTGCAGTTCCATAGGCCACTTACCCATGCATATTAGTAGTATACTTTTCATCAATGCAATTATTCTAATATGCATAATACACAACCTAATTCTAGGAACATCAGTATATACATTATTGAACAACATTATTTAAGAAATGACAATTCAAATACTTATCTTTGTTTGTTCGTTGGGTGGACTCCCTCTGAGTCTTCGCTTCCTTGCAGGAGCTACTGGAGTCCTAATCTAAAGTAGCTTCTTCTACACCTTTTTGTTGTGGAATGTCGAGAGATGGTCAACTCCCTCTGAATATTTGCATCCTTGCAGAAACCACTGGAGTGTACTCCCTCTTGATCTTTGCTTCCTGGATTACTTGTCCTTGAACTTATATTCATTCTCGATCCCTATGCATGCTTGTTAGTATCACCATTGTGTTATCCTCTAGGTCTCATACGTAATCAAACATTCATTAGTATAATCACAATAATCTCAAGCATGTATAGTTAGGATCATTTCAAACACAGATAATAAACATTAGTGTTCAAGGTTTCAGGGAAGTCTTCTTTTACTCATGCATATTCTTATTTGATCATAGGACTCTTTTGGTTAGTTAAATCATCAATCAAGATAAGAGATATAATATGCATAAAATCCGTGATTACTCAAACCTATACCTTCATGATTCTTCTGGTTAGTCATATCATCAATTACAATATGCATACAACCATGACTATTCAAACCTATGACTTCATGAATAATCATTATCAACAACACAATAGTATAAGATCCTAACACAAGGTAGGATTCTATCTTGATATAGGAAAAACATACCTGGATTAGCATGCTAGCTAGTTATGTCTAACATACTCACATGATGTCTTCTTGTTCTTCTTCAATGACTTGTGCTAGTAACCTGTATATATCATAGTTTAACCATTATAAAACCAAGTTATACATACCTCGTAAATGGATATTCTATGAGATCCATGACAATGGATGAATCTTTGTCCTCATGTCATCATGATCATATGTTCTTGAACCAGAACATGATTTGTCTTTCTTGGTGTACCTTTCATGTTAGTAGACAACATAAACCTCATACAACACCATAATGCATTAGTACAATCATAAGTGTCAAAACCCTAATCAATGAATATTTTCTATCGTGCATTCATAATTTTATTAAGGTGATATGACAAGTCTAAAATCAAGATTGTACTAACCATAATAACATGAAGACAAACATACCATAAACTTAATCATGAACAAATCTCAAAACATACCTTGATGAGTCATACCTGTCGAGATCGCTTGTAATAATCTTATGTAATGCCTTAGCCTCATCTCCCTCTGAAACAGGAACTTCTTCACTTATGCAGGTGACCAATCCATCTTCTTCTAGGATTAACCCAATCCACTTGATTTGCAAGAACTGGATCTGGAGCTGGATTAGGGTTTGTCAGAGAAACCCCAAAAATTCAAACTTTGAAATTCAAACTTCTGAAAAGATAGAAATATGTGCCTTGATGAGCTGATCAAACTGGTATGCTTAGAATTTGAAAACTGCAAAGTTTCACTCCTCAATTTTTTTTCCTTTGAAACTTTCAGATTCACTGGAAGTGACCCCGAACTGGGGTTTGATGAAGCCCACTCTTCTTCCCCATCAAAAGGTTTGATCCAAATCTCTAAGCTTCTATTTTTATGAGGAGCTTCCAGCCGTGGTCACAGATTTCAAAAATTCTCATTTTTGCAAAAGCCCTAATTTTCCACTTTTCTGATCAAAGTCCCGAACTAGGGTCTGATCAAGCCCGACCTTCTGCCCAAGCAAAAATTCTGATCTTGGTCTCTAAATTTTGATTTTGATGAGTAGCATCCAGCCGTGGTCTTTGATTACAAAAATTCCAACATTTTCCGAAGCCCTAAATTCCGGAAGCCATGAATGAAGGTACTAAAAAATAATTCTGTTTTGACATAAATATGTACCTTATTGTTTCTAGTGTAACTTAGAACTTTTCGCTCCATAGGGTATGAAAAATATTTTGGAGATATCCCGACCTGTTATCTTTCCATCCTGACAGGTCTAACCTCAATTGGATTATCTGAGAGAGAGTTATGCCAAGTGTCGCAACATGACCTGTTTATGGGATAATACAGGAGAGCGAACTTGTACGGCGTGCCACGTGTCATTGTTTCAACTTCGGCCTCTGAAAATTTTTCCTAAGATATCCCTACCTATTATCTTTCCATCCTGATAGGTCTGACCTCAATTGCACTCTCTGAGAGAGATTTATACTAAGTGTCACAACGTGACCTATTTATGGGATAATACAGGAGGGAAAACTTGTACGGTGTGCCACGTGTCACTGGTTCAATTTCGGCCTCTACAAAGTTTTTGTGAGATATTACAGTCTGTGTACTACCTATCACTTTTTACGAAATTTAATTTGGAGCTTCCTATCCCATGTTATGACCTTTTTCCCAAGGTCACCTGATTTTGACTCAGATCTGGAAGAGGCAGAAACCCTATATTATACAGATCATAAATCACAAAGTACAACGAATTAGAGGTTTTCCTTTGGACACAAAGTACATGGGGATTTAATATTCGACCTGTAAATATTTCAGATCCGAAAACTTTGCCAAATCGGATTTATAGCGAAAGTTCTATGATGACTGGTTTTTGCTATATCAAGCCCTAGCATCGTAAGTGCAACAAGTGTCATACATGCCATATCATGCCTTCTTTCAGGCTAGCTCTGATACCATGTTAAATTTTCAAAATTTACTTCAATCTGATCTAGGATCTTAACTGAGAGAACAACATGTACAACATATCTACAGCATATCAATCATGGAGACAATAATGCAAGCACACAAGAGACACAAAGATTTACTTGGGGAAAACCATAAAGGTGAAAAACCCCAATAACTTCCTCAGAGATAGATAGAGCAATGATACAACCCAAACATAAGAGACATATCCTAGCAGCAGATCCTCCTCCTCCATAAGTGCGCCACACATCCTTGAGTGCATGAGTGAGAAGTGAGTGAACAAATAGAGTGCCTCCCGCACTCTATTTATACTTGACTTGACTTGCCTTTTACATAAATCATGTAGGCTCGAACTTAACAACATAACATAATGCTGACTGGGACGACCCCCAATAGGGTGGTCTAATAACCCTTCGACCCACATGGCCGACCCCCAATAGGGTGGTCTAATAACCCTTTGACCCACATGACTTATACAGGGCCGACCCCAACAAGGTGGTCTAATAACCCATCAAGTATAAGTTACGACATTTACCATATAAATAATGACACTTCCGTGTAGAGGAATAATACCATCTCTATAGGAGTACATACAACATACATATATGAAATACATTCTGAAGTTACATATACATCAACATATATGTGGTAGAGTTGGATGATATCCGGGGTCTTCAACAAATAACTGAAAGGACTGATATCTTGTACGAGTCTCAACGATGCGATCAAGGTGTTGAAGTCGAGCATGTGAGAAACAATCATTTCGAGAGGCACTGAGGAATCCTTTCAAAATGATCCGTAGGCACTCATCGCTAATGGTGATGAGTCCAAGTCACGGGGACCTCTGGGTCTATCTTCTGGAATAGATTTGGTTGGCGTCGACAGAGGGAGACCAGCAACTACCAAGGCAATGATGTTTCCTTGGTAGGAGCACGAGGTGTAGAACTGAAGTGTGATAGTACTGATGGTAGGATTGACATACTGTGGGGATGGGAAATAACTGGGGTCATAGAGTGGGTGGAATCAAACTTGCTTTGTTCAGAGCATGATGACATGGTTGACCTGGAAACGTAGGAAACTGAATTGTAGGTGCGGGGATCATAGCTTTAAGGACTGAAGGGTATGTATTGTAGATTGGAGTGACTCTAGGGGGGACAAGCTGATGGATGCTGTAGAGGGACTCTCAGGGTGACATACTGCAGAATGCTCTGAACAAAGGTGGCCAAAATGGGGAAGCTGCCATATGAGTAGACGTGATCTGTTGTGGCGCCGAGAAGCACCATTGGGTCCTTCTTCGTAGTTTTAATGAGATCCAAGAAGGGATGAATGTGTGCTCTGAAATGGTACTATCCTATGGATTTTGTGAGCCCAGGACTGTTCATGCTCATGAGTGCTTTCATTTTTAAGGAGTCTTAAAATGATAAGAAGAGTCTAAATTGGTGGAGGAGTACCGTCCTGTGGATTTATGCGAGCCCAAGACAGTGATTGCTCATTGTTGCTTTCATTTTTTGAGAGTCTGAAAGCAGTAAGTAGACTCCATTGGTGTTCTTTTTTGTAAGTTAGTCTCCAAGGCCCGAAAAAGCATAAAATGATGCAAATGGAGAACTCTTCTAGCCGATGTGACTAGAGTATTCCTTTTTCATAATTAGTCTACAAGGTCTGAAAAAGGGTAAACTTATACTAGGTAGACGCCCTTTCAAATACTTTTAGCGAGCATGAGAGGAAGCAAGGTTGCTCGGCGATCTTTTCATTGTTTTAGGAGTCAGAAAAGAGCTTAACAAAAACTCCCTAAGTGCCTTTTTCGTAAAAGAATTGCTCGGCCCAAAAAAGGGATAAAATTATACCGAACAAAAAGGTATTGGTGAGAGTGAAAAATAATCTCGAGCATCGTTACGAGCACGGAGAACTGAATCCGGCAACATAAAGATTGTGAACAATGGGCAACGGTCGATGTGGCATGCAAACTGAGGTGATGAGTGGCATTTTGAAAAAATGACAAAAAAATATAGAGGTGAGAGCGAGAAATGATCTCAAGCATCATCACGAGCGCGGAAAACTGAATCCGGCAATATAAGACTCGTAAAAAATGGACGACGGTCGATGTGGCACGCAAACCGAGGCAATGAGGGGGGCATGTAAAAAATGCCCAAAAAATCTAGGTGTGAGAGCGACAAATGATCTCAAGCATCATCATGAGCACAAAAAACTGAATCCAGTGATATAAGACTCGTAAAAAATGGACGATGATCGATGTGGCACGCAAACTGAGGCAGTGAGGGGGGCATGTAAAAGATGCCCAAAAAAATCTAGGCATGAGAGCGAGAAATGATCTCAAGCATCATCACGAGCATGGAAAACTGAATCCGGTGATATAAGACTCATCAAAAAGGGATGACGATCGAGGTGGCACGCAAACCAAGGCGATGAGGGGCATGGAAAAAATGATCGAAAAATGGACCTGGTGGAATCGGGAAAAGGAGAGGACTATCATGAAGTTCTCACTGTGCTGATTCCAACGGTACCAACAGTTTGAAAAATGGTCGTATGATACCGAAATTGCTATTGGAAAAATGGTCAAATTTCTATAAATAGGGTGTGGGCCCAATGTGACATGTGTCATTGTTACGTGCGAGTTTCACAAAGCATTTGAGTGAGGTTAGAGCTCTTTCTCGATTTGTGGGAGATTCGACCGTTGGAATTTCGTTCCGCGAGCTTTAGCTAAGCCTATGTGCCTTAGCCTTTCAATTTATGTCTTTTTTGGATAGCGGCGGGCCCCTGAAGGCTGCGAAATTCCACGTTGGCATTCCAACGTGGAATATCGTGGGTTTCGCTTCATTTTCCGCAATGAACATCGCTGGTTTCGGCTCGAAACCCGTGATGTTAATCGCGGGTTTGGGGTCGACAGTCGCGATGTTCATCGCATCTATCATGCTGACAGTCACGATGTTCATCGCGACTGTGGGGCTGATACCGGCGATGTTCATCGCGGTTTCGGAGCTGATACCCGCGATGATCATCGTGGCTTTTGATGGAAAAGCCACGATGATCATCACGACTAAAGGCCTGAAAGCCACGATGGAATTTTTTGAAAAAACTTTCTGTTTCTAAAAAATTTTCTTTGTTTTTTGGCAGGATGTTGAGGAGACTGCTAGTATCATGGCGGGAGCGAGAGATGGATGCGGATTTGATGGTGCGGATTCAGACTGACCAGGATGTCTGGCAGTCTTTGGCTGCAGGCGGGCTCCTAAAGTTTGCTCAGATTCCACCCATGCGTTCAGTCAGAGAGCTGCTGAACAAATTGGTGGGCTTCTGGGTTCTAGTAGAGGCCGCTTTCATAGTGGGGGGTGAGAGGTTGGAGATCACCCTTTCTGACGTTTACTTTCTTATTGGGTTGCCTCGCTTAGGGGAGGCAGGGGATCTTCTGCCAAGGATCCCAACTGGTTTAGATATTGAGGATCTTCTGGAGAGATTCTGTGTGCTAGGTACTATTGCACAGAATAGCGCATTGAGCTTGAGATCTCTGAGGAGTGGGAGATGCAGGCTGTTGGGGCCTGTGTTCTGCGCGTGTTGGGTGCCGCGGCGCCACATTGTTTGTCTGGGGGACAAACGATGATGGTAGATTCTGTGTTGAGAGGGACTTACTATGCGTGGGGTCAGATGTTTTTGGCCTGTGTCCGACGAGATTTGGACCAGGTCAGTCGGGAGGGGGGAGAGTTCTATTATGCCTCCTTCCTTTGTTGTTTTTTCTTTGAGCAGGTACCGACCTTGCGGCCGCATGTGCCGGTTCGAGACGGGTTGGTTAGTGAGTCGCGCATGGTGCAGTGCGAGCAGATGCTGCCCCGGGGTGGTGGTGGTATCCGTGAGTTCTTTTTGGAGGACATGTATGAGCAGTGGGAGCAGATCCCCCTGCTGATTGATGACTATCCATATGCTGGCATGGATTATCGAGGAGATCCAGAGATGCCTTGAGCTCAGGGGCAGGCCTGGGGTTTAGATGGTGTGTCTTTATTTTTGGTTCTCTACTACATCATGTGTTTGGATGATTTTGTTATGAGTATAGTTAGAGATATTTATATGATATTGACTTGGTTCACTTGTGTGATTGTGCAGATGTTGGTCTGGTACCACCAGCTGATCATGTGGGCCGTAGGGGACGGGCGATGGTGGTCGTTCCTCCACCTGTAGTGGTACTGCCTCCATGTGCTCGAGGGTTTTTGCATCCTCGATATGATGCATTTGAGGGTGTACGAGAGACACTGGACATGATTCTAGCAGGAGCGCCAGAAGAGGGGTGGAGGAACTTGGACCGAGACATCATCAAGTGTTGTTTCGATGCTCCTCGCGAGTGGCGTTCTATCCTGCTTAGAGCAGCAGTGGTGATGGCCGAGAGGAGAACTCAGGATTAGGAGGATCCAGAGGAGCCAGTGGAGGAGGAGCCAGAGGATCCTGGGGATCGTGATGACTAGTTGATTGTATATTTGCCCCCAAATGCTGATGAGCATATGGGGATGTTCCTTTTTGTACGGCTATATGTTTTTGTATATTGGGTGCTAAGGGCACCTGTGACATTGTGACTATATGATTATATATATATATGTTTTGGTATATAGTCGTGTATGCACGTGGATGCACATCTTATTTATTTGTTTTCCCGTGGAGGCATGTTTGATTTGTTTTTGTATGCACGTGGATGCAACATTTTAATTTTTTGTATATGCCCATGGAGGCACATATTTGTTTTGTCTACATAGTTTGATTGGTGTGCTAATCAAGAATGTTGTTTGCCATATGGTATGCTACATTGTTGATATTCCTTGGGACATGTGTGAGTGAAATGGACTCAAACTGTCGAATCATTTGTTTAGTGCGTAGGAATTTTCTGAATAGACAGGGATCATGTACTTGGTAATCATTGTTGAGATGGGAAACAAGGAGCTGGGAGTCCAAGAAAATGCTAAGGTGACTTATGTTCATTTGGAGAGCAATGGATAGGAGATTGGTCACGACGTCGTACTCAGCTTGGTTGTTTGTGGCAGCACCTATGCACACTCCGTCGATGTGGATCAACTCATGTGAAGGGGAATATATTACCCAAGCTGCGGAGGCAAGATTGGGAGACCAACGGCTTGCACCATCAGCGAAGCCAACGTAGCAAAGTGGAACAGGATCCATCTATGGTCATGTAGGAAAAATAAATTTTTAGGTTTTTGTATTTTTTGTGAAAAACGAAAATAAGACTATACAATTGTGGACTGTGGTGTCCATCCAATTTTCTATGGGTAAAATCATTTGAGGTACAACCCATTACGTGGGTTGCGTAGGGTGTTTCCTTCTGAGTCGGTCAGAATATATACCCCCTGTCCGAGGCAGGTGTGTACAATATATGGGCCTTGCCACATGGACACAAACTTTCCTTTTCCCGTTTTGTCATGAGCTTGATCATAGGCAAGTACGAGGTCGCCTTCACTAAATACTCATGGGTGAACACGTTTATCGTAGTGAAGTTTAGATCTGTTCTTAGTGGCTTCGATTGTTTGGAGAGCTGCACGGCGATCTTTGTCGGCCTGCTCTAAAAGAAGCAAGCGTTCTTCAATCATTGATGTATCGGGGAGAAGTTCTACAAAAATTTGTAATGTGGGTATTTGGCATTCAATGGGGAGGACAAATTCCATGCCATGAACTAAATGGAATGGGGTAAAGCCGGTGGCGGTCTTGGTCAACGTGCGGTAAGCCCATAATGTGGGAAAAATCATGTGATGCCAATTGGATATGTGTTTGTCAACGGTGCGTTGGAGGATGGTTTTCAAAATTTTGTTAATAGCTTCGACTTGGCCATTCCCTTGGGGGTAGTAGGTAGAGGAGAAATGGAGTTCAACCTTAAGGAGTGTGGACAATTCTCTCCAAACAGAGTCTTCAAAGTGAGAAGCATGGTCTGAGATGAGTTGTTTGGGTACTCCGAAACGAGCAATAACATGGTTGAGGAAAAAACGGGCTGCAGTGTCAGCTTTGTAATTGTAAGTAGGCATCGCTTCCGCCCATTTGGTAAAGTAATCAATAGCCACAATAATGTGTTTGTGACCGCCGGCTGATGTGGGATTGCAGTCCATGAAGTCAATAGCCCATTTGCAAAATGGTCCAGTGGTGACGACTGGATGAAGAGGGGCAGGTGGGGTTCTTTCCTTTGGGGCAAAGAGCTAGCAGTTTTGGCAGTGTTTGACTACTATGATACAATCAATGAATAATGATGGCCAAAAATATCCTGCCTGGATTACCTTTTGGGCAGTGGCCATTCCTGAAAAATGGTCACCGTAGGTGTCGCTATGACAGTCGTTAAGAACTTGTTCTGCTTCATCTTGGGAAAGGCATCGTCGTAAGATTGTGTCGACGCCACGTCGATAGAGGAAATCACCCAAGAGGAGATAACGGGGGGCATGGTGATGGATGCATTGGCATCTGTCACGGTCGATGTTGGGTCGAAACTTCTGTGTGCGGAGGTATACCAAAATGTCGCCATACCAAGGGTCGTCCGACGAGATAATGAACAAATGTTCGTCGATTAGATCAGTCTGGATAATTGGTGATGATGATAATGATGGTAAATCCGTAATGAGATGAGCGAGTGCTAATTCTTTGGTGCTCTTCAGGGTTTTGAAAGTGGGGTCATATTCTTGTAAGATGATCACCCATTTGGCAACACGACCTTGTAGAAGGCGGCGATTCAAGAGATAGACCATCAGATTGGAATTGGCTACAACCATGGTGTGGTTGAGGAGAATGTAATGTTGTAGTTTTTGTACTGAAAAGATGACGGCGAGGGCCATCTTCTCTTCATGTGGGTAGTGGAGGGGTGGGCCTAACAAGGTCTGGCTCACATAATAAATGGCAGTCTCTTGGAGAGCAGAGTCATCTTGGATGAGAACTCCAGAGAGGGCGTGATCTGATGCCGAAATGTAAAGGGTAAATTCTTTTGTGAAATCTTGTGGAGAAATCAAAGGGGCGCTTGTAAGTGATTTCTTAAGGTCTGTGAAAGCTCCTTTTGCTTGGTCGTCCCATACGAAGTGGGCATGGAGACGCAACAATCGGAGGAAACCACGTACTGTGGTGGAATAGTCGGGGACAAAACGGCGAAGGAAGTTGGATTTCCCCTAGAGGCTTTGTAGCTGTCTTAGTGTACGTGGTGAGGGGAGGTCCACTATGGCTTGAACTTTTAGAGGGTCAATGGTGATCCCTTTTTCTGAAATGACAAATCCCAGCAGGCAACCTGCTGTAACGCAAAATACACATTTAAGCGGGTTCAAGCAGATTTTGTATTTGCGACAATGCAAGAAAACCTGTCGGAGATATTCTAAGTGGTAAGATCGTTTCTTAGATCGGGCGGTGAGGTTGTCTAGATAAACTTTAATGATTTTATGTAGATCATGAAAGCAATAAGTCATGGATCATTGGAAAGTGGCTCCCACATTTTTGAGACCGAAAGGCATGACTCGATAGGCGAATGTGCCCCATGGGGTGGTAAAAGCGGTCTTGTATTGATCTTCTTTACAGATTTTGATTTGGTTGTATCCGAAGAAACTATCCATAAAAGAGAGGACCTCATGCCCCGCACACTCATCGATTTGTTGGTCAATAAATGGTGTGGGAAGTTGTCATTGGGAAAAGCTAGGTTAAGGTCACGGAAGTCAGTACAAACACGAATGGTGCCTACTTTCTTATTAACAGGTACTGGATTTGAAACCCAAGTGGTATATGCAATCGGGTATATGAAACCTGCTGCTCGAAGCTTCTTGATTTCTGTTTTGACGGCAGGAAGCATGGATGGGTGAATGGGACGTCGTTTTTGGAAGACCAGTGATACGTTGGGCCAAGCGTTTATGTGATATTCTACGATGGTAAGATCAAGACCAGGCATCTCGGTATAAGACTAGGCGAAGACATCTCGAAATTCTTGGAAGAGTTTCTTATAAGCTTGGGTTTCTTTTTCAGTGCAAGATGCACCCAAAGAGATAAGCTCAGGCTTTCCAGGGGTGGTGGAGATGTCGATTTTTATAATGGGTGAAATGTTAGCCATGTTACCTTCTTCAAAGGCTTCTGGAGCTGGGATTGGGTCCTTGAACCAATCGACCTTGGTTGGAAAAAAATATTTGGATTCAACAGATAGTTGGTTTGCCGTGGTGGGTGTAGACGCCTCAGGGAGGAAGTATGATCGATGGCGCATATCATCCCAAGGGTAATCCGGTGTCGTGAGTGTTTCTAGAATCTCCTCATCAGTGCTAAAATAGTCGGTCCATAAATTCACTGGCTCAAGTTTATAAGTAGTTGAAATCATGTAAATGGTATTGATTTCTTCTGAATGGCATGATTATGGAGGGAATATTTCCTCAAAAAGTGGGGGGGATATCTCTAGGTCGGCATTATTCATCTCATATAGGGCTGCTTTGTAATCTGGGAGATGTGGGTAGTGATGTGAATAATGACCATAGATTCCGCATATTGCACAAGGGTGGTTTGTGCGCAATGATTTATCACAAGGTTGATATGGTAATTCTAATTTGACAACTGGAATGTTGACGTCATCGTCCAACATATTCATGTGTTCTTGAAGTGCTGGTAGTTGTGGACATAGATGTGTAGCGTGGCCAATATCGTCGCACAAGGAGCACTTAGGGAGTACACGGGTTGGGGGATTCTTGGCTAATTTAGGAGTCACTAGGGGGGTGGGAGTTGTGGGTGCATTGTTGTAGGTTTGAGGACCTCTGCCCCCAATGTGGTGGGATTGAGGCGGGAAATAAGTAGATGTTGACGTAGTGCCCCCTGTTGGAATTGATCGGTTTTGGGGGTTCGAAACACCAGGTGGTGGACGATTTTGGTGGTTTGGTATGCTAGGTGGTGGATGGTTTGACATATTCACGGGTTGTACCGGTTGCAAAACAACGGTCGGAGTCGGCGGGGGGTTTGGTGCAGGTAAGTACCATACTGGTAACCCTATTGTTAAACATGGGAGGTTGAGCGTAGCCATTACTGGTGAGCTGACAACACCGAAAAATGGAAACAAGAATGGGATTGTGTGAATCGGTGTTGTTCCGATATGACTAGGCACGATGGGTGCCTATGGCGGTGGTTGAGGTTGTTGAGGACGTTGTTGTTCGTTGTGCGATAAGGTGCACAAGTCGAATACTGCAGTTACCTGAAGAGGAGGTGGGATTGACGGGAATGAGGTGGTCATGGGAGTATCCGAATATATCCCGGGTCCGACTGATGAGATGAAAGATGTTGGTGCACTAAGAACAGGTTGTTCAATCATGGGAAGAACATTCTCTGGTGCTGCGGGGGCATTGGGATCATAGTATGTAATCTGGTTGATTTTAATTACACGTCCGTCATGGGGGAACATCATGATACGGAAAACTGAAGAAGCGACAGCTTTCATTTTGTACATGTAGCTTCGTCCCAGAAGGATCTTGTAATCAAGTTGGGTGTTAATTACCTCTATATATATGAGAACCAATTTGCCCCCAAGTTGTATGGGTACGTTCACTAGCAAACCTTGAGGTTGAGCTGCACGACCATCGTAAGCTCGTAATGCGGTGGTGGATGGTTGTAGTGTTGGGGATCCAAGTTTCTACCATACGAAAGTTGACATGATGTAGGTAGAGGCCCCTTCATTGATTATGCATCGATGGACAATGAGGTTGCAAATGGAGACTAAAACCTGAAAAGCTAGAGATGCAGACATGTGAGGTTCAGCTTGTTCTAAGTCGAAAGACATCATGTTAGAGTCGTTAGGATCTATAGCACCAATGGCGGATAACAACAACTTTCTCTGTGCAGGACAGTTTTTTAAGATTTTGAGAGCGGACATAGCAGTAGGGGACGAGCTAAATCCTCTACAATGTTATAGCTGGAAGCTACACAAGCGTTCGAGTTATTGTTAATCCATCTCAAAGGGAAATGAGGTGCATTGGGCCCCCCGTCCATTGGCATAGTGGGTATGCAAAGTGGTTGATCAGTTGGGAGAGTACTCGACAATGGGTCAGTAGATGTAGCCTCCGGGGAGGATCCATATTGATTGCGATGGGTTTGAAGATTGACATCATTTGATGACATCATGAGCAAATGGTGAGTGTTGGACTCTGCATGCTGGTAGTTAGCTGCTGTGTAAGTGATTTGCTGTTGTGTTGCAGTGGATCCTTGAAGGGGATCATTTGGATGAGTGTTGACCATGCCTTGGTTAGGTAACGGATTTTGCAATATCATGGGTTGTTGCTGAGGGGGGGGGTGCTGGCTATGTAGCATGTCCTTGCCGTTGGGCGTCGCTGGTCCAAAGTTGACACGCTCGATCTAAATGGGGGAAATTATGTGTGTAATGTTCATAGACTCCAAATATGGAACATGGATGGCTTGTTCTCAAGTTATTACTTTTTGGCTTGTTTCGGTGGACGATCAGGGTTTTGGTTGGGGGGAGCAGTGTTATTGTTATTTGGGGGATTAGGTGGTGGTCCACCTTGATTATGTTGCTGGTTTTTTCTGCGGTTACGTCCTCTTCCGTGGTTTTGTTGGCCTCACTGGTTGTTCTGGTTTGGAGGTTGGTTTTGTTGTGCGTAAATATGCCCTTGGGCAGTAGGTGGGTTTTGAGTTCGTGCAGGCTCTAGGGCAGGTTGCTGTGGGTGGTAAATAGGAGGGTTTTGAGGTGGCCCTAGCATTTGCTATGGTTGTGGGTAACCTTGGGCTGTTGGAAGTGTTGGAGCAAGAGGTGCCTATTGAGGATAATAAGCCACCTGGGCTTGTGACTGGACCGGAGTCTGGTGGGCCGGTTGGTTATAATATGGAGCTAGCGCATAAGCTGGTGGTGCATGCCCATAACATTGTGGTGGACACAAATTTCCATGGATGTGATGGGTGTGTGTTATGAGAGCATATGAAGTTGTAGCCCTAGAATTGGATGAAGCCCTAGAAAGGTCTGGGGTGTTGTTTGTACTCGTCACGGTAAAAGGTTTTTTTTTCACCGTAACCTGGCCGATAATACCGTTGACAGCATGGGATTCCCCCGACGCATCATGGCAGGATGGATCGCCATGCGGGGCGTCAGGTAAAATAGTGTATAGATATCCTGACTGGGCATATATGAGGTCGAATTGCTGAGCTTTTAAGATAGCTTCTTCTTTTGACTGGGGTCATTCGGAAGCTACATCTTTGGCTATGAGGGGGAGGAGTGATTTGAGAAACCAGTCCAAAAATATTCGGTCGTCAAGTTTTATCTTGCAGAGGCTACGGTGCTTGCGCCATTCATGGATATGATTAGTGATGTGTGTAGCGGTGTTCTGTCTATAAGACAAAAGTATTTCTACTCCTGCATCATAGTGTACAGGTAGTTGAAAAAACTAGAGGAAAGTTGAGGCGAGGGACGTAAATGTGTTGTGGGTCCCATTTGGTTGTTCATTGTACCACTTGGTTGCAGAGCCAGTGAACGTTCGTTGTAACAGTCTCAGTCTAATGGAATCATCTACTATGGAGTTAGAGGAACACCATAGGTGAAATGACATGATGTGGTTTTGGGGGTCTTCCCCAGCTTTTCCTTCAAACTTTGGGATGTCTGAGGGAAGCTTTGTGGGCATGGGTGGCCACATAGGGTTGTGTCTAATAGGATCGTTGGTTAACCTGGCTAGGTATGGTAAGTTCAGACTAGCCATGTATGGTAAAATGGCAGATGGGTGTGGCGTAGTGACTGGGACATAACTGTTAATGGTAGCATTATGTAGTGGTCCAGTGGCCCCTAAGGGTATACTAGGTATGGAAGGGATGTGTCCTCCAACCGATGTGGTGTGGGAAGGGTTGGTGCTCCCAAGTGCAACATGGGTTTTAGAGGGGTTAGGAATAGTGCCAGGAATTCCTGGGATCTGGGTTGTGGTAATGAGAGGGGGTGTAACCCCTATGTTGGGCATACCCATAATAGGTGGTGGTCCTGTGTTGGGCATACCTAAAGGGGAATGGCCCCTATATTAGGCATGCCTAAGGGGGTTGTGGCTACCGTGGGTGGCACAGTAGTAGTAGGGTTTGTTGATGTAGCTCCAATAGCACTGGTGAAAAGGGGGTCGTATTGTGATCCAGCCATGGGGTTGGTTGGTGGTGTCTCAGTAGGGTGTTTGGATTCAGCCTCGAAATCAGATGTGAAATAAGGTACGTCAGAATCGATTGACTGTGTTCTATGTCGATGATGTGTCGAGTCAAGGGATAATGCTTTACGTCTGTCAGACAATATAGAGTGTAGAATCAACAGCTAGATATCCCCCTACTGAGAGGGACACTGGGTAGACAATCCTAAAAAATGGCAACTAGGATACCCCGCTCATGACACATTCGGTTGGGTGAATCTGCAGTTTGGTTCTATCGTCGTTGTACTCCCATACGGGTGTACACTGAGAACGTCGAAAGGTATCCTTCGGTTACTGAATGGATTGCGGTATTCCACTCAGGCTTCCAGAACCAGTCTGGCTACTTCAACCCTCCTAAGGGAGAGGCCTTCCCGATAAATTGGTATATAACCATGTCAACAAATAATAAGGTATTTTTGGGACCCTAAAAGACAACTTCTATGTCTTAGATGTAAATAATTGAGGGGTGTTATTGGCACACCTATCCCCCCAATCCTACCTAGCTACAAGATTCTTCAAGTCTTCCCCAAGTGGGGTTAAAATGTTTGTTGAGTTAAGGTAGATTTTAAGGCTCAGTTAATTAAAAATGTGGCAGATTGGGTGCAAGTGTGATTATTTAACTGAAAATGATTTGCCTCGCTTGGGTGATTGATTACAAATGAAAAACAAGACGATTCCAATTTGCAAAAAATAAAGGTTTTTTTTCTGAAATGTAAATGCTGTAACAAAATTAATTCAAAAACTATGGATTTTCGAAATAACTTTTTAAAGGAAAGAAAATATTGTAAGAAATAAATGGATTTCTAAGTGCTTGCTCGGCAAAAACTATTGAGCAAATCTGAAAAATGGTTTGAAATTTGCTAAGAAATGAAATCTATGATCTAAACAAAGTGCTAAAAACCTTTCTTTCACTTACTGAAAATTTTTAAAAAGATTTTAATGGAGCATATGTAATAGAAAATGATTCACTATTGCTGTAATAATGCAGAAAAAAAATGCTGGAAAATAGGCTAAATGGGCAAAAAATGCAGCAAATTTTTTTTCTAAAAATTGGGCCGAATGAAATGTAACATCATCGCGGGTTTTAGGGCAAAAGCCGCGATGGGCATCGCGGGTTTGGGCCGCAATGTGCAGTGCGGAAAATGGTCGTGATGGGTAGCATGGAAAAAGGACGCAAAGTCATGGTGAGAAGCATGGAAAAGGGCTACGAAGCCGCGATGTGCAGCGCAGAAACAGGCCGCGAAGCCATGGCACGCAACGCAGAAAAATGCCGCGAGATCGTGATGAGCCACGCAACTGTCGGGCAAAAAGTCGCAATGCGAAAACGGTAAAACGAGTCGCCGGAAACAAAACTGAAAAGTGAAATTTCGGTCTGTTAAATGCTACAGAAAGGGCCAATAGCTAGGGCCGCAATGAGTATGTTGTCTAGTATGGCAGATCTGCTGATTGGAATGGTAAAAAAAAGTAAAAAACTAAGATCTAAAGCAAAAAATTACCAAAAATTTTAAAGCTCGAAATCCAGCGGAGTTGCCAAAAACTGTTTCTTGGTTTTTCAACCAAGCATGTGCAAGGATGCACCTACTAACTTGTAGTAGCAGTCTTCAAATTGAAATCAAATACAACTATAAATTAATCTGAATCTAACATGTGCATATAACAATAAACTTGAAAATATTTAAGAACAAGAACAAGAAACGAAATAAAAAATGACTTTTGTATTATAATACCTCAAATGGTGAGGATGTTTGGTGTTGAGTAGCTCCAAGGTTGAGATGCTCCAGGCTCCAATGGTCTCTTCTCCAAGATTTCTACAATGGTCAAAGAACTCAAGAGAGATTTTGACAGCATGAGGATAGAAAGAAATGTGGATGGAAAGTGAGGAACCCTTATCACCTTTTTATAGTTTTTGGTGATGGGGAATACCATTGTGGTTTTAAGGAAACCAATGGTATTAACCAACATGGTTTGGGTATCTTTTTCCCTCTTTTTCCTTTTTTGAATATTTTGAATATTTTTATTCCCTTTTAATATTTTTTGGGAATTCTGGACCCTTTTTGAAGGTTTTTTGAGGAAAAATATATATTTTGAGGGGAAAAAAAGGTGTATTATGGTCTTTTTGGTGACCTTTTGATGGCTTTAGAGGCTCAAATGGTGGAAAAGTGGACAAATGGGTCATGTGAATAAGGGAATGAGCTAGTGAGCACTTTTTGGGTGTTAACAATCATTATGTTATCCTCGAGGTCTCATAGATAATCACACATTCATTAGTATAATCTTAATACTATCAAAACACAATAATCTTAAACATGTATAGTCATGATAATTTCAAACACAAATAATAAACATTAGTATTCAAGGTTTCAGGGAAGTCTTCTTTTACTCATGCATATTCTTATTTGATCATAGGACTCTTCTAGTTAGTTAAATCATCAATCAAGATAAAACACATAATATGCATAAACCCTTGATTACTTACATTTATAACTTTATGAATAAACATAACCAATCATACCAAGTATACTTATATAAGGGATCCTAACACAAGGTAGGATTCTAACTTGATATAGGAAAAACATACTTGGATTGGTATGTTAGCTAGTTATGTCTAACATACCCACATGATGTCTTCTTGTTCTCTTCAATGACTTGTGCTAGTAACCTGCATATCTCATAGGTTAACCATTATAGAACCAAGTTATACATACCTCGCAAATAGATCTTCTAAGTGATTCATGACAACGGATGAATATTTGTCCCCATGTCATCATGATCATATATTCTTGAACTAGAACATGATTTGTCTTTCTTGGTGTACCTTTTATGTTAGCGAACAACATAAACCTCATACAACATCACAATGCATTAGTACAATCATAAGTGTCAAAACCTTAATCAATGAATATCTTCTATTAAGGTGATACGAAAAGTATAGTAATTAATCAAGATTGTACTGCAATGATATAAAGACAAACATATCATAAACTTAACCGTGAACAGAATTCGAGACATACCTGTAAGCCATACCTGTCAAGATTTCTTGTAATCTTCTTATGGAAGGCCTTAGCCTCATCTCCCTCTGAGACAGGAACTTTTCACTTATGCAAGTGACCAATCCATCTTCTTCTAGGATTAACCCAATCTACTTGATTTGCAAGAACTAGACCTGGAGATGGATTACGGTTTTTCAGAGAAATCCAAAAAATTCAAACTTTGAATTTCAAACTTCTGAAAGGATAGAAATATGCGCCTTGATGAGCTGATCAAGTTGGTATATTCAGAATTTGAAAACTACAAAGTTTCACTCCTCAATTTTGCCTTTGAAACTTCCGGATTCACTAGACGTGACCCCGAACTAGGGTTTGATGAATCCCACTCTTCTGCCCAATCAAAAGATTTGATCCAAAGCTCTAAGATTCTATTTTTCTAAGGAGCTTCCATCTGTGGTCACAGATTTCAAAAATTACCATTTTTGCAGAAGCCCTAATTTTCCACTTTTCCAATCAAAGTCCCGAACTAGGGTCTGATCAAGCCCTTCTGCCCAACCAAAAATTCTGATCTTGGTCTCTAAATTTCTATTTTGATGAGTAGCATTCATCCGTTGTCTCCGATTACAAAAATTCCAACTTTCTCCGAAACCCTAAATTCCAGAAGCCATGAATGAAGGTGCTCAAAAAATAATTCTATTTTGACAAAAATATGTACCTGATTGTTTCTCGTGTAACTCTGCACTTTTTGATCCACAAGGTCTAAATTTTTTTTATGTGGTAGCCTGATCTGTCATCTTTCCATCCCAATAGGTGTGACCTCAATTGGATTCTTTGAGAGAGAGTTATGCCAAGTGTCGCAACGTGACCTGTTTATGGGATAAAACAAGAGAGAGAACTTGTATGGCGTGCCACATGTCACTGGTTCAACTTCGGCCTCTGAAAACGTTTCATGAGATATTACAGTCTATGTAATACCTGTCACTTTTTACGAAATTTAATTTGGATCTTCCTATCCCAAGTTATGACCTTTTTTCCAAGGTCACCTGTTTATGACTGAGATCTGGAAGAGGCAGAAACCCTATATTGTACAGATCATAAATTACAAAGTACAACGAATTAGAGGTTTTCCTTTGGACAAAAGGTACATGGGGATCTTATATTCTCCCTGTACTATTTTTAGACCCTGAAACCTCAACTAACTTTATTTATAGCGAAATTACTATGATGACTGGGTTTTTCTATATCAAGCCCTAGCATTGTAAGTGCAACAAGTGTCATACATGCCATACCATGCCTTCTTTCAAGATAGCTCTGATACCATGTTAATTTTTCATTTGTTTACTTCAATCTGATCTAGGATATTAACTGATATAACAACATGTGCAGCATATCTACAGCATATCAATCATGGACAGAATAATGCAAGCACACAAGAGACACAGAGTTTACTTGGGGAAAACCATAAAGGTGAAAACCCCAATAACTTCCTCAGAGATAGATAGAGCAATGATACAACCCAAGCATAAGAGATAGACATCTCCTAGCAGCATATTCTCCTCCTCCACAAGTGCACCACTCTCCAAAGAGTGTGAGAGAGAAATAGAATAATGAAATAGAGTGCCTCCCGCACTCTATTTATACTTGACTTGACTTGCCTAATAACCTTTACTAGGTCGTCCTTAACTTAACCACATAACATAATGCTGACTGGGCCGACAACCAATAGGGTGGTCTAATAACCCTTTGACCCACATGGCCGACCCCCAATAGGGTGGTCTAATAACCCTTCGACCCACATGACTTATATAGGGCCGACCCCAACAAGGTGGTCTAATAACCCATCAAGTATAAGTTACGACACTTACAATATAAATGATGACACTTCCGTATAGAGGAATAATACCATCTCTATAGGAGTACAATATACATATATGAAATAAATTCTGAAGTTACATATACATCAACATCCCAAAGCTAGATACTCCTGGTAGTGGTAGGGCAAGTTTTTACTTGCAGAAATCATCTTTGCTAAATACTTCTTAGGATTATCCATCGGTGGTTAATCCCATTGATCTTCATTGTACATATGGTCACAAATGTAACCATCCTAATCTCTTGATAAGCCTCCATCAATGCAAATTATTTCTTCTTCCTCATATAACTCAAAGCCTTCATCTTCCATGACTACAACTAGTTCCACAATTGCAACTTGAAAATAAATCTAAGATATATTCCATTGAGAGTTAATTTCCACAGGATGATCCAAGGAAAGATCTTTGATACCACTATAATATCCCTGAAATGATATAAGATGATATTATCTCAAAATTCAAACTTCAAATCAGAAATTTTGCAAGCAGTAACTAGTTCTCAAAACTAGTGAAGAAGGAACTAGACTACGTCATTGATTTACACACCCAAATATTGACTGATGGACACTTTAGGAAATGAAAAATATACCAGGGAGTTTGCAGAATCAAGGACAACAACATCAAGGCTAGATTCATATTTATAAGCACAATGTACTGGGGCCATTTATGTTTCAAACATCAGCCAGGTTGAAATCTACTCGAAGGCTGCCTGGGCACACCAGCATATGCCTACTAAACTCTTTCACTTACACTTGAAATCAACCATATGTGGATAATAGTTCATTAACCTCGTAAAATACTTCTAGACAATTTTTGCAGAGGTTTTGGGAGGTTATGGCAGTATTTGGAGGCAATGGGAGAAAAAGGGCTAGGATGGACTGCTCAACTAGATTGTTTCTAGGCTCTCCCAAATAGGATGAGAGGGCTACGAATTATCAAGGAGAGTATTATAGGGTCTTCATAAAGGTATCAATAATCTCATATTACTGATAAAACTAAAATTGAACATTCAAAGAACTCTTAATTAAAACTATTCCAAAACTAGTCAATTAAACATGCTCAATGAGCTAGTATTCAAAACTATGAATACAAATAGTCATAAAGGGTCACGAATATATGATTTATGAGTTGGTATGTATTCTAAAGGTGAGTTAAAACCTAAATAAACTTTCATAAATTAAAATAGTTACTTAGAGCTCCGTATATTGCAAATCCTGGAAAACTAGTCAATTGAAAATGTATAATGAGCTAGTCTTGAAACATATGGGCTCCAACAGCCAAAGGAGGCTCTCTAAATCCTCTTCTTATTTTTAATTTGGATCTTATATGAAATATACTGCAGCATAAAATGATATTTAGGCTCAATAAACTAATAATTAAAATGTCATAGCATCAAATATCATAGATAGTCACTTGAATTTTTACAAAGATACAAGAAGGAGGTTATAGAAAGGAGTAAGAAGAGAAGGTTTATGTTAAATTTTTAGTATTAAATCACAATACTATAGGATATTTGCTGAGAGAATAACATCTACAGTATATCAATGCATGACAATCATAATATGACAAGCATCACAAGCATCACAAGAATCAAAAGCATAGAGACAAGAGACACAGAGTTTCCGTGGGGAAAACCCTAAGGTGAAAAACCCCACAACTTCCTCAGAGATAGAGAGAGCAATGGCTCAACCAAAATACAACCAAATAACATTGAGATAGTCTCCTAGCAGATGATCCTCCTCCTCCTCACTAGTGCTCCACTTTTCAGAGAGAGAGATAGTTACTTTTCCGAGTGAGTAAAATAGAGATCTCCTATCTCTATTTATACTCACCTTTTTGCCCAGTGACCTACTGGGGCCGACTTGTCTACTTAGATACATCCACATTATATTATATATTAATTAGGGACGACCCCATATGGTGGTCTAATAACCCATTGGCAAGTACACACACTTGCGACACTTGTCAATCCACATGACGACACTTCCTTATAGAGGAATAACACATCTCTTATAAGGGTACAATAAATATATATATAATACACAGATGAAATACATTCCGAAGTTACATATACATCAACACTCCCTCTTAACTAGGAAGGTATTTCTCGACACAGATCTGCTAGACAAGTCTTCTTCTCTGGATCATCGTCATCATCATCGTCACTACTGCTACTATCTCAACCAATCTCTGACTCTACTCGTCATAGGAAGTTCTACAGAGCCAGTCCTTTTTCATACTGGATGTAGGCCCACCACCTGCAGGTCTTCATCATCACTGGCCATACTGTGGAATCCTCAGGACTTATTACGTGCGTCACAAAACCTCGAAAGAGCATCCCAGGCTTTTACGAGCACACAGCTCTACCTATAGGATCTCCCAGGGCACCGAATTACATGTGACCTCACCACAAAACCTCGCAAGAGCATCCCAGGTTGTTACAAGCACACAGCTCTACCTATAGGATCTCCCAGGGCAACGAATTACATGTGGTCATTGTAAAACCTCGCAAGAGCATCCCAGGACTGATTACGGGCACACAGCCCAGCCTATCGGATCTCCCAGGGAAACGAATTACATGCCATAGGACAAAACCTCGAAAGAGCATCTGCCAGATATCCCAGGGAACCAAATTACATGCCATAGGAAAAACCTCGAAAGACTATCTGCAGATCTCCCAGGGCACCGAATTACATGTCCTCCCAGAGCAAAACCTCGAAAGAGCATTTTCCAGATGTCCCAGGGCACCGAATTACATGCCATAGGCAAAACCTCGAAAGACCATCTGCAAATCTCCCAGGGCACCGGATTACATGCTCATCTGCACAACCTGATCCACGGCCACAGAGTATCAACCTGATACTCACCATACATCATCCTGATGTATCCATGATAATCCTGATCATCATCACTGCAACGTCCTACTGCATGTCATCTGGAGCAACATCCTGAAGCTCGTCATCTATGATCATCCTGATCATCACTGCAACATCCTGCTGCATGTCATCTGGAGCAACATCCTGAAGCTCATCATCTATGATCATCCTGATCATCACTGCAACATCCTGCTGCATGATCCACCTGATCATCAATGCATCTACCTGATGCATACCAAGTATCTACCTGATACATATCATCATACATGATCCTCTTGATCATCAATGCATCTACCTGATGCATACCAAGTATCTACCTGATACATATCATCATACATGATCCTCCTGATCATCAATGCATCTACCTGATGCATACCAAGTATCTACCTGATACATATCATCATACATGATCCTCCTGATCATCAATGCATCTACCTGATGCATACCAAGTATCTACCTGATACATATCATCATACATGATCCTCCTGATCATCAATGTATCCACCTGATACAAATACAAATACATGATACATATCACCATACATGATCCACCTGATCATACAATGTATCCACCTGATACATATACAGATACATGGTCCAAGCATCCAACATGATGCATATACAAAATACGTACACATGATCCAACTGATCATATCCAGCATCCAACATGATGCATACATACATAAATGATCCAACTGATCATATCCAGCATCCAACATGATGCGTACATACATACATAAAAAATGATCCAACTGATCATATCAAGCAGAAACCATAACATCATCCTGATGCTCATCATCCAACGCTTACATCCACAGCCATGTGAAGAATCCTCCTTCCAACATGCTTGGAATGGCTTCAGCAAATGTGTCCATCACTTATTCCTCGAAGTGTCCTCGATCTGAAGAACGCCAAGCCTATCTCTGAAGTACTCGAACTTCACTCTGGCTAGTGGCTTCGTCAGCACATATGCAATCTACTCGTCCGTCGCAACATACAGGAGCTTCACAGCTCCTCTCTGTACCATATCCCTGATATAGTGATATTTGATCTCTATGTGTTTTGACCTGTCATGAAACACTGGGTTCTCGGACAGCTTCACACAACTCTGGTTATCACATAAGATACCAGTAGCCTCCAACGGGAGATCAAATAACTCAGACAGTAGCTTCCGTAGCCATACTGCCTCGCAACTAGCTGAGCAGGCTGCAACATATTCTGCCTCAGCTGTACTCAGTGCTACGCAGGAATGCTTCCTGCTAAACCAAGAGATCACACCTGATCCCATACTGAAGCAGCACCCAGATGTGCTCTTCCTATCTGCAGCACTGCCAGCCCAATCTGAATCAACATAACCCTGTAGGTTAAACTTTTGATTTGCTTCATACTTGAGCCCATAATCCACTGTACCTTTCAGGTACCTCAGAACATGCTTTACAGCAACCAGGTGAACACTCCTCGGATCCGTCAGGAACTGGATCAATGTGTTCACAGCAAAGCAAATGTCTGGTCTCGTGTTCGTCAGGTACATCAAGGACCCAATCATCTGACGATACATAGTGATATCAACCGGCTCAGATGAAGCATCACATAGAAGCTTCAGATTCGATGCCATAGGTGTGGCCATGGCCTTGCAATCCATCATCCCAAATCTCTTCAGGATATCTACTGTGTACTTCCCTTGACCAAGGAAGATCCCACCTGCACTCTGCCACACCTCCATACCTAGGAAATAGTGCATCATTCCCAAATCTTTCATGTCGAATTCAGCTGCAAGCTTCCTTTTAGTATCTGCAATCAGTCTGTCATCTCCTGTCACAAATAGGTCATCCACATACAGTAGTAGAATCACAGGATTCCCTTCCTCAACCTTGTAGTAAAGGTTGGAATCCGCTTTACTCTTGGTAAAGCCCAAACTAGATAGGAAACTGTCCATCCTACCATACCAGGTTCTGGGAGCTTGCTTCAAGCCATATAAGGCTTTCTTCAATCTGCATACATATGATTCCCTGTCATGTATTTCAAAACCGAGTGGCTGTTCCACATATACTTCCTCTTCTACTACACCATTCAGGAAAGCAGTCTTGACATCCATCTGGTGTATTTTCCATTTCATTGCTGCAGCCAGGGCAAGCACTGTTCTGATGGAAGTATACCTGGCTACAGGTGCAAAGGTTTCTTCATAATCTATTCCTTCTTTTTGATAGAAACCACGAGCTACGAATCTTGCTTTGTATTTTTCCACACTGCCATCTGCAGCATGCTTGATTTTGTAGATCCACTTGGAAGTCACAACAGACTTCTCTTTAGGTCTTGGGACAACATCCCAAACATCATTCTTCATTATTGATTGGTATTCCTCAACCATAGAATCCTTCCATTATTTCTTTTCTGCTGCCTCTTCATAACTGGAAGGCTCTTTGTTCATAATGTCACAGAGTAAGGCAACATAACTGGTGTGTGATCTGGTTCTCTTCTTTGCTCTGTGTTCTTCTTCTGGAATGCCAAATCTTTCTGCATCATGAATGAGCTCTCTAGCCCATACAGGTTTCCTCTTGTGAGAGTTATCCTCACGGGGTGGATCTACAGGTTCTTGTGGATCTTCAAACTCACAAACAACTTCTGGAACTGCTTCAGTCATGGTAGTGTCCTGAAATCTTGTTTCCTTAGGTTCTTCATAAGCTTCGGTAGGTGCCTTCCTTGATTTGATGAATGCTGAGTTTTCATCAAATGTTACATCCCTGCTGACATCAATCTTCTTGAATCCTGGAAACTATATTCTGTAAGCCTTCGAGCTTTCACTATAACCCACAAAGATGCCCTTCTTTCCTGAAGGATCTAGTTTAGTCCTCTTCTCTTTTGGGACATGAGTATATACTGGACAACCAAATATTCTGAGATGGCTGCCTTCAGGTCTCTTACCAGAAAAGACCTCTTCTGGTGTCTTGTTGTCCAATATCTTGTGGGGTGTTCTGTTCTGCACGTATACAGCTGTTCTGGCTGCTTCTGCCCATAGATGCATAGGAAGATCTTGATCATGCAACATTGCCCTTGCTTCTTCCATGATAGTTCTGTTCTTCCTTTCTGCAACTCCATTCTGTTGAGGATTATAAGGAGCAGTCAACTCCCTCTTAATCCCTGAATCACTGCAAAGTTTCTTGAAGTCATTTGAGGTGAATTCTCCACCATTGTCGGATCTGAATGTTTTGATCTTCTTGTCAGTTTGATTCTCCATCAAGTTTTTGAATTCCTTGAATTTGTCAAGCACCTCATCTTTGCCTTTCAAGAAGTATACCCAAGTCTTCCTGGAGAAGTCATCAATAAATGATACATAGTAAACATACCCACTTAGGGAACTGGATGACATGGGGCCACATACATCTGAGTGGATGATTTCCAGAATGTCTTTTGCCTTGCTTTCACTGCTTGGGAAAGCCTTCTTAGTGTTCTTTCCTTTTGCACATCCTTTGCAAACACCTTCATGTTTGGTCTTGATTTCAGGAAGACCCTCTACTGCCTTGCTTGCAATTGGAAGTGCCCTATAGTGCATATGAGCAAGTCTTCTATGCCAAAGTTCACTTGGCTCCATGGATTCATGTACCAAGGCATGTTCAGGTTGTCCCTTCAATTTATACAAGCCTCCCTCTTGCTCTCCAATCACTACTGCATCATCTATGTTCTTTCCCTTTGGCCACATTAGGACTTGGCCATCCACAAATGCAACCCTCATTCCTTTTGCATCCAATGCAGAGATGGAGAGTAAGTTCTTCTTGAGTCCAGGTACATACAGTACTTCTTTCATCTTCAATGATTTTCCAGAATCTAGGTTGTAGGAGGCTTCACCACTTCCTTTGATTGGATATTGATAATCATCCCCAAGTTTCACCTTATGGGGTGATTCATGTTCAGAAAGGTTCACAAAATATTCCTTGAACCCAGTCATGTGTTTGGAGGCCCCACTATCAATCAACCAATCATTACAACCATGAGAAATAGTACCTGTGAGAGCAGAGATCAGAACATATTCTTCTTCACTTGATGAGTCATCATCACTATCACTTTCTGCCCTAGCCTTCTTCTTTGGAGGTTCATCATCTTCGGCAGCATGAGCATGAAACCTTCTTTTGCTGCCCTTCTTCTTCTTACTGGAGTTGTTGTTATTATCCCTTTTGTTCTTGGGACAATCTGAAGCAAAGTGACCCTTCTCATTGCATGTGAAGCATCTTAGGTCTTTCTTGTTCTTTTTATAGGATCTATTGTGGCGAGAGTGATCCTTCTTGGCTTTGCTTCTTTTGGTGTGAGTTGCAAGAGCTTGATCTTCACCTCCCATCTTTTCTTCACGAGCTATAAGTCTAGCTTCTTCTTGAGAGCATTCTTCCCGAAGTCTACTAAATGAGATCAACTTCTTCCTTGCACAAATTCCTTGAATAAAGGAATCCCATGACCTGGGTAGGCCATTTAGAGTGGTCATCACCACTTCACCATTCTCCACCATTTCATCTACTGCTTCTAATTGTTCCTTGATCTGGGAGACCCTTGAAAAGTAAGATTGAATGGTTTCTCCATTCTGAAACTTCACTGCTTTCAATTGGTTCCGCAGGGTCATCTTCCGATTTATGTTCTTTCCTTCAAATAGCTTGGTCAAAGATTCAAACATCTCTTTGGGTGTCTTAAGAGAAGACACATGAGGAATGAGATGGTCTTTGATAGAATCGGCAATGATTCTCTTTGCCTTGACCAAGTTCTTCTTGTGCAATGCCTTGGCTTCTTCATCCTCTGGGATAGGGATGTCTTCTTTCACATATGAGTCCAACTCATTCTCTTCCAGGATTAACCCAATCCTATACTTCCAGGCTCGGAAGTTATCAGCCCCTTCAAGCTTATCCTCAAGCTTAGTGTGGAGGGACATCTTTAAGATTACTTCAAATGGAAATAGAAAATATTTAGGACTTACCACTTGAAGTGCTGAAAACTGGATCTCGTCCCGGATTAGGGTTTGTCAGAGAAACCCTAAAAATTCAAAATGTGAATTTCAAAATTCCGAAAGGATAGAAAGATGCGCCTTGGAGAGTTGATCAGCCTAGTACATTCAGAATTTGAGATCAGCAAGGTCTTGCCCTTCAAAATTGCCTTTTTGTCCTCCCGGGTTCATTAGGGAGGGCCCTGAATTAGGGTTTGAGTTTCCCAGAGATCTACCCAGCCAAAAATCTCGATCCAAAGCTCCAAACTTCTATTTTTGCAAGGAGCTTCCATCTGTGCCTTCAGTTTCCAGAAATTCCTATTTTTGTGGAAACCCTAATTTTTAGGGCCAAATCTGAAAATGCTCAGAACTGAATTCTGATTGGCCAGATAGATGCGCCTTGATGAGTAGATCCAATCTACTATACTGAATTTCAAAAATCTGTGGAGAGAAACCCAATAAACAAGGAATACAAGCTTTCGTCACTGCAAAATGTCTTCTTCTCAGTTAAGCTCTGATACCATGTTAAATTTTTAGTATTAAATCACAATACTATAGGATCTTTGCTGAGAGAATAACATCTACAGTATATCAATGCATGACAATCATAATATGACAAGCATCACAAGCATCACAAGAATCAAAAGCATAGAGACAAGAGACACAGAGTTTCCGTGGGGAAAACCCTAAGGTGAAAAACCCCACAACTTCCTCAGAGATAGAGAGAGCAATGGCTCAACCAAAATACAACCAAATAACACTGAGATAGTCTCCTAGCAGATGATCCTCCTCCTCCTCACTAGTGCGCCACTTTTCAGAGAGAGAGATAGTTACTTTTCCGAGTGAGTAAAATAGAGATCTCCTATCTCTATTTATACTCACCTTTTTGCCCAGTGACCTACTGGGGCCGACTTGTCTACTTAGATACATCCACATTATATTATATATTAATTAGGGCCGAACCCATATGGTGGTCTAATAACCCATCGGCAAGTACACACACTTGCGACACTTGTCAATCCACATGACGACACTTCCTTATAGAGGAATAACACATCTCTTATAAGGGTACAATAAATATATACATAATACACAGATGAAATACATTCCGAAGTTACATATACATCAACAGTTTAGTCACTGTATCAGATATGTAGGATGGAAATGGGATGATAGATACTCATGGGAGGTGCACTGAACCTATGTGTATTCTTTTAATCTCTCCAAATGATCTTTCTCTCTCTATGAAATTCATTAAAACCACATCAACTAACTTAGATCTCTGCATCAAATTCTGAGTGATTGATCTTCACATGAAATGGTTGGATCAGATCTGAAAATTGGTATCAATGTATGCATTGGATCATGCGCAGAATACTATAACAATAACTATGGGGAACATCTCCCATAGGTTTCTAAGGGTGCATCGCCAAAGCCTAGAGAAGCTTGAGCTTACTCACATACAAACAAAAAGCTCTCAAAAGATGTAAATGTGGTGCGCCCTACTCCTTTTATAAGTGAGATAACTTGTTGAGAAATTCAAGTTTCTAATGAACCACCTCATCCTCATCCAATACGCCTTCCTTGAATGAGTTGGTACTTTCCTGCTTTTCCACTAACTAGCTTTTGCTCTCTTTTGGAAACTGCACCCTCTAGATTTTTTGGATGTTTCCTTCGTTTTGCAACTTGGCTAGATTTTGTTACTTTTGGAAACTATTCCCTCCTCATATTTCTGGAAGTTTATACTTTTCCTCCTTTCCTACTTTATGCACTACTTTTGTAAGTTTCCTTCTTTTTTTCCTGACACCTTGCTTTGTGCTGCTTTCCTCCAGTTTCCTTCTTTTTTGCTTTACTCTCCTTTTCTTTCACTTTACTCTTTGGTTGAAAACTCATTGAGCTATATTTGTCTCCTTATGCGCCCTTGTCCAACTCATTAGCACATTTAATTAATAATTAAATACAAAAATAATAATTACATCTCCTTCAATTTAATTAAAAACAATTATAGTCTAAATTATTCCTAGTTAATAATTGCCTAGGTTAATGTTATCCCCCCTTTTATTAATTAATTCATTGGTCTTCACTAGGATCCATGGGGGTTTGGTGGATTCTTATTTCCCCCTTGGTGCTGGAAAATTGTCTGATAAATATTAGAGCAACAACCAAAAGCAGAGAAGTCAAAAATTCACCAAAAGTAACCAAACAAACTGACAAAAAATTCCTGTTTGCAGAGATTATCGCATGGCTGTAATCAGCCCGAGTGCGATAATTATCAATTATTGCGTTCTGAAAAGAGTATGGGTAGCGATAAACTGGTAATTATCACACTATAAGCAATGGTAGGGGCATGATAATTCTCAGAAAGAGGATAAAGGCGGGAGTTTAAGAAAATTTGTTGACTTTTCAAGGGTTTTCCAACCCAGAGGACTCACTGATCATTGACAAAGGTCTAATGCAGAGGGGAGGAGAGTGAATGAAGGTCAAAGAGACCAACTTTCGCAACTGGTTTCAAAGAAGAGTAAATTCACAATCAGAAATGAATGAGAGTAAAAGAACTCAAAACAAAAGGGGTTCAACCCAGCGGAGTCGCCAGTTTTTGTTGTAGAGATTTCTTCCTACGGGTAATAACAAGCCCTCTTAGGATGAAGCAAGATAGACTGACTCTATACTAATACAAAAATGAAACAAATGCGATCTTGAATCCTAGATTAAACAAGCATTTCAGAGTTTCTTTATTGAAGAGGATGAGAGAAAGTAACTCACCTTTCACTCTTGATGTTCGTTCCGCTCGTCGTTCAGATCCCAAAGTCCTTGCGATGAACCTGTTGAGATCAAACAATACACAAGCATATACAATTCTCTAATATATATGAATCACAAGTTAGAATCCAAATACATATAAATACAAATTATGAAATTAGAACACAATCAACACACATGACTTGGGAAACAAGACAAATTAACTTTATTACAACTTGAAGATGCTTACAATGATTGCTTGGTGTCCAAGCCAACCTTCAGCTCCAAGTCCTTCCTCTAGCTGTCTCTGTAAAATTCTCAAGATCATAGGTTGGATTCCCCAAAAGTCCTCTCTTTGGCCCATGGAAGGCTTCTCCTTTATAGTGTTGGGAAGGGTTAACCAAAAGGAGAGTAAAATGGATCTAATGAGTGTTTAGTGGATCAAGCCTACTAAATAGAGAGAGGGGTTGGGATCGAATCAAAGTTGGTAATCCCAATAAAATCTCTCAAAAGGTGAGATCGCAAGATCCATGGAAAAAAGGCTAAAACAGGATTATTGCACTCTTGGGTCTAAGCATAGTGCGGCATTATCGCGCCCCAGGGTCGGAGCATAGCGCGGCAACCCTAATTGTCGGGCCCAGACAGATGTGCAAAGCGTGATAATTTATGCATATTGGGTGACACGTGGCATGTAATATGTGACACGTGGAAGGTAAGATGTTGTCTTTGGTATTCAAGAAATAGACTTCACTCCTGGGTGTCCAGGTGATCATTAAGGGGAAGTGTCGTTTAGGTCACTTCATGTAAGTATGCAACACTAGGGTTTAGTGTGTAATATTGAGGTATATCAGGGACAAGACACGGACAAGGACGAAGCTCTCTAGCCTAAATGATGTAGATCTAGAACAAAACACAAGAGGACATATAAACTTTCATAGATTAATCGAATTGCAAAGAGCGTGGAGGAATTATTTACCTCACTATTATGGTGATGTCTTCTCATTTGACATAGTCTCCAATCTTCAGCTACAAAACAACATACAACAAACAAGTAGGAGAACGATAATAATGATATGCAATATTGATTAATCTAAACATGCAGTCAAGGAAACAAGTTCTAAGGATTCAACACAAACAATATTTATGGAAAGAATATATATTACTATATCAAAGCAAGTACAAAGGGAGAGATTACAACCGTTCCTTGACGTCGCAACTTCTTCCAAGAATCATTTTGCGTAAAAAATCCAACCTTGTTACTAATAGAGAAGGGACATTTAGTTCTAAGATAATTTCAATAGCATTTGGATGCTCTCACTTCTCCCCCCAATCCATGGAGGTGAGCTTTCATTTATAGGCCAAAGAGGATAGAAAGAGTTGAGGATTCTATGGAGAAGTTTAGGGGATCATCCCAAAGGGATAGGGGTTCGATTTACACCTATGCATATTTGTAGGGATAAACCTCCATGAGAACTTCATTCTAGAATACTCTCGAAACTTCTCTTTTTTTCCTTTTAACCAACACTGACACACCCTATCAATGAGCAACCTGCACCACTGAGGGGTGACACATGATGCATGAAGGAAACAAGAGCCAATGATGCATCCTATCAATGTGCAGAGTGCATCATCAAGACTCTGATGCATTTTGTGAATAGGCAGAGTGCATCAGTGCTCCAAATTTGGGAAGGAGGAAGGAAAAACCTCTTCTCAAGTCATTTGGCACTTGACACCTTAGGGATTCTGGTTAATCCATAGTTACACATCTCACTACCCAAGTGATGACAAGATTTTGGTGTAACAGATTTCCCCTAAAAGTATGAAGCTAGAGGAATAGGATAGGTGAAATACTTTGACAGATGGAAATTGAGGCAAAACCTTGTTGATTGAAATGCTGAACAAGGACTATACCATATAATAGACTTTGATACATGTCCCAAATGACTCATCACATGGCTTCCGACCAATACATTGCAGATCCATGTTAGTATTGACTGACTGAACACAATCATGGCTACTGAGATACAAGCGTTTATCCATGATGAGATAATTACACAGCCACGCCTGATACAAGAGTGAATCTGTGTGATATGACTCAAAAATATCCATCGCAACCTAGGTAAGATACATAACAAATGTATCCCAAGGTCTTCATCCTGAACCCGAAATGATACGAATCTAACCATGTGATTACAATGTATTGAATTCGAGCATGGTAGAGACCACTTGATTATCATTGAATGATGTAAACCGTTAATAAGTGCAAGGGAAATCACCATTGGTGTCAATGATTCCCAAGGTATCATAGTATATCCCGCCGAATGTGAATCAATGATTTGAATTCTAACATTTGGTGGAATATTTCAATTAGAGGCCAATGATGTAAGCCGATTGTTGGAAGTGAGGTAACCTGCCATTGAGGCATGCAGGCCCAAGGTACTTAACTAGTTCCTAGGTCTAATCCTTGGATGATGTGTTGAATTTGACAAGGATAGACCCATCGAAGGAGGGCCATGATGTTTCCCTCATCATCGATATGAAACACGATGAAATATTTTTCTGGAGCAAATTGGACTGAGAAGTGACTTCAGGACTAACTCATATGTAATAGATCCAAAGGAGGATGACATGACTGTAAAAGGTTGACTCAAAGGATAGACCTCCCTTGAACACTTGACAACATGACAAACGACCTGTCAGCATTGACTCAACAAGGTGGAAACCAAGACATAGTGGTATTCTTCAGATGACTCGAAGGAGTAACACAATGAAAAGAATTGACCTGACTCGAAGACAAGTTGATTATCCAACCATTTAAATAAGACGTGGATAGGTGTCGTGATCAATGGTGATTATAAGCTTCCATTAATACGGGTGTAAATACATACTCTTTCCTTAAATTTCCCCACCATGATTGATGAGTAACTCTTTGATTTTTTACAAGATGGAAGAGGGTAACAAACACTCGTTATAGCTCATCTTTCGGATGAGTCCAATCCCACATGTTTTATGAACATAAGATAGGAGGGGTTCGTCCCTAGAAGGGTCCTTCAATGTTAAATTTTAACAAGTCCAAAGAAGTTAAACTCGACGTCATTTGATGTTTAGAGAGTCTGAAATAATCTAAAGAAGACTCTGAGATAGAATTTTTCATAAAAATAAGTCCCCATGCCCGAAAAAATATAAATAATACCTGAAGGAACTCTTCTAGTCAAAGGCTGACTAGAGTATTCATTTTTCTTAAATAGTCCAATCGGTCCAAAAAAGGGGTAAACTACCACCAGAGAGATGATCTTTCTAATACTTTTACAAGCATGAAAGAATCAAGTTTGCTTGACGATCTTTTCCTATTTAGGGAGTCTAAAAATATCTTAAAGGAAACTCCGAAGGTATTTCCTTTTCGTACACGTTTTATGAGCCCGAAAAATGATAAAAGTATACTCGATACCATCTTACTAGATTTTTAACAAGCACGATCATGGTATAAAAAGCACTCGAAAACTTTTTCATATTTAATAAGGAGCATGAAAAAGTCAAAAACGATCTCCTCCATAGTCAATTGTTATTAAATTTACCCAATAGTCCCCACAATAAGCATTAGAACCAAGTTTGACTTGAAATAATGATGAAAATGACCAAATTGGTAAAATAGCTTTTAAAATAATGAAATAAAATATAAAAGTATCCTATTCCAAATATATAAAAGGAGTAAAAAGTAAAAGATTTTTATCATTGTGTTTTTTACCAATTAAGTGTGAGTGGAAACTTCCTGTGGAGATTGTGGGAGAATCGAGCGTCCATTCTCTATTTTGTCAAATCCAGGTAACCACTCTCCTCATGCCCTTCATTTCCATATTTGATTTTTCAGTTTTCATGTCAAATTTTTTTATTTTTTAAGGTCATTTTGTAGGGTTAAATGTGTGCCCTGGGTGATACACTTTGCCCTTTTAGGAAGTGCATTAGCCAAGGAGTGGCGTGCATCCTGAAAGGGGAAAGCACGTCGATGATGCCCTATGAACAAATTTGGGGTGCGTCAATGCAAGAACAGCCCAAAGAATAAAAATTGGAGGAAATGGTTGGAATTTTTCACTTGGAACTTCTTCTAACACCCTCCTAATTGTTGTTCATGCAGGTTTGATCTAGCAAAATGGTGAAATGGAAAGAAAGAGAGCATGAACTAGAATATTCCCATGCAGCTAATGACCCAAATGCAGTATTGTCTTTAAGAGAGTGTGGGATCTTGAAGTTCTTCCAAGTTCCCGGTATGAGAGCCCAAGTTCGCTTATTGGACTATTTAATACGGATGTGGGACCCTGATCAACAATATTTCCAAGTTGGGACTCATATCCTCACTTTGGAGGTGGAATACATATATTTCCTCACACGGATTTCGAGATAAGAAGCTCTTGTTTCTATTTCTAGACCTAGAGGTGGTGAGGCGACCACCAAGGATATCATTGATCAATACTACACTCCCAGGACCCAAATGCAAGGTGGGAATATCCCCATAAAGCATGTACAAGATCATCCTTTAAGGACCATTTTATTTACTATTGAGAGGGTAGCAGGTAGTAGAACCTCTCATCAGACTACGAGGGATCACATCCTCTATGCTATAGAGTGCATGGATCCCACAGTTTTTAACTAGTGTGAGGGTGTCCCGGTGAATGTGAAAGAACAATTGACGAAGTGTAGGAGAGGCGAACTAAAACGATTTGGCTATGGATCGATCGTAGTATCCTTCTTCTTAGAGTGGGTCCCCCTCCTCCACCCGCAGATAAAGATCATCGACCTAGAGCCAAGAGACCCATGTATGCTGAGGTGGGTGGAGGTGATGGCTCAACATGGTGGTGGTGGACCTATTATCAGTTATGGGCCTGCATTCTTCAGATGGTGGCATAGTCAACTACTTATGGTAGAAGACTATGCATATGCTGGCACAGATTTCCGGGGAGATCCATATATAGCACTCCTGGAAGGAGAGCAATGGGGAGATCTAGGTAAGAAGGAGTTTCTTTTTATCATTTTAAATTTTTATGTATTTTATCATATTTCATTTTTTTGTTGTACTGATGCCTCATGTATGTTTATACAGATGTTGGGCCTTTGAGACCAGCTGGATCTTTTCCTATCAAGAGGCGAGGGGTAGTCAGATATATAGTAGTCGTTAACCGATATGTAGTAGAAGAGATCGATGAAATTGAGGATAACATCCAACTGTCGACCATGGACATTCCTGACATATCTATAGATGACTTGCCATGCGTTATCAATGCCAGAGAACTAGAGTTTTTGGTCGCTTTGGTCGATTGCTACATCGGGTGGAGAGGTCCATCATGTGTTATCATGAGAATCAATAGTAGCAATATTAGATGTAGCGATGTACTGAAATCCATGAGCATCAAATTTTGTCAGCATGATATACTGAAAGCTATGAGCTTCAAATTTTTGTCTCAATACTTTTTTTGAAACTTTTATCACACTTAATATAAAAACTATTTCCAGTGGTTTTATATACAATGTGTCTTATGGTGAATTTGGATCTCCTGTGGAATACTTACTTATATGTGAATTATTTACATGTTATGCTTATTTACACATTTTAATGATGAAATGTTTAAGAATGTGAGATGTACTAATCTAACATGAAAATGGCCAATGAATCGGAAACTGTGTTCATGTGTCTCAGGATATGTTGATATTGAATGAACTCAAAAGATATCTCCAGAAGACATACCCATTGAAAAAGACAGAGTAGTGCAGGGTCACGAACGGTGTAGAATTGGTTTAAATGAGAGACTACTGGATGAGAATCCAAATGGAAGACAATGTGGTCCACACCAAGGGAAGAGGCATCAGTTAGTAATCCAATCACTGTGTGATACTCTACAATGTTATTAGTTCCAAGACCTATGAAAACTCCTACCGAACTTATAAGTTCATCAGTGGGGGAATACAGTATCCAAGTAGCTGAAGCAATGTTTCGAGTGTGTCGGCTAGCACTGTCTGCAAATCCAGAACAGGTTTCCATCTGCACATTCAAGCAGAACATGGTATAAGCCTAACTTATGAGAGGAAAGAAAAATACACACCATATCAAACACACATTATATACAAAATGCACAAGGTACTTATGTGGGATTTCCATAAGCATAATACCTTTTAAGGTCGAGCCCATTTCTAGGCTCCCCCAAAGGTATCCTGTCACAATCGACCAACTCGTATGCCCCCTTTTCTAAGACACTCTTCACAATGTAGAGACCATGCCACATGGACTCGAACTTACCTACCCCTACTTTATCGTGCATTTGATCATATGCTAAGACCAAATCACCCTCATTGAAAATGAGTGGTTTGACTGACTTTACATACTGGTATTTGATGTGCCTCTTGTGTGCTTCATTAGCAAGAGAAGCATCAAGATGAGTTTTGTCAAGTTTGGCCAAGTATGGAAATCGTTCTTCCTCAGCCATGGTGTTTGGAAAGTGTTCGATGGCTAGTTTTAGGGACGGGATCTCGCACTCTATGCGTAGTACTGCTTCCAAACCATACACTAATTGAAAAGGTGTATATCCAATAGCAGTTTTGAAGGAGGTTCTATATTCCCAAAGGGATGAAAAGAGAATCAAGTTCCAATTTGACTTGTGGTCCCCTACCATGCGTTGTACCATGGTTTTCAAGACCTTATTGATGGCCTCTACTTGTCCATTCACTTAATGGTAGTAGGGGGTTGAGTTTTCGTGATGAAAACCTAACTTAGTGCTCAATTCAGTTACCATTTGATTTTGGAAATGTGAGCCATGATCGGTGACAATGGCTTGTGGAACCCCGAATCTAGCAATGACATGATTAAACATGAAGAGTGCGGCGATTTTGCCATCTTCTTTGTATGTAGGTATAGCCTTGGCCCATTTTGTGAAGTAATATACAGCTACAATAAAATAGCCATGCCCCCCGGCCCAGGTAGGCTTACAGTGAATGAAATAAATGCCCCATTTTGCAAAGGGACCGACGGAAATAACTAGCTGTAAAGGGGTAGGATGGGCGCATTGTTTAGAATGAAAAAAATGGAAGGGAGAACACTTCTTAACAACCTCCATACAATCTTTAAAAATTGATGTCCCGAATTATCTAGCACGTAAGATTTTTTGTGTTGTAGCCATCCCTGAGAGGTGACCGCCACATGCCCCGGAGTGGCAGTCATTCAAGACAACCACTTATACTATGAAACGAGAACTCGACACAGTTCTCGTTTTTTTCTCTCTTAATTTTAGTAGCTACTTTTACCTCCGTTTCAAAAAGGGTTGATACCAGTATCACACATTTTTATTTTGAGGTGTTTTTTGGAGCCTTTAACACATCTTTGTTTTAAAGTATTTTTAATTTCTATTTTCAAGTGTGTTTTTTATAAATTTAACAAAAAAACATACATTTAGAAGCTAGCTATAATGAAAAATAAATACATTTTCAAATTTTATCTTTAAAATATAATCATAAATCAGACATTTTTATGAAAAAAATTGTAAAGAAATCGAGAAAATAAATAAATTTAAACCCATTTTTAACAGTTTCTTAGACATTTTTTGTATAAAAATGATACTATTTCACATTATGTTCCATAAATCAATGATTCGCATAAACTTAACAAAAAATATACCATATATTTGTAAACAATAAAGTAAAAACATAATATATAAAAAAATATTTCTAAAATAAAATGTTAAAGTCAAAACATTACAAATATATTGTATAAAAAATTTTCCAAATTTAACATTTCTTCAACAACATGAAACTAATCAATCACATAATACACGCCATATTCTTCATCAAAATTGGCATTTCTGGAGCTTGGCTTTCTTCATTGACTTAAAAAATTCTTTAATTATTTATATTGTCTTGTGCTTTGGATGGTTGGATATTGTCTTTATATTCTTAAATCTTTAATATTTAACCCCCTAACCAATTATTATTAAACTTAAAAAACAAAATTGCATTTAAAAAAATTGCATTGCCCCCTCCTACCCTAACCCTACCCCCCAACAAACAATTACAAAAGTTAAAAAAATAATTATAATGTGCCCCTCCTACCCTAACCCCCCTAACAAACTATTAATATTTTGTTTTTAAATTTACATTTAAAAAAATAATTACATCTCCGACCCTAACCCCCCAACGAACCATTAATAAACGTTTAAAAAAATTACATTTAGAAAAACAAAGTACATTTCCCAATGCCCTATCCCCGTACATTACCCCCTACCTTAACCCCCCAAAAAATTACATTTCCTAATACCCTACCCACTACCTTAAGCCCCCGATGTTACCCCCATTACCCTTCACACATTGTTTTAACTAAAAAAAATATTAAAACCGAACTTAAAAAAATTAAAAAATTAAAATAAAAACCAAACTTTAGGCCCCACAAAAATTAAAACCGAAACTTTAAACCCCCCAACTATTATTGTTTTAACTTGAAAAAAAACCTAAACTTTACCCATATAACAAAAAAAAAATTAAAAATAAAAATAAAAACCAAATTTACCCCATATAACAAAAAAAATAAAAATAAAACAATTAACAACCAAATTTTATATAACAAAAAAATTTAAAAACCAAATATATATAACAAAAAAAATTAAAAGAAAATTAAAAACCAAGTTTAAACCCCCAAAATACATATAACAAACAAATAAATAAAAACCAAGTTTAAACCCCCAAAATACATATAACAAACAAATAAATAAAAACCAAAGTTAAAAATAAAAAACAAATTAAAAAATAAATAAAAATAAACCAAGCCCCTGAAATACATATAACAAACAAATAAAATAAATAAAACCATATTAAAAATAAAAAACCAAAGTTAAAAAACCAAGTTAAAAAAAATAGCAAACAAATAAAAAAAAATATAACAAACAAATAAGATTAAAAAAATATAACAAACAAATAAAATTAAAAAAATATAACAAACAAATAAAATTAAAAAAATTAAAACCAAAGTTTAAACCTCCCCATATTATATATAAAAAAATAAATTTATAAAAAAAATCCCCTCTGCCCACCCCCTCCCTCCTCCCTTCCCCTTCCCCATATGCCCGCCCTCTCCACCCACCCCCTCCCTCCTCCCTTCCCCTTCCCCATCTGCCCGCCCCCTCCCTCCTCCCTTACCCTTCCCCATATGCCCACCCCCTCCCTCCTCCCTCCCTTCCCCCTCCACTTGGCCCCTCCCTCAGCCTGCTCCCTCCTCCCCTCCCCCGCCGCTCCCCTCCCCTCTCCTCGACTGTCGTGGGTGCAAAAAAGGCCTCCCCTTTGGGCGACGCGATTCTCAAAATCACGCTACCCAAAGGGAAGGCCTTTTTTGTGCCCAGGGCCTCTCCTCCACTTCCCTAGGTGCATAAAAGGACGCCCCTCTGAGAATCGTGTTGCTCAAGGGGCGACATTTTTTGCTCCTAAGGAAGCAAAGGAGGGGGGATGGGAGCGGCAGGGGAGAGGAGGAGGGAGGGGGAGGGGGAGGGGGAAGGGCGGAGGGGGAAGGTGAAGGGAGGAGTGAGGGGGTGGGCGGAGGGGGAGGGGGAGGAGGGGGCGGGAAGAGGGGGAAGGGAAAGGGAGGGAGCGGGCGGGCAGAGGGAAATAGTTTTATTTTTTTTAATTTGTTTTAGTATGGGGGGGTTTATTTTATTTGTTTGTTATATATTTTTTATTTTTTTTATTCGTTATTTTTTTTTTAATTTGGTTTTTTATTCTTAATATTTTTTTTAACTTTGAATTTATTTTATTTTATTTTATTTGTTTATGTATTTTGGGGTTTAAACTTGGTCTTTATTTTTTTTAATTTCTTTTTATTATATACATTTGGTTTTTAAATTTTTTTGTTATATAAAGTTTGGTTGTTAATTGTTTTTTTAGTTTTTTTGTTATAAATTATTTGGACGGGATAAAGTTTAGGTTTTATTTTGTTTAGTTAAAACAATAACAGTTAGGGGGATAAATTTTGGGTTTCTATTTATTTTTTTGTTAAAACAATGTGTGTGTGAAGAGGGTTTAATGTAGGGAGGTAACGTAGGGGGCTAGGTGGGGCTAGGGGGAAGGTAGGTGACTAAGGGGAAGGTAGTTGGCTAGGGGGGTAACGTAGGTTTTTTTTTAAATTTTAATTTAATAAAATAATGTTTGTGTGGGGGGGAAGGTAGGTGGGAGGGGGGGCTTTAATTTTATTACAATAACATATAATAGTTAGGTTATGCGGTAACAGATAATAGTTAGGTTAGGGGGCGGGGGTAAGGTAGGTAGTGAGGCTAGTTGCAAAGAAGTTGGAATTTATTTGTTGAAAAGAAAAACCTTTTCAATTTAGGGGTTGATTTTAAGGATTTTGTAAACAACAGTATGGGATTTTTAGGCCATGGCTATATTTTTAACCCTAAAAAAAATAACGTTGATACTAGTATCAACACTTTTCGATTTGGGGTTTTTTTTAGTGTTTTTTATGCAAAAATATGAGTTTTTATGGCTATAGTTCTTACTCTTAGCATATAGTTATCATTTCATAGTATAAGTGGTTTAGACATGCTCGGCCTTGTCATGGGTTAAACATCGTCGTAAAATGGAGACAATACCACAACAATATAGGGTGTCACCGATGATTAGATAGTATTTCGCATGATGGCGAATACAGCGACATTCATCATGAGACAACTGAGGCCTAAAATGTTGGGTTTGGAGATATAAGGTAATATCTCCATACCATGGGAAAGATGTGTGGATCAGGAACAATGAATCATTGGGAAGAAAGTTGATGGGATCATCTTCTTGAGAAACACGGGGAAGTTCGCAAATAAGTTCTGCAAATACTAATGATTTTTTCGCTTTTTCTTTCTCAATTACTTGGTCGAATTCTTGAAGAATTACGATCCAATGCGAGTGTTTTCCCCCCAATACTTGACAGGTTAGGACATGGTTTATGGGGTTTGAATCGGCGATAATAGTAGTTGTGCAGAGAAAAATGAAGTGACAAAATCTCTGGATGGCTAAAATAGTTGCCAGAGCCAACTTCTCAACATGTGAATACCGTTGTTCAGAGTTAGCGAGACTCTTACTTAGGAAATAAATCACATGTTATTTCCCGTTACTATCTTCCTGTATGAGTACCATACCAATCTTGGATGTGCAAGCATCAAGATAAAGGAAATAATCCTTGGTGTGTCAGGGGGTTGTAACACAAGTTCATTCGTAATGGCGTGTTTGAGATTATCAAACGCGCTTTGTGCGTAGTCATCCCAAACAAAAGCAAATCCCTGTTTTAGCAACTGCATATAACCCTGTGTCTTCTCCGCATAATTACACACGAAACAAAGCAAGTAGTTTTCCTTACCCTGCAAACTTTGAAGTTCAGTGATATTTGTTGGTGGGGGTAGGGATAGAATGGCCTCTACCTTCAGGGGATTGATACGAATCCCATATTTTGAAACAATGAAGCCAAGAAGGCGTCCAGACTCAATGCAGAATATGCACTTATGAGGATTTAGGTCGCTATTATAGAGGCAGCATATAAGGAAAACCATTTTCAAGTGGTCAATGTGAAACTCATGATGATTTGGATGAGATGGAAAATCATCAAGGTAGGGATCCTTGAAATACTTAATGTCATGAAAGGTGTACGACATAGCCCGCTGGAATGTGGCATCGGAATTTTTGAGGCCAAAGGTTAATTTGAGATAGGAAAATGTGCCCCATGGGAAGATGAAAGCATTCTTGTGTTGGTCAGCTGGGTGGATCTTGATTCGGTTGTAACTGGAGAAGACATCCATGAATGAAAATATGACACTACCGACACAGTTGTCGATAATCTGGTCGATAAACGGGGTAGGGTAATTGTCCTTGGGACAAGCTTTATTCAAATCCCTATAATCAACACATACTCTAATAGTTCCTTGCTTTTTTGTAACAGGAACAATGTTAGAGACCCAGTCTGTCAAGGGGATAGGATAAATGAATCCAACTTTCAATATATTTTCAATTTCTGCTTTAATAGTCACAGTATTTCGAGTGTGCATTGGATGGATTTTTTGTTGGACAAGTTTTTCGGTGGGATAAGTTTTGATCTCATGGACAATGATAGCAGGATCAATCCCGGGCATTTCTTCATAGTTCCATTCAAATACGTCACTAAATTGTTTAAACAAGGCCGTATAAGTTTTGATTTCTTCAGAAGAACAAGTTTGATCAATATGAATATGCTCCATGACACCAGGTTTCATCGAGATGTCAATAGCAGTGGTAGGCGTAATGTTTGCGAAATTCCTTCGGTTACTGTATTCTGTGTGAGAATCGGAGATTGAGGGTTGGAAATGACATCTATTGAAATAATTGTTTGAATATCATTCTCTACCATGTCTAAAGGTGGGAGGAAGGACAATCGATGGTGATGTTCCTCCCATGGAATCTCATCCAATATCATAATCTCCATAATGGATTCATGGGAGGGAAATGTCTGGAGGAGATAATCCAGTGATGGTGAGGATGAGTTTAACCAAAACGACAGAGAACATGGGTCTGAGGCCACTGGATTATGGTCATCAGGTGAGTCTGGCACCGATTGGATGGAATTATAAGTAGCCTCAGTTGGGCTAAGAGGCATATGATATCCAATCGAATCAACATTGATAGAATCAGGAACAATCCAAGGGTCAACTAAGTTGGAGGAATATGGGGTCATAGACGAGATCATGTTCACCGTGGCAACTTGTGATGGGGGGTTAAGGTGTTGGAAAGACTCCCATTAGGGATGAGTCTTTAAGGATTCCTACCCCTGCACTCTCATACATTTGCGATGACTTCCCTAGAAGAGGGACATTATCTATGAGATGAGTTGTGGTGTCCAGTATACAAAAATCTAATTGGTCAATAGTGAATATTTTCCCTTCATGGGGAAATTGCACAATACGGAAGACAGAGGATGCGACTGCAGCCATAGTGTAAAACCAATTTCAACCAAGTAATAAATTGTAGTCCAATGGCATTGCAACCACTTCCACATTAATGGAAACAATCTTGCCTCCTAATTCAATAGATAAGGATTGTAAAGCCCATGTGGTTGGAATCTGCGTCCATCAAACGCTTTCAAAGTGGTAGGAGAACAATTCAGTTCAGGAGAGCCAATGGCTCTCCAGTAAGACAAAGACATGACGGAAGTAGAGGGTCCTTCGTCTAGAACAGTACGATGGATATTTTTCCTAGGGACATTGGTAATGATTTGGAATATCAGTTGGTGGAAAAGTCTCGCCTTAAAGTATTCCAGTGTAAACATGATGATGTTAAATGATTCTTGATCCACTACTCCAATAGAAGATAGCAAAGTCTTGCACTAATTAGGACAATTTTGTAAGACTTCAAGGGTTGACATAGCACATGGTGCTTGGGCCAGATATTCCGCAATTATGTAGTTCTAAGCATACCGAGTGTTGACTCAGACCTAGTTGATAGGGCTTCCACTCATTGTTGACACATACCGCGATCTCCATGAGCACCGGCCCAAATAGGTTTTACCCTGTTCAGCAACACCTGCGGAGTAGATGAAGTCTCACCTGAGATGTTCAGGGAGAGTTGATAGAACCATGTTTCTTCCAAATGAAGGAGGAAGGTTGCGGCTCAATTACTTACCTTATTGCAACATTCAGAAATAGATATGTGCATTTAACTTCATCATCATTGTATCCATAGCATCATTCAATAGAAACATTGATCGCGAAAAGTATAACAGTAAAGCAAATATTGCATTAAGGAAACATTGCACCATTCGTATATCGCAACATTGCATTACCATAAATAAACAAAAAGAACACAGACACAGGGATTGCACAAAAACAACTTTGTCATATCATATTATCTCCACAAAAACCCAAATACAATATCTCTGCAACATATAGATCTCACCAATATCTCTTGATCTCAGATACAGACTCAAAGATGCATGCATCCAACGTCTAAAGATCCATACAAAGATTGGATCCGTCCCGATGATTCAACACTTACAACTCATGTCTATATATAGGCTTTTGCCTTTACAATGCTTGTCCACTTTCAAACAACTTTCTAACCAACACTTCGAGCAAATGACCCAATATCTAACTGACATGGTCCAAATGACCCAAAACTAATTGACATGGTCCAAAATGACCCAAAAACCCACATACCGCGGTACAATTGACCCAAAAACTACAAAAAGTAACAACATTGGTGCACATCTTTCCGCTTTTCGTGGTATCGCAACACTCTCAGTGCTGCAATACCGACCATTCTAACCTCCTTCCAACAGGCCCCCAACACAATCTTGTGGCTCACCCTCGAGCCACGTCAACAGGACATGGTGTACTTAGTGGTCTTGAACTTGAATTCCTCGTACTGATGCTCGACTGTCGTCACCAATTCCTTTGCTTCCACAGCCGCCGCCTGACTGTCTACCACATCCTCTGTAGATGGATGCCTAGTTAGATTCGCCACAACCTGTTGATGACCTTTCTGCACCGCCTAGAGGACTTCACCAGCTTTTGTCATGAACTGACTACCAACATCCTGGAACTCCTCCAGCTGCGCCGCACGTTTCTTCTATTGCTCATCGACCTTGGTGATGCGTTGATGCAACACTTTCAGATCCGCAGACATGGAAACCTGCTCCATGGGTGGCATTGCTCGCATCGCCATCTTGAGCGTCTCCAACTATACCTCCTCTTCCTGTCAATACTTGGTTAATTGTTTGACCTACTCGTCCTCAACAAGTTGGCCCCAAAACTGCACAGTGTCGATTGTGAGTTTCATTGCTACCACCTCCAGTTCCTCCATCTGTGTTGCTATCTCCTCAATAACCCATTTGCGAGCATCCACTTCTACCTGAGGTGTACCCGAGTTCACCGGAGCCTTTAGCTCTTGATTGTCGTGGCATACTGGACAATGACAGCCCCCAGTTGCTGCACATGTTGAAGCACATCCAATTCTGCAATGGGCTCCAGCACATGTTGACAAGCCTCAGCAATGACCGTCTCTACCCACACACTTTCATCCCACATATGGGCCTTCTCCGCAATGAGGTGATCCTGGTCTTTTTTCAGTTCTTCGATCACTCAAGCCTTCTCAGTTCGCTCTTTCTTGATGTCCTCTTCTAGCTCATCCATGGCCTTCCGCGCTATAGCAACCCTTCCTGTTAGCTCTACGATCGCTTCCTGCGCAGCTGCCTCACTCTCCTACAAGTGCCAACACTTACTGCTAATCTCGTGCATCCTATCCTCCATCTCTCGGGTGGCGATCGCCTGTATCGTTGTCAGTACCTTCGCCGGCAACGCATTGATGTTCACCATCACCTTGTCTATCGCTTGTAGCGAAGCTTTCAAAGCCTCGTTATCTATCATAATCGCAGTCGAGGGAATATCAACATTCCTGACCCGGGTCTTAGTGTTGATTGTGGAAATTGCTTGCACCAGCGATTCCTCTGGTGCCTTCTTCGAAACTATCTCACACAAGGAGTCCATACAAGCAGTGAGTGCATGGAAACCTTCATCCATCTTCACCGACATCTTCTCAGCCGCCGCAGTGGATGCATTAGTGATTGCTACTATTAGTCGGCCCAACTATGCTTCCAACGACAGGGGCAACCCACTGATGTTCACAGGATCCTAGTGCCCTTTTCTTCTATTTTCATCAAGATCTCAGTCACTATCATCATCTGCTAGTGTCCTTGTCGATTCTTGGCTCAAGTTGTGGCAACTCTGCTGGTCCTGCACCGATAGTCGATCATCTGGGCCTTTTGCCGGTTCTCCGGCCTCAATCTCTGCCAACCCCATGGGTTCATGCCATTCCAGTTCCCAATCCTTCACAATAGCATCCATCTCTTCTGTCGTCACCTGGTAGGGGGTCAACAACCATTGCTGACCTGGGTCACGTCGGGCTTGCACATAGCTAGCGTGTGGCCAAACCGCAAAAACCATAATCAGCTTAAACTTTTTCGCGGTTTCTTCAAATATCCGAGGGACCTTTGTTGCTGCATCATGGAGCATCTCCCAATAAAGCCAGAACTGCAATGCACATTCCCAAAGCCTCTCTGGCTTGCATACCCACCATAAGTTCTGATGTCGCGCACCCAGATGCTCTTTTGCGATGGCAACCTCCATACCTTGGTAAGTGTCGGGCTTCTTCCATGCGACAAGTGCAATCAAAATCAAGAGCCATCAATACGTGAAAGATCCCTTCCCGGCTTGGACAATAACGACATCCTCCTCCAACTGGTTCAGCATAAACAAGGACCAATTCATCTAGACGCCTTCCGCTGATTTCTCTGCACATGCTACAATCCCCGAATTGCACTGATTAGGGCAACTGCCCTGGACCACTTTGCATGATAAAATATTGGTGCCGGTGAGAACCAGGGTATTTTTTAAGGATTCTAATATTATACTTAAGTATAGTATCATAGGCGATTATTTTGGATTGGAAAAAAGATGTATATATATAAGTAGGCGAATATTAAATAGGAAACATACAATTTACTACTGAAATGTGTAAATTTTGACGAATATTATGATAAAAAACATATTTTATGTAAATATAGGCGACATTAGAGACTAAAAATGACCAAATAGCGAATTTATTTTTTGAAAAAAAGCCCGAAAAATAGCCAATTGGCGAAATTTCGCCCTTAAAAATTACCCTGGTGAGAACCTCCTTATCGTTGATACTGTCAGTGCGATACCCACGGCCATCCTGTTCCAAGCCATAACGCTTCACCAACTGTCTCGCCCGCTTTTTGTCGTTCGCCTTCCCTTGGAAGTACTCTGACAGGTCTACCCCATCTTTGGGCAACCCGGTAATGCTCGCAATTAAATCAACGGTGACTAGAATCTCTCTGTCCATCCACAGTGAACCACCGTGGAAGTAAGTGAGCAGCTGCTTCACGCAAGAATAAACTTCCTGCAGCTGCCCAAAATGTGGCATGTTAATGAGCCCCAACAAGCTGGCCTGGTTCAAGCCTCGTGCCAAGTCCTGCGGAATCGGCGTCGCGGTGAGTTGTAACCCTGGCACATACAGGTCTGACGTAATTTTTGGGTAGGCCACCATATCATGATCATCGTACTTGAGGCGCATCAATGCTATCCCAATATCAATAGAGCACTCTAGTCCAGCAGGGAGCGCTGGAATCCTCAGTGTATACTTATGTTTCGGTTTCACCTTGCAAGGGGTTGCATCCGACTGACTGGGGGGACATACCCAGGGATGTCGACAGTAGAGAGGCCCTCCCATGCAGTGGACTCCTCAATTCTACGGCTGGATTGTCCCGCATGCACTTGAACCTCCTCCACCACTGCAGTGGATGATCGAAGCTGCCACTTGCTCTGCGGGGACTCAGACTGCTGACCCCCCTGACGTTTCTTTGCAATACAGGTAAATGTCAAGTCTCCTGACATACTGACGACCTCTTCTTCAATGCCTATGGCTGGAGCTATAGATTCTACACCACTGGATGCTTCAACCACCGGGTTTCTCGGCATGCCGCACTAGAGCCCTTCTTGATTTTAATAGGCCTTCACCCGTCACCTGGCAATCACCTCACTGCAACACTTAACTCACACTCCCTCAACACTCTAGAGCGTCAAGGCTCAGCACTACTCAACTCTGCAATTAGCTGAACTATTCTCCGATGAACAGGTGCCTTCCGACCAGCCTCGACCCGTTCTTATAGCATCCAACGCAATCCCTCATAATCATGACTAAATCCTGTGTTAATTCAACCTAAATCTTGTATTAATGACCCAAATACGCCATCGATCCTGCCAGTTGATCGGCTGAATCCGCCATTAATGCCCATCATTTGAACGAGCGTCATTAATTAACTGTCTGAACTTTCAACATTTATTGTTGATTTGACCCAGTCACGACCCTGCCATTGTTGTGGACTGCTCCTAAATTGCGGCAAAAACCTCCCGCTTGCGCATTCTTATCTCTGTCGGTGCACCATCTTGCCACCAATCAACCTCCAAGTTTATTTTTTCTTGTTTTCTTTTCATTTTTTTCTTTTTTTTTCCTGATGCGACTCAAGAATCGCGATGCTCCAAGCCTGACTGATAGGGCTTCAATCTTCTACCATTGATCAACTTGGGGAGCATTGCCCCATCTAACTGCTACAACTGTACCACTCCTCCTAAGGTTATGCGACTGATGTGATATGGGCCAAGCCAATGCATCTGCAACTTTCCTGGATGTTTCATAAACTTGTTGTCATACAACAACACCAAGTCACCCTGCTGAAACTGTTTGTTTTTTATGTGTTGATCATGCCAAGCCTTCTGGCGATCCTTCTCCACACCCTGGTGGAATCCTGCAAGAAAGTGATCCTCCTTCAATTGGACTAACTGTGCGAGACGCTCTTCTAATGTCTTTGCAGCATCCATACCTGTTGTTGCCGCTATGCGCAGACTCGGAACAATGTACTCCATAGGCATAATCGCTTCTTTCCCGTGAACCAGCTTAAATGGTGTTTGTCCTGTCAACCTTTTACATGTGGTGCGATATGCCCACAACACTGCTGGGATTTTGAGATCCCAGTCATTGTGGTTCACATTACACACCTTTATCAGTGCATGTTCCAAAATCTTGTTGAAAGCTTCCACCGTACCATTTTCCTGCGGATGATATGGCGTACTCTTCTTATGTTGTATCTACAACTCCTTTGTTAATGCGCTGATGGTGGGATTGAGAAAGTGGTTTCCTTGATCACTCAGCAATATCTTGGGGCAGTCGAACCAAGTGACAATATTATCGAACAAAAACCACATGGTTGTGGCCTCGGACTAATCAATGACGATATTGTCAAATAATCTGTCATCGTGATGATGTATCTTGCACTAGTGCGCTTCCCAGGTGGGATGATGGGTCCCATGAAATCCACTGCCCATTTGTCAAATGGTTTTAGTATCAGTTGAGGCATCAGCGGCATCTCATCCCTCCTGGATGGCTTCCCGATTCTTTGACAGACATTGCATGACTGCGCATAATCTGTCGCATCTCTATGCAGTGTAGGCCACCAAAGCCCCACTCGAAGCACCTTCCTTGCTGTCGCACGGCCGCCATAGTGCCCCCCAACCACTCCTGCGTGTGCTTCTGATAGGATCTGCTCTTGCTCAAGTGGCAAGACACACCGTCGCAATATCTCATCTGCGCCCATATTGTATAACTCTCCTACGATTAGCTGGAAGTATGCAGCCTTGACTACCAACTGCTTCTTCTAACTAGTGGTGAACTCTTCTGGTGCAGTACCTGTCACCCGAAACTGAAGGATTTCTTTAAAATAGCCATCGGCTACTCCAACCTTAAATAGTTGCGCATTAGGAAACCCGTCTTCAATGTTATTTGGCTCCTCTCCTGTTTCAATCCGCGAGAGGTGATCAGGGCCAGCATTCAACCGCCCTGGCTTCACAATTACTTCAAAATCAAACTTCTGAAAAAGGAGTAGCCAACGACATATCTTCCCCCCCAAAACAGGCTTATTGACTAGTTATTTCAATGCAGAGTGGTCTGTAAACATCTTAAAGTGTCCTCCCAGTAAGTAATGTTGAAATTTCTACAGCGCGTAGACCATTGCCAGGCCTTCCCTTTCCGTAGTGGTATAATTCCTTTCGGCCGATGACAAATTATGGCTTGCGAATGCAATGGGGTGATCGAGATCCCCCTCTCCTGGTTTTTCCAACACCACTCCTAATGCAATTGATGATGCATCAACATGGACATGGAATTCCTTGATCCAGTTCGGAAATACCAGGATCGGCGCTAAGGCCATCTTATCCTTCAACATCTCAAAACTGTCTTGACATTTAGAGCTCCATTGAAATACTGCATCTTTCTTCAGTAACTTCTCCATAGGGGTTTTAATCGCTGCATAACCCCTGATGAACTTGCAATAATACCTAGTGTGTCCCAACATTTCTCTTAATTGCTTGACATCAGTCGGTGGTGTTAAGATCAGAATAAGCGCAATCTTTGCTGGGTCGACCAACAATCCTTGCTTACACACAATGTGACCCAGTAATATGCCAAACGGTGCACAAAAGATGCACTTCTTCAAGTTCAGCGATATTTGATGCTGTCGACATCGTTCCAACGTCAACCGCAGATTGGCCAGATGATCACTGATTAGACCGTAGATGGTCCAATCATCCATGTACACCTGCAAGAACTTCTGAATAAAATCCCGGAAAGTGGCAACAACAACCCGTGAAAATATCGCAAGTGCATTCTTCAGGCCGAACGACATCACGATGTACAGAAAATAGCCCCTTTCAGTCACAAAAGTTGTCTTATGGCAGTCTTCCTTGGCAATGCAGATCTGATGGTATCCAGAGAATCCGTCTGTAAAAGAATACATCTCCTAGCCACCCACACCTTAGAGCACTTCATCAATAAATGGCGTTGGAAAGGCATCATGCAAATAGGCATCATTCAGCTTCCACAAGTCGACAAAAATGTGCACTTCGTCGATCTTCTTGTCCTGCACCACCATAGGACTGATCCATTCTGACTCCTCAACTGGTTCAATGATACCAGCATCCAACATGCGATCAAGTTCGACTTTGACCCTCTCTTTATGGTGCGTGTTCAATCGGTAGGGTCGCTTCCTGATTGGTTTAGCATCCAGTTTTAATGGAATCTTCATCTCCCCAAGATCGCCCAAGGTTCCCTTCATTTCTGAAAACTTCGTGGGAAAAAGGTATTGGAATTCATGCAGCAAGTCAGTGACCTTTCCCATCATCTCATCATCCCAATAGTCCCCGACATTTGCGAACTTTGGAGTGACCTCTGTCCCAATGTTGATCTTATGAAGCTTCAAGGGCTGACTAAATGGGTCGCTTGGCACATTAGGTGGTGCCACATCGCAAATTCCTTCAGACTCTGGAATATTGACATTCCGTGGATCGTCACCATCCTCCGGCCCACCAGTGATGTTGTAACACTCCATCATGGATGGCATCTGGCATTGTGTATGCGGATCCGCAAGATATGCTACCGGGACAACCTTCAGAACCACATTGTGGATGAGCTACAAAGCATTATGGACATTAGGGTTGGAATCCACGAAGCTGAAGGTGTGAGTAAAACATATTGTCAAATCCAACCAAGTGGAAATTTCCTCTCGCAACCCAGCCGCAGCATACCATGATCGTGGCATCTCATCCAAAGTATGGATAAAGGCATGAACCCACTAATCTCGTGGTCACGATGCCCACAACCACTGACACTCCATCAAGTGACTTCCAGAATCATTCCGTCCATCATATTTCCCTACATGGTAAACTTCGATATCACCAAGGTGAACCATCATCAATCTGCGACACTGTGACCATTCAGCGATCAATTTCTTACGGGTTTCCCACCATCGTGCTGGGGCAGCCTTCAACGCTTCCTCTAATGCCAGCGGTCGCTGTTGTTCTATAACTCTTTCCTTGAACTCAACCAGAAATTTAGACAAGCCAGGTATCCCCTCATATACTAGCAATGTAACTGTTTCAGTCACGACACGGCATAATGACTATGTGACTAATCCACACTTGCGGAGCGACACCTCATGCAAGCGATTCTGCCAATTCTCTAGTGCATCATCAGAGTCGGAGGACGCAGAGCTATCGCTGCGCCATCCAAGCTCACCGGTGGTAGTCAAATGAATATAATCTTCAAAAATATTGAATGCATGGTCCCATCCACTGGGATCATCATCTTTCATTGGTTCAATGTATCTGTGTCCTTCAGTCGGATCCAACGAGGTGATAATTATGAGATCACGGGTTTCGGAGGTCATCATCAGTCGCTTGAAGTTGATTACGGCTCCACTATCATTAGCCCATCCAATCCCCAAAAACGTAGGATAAGATATTCCCCCTTCAACTATTTCAATGATATCAAAGTCGGCATATGTTTTCATTCCCTCAATGTCCACCACCAGTCATGGAACTCGCCCAATTGGTGTCACTTTTGCATGGTTAGCCAATCTGAGCTGTACAAGAGATAAGCTCAATGGGGGACTCCCCATCTTCTGCCAAGCCTGCTTGGTTAAGATGTTAACATCTGAACCAAGATCGAGAATAACTGAGTCAACATCATAATTGCCAATTTGAATGTTCATTTGCATTTCCTTACCCATCTTTCGTCGTTGTAAGGAATTGACCCTGGACTCTCATCGACCCCGAGCCGGTCGCTGCAACAAAGCTTCAATCTTGGCAAGAGCATCGGGATCCCTTTCCAGGGATAAACAACCTTCCAGAAATGCTTGAAGTGTGCTGGACTGTCGCGAAGGGCCAGCCTATGAAGTGGCATCAAAAGTAGAGGGCATGTCATAAATAACAGCCTTACCTCGATCTTTTTCTAATGCACGACATACCTAAAGAAATGCCTCTCGCTTAGCATCAATGTCATATGATACCTTCTTCTGCCCTGCCAACCGAATCAATGAGCTATCTTCCCTAGTTGTCTTACCACCATGAGTGACAACAACGATAGACGCATCTTGCAGTCTTGGTTCCATAGAAATCGTTGCAATATTTGCACCCTGAGTCTGGTTCAGCGGCAGATTCCTGGGTTGGTTCACATTCTGATTTGCATTTTGATTTGGCCATGGATTCTAGTTCTGCGCCAGTTGCTGTACTTGATTCTGGACAAGTTGCTGTGTCTGGGGCTGATTCTGCAATTGCGGAACGTTCCCTGCTTGCCATCGCATAATCAAATGCGGGCAATTCTCAACTGTGTGATCGTTAACAAAACAGAATGTACACTATGTCTGCAATAGTGGATAGTTGCGCTGGTAGTGCCCCCATACCGCACATTGATAACATTGAACAGGTCCACAACCACCTCATCCTCCTCCGTGACCAAATCCTCCACCGCCTCCTCCCCGGTATCCTCCCCGGAATACTCTCTGTTGTTGGTACTGCAGTTGGTTGAACTATTTTTGCATTGGTGCCGGTTGCATGCCTTGTCCTTGCTGTGAAAACTGCGGTTGCTGAACGTACTGTGGCTACTGTGGAGCCATCTGCGTCGAAGCATATTGCGACATGAATGGCTGTGGTTGTTGCTGCTGTGGTACAAACTGCATCTACAATTGAGGTAGCAGCTGGGCTACCTGTGGCTACGGTTGCGGCTGTTGTACAGCACACTGGTCATCCTTCATGTAGAATGCATCGTACATCCTCTCTTGTAGAAACCCATATGCACGGAAATCTTTGTCGTCATGACCCACAGATTTGCAAAATGTGCAATAAAGATTCCTCGGTGTTGTGACCATTTTCTGCATGTATGGAAAATCGTCATGGCGGTGCCCATATACTTGAAAAACGCGACACCATGGCATGCTACCACCATCCAATGGATTTGGTGCTCCTGAAACCAGATAATTGCAGAATTCTGGGAAATTATCCTTAGTATGCCCCTCTCCACGACATCGCGTACACCAGACTTCTTCACGTTGTTCCTTGCCTTTCTTCAGATCTTGCAACTGGATGGTCAAGTTAGACAACTTTGTCTGGATCTGCAACATCCTGGCTGCGTTTTCCCTAATTGACGACTCCTCCAATCGCATCGCAATCTCTAGAGCTTCACTCGGTGTGGTAATGTTTTGTTGCATCAGTGGTAGCCGAATATGTGGAAGCAATGCCGCGATGAACCATTCTTTATGTTGGACAGTGCTCATGTCAAAACCGACCCTTGCCATCAATGTTTTGAATCGTTGATCGAAATCCCACACAGTTTCATTAGGGTACTACTTAATTTCTTTCATCTCTGTTATATACCGCGCTTCAGATTTGGGTTTTCTGAATTTTGCAATCAGTCCAACAAATATCGTCTAGCGAATTTTTCGGGGTGCCGACAGGAACCTGCACAAATTTCATAAACCAGCCTAAGGCGCGACCTCGAAGGGTTGTCTCCAATTGTCCTTTCTTAGCATCATCATCAACAATTTGCTTTACAGTCCATACTGCCTCGCATAAAAACCAGTACTGCTTAGGGTTATCCATTCCATTTCCATGGTACAACAGTAACTTTGTGTCTTTGCCCGCCATTCTGGGATTCCTTCCTCCCTTCGCTGAGCTACTACCAATTAACTTTTGTGGAGTTGATGAACTCAGTGGTGTCAAAGTGGTATTCCTTACTGTTTGAGAGATAGTGAGCGAAGGTGTGGATATGTTGGTGCTGGGGTTTGGTCCTGTCTCTATCCTGGGTGTAGCCTGGTCTTCCTAGTCAAAACTCTGAGGTCGCTTCGTCCTGTGTGGTCTTCGTTCGCGGCCTTGCGGTTCGATCGCAGCAGGACCTTCTCCTATCCTCTGCCTCTTTTCCTGTCGAAACCTCGCTTCTCCTCTCATAAGACCAATTTCTTCCTCGGCTTCACTCACAGTCTCATCATGACCTACACCCATCTACCCCTTATCATTCGATGTACCACCCCTCCACTGTCGTGGTACCCATGGCCTCCTCCCACCAAGCTGTCTACTGATCAAGATGCATCTTCAATATACCCTTTTTGCAAATGAGCATCTTAATGGATAGTTGGAGCGACAGTAGAAACCTTCCCCAGGGTCCGTGGAAGAAATATCTTTCAGCTTCACTATACGATGTTTAGGTATCAATTGCAAATTGAGTGATATAACCTTCTAATATGCTGTCAAGCCAAACTTCAACCACCCGCGATGCGTTATTGTCGACTTCCTACAGCTCCTGAATAAACTTTGGGGTCTAGGTTGTCGGTTCACCATGTTGGAAGTTCCTCTTCTAGAAGGTCAACTTCGCCAACCACTCATACAAAATGACCGGGAATTCACAGAAAAACCATTCGTGCATACCATCGTGAATATATCTGTCCACCCACTGATCTACCGCCAGTCGAGTGTTCTGACTTTCTTCTTCAGTGAATTCCTGCAACTTCTGATCAAACCAACTTTGTATCTCCGGTTGCGTTGGATGCCACAACATATCCTCCTTTCACTTCGCACACGATCCCGGAAATGGAACCATTGTTGACTCAGACCCAGTCGACAGGGGTTCCACTCAATGTCGACACATACCGTGATCTCCCTGAGCACCGGCCTAGACAGGTTTTACCCCATCCAACAACACCTACAGAGCAGATGAAGTCTCACCCGAGATGTTCAGGGAGAGTTGACGGAACCATGTTTCTGCCGAATGAAGGAGGACGGTTGTGGCTCAATTACTTACCTTATTGCGACATTCATAAATAGATCTATGCATTTAACTTCATCATCATTGTATCCATAGCATCATTCAACTGAAACATTCATCGCAGCAAGTATAACAGTAAAGCAAATATTGCATTAAGGAAACATTGCACCATTCGTATATTGCAACATTGCATTACCATAAATAAACAGAAAGAACACAGGCATGGGTATTGCACAAAAAAAACTTCGTCATATCATATTATCTCCACAAAAACCCAGATACAATATCTCTGCAACATACAGATCTCACCAATATCTCTTGATCTCAGATACAGACTCAAAGACGCACGCATCCAACGTCTAAAGATCCATACAAAGATCGGATCTGTCCCGATGATTCAACACTTACAACTCATGTCTATATATAGGCTTTCGCCTTTACAATGCTTGTCCACTTTCTAACAACTTTCTAACTGACACTTCAAGCAAATGATCTAATATCTAACTGACATGGTCCAAATGACCCAAGACTAACTGACGTGGTCCAAAATGACCCAAAAACCTGCATATCGCAGTACAATTGACCCAAAAACTACAAAAAGTAACAACATTGGTGCACCTATTTCTACCTTTCGCGGCATCGCAGCACTCGCGGTGCTACAATACGGACCATTCTAACTACCTGGCAACACCGGGCATTGGGGTTGAAAATTGCCTATCGAATTGTGCTTTTAGGTGGACGCAATGCTGCATCTGATATAGGTTTGTCTATTTTCAAAAGACCTTTTCCAGGAGGGGTAGTGACGTGGATGTTGAGTATTTTTCAACATTACCTCCATTAGATTCTTTATCTGGAACAAAATCGTACGTATGTGCCCTGGTAGATAAGTTAACCGTTTCACTACGCATAATGAGAACATGAGCATTCATGGATGTTTCTCCTTGCAAGGGATTTTGTTGTTGTGTAACCATCTTTTGTTGTTGTGTTGGGAAGGGGTCTATTAAAACTGTGGGTTGAGGGTTTCCTTTTAGGAACTTTTGGACTTCTTCACGAAGTGGGAATTCTTAAAAGGAAACATGGATATTTAGCTTTCCATTTTGGTTTGGCATCAGTGGTGTCTTGATTGGTTTTTTGTTCCTGCTGGTTAGGATTTTTTTGGATTTACTTTTTTTTTTTTTCTTACCACCAAATTTCTGAGATAAAGTAGTTGGAATGAATTCACCTCCACAATGGGAGTAGGACTGGGTGAATAGTTGGTTTTATTACTAGCCTGTGACGTAGTTGGATTTGAAACCATATGGCTTTGTGATCTGATCGATTGGGTGGAAGGCTAGGTTTTAACGAAACCAATTATGCCATAGCATGCGATCCCGTAGTTTGTTTAGTTAGGTCGTGAGTGGGGCGAGGGGTGTTGGGAATTATGTCATATAAAGTGTCAGATTGAGCATAGACTAAGTCTAAGTACTAGGCACATGCCATGGCTTATTCTTCTGTAACCGCCCCGACCATAGCGACATATTTGGCTATGATAGGAAATAATTATTTGTTGAACCAATCAGCCAATAATTGATCTGTAATAGGAGCCTTAATTAGCCGACGTCTTCTCCTCCATTCATGAATATGATCGTAAATATGAGTGTTGGAAGATTTCCGGAACGAGGTCAAAATATATGTACCGGTTTCATAGTGGATGGGTAGTTGGAAATGTGTAAGAAATTCCATAGCCAAGGATGGAAAATATGCAAAAGAGTGTGGTGGTAATTCAATATACCATTTGGCGGTCGTGCCGATGATGGTTCATTGAAAGAGCCTCAAACGTATAGAATCATCCATTAAAGAGTTCGAGGAACACCACCAGTGATATGTCATTATGTGGTTTTTGGGATCCTCACTGGGTTTGTCATCAAACTTGGGTATGCCTGATGGCAGCTTCACATGAATGGGTGGCCAGTTCATACCATGTTGAATGGGATCGTTCGTCAAACGTGACAGGTCTGGAAGATGTAATGTAGCTAGAAATGGTAATTTTCGGTTTGGTTGTAGATACTGGTAATATTGATATGGCATTTGAGTACTAGTAGGACCATAAATTGATTGATCATAAGGTGTATCCATGTATGGTAGTGGTACTCCCATTGACAGTTGGCCATACGGTGGGGGTCCTCCCATGTTAGGATGTTGGCCTGATGGTTGGTTTCCTTCCGAATGAGGGGGTCCTCTAGAATGGGGGGGGTTTATGGATTGTGGGGTTAGAGGTGGGACAGGGGGTGGAGGTGGAGGTGGGATAGGAGGTAGGGATGGTGGTGGGGGTGTAGGTGGACCACCGGTTGGGGTTATGACTAGTGGAAAGTTATGATTTACCCATGGGGTGTTCATTTTTCCAGGGTAAGGTACTTTGGGATAAAGGTTTACAAGAGCAGTCTAGTAGAGTTGATTCATTTCCATATTCTGATTACCTGGATATGTGTAACCCCATGCAGGCTGACCCCAATTAGATGGGCCCCATGTATGATGTCCCCACGAAGGTGGTCCCATGGATGGAGGTGGACCTCCAGTCATATTGTAAGCAGTAAATGAAGGTTTCCCTCCAATTACATTCTGTCCACTGACTAGAGGTTTCCCCCAGTTAGGTTTTGACTACCAATCGAAGTTTTCCCCATAGTTATATTTTGACCGCTGACCATAGGTTGCCCCATGGTCATATTTTGACGGCTAACTAGAGGTTGGCCTCCAATTATACTTTTCCTTGAAGGTTGTGTTCCATTTACAAAGTTAACGTTGGCTGAAGGTTTCCCCCTAGTCATTGAGGTCAAAAGAGGTCTAGAATCTACCAATTGATTTTGATATGATACAGGCGGAAAAGATGGTTGGCCTAGTTCGTAGGAGGTCATGTTTGGCACAAAAATTCCTGGTGAAGAAGAGTAAAGGAATAAATGGGAGAATGGTATTCGGTATTTACTACTTCCGAAGTGGATGGTAAAAGAAAACTTCGACACCTTACATGTTCTACAAGTATCCGTAAGCAAGATACAGTATCTTGAAGTGGTCCAAAAAAATATTCGTTTGAGATGAATCTGGTAGGACGCAGAGGTGGAGGTGTCTCCATGGTCGATGGTGAACCGAAATCGGAAATAACTTTCCCTAAGGAGGTTCCCCAAAATTAATCAATTGGACCAAAAGCATTCATTATCGGGTCATCTGGAGGTCAAGTGAATATCCAATCAATGGATCTAGGGTGTCCTTCAAGTGAATGGTGGAAATATGTGTCATGTGAAGAAGGTTGTTCTACCACCAATGGTCCCATAGGATCGGTGATAGGTGGATTTACAGGAGGAGAATAATTCCCTCCTGATTCAGTAACTGGAATTCCTTCTTCGTGTGAACCAGATGTAGTGGGTTGGTCCATATCTTTCCTTGTACTTCCCTCCCCAATGAAGAGATATTCAGGTGGCAATTTTTGTGTTCTGCGAGACCTCCTTAAAGGTTGCTTAGCCAAAGTGTATAACAAAAATCTATCCCTAAATGTAATACCCTTAATTTGACCCTTAGGATATTTTGGATGTAATGTAAAAATTGTATGCATGTGATGTATGATTCCTATCATGGAGCTCAAGGCCAAGGCCCTGCTAGTGAATGCTCATCTTTGTAGAGGCAAGTAATTGGTATTATGCTACCCATGTGCTAGTGATCCATGGAAAATGTAAATGACGTAAATGATACCATGTAAATAAAGATACCAAGGAGATGGCTATGGATGAAACTAAATGAGGGGGCTATGTGTATCCACCAGGGAGTGGTGAGTGAGTTATGGGATGGAACCCTAGGCTTCCATATGTCACCTTGAGAACCCATTTGGTTGTCCTAGATTCCATTGAATGTTGTTGTAAGGTAAGTACTGCAGATAATTGTTCATGGGGTCGATGGAGTATGGGACTGCCCTGAAATTTGTAAGGAAGGGTATGGGGCTCTGTTTTACTTGTCCCATAAGCCACCATACCTCGTGGAGGATGCATTCCTCATATTGATACCTGGTTGATGATGGAGGCATCAGTTGGACCCTTATGCGAGAGAGCAGACAGAGAAAAGAGGAAGAAGAACCATAAAATCGTGATCCTAAGTAAGGCCGCGAATTACAGAGCTAATATTGTCTAGAAATTGGCGTGGAAAGGAAGATCAATGACAGTTCCATAGACCCGAACCCTTGGGTGGATGTGAGTGGGTGATATGCCCAAAAAATCAGTGGGAAGAGATTAGGAGGGTTTAGTTCTGCATGCTAGAGCTAGTGAGGGCTCACTTACTTTGATTTAGTAGTCAGGACCAGCCACACTTGCCCGTGTCAGTGCTAAGGGAAGGGGAATCCTAGGGACTATGCAGTAGAGAAGGGGACCTTACTTAGGCTGAGAGTGGAGGTGATGTGGGTTTATAAAATGTCTGAGCTCATGGGGATATTCCCATAGCTCTGTGGAGAAACTTATTGACCTAGAAAACCCCTACCTGTCTCCCACTTGCTTGAAAAAGATGGATGGTGCTATATGAGCCTGATTGACTATGATCCAATGCTGTGAATGAGCCTAAGAGGGACTCCTTAGTGGATAAATAGCCCCATCTCGGGGGTGGTCTCTAATTTTTCAAATAATACAGGATGGGAAGAGACCTATGGTTGTGTTGGAACGTTGCAGTCCATAGCCTGTTTGCTTGGATATTTCTAGGAGAAGATAAGTGTTCCTTGTGCCTTGAATGATGTCTATTCTACATCTTTGCATGTGTGTTTATTTATGTCTGAATGTATGATTTGATCCAAATAAGTGATAGGGATGAATTCCTATGTATTATGTTGTCATTCTGATGTGCATGTCATTGCCATACTTCTGCACCTTTGCATCTTTATATCATGTTAGCACTCATATGTATTTAGGCTTGAGGAGTAGGGCTAAGTCTTAGCATGTTAGATCACCAATATGCCTGGGAGAAATAGGTTGATGTATTCCATTCTATGTGTGTGGATAATGTTTCATCCTCCTGTTTTCATACATCTTCTATGGATCAGAGGAGGGGGAAAGACATCGTAGAATGGAGCAAAGATTCTTCACGGAGTGGTAAAGAGGTATAGATGGGGTTTAAGGCCATATTTGGAGTGGAATTAGGGCATGAACAAAGTCCTCAGGTGTGGATGTATACCCTGCAGCTGCATATTTGTCTCTAAGAGATTTCCAATGGTACCAGATTTCCCAATTTGGACTTAGGATGAAGAAGTTATGGGATGGAGAAGTTATGCAGTCAGAGCTTCTAACTTTCCAAACCCGCATGTGGATTGCAGAATGAAGAAGTCGGAAGGGAATTTCAACGGGGTTGCGAAATTGGCGTTCTGAGTTTCGAGTTCCGCATGCGGACTGCGGGTTGTGGAATTCGGAAAGGTAAAATCGTCGGAGTTGTAAATTTAGACTTCCGATTACCGCAGAGTGGATTGCGGATTGCGGAAGTCGAGGACGTAAATTTCCCGGAGTGGCGAAATTGGCATTCTAATTTCCGAGTTCCACAAGGTGGATTGTCGATTGCGGAAGTCAGAGAGGAGATTTCATCGAAGCTAAGAATTTGGGCTTCTGCATTTCTGAATCCCACAAGGCAGATTGTGGATTGCGGAAGTCGAGAGTTAAATATTCCTGAAGTCATGAATTTGGGCTTTCGCCTTTCCGAATCCCGCAAGGTAGATTGCGGAATTTGGAAATGAATTTTTCTAGAGCAATGGAATTGGCATTCTGATTTTCGAGTTGCACATTGCGGATTGCAGAAGTCGGAAGTGAATATTTTCGAAGAGTTGGAATTTGTGGTTCCGAATTCCGAATCCCACAAGGTGGATTGCGTATTGTGGAAGTCAGAGGCATGTTTTCATTGAAGTTGGAAATCGGGGTTCCAAATTTCCGAATCCCGCAAGGCAGATTGCAAATTGCGGAATTTGGAGGGATGTTCGAAGAAACTGTGAGTTGGTGGTTCCTCCTTTCCAAATTCCGCATTGCGGCTTGCGGATTGCAAATTGAGACCATTATGGGTGCAGAGTTGTGGAACCTTTGAAATGCTTGGGAAAAGAAGAAAAATAAATTATCAGGTGATTCAAGGGTTGTCTCCCATTGCCTCTAAAGGGCACCGAGATGACCGGGGATGTGAAAGAGTGGTATCATATCCCAAGGTTGTAGCACTGGGGATGCTTGGGCCAAATTTGAATCTTGTAAGCGTTTTCGATCCGCGGAAGAACAAAGATTGAGACCAACGGTCATGTAGTATCTCGCTTGGCGAGACCCAACAGCCAACATGAACTATTTGATCAGCACAGAGAGGCCGATTCGGTTCTATCTAGACATGTAGCCACTTACCGAGCATCAACATTGAACAAATGGAAGCATTGATAAGCGTAAAGAAGTCCAATAAGGGCCAAGTTGGACTTGACCACAATTTCTGAAGGCAATTGGAACAGTACGGAAACGGTGATAAAAAGGGGAAATCTCTCACCTTGAACTATTTATGTTACAACATATGAATGGTATGATTGTTAAGTAGAAAATAGGAATGTTACGCATGGGTATGTATATGGAATTGTTGCTTGGTGAGAAAATCATAGCTAATGGTTCCTTGTGTACTTACTAGAGGCCAGGAATTGGACCAGCTATGATATGGAAGAGGCAATCCCATGCTTGATAAGGGATTGGAAAGGGAGAACTCCTTAACCCCTATCAAGTTCTTGTGTTATGATATTTATATACAGAAAAATAGGGCATATGAATGCCAAAAAAGCAAGTGATTAGATAGTTTAAATACATATGCACTAGTGGGCATGCTGCTAGGTATTGCATAGTGCATGTGAAGATGTTTGTGCATGCATATGATGTTGCATGTTGGTAAATCTAGTGAGTTTTTTCATATGTAGTGATCTACTTAGAACAATCATTGCGGTTAAAAATAACTATTGGTGTTGGTATGGGTTGTAGGAACAAAGACATCATAAGCATGGCTAAAATGTACATGATGTTGTTGCATGTGACTAGCAACCCTATGAGAAAGGTTAATGCAACAAATCTGTGATCATGAGGATTGGTGGAAGGACTGTGTAGTCCTTGGTAAGAGGCCAAATTGATGAGGTAACAACAAAGATTCTAATGAGATCCATGCAGGTATGTTTTATTTTTGAAAATGGTACAAGTGTTGAATGGGAATGAGGTAAGAATCCCTTGAGCCATGTTTAGTAATAGTAAAATGGTATGCATGTAAGATTAATGCATTTATGTGAATTCCATACCACCATGGTATGGTGGAGTTTGGAAAGTAAGGGAAAGAGGCATAATACCATATGATTGTTTAAAAATTTAAAATGCATTCATATGAAAGTAGATCATGTCATGTGTATGTTGGTTATGGGTTGAATAGCCAAAGCAAGTGAGGACTCATGGTCCTGTTATAGTAGTGAATGATATGTGAGATAACCCTAGTTAGGACATAATGTGTTTGAATGCATAGTATTCATGAATCAATGTAAGGTGGCACTGAGTGGATGTGCATTAAAAATATTGTGTAAATCTTGTGGTTATCCATGGAGTGAATGCACATGAAAAAGTTTGTGTAAGTGTTGTGAATGTGCATGCATGTGAGTGGTTGCACACGTTGTGATGCATTGTGTGAATGCATGGTTGTGATGTATGTTTCATTACAATTAAAAAATAGATGAAATGATGAATTAATGGTAATTCTAGGATCATTTCATGAGCTGCTATGAATGCAGGGGAATGAGTGCATGAAGAAGCTAGTCATGTTTGATGGGATTCCAAAATGCTATGTGGAAGAGCAAAGTTGTATAAATGATATGGCTGTGAATTAATGAGTATTTAAAGTTTCATTTAAATTGTATAAATGATGTGACTGTACCTTGCAATTTATGCATGATAATGATTCACATGAAGTAAATGTGTTTTGGTGATATTGAGATGTTAGCAGCTGGAAGTGTTTGGTTGATTTAAGTTTCATATTTCAGGTAGATTGTCTTGGGTATGGCAACGTGGGTAAGACCATATTGAAGGATGGAATCTACCATGTGCAAAGGTCAAATATTGTGAGAAGGATCTCATGGTTAAATAAATCTAAATTTCTGTAGTAACTAGAATTGTAAATTCACATATGAATTTAATTATTAATGCCATTGATTGGTTATGGAAAGGTCAGATTTGAATTTATTGTTAAATGCCACTTACTGTTTAGTTGTTTGAGAAGTGTGTCAGGAATACCATGTGTGATGGCCTACAGAAACCAAACTCCATGGGAAGGATACCATGTCTTGGAAATGGGTTTCAGGAGAAACGACATTGCATATTTTAAGGATGATATCTCAGTTGAACTGCAATATGGATGAGATGGTAAAATTATTCCAATAGGGCATATGTTGCCTATGGAATGTGAGAGGGTTTGGGGTGGAAAACAAAGGGATTGTTGAATCAGAGAAGGGAGCCCCATTCCTCATGAATGAAGAGAAAATACATCTGCAAATAGATGAGTATTCTATAACCCTAGCTAAGAATATGCATGTCTAATTATTAGAGTTAATAAGTAGAGCAGGTTTCTATTTTATTTTCATTTCAGACTGCTTGAGTATGATTAGGGCCTACATGGCTCACATCACACCTTTCTGGTGTTGGGTTATGATAGGGTTGTCAATGTTGACTACACCTTAAGGGAATGGACGCATTTCTGGTGTTTCAATATTTGATAGTGAATGTTATGAAATATGTTTACAATTTTAGAGCAGCAATACTGATGAGGTTGCTTATCCATATTGCGTTGTTAGCTTAAACAGATGCAATTCGGTGCTGCACATTAAAGAAGCAAAGTGAAGAAGGAGTACCATCCTTATGTGTGTGAAGGGTTGTTGTATGCCTGATAAACCCAGTCGGTGTACTAGCTTGGCATTGGTTATTTGGATGTTGTGGAGGTATTGATAAAGGGTTTTTGTATGCCTGATAAACCCAGTCGATGTACGAGCTTGGTGATCCGGATTTATGTGGGAACGAAACAAAAGATAGCATATATAGAATCATATACAGAGATATATTTCAAATAACACAGTGATACATTAAACACATATTCTATTAAATAGTGGAAATAGAACAGACTGTAAAATACAATAGCTAGAATGGTGGTAACTATCTCTGAGAAGAGATGTGGCCGCTATGCTCATTCATGCCAAGATGAATACAAAGAGAGGACGAAAGGGCCTATTTATCATAAGCATGAGGGAAAGAATCCCAAACATCCAAAAACCTAACCCTAGAAGATGAACCATCATAAAGTTTGCAGCCCCGAGGTGGTTAGTTGAACAGTCAACTTCCCGGGGTCATAACTTTTGCATACGATCTTCGTTTGGGGCGCTCGGTAGCCCGTTGGAAAGGTCTATCCGAGATTTACAGCTTTCAAATGGGCCCAAATGAATGTTGTTGGCAACCATTCGGTCCCCCAAATTGCCAAAAAATGTCCTTTAGGGCCTCAAAATGGCTCCGGAAGTTTAGGACCCCCAAAAACTGCTAAAAATAGTAACTTACCAAAATTGCCAGAAGACTGTTTTGAGCTAGTTGGAAGAGGTGGGCCGCCACCGATATCCACCTGGATCAATCCTCCCCCCTTAGGAAGCAATCGTCTCCATTGCGTTAAATCCCTTATCATATGTCGAGCTGTGTGTCGAGTTGAGCTCTTGGTGCGACATTTGCTGAAGTGGAAAGGTTGCCTTACTTTGACATCTTCAGAGGGTTGTAATTGTTGTTAATGGATGCGCTGGAGCTGTTCAACAGTTTTAGTTGTTGTGGTATCCTTGGTATGCACCAGTGTGGATGCTTTCTTTTTGGAGGAGCACCTTGAATGCGTGGTCTTGCACTGTAGAGGTACCCAAATAGGCGATGCAGCACTGAATTTGTGTTCTTGTTTCTACTAAGTAGAGGGATAATGGGCAGAGGTTGTGGATGTCTCTGCGATTTGATGTTCTCCTTTAGTGGAAATTGCGAATAGGGAAAATTTCCCAGTGTGGGAGATTATCTTCCTGCCCTGCTTGGTTGGGGTAGGTGAAACTGTCTTTGGTATCCGATAGAGTTGTCTTCCCAAAGTGACAATGACACTGCGAGGTCAGGATTCATATACAGCATGACGCTTCCACATGTATGGCTGTCCTAAGAGAACATCACATACTTCGAGTGGGGCCACATCACATAATACCTCATCTTTGAAGGGCTTGATGCCATATAGTAGGCGACATTGGTGACTGACACGGATCCTTCATCCTTGGCTTAGCCATCCAATGGTGTATGGTTGTGGGTGTGGAGTTATTGGTAGCTCCAATCTCTTGATGACTTCTTCTGAGATTAGGTTCTTCTGGTTTCCGCTGTCCCCAACAAAGTGTAGGGGAATTCCCCTCACCCACATCTGTGAATGGAAAAGGTGCTCCTCTGCCTTCGACTCTTCCGGCTCCTCTGGCTGAATCTATGTGGTGGCAACAACGGCACTGGGTTCTGCATCAATGATCTACTTCCCTTTTCGCACAGCTGTGAAATTAGGTTCTGAGTCAGAATCGGAACTGGGATCTGATTCTGAAGCTTTGATCTCAGCCACCAATGACTGTTTTGAGCGACATTCATCAGTGTTGTGCCAGGGGATTTTGTGGAACTCGCACAACTTCCCGGTTTCCTTCTTTGTCTTTTCTTTACCCTTCTTCACTTGTGGTTGGGACTGGTTGTCCTTTCCCTGCCCCGTGTTCTGCAAACCAGAGTTTCCCTTGCCCTGCTTCTGCGTAGGTCCGAAGTCACGCTTGTTCTTTTGCTGAAATTTCTACTCGATTTTGACAGCATATCGAAAGGCAGATCCGAGTGAAGAGATTTCCAGGAAATCCATCTCTGTCCGTATGTACCGGTGTAGGCCACTGCGATATTTCAGTACTAGGTGCCGCTCGGAGTCCTTGATACCCAGCTTTGTGCGTGAGGTATGAAAGTTGTTGGTGTACTCCGACACCGTTTGGTCCCTCTCTTGGTGCAGAATGGTCCATTTTGTGTACTGGTCATCATAGTTTCAAACAGGGTAATATTGTTCCTTGACGGCATCTATAAAAGAGGCCCAAGTGGGATTGGAATATTCAAACAATTCTGACTCGTCTGATGAGTTTTGCTCACAATAAGTTTCCCACCAATTTTTGACATGGGGGACGGCCTTAAGGAGCGCAAAGATGATATTTTCCCTATCGAAAAATTGGTGGACAGAGAAATACCCTTCTAGTAGATTCAACCATTTATCTAGGGCATCGGCATCGATATGGCCTTCAAATAAAGGAATATCAAAACTAACTTGTACCTTGAAGGGAGTCGTATCTCCGAAATGGCTGCTCATTGAGGGTGCATTTGCCCCTGTTGGCATGCATCGAAGGATCTCGGTGAAATTATCCATCCTCTCATTCCTCTTTCGCGCGAGGGCTTCCTCCAGCAACAACCTGATAGGATCTACTGCTCCTTCATCTCTCTTTTCTTCCGCTATGGGAGGTCGTTTGGGGCGGCGAGAGTGGTCTTCCCCAAGTGAAACTAGTTCGAGACCCAACTCTCTGTATCCTGACCTCGTCAGGGACAGGCACCGAGAAACAATCAAAGAGCAGACCGCTCTGATACCACTGATCTGGATTTATGTGGAAATGAAACAAAAGATAGCATATACAGAATCATATATAGAGATATATTGCAAATAACACAGTGATACAGTAAACACATATTCTATTAAATAGCGGAAATAGAACATACTGTAAAATACAATAGCTAGAATGGTGGTATCTCTCTTTGAGAAGAGATGTGGCCGCTATGCTCATTCATGCTATGATGAATACAAAGAGAGGCCGAAAGGGCCTATTTATCATAAGCATGAGGGAAAGAATCCCAAACATCCAAAAACCTAACCCTAGAAGATGAACCGTCATAAAGTTCGCGGGCCCCGAGGTGGTTAGTTGAACAATCAACTTCCCGAGGTCATAACTTTTGCATACGATCTCCGTTTGGGGCACTCGGTAGCCCATTGGAAAGGTCTATCCGAGATTTACAACTTTCGAATGGGCCCAAATGAATGTCATTGGCAACCATTTGGTCCCCCAAATCGCCAAAAAATGTCGTTTAGGGCCTCAAATTGGCTCTGGAAGTTCAAGACCTGAAAAACTGCTAAAAATAGTAATTTACCAAAATTGCCAGGAGACTGTTTTGAGCCAGTTGGAAGAGGTGGGCCGCCACTGATATCCACCTGGATCAATCCTCCCTCCTTAGGAAGCAATGGTCTCCATTTCATTAAATCCCTTATCATATGTCGAGCTGTGTGTTGAGTTGAGCTCTTGGTGCGACATTTGCTGAAGTGGAAAGGTTGCCTTACTTTGACATCTTCAGAGGGTTGTAATTGTTGTTGATGAATGCACTGGAGCTGTTCAACAGTTTTGGTTGTTGTGGTATCCTTGGTATGCACCGGTGTGGATGGTTTCTTTTTGGAGGAGCACCTTGAATGCGTGGTCTTGCACTGTAGAGGTACCCGAATAGGTGATGCGGCACTGAATTTGTGTTCTTGTTTCTACTGAGTAGAAGGATAATGGGCAGAGGTTGTGGATGTCTCTGCGATCTGATGTTCTCCTTTAGTGGCAATTGCAAATAGGGAAAATTTTCTAGTGTGGGAGATTATCTTCCTGCCCTGCTTGGTTGGGGTAGGTGAAACTGTCTTTGGTATCCGATAGAGTTGTCCTCCCAAAGTGACAATGACATTGCGAGGTCAGGATTCATATACAGCATGATGCTTCCACATGTATGGCTGTCCTAAGAGAACATCACATACTTCGAGTGAGGCCACATCACATAATACCTCATCTTTGAAGGGCTTGATGCCATATAGTAGGCGACATTGGTGACTGACACGGATCCTTCGTCCTTGGCTTAGCCATCTAATGGTGTATGGTTGTGGGTGTGGAGTTATTGGTAGCTCCAATCTCTTGATGACTTCTTCTGAGATCAGGTTCTTCTAGCTGCTGCTGTCCACAACAAAGTGTAGGGGAATTCCCTTCACCCACATCTGTGAGTGGAAAAGGTGCTCCTCTGCCTCCGACTCTTCCGGCTCCTCTAGCTGAATCTGTGTGGTGGCAACAACGGCGTTGGGTTCTGCATCAATGATCTTCTTCCCTTTTCGCGCGGCTATGAAATTAGGTTCTGAGTCAGAATTAGAACTGGGATCTGATTCTGAAGCTTTGATCTCAGCCACCAATGACTGTTTTGAGCGACATTCATCAGTGTTGTGCCAGAGGATTTTGTGGAACTCGCACCACTTCTCGGTGTCCTTCTTTGTCTTTTCTTTACCCTTCTTCACTTGTGGTTGGGACTGGTTGTCCTTTCCCTGCCCAATGTTCTGCGAGCCAAAGTTTTGCTTACCCTGCTTCTGCGTAGGTCCGAAGTCACTCTTGTTCTTTTGCTGAAATTTCTACTCGATTTTGACAGCATATCGAAAGGCGGATCCGAGTGAAGAGATTTCTAGGAAATCCATCTCTGTTCATATGTACCGGTGTAGGCCACTGCGATATTTCAGTACTAGGTTCCGCTTGGAGTCCTTGATACCCAGGTTTGTGCGCGAGGTATGAAAGTTGTTGGTGTACTCCGACACCGTTTGGTCCCTCTCTTGGTGCAGAATGGTCCATTTTGTGTACCGGTCATCATAGTTTCCAACAGGGTAATATTGTTCCTTAACGGCATCTATAAAAGAGGCCCAAGTGGGATTGGAATATTCAAACAATCCTGACTCGTCTGATGAGTTTTTCTCACAATCAGTTTCCCACCAATTTTTGACATGGGGGACGGCCTTAAGGAGCGCAAAGATGATCTTTTCCCTGTCGAAAAATTGGTGGACAGAGAAATACCCTTCTAGTAGATTCAACCATTTATCTAGGGCATCGGCATCGATATGGCCTTCAAATAAAGGAATATCAAAACTAACTTGTACCTTGAAGGGAGTCATATCTCCGAAATGGCTGCTCATTGAGGGTGCATTTGCCGCTGTTGGCATGCATCGAAGGATCTCGATGAAATTATCCATCATCTCGTTCCTCTGTCGTGCGAGGGCTTCCTTGAGCAACAACTTGATAGGATCTACTGCTCCTTCATCTCTCTTTTCTTCCGCCATGGGAGGCTGTTTGGGGCGGCGAGAGTGGTCTTCCCCAAGTGAAACTAGTTCGAGACCCAACTCTCTGTATCCTGACCTCGTCAGGGACATGCACCGAGAAACAATCAAAGAGCAGACCGCTCTGATACCACTGATCCGGATTTATGTGGGAACGAAACAAAAGATAGCATATACAGAATCATATACATAGATATATTGCAAATAACACAGTGATACAGTAAACACATATTCTATTAAATAGCAGAAATAGAACAAACTGTAAAATACAATAGCTAGAATGGTGGTAGCTATCTCTGAGAAGAGATGTGGCCGCTATGCTCATTCGCGCCAAGATGAATACAAAGAGAGGCCGAAAGGGCCTATTTATCATAAGCATGAGGGAAAGAATCCCAAACATCCAAAAACCTAACCCTAGAAGATGAACCGTCATAAAGTTTGCGGCCCCAAGGTGGTTAGTTGAACAGTCAACTTCCTGGTGTCGTAACTTTTGCATACGATCTCCGTTTGGGGTGCTCGACAGCCCGTTGGAAAGGTCTATCCGAGATTTACAACTTTCAAATGGGCCCAAATCAATGCCGCTGGCAACCATTTGGTCCCACAAATCACCAAAAAATGTCGTTTAGGGCCTCAAAATGGCTCCAGAAGTTCAGGACCCGAAAAAACTGCTAAAAATAGTAATTTACCAAAATTGCCAGAAGACTATTTTGAGCCAGTTGGAAGAGGTGGGCCGCCATCGATATCCACCTAGATCACTTGGAATTGGTTATTTGGATGTTGTGGAGGTATTGGTGAAGGGTTTTTGTATGCCTGATAAACCCAGACAGTGTACTAGCTTGGAATTGGTTATTTGGATGTGGATTGGTGAAGGGTTTTTGTATGCTTGAAAAACCCAATCGGTGTATTGGCTTAGAATTGGTTACTCGGATGCTGTGGAGCAGCATGTGTGCTGGCCAAATTCCACAGGTGATCCAAGGCTTGTAAAGAAAAGAAGGAACCTGTGGAATAGAGAGGAAATTCCCAATGCAGATAAGTATTTAATTTTCATTCATTTCCTATTTCAGATAATGAAAATTTCATGAACAAGTCTTATCACAACCAAGTTGATACATTGTTGTTTATTTGATGGAAACCTAGGTCAAGAACTATGAAGGCATCCTAAGGATGCATTTGGACATGTGGTTGTCCTAGAAATCTCACCATGATCAGCAATGGAAGATGGTGCTAGTGGACTTGTGTGTGTCCTAGCCGCCAAGAGTTTTCTAGACAAACTAGGTGGAAGGGTTCCCTAGTTTAGAGGTCTTGGAAATACCTTAGACACTAAGTGTCATAGCCAAGACAAGAAAGGGCAGGTCAAGCATTCACATTGGAGTGAAAGAGGATAAGGAGCATGGAACCACAATGGTGGTGTGACTCTGTATTGGAACAAGACTAAGTGGGGGAAACTCTTACTCTTCTCTCTCATTTTTGACTGATGCATCTTAGAAACATAAAATTGTTGAATGCATGTCATGATTGAACGTAGATTGTGTTTATTTGCTTGAAATAAATTGTGAATGCTGAAATAGTTAACTCCCTATGAAAGGATGAACATGAATGAGTTCATGTGTATGTTGGGAAAGAATGAAAAGTGTGGAAGTCTCGTGGATATAGCATGGAATTTCCATGTCAATTGGGAAAATAATTGACTGATTTTACTATTTATGTATTCTTGGCCTATAAAGAGCTGCAATGATGAATTTCACAGGTGAGAAATCGAAATCAATTTATTGCAGTTGTCACAAAACAAGTGTTTCTTGTGAGCAAAGTGAGAGCCATTATGCACACTAACCATGGAAGCAGACCAAAAGCTATTGGGTTTGGCTAAAAATATTCCTCAAATAGTTTCCAGGACAGCAAGAAAGATAGCAGCCATGAAGTCCCTGACTTGTAGATCAGTTGGAAGGTAAGGAGAAGGAAGGGATTGCTATGGAGCAATGCCCACCTGCAGAGTTGGAAGATCAAAGCCATCTAGAGCATCTTGTCGAAGCCAAAAGACTTGGTCCTGAAAGCTCAAAGTAAAGGATGAAATCTAGGGCAGACCTGCAACATTTTTGTAAATTTTGGTCATGTGTAAATTGTTTATGTATTCTTAAGTATTGGAACACTGAGGACGGTGTTATTCTAAGGGGGAGGGAATTGTAATACCCCTATTTTGACTCTTAGGATATTTTGGCTGTAATGTAAATATTGTATGCATGTGATTTATGATTCCTAGACTGGCACTCAAGGCCAAGGCCCTGCTAGTGAATACTCAACCTTGCAGAGGCAAATAATTGGTATCATTCTACCCATGTGCTAGTGAGCCATAGAAAATGTAAATGATGTAAATGATACCATGTAAATAAAGATACCAAGGAGTTGGATATGGATGCAACTAAATGAGGGGGCTATGTGTATCCACTAGGGAGTGGTGAGGGGGTTATGGGATGGAATCCTAGGATTCCATATGTCACCTTGAGAACCCCTTTGGTTTTCCTAGCTACCATTGAATGTTGTTGTAAGGTAAGTACAACAGAGAACTGTTCATGAGGTCGATGGAATATGGGACTACCCTGAAATCTGTAAGGCAGGGTATGGGGCTATGTTTTACTTGTCACATAAGCCACCCTACCTAGTGGAGGAAGTATTCCTCATCTCGATACCTGGTTGATGATGGATTCATCAATTGGACCCTTATATGAGAGAGCAGACCGAGCAAAGAGGAATAAGAACCAAAAAATTGCGATCCTAAGTAAGGCCATGGATTACAGAGCTAAGATTATCCAGAAATTGGCGTGGAAAGGAAGATCAATGAGAGATATATAGACCCAAACCCTTAGGTGGATGTGAGTAGGTTACCCACCCAAAAAATCAGTGAGAAAATATCAGGAGGGTTTATTTCTACATGCTAGAGCCAGTGAGGGCTCACTTACTTTGATTTAGCAGTTAGGACGAGCCACACTTGCCCAAGTCAATGCTAAGGAAAGGGGCACCCTGGGGATTGTCCAGCAGAGAAGGGGAACTTACTTAGGCTAAGAGTGGAGGTGATGGGGGTGTTTGAACTGTCTAAGGTCATGGGGATATTCCCATAGCTCTGTGGAGGAACTTATTAACCTAGAAAACCCATACTTGTCTCCCACTTTCTTGACAAAGATGGATAGTGCTAGATGACCTTGATTGATTGTGATCCAATGCTGTGAATGAGCCTAAGAGGGACTCCTTAGTGGATACATAGCCCCATATCGGGGGTGGTCTCTGATTGCTAAAATAATATAGGTTGGGAAGAGACCTATGGTTGAGTTGGAACGTTGCAGTCCATCGCCAGTTTGCTTGGAGATTTCCAGGAGAAGATAAGTGTTCCTTGTGCCTTGAATGATGTCTATTCTACATCTGTGCATGTGTGTTTATTTATGTCAGAATGTATGATTTGATACAAATGAGTGATAGGGCTGAATGCCTATGTATTATGTTTTCATTCTGTTGTGCATGTCATTGCCATACTTTTGCACCGTTGCATCTTTATATTATGTGAGCACTCATATGTATTTAGGATTGAGGAGTAGGGCTAAGTCTCAGCATGTTAGATCACCAATCTTCCTAGGAGAAATAGATTGATGTATTCCATTATATGTGTGTGGATAATGTTTCATCCTCCTGTGTTCATTGGTGTATGAATATGCATACATGAGTGACTTATTATACTTCTGCACATTTGCATTTACATGGGTGTAATGTATTTAAATTATCCATTGATGAATTAGGGCTAACACTGGTAAATGTGCAGGATATTCCAGTTAAGAATTGGGGGAAAGGAATAGACACCCCCCTGTGGTGTTCATGGCTCTTTTGTGGATCAGAGGAGGGGGAAATACATGGAATAATGGAGCAGAGTTTCTTCATAGAGTGGTAAAGAGGTATAGATGGGGTTTAAGGCCATATTTGGAGTGGAATGAGGGCAGGAACAAAGTCCTCAGGTGTGGCGTTAGACCCTGCAGCTGCATAGTTCTCTCCAAGAGCTTTGCAACGGTACTGTATTTTCCCAATTTGGACTTAGGATGAACAATTTATGGGATGGAGAAGTTATGGATTTGGAGCTTCTGACTTTCTGAACCCGCATGCGGATTGCGAAAGTCGGAAGGGCGTTTCGACAGGGTTGCAAAATTGGCATTTTGATTTCTGAGTTCCACATGCATACTTCGGGTTGCAAAAGTCATAAAGATAAAATCGTCAGAGTTGTAAAGTTGGACTTCCGACTTCTGAGTTCCACAAAGTGGATTATAGATTTTGGAAGTTAGGGAGGTCAATTTCCCAAAGTGGCGAAATTGGCATTCTAATTTCTGAGTTCCACAAGGTAGACTGTAGATTGTGGAATTCAGAGAGGAGATTTCGTCGGAGCTGAGAATTTGGGATTCTGCATTTCCAAATCCCACAAAGCGGATTGCGGATTGCGGAAGTCAGGAGTGAAATATTCCCGGAGTTGTGAATTTAGGCTTCTGCCTTTCCGAATCACCCAAGGCAGATTGCTAAAGTCAGAAATCAATTTTTCCAGAGCAATGGAATTGGCGTTCCGATTTCCAAGCTCCGCATTGTATATTGTGGAAGTTGGAAGTGAATATTTCTGGAGATTTGGAATTCGTGGTTCCGACTTCCGAATCCCGCAAGGCAGATTGCGGATTGTGGAAGTCGGAGGAGTGTTTTTCGTTGAATTTGGAAATTATGGTTCCGACTTTCCGAATCCCACAAGGCAGATTGTGGATTGCGGAATTCAGAGGGATGTTCGACGAAACTTTGATTTGGTGGTTCCTCCTTTCCGAATTCGGCATTGTGGCTTGCGGATTGCGGATCGAGGCCATTGCGGGTGCAGAGTTACAAAAACTTTGAATTGCTTTGGAAAGAAGAAAAAAAAATTAGCAGGTGATTCAAGGGTTGTCTCCCATTTCCTCTAAAGGGAACCAAGGAGACCAGGGACATGACACTAAAATTATACTAATCAAAATACAAACTTCAAGTCCTACTCAAACTAAAGCTGCAAGCAAACTTGCGTGATAGGTGGGATAAAAACATGGATCCTCACAGGAGTTTCAAGTTGTCACAAATCGTGATATACCGCAGGGTCCAAAAGTAATACTCGGTGCAATATTTCAAAGCACTAACCAGGGAGGATTGTTTACAAACAATCTATAAGAGAGGACTCAAATGGATCTCATTATTCTAAATGGTTCAAATCTAGAACAAAAAAAGTACATAATACAAACAACTTTCCTATATTGATTAAAATGCAAGATAAGTGAGAGATGGATTACCTTATAAATGAAAATATTTTCTCCTTGTTTACCCAAGTCGTGATCTTTAGATCTCAAGCTGCAAAACTAGTCAATAACATGTGGAAACAAACAAGTGATAAAAGCACATGATTTTGAATCAATCTAGATCAACAATCAAAGAGGTTAATTTGGAAAGAAATCAAAGAAACAAAACTATGGATTACTCTCCCCAGTATGGTCACCAATTTTGTTTATGGAAAATCTATAAGAACGGACTCAAACGAATCTCCCTAGTCTGAATGGTTCAGATCTAGAACAAAACAAGTACATAATACAAACAACTTTCCTAGATTGATTAAAATGCAAGATAAGTGAGAGACAACTTACCTTATAAATGAAAATATTTTCTCCTTGCTCATCCAAGTCCTGATATTTAGATCTCAAGCTCCAAAACTAGTCAATAACATGTGGAAACAGACAAGTGATAAAAGCACATGATTGTGAATCAATCTAGATCAACGATCAAATAGGTTAATCCTAAACATTATTAACACAAAAACGTTTATGGAAAGAACGTGCATTAGATGCAATAATAAGAAGAACAAAGAGAGAGGTGTTACAACCGATTCTTTGATGACATAACCTCTTTCCAAAAATCCTAGCCTCAAGATCAAATGGTTGGCCTCTAATGGATGAAGAGGATATCCTAGCAAAATTCCACCAGCATATAGGTACTCTGTCCTTCCTCTCTTAACAATGGAGGGGGGGTTCATATATATAGGACTAAAAGGATAGGAGAGGTTGAGGATTTAGGGGAGAGGCTTAAGGGGTCATCCCACTAGACAAGGGGATCGAATGCCACCTTTCTAGATATGTAGGGATAAGTCTCCATGCCATCCAAGCTTCAAGAAGTCGCTCGAATCTTCTCTTTATCCATTTTAACCAACAACAAGGCACCTTGCACAAGGGAAACACGTGCCAATGGGAGATCAATGCACCTTGTACAAGAGCACCATGTGCCACCAACACACTCTACTAAGGTGAAGAACGGGTCACCTTGAACCTAACGCATCTTTCCATAGAGAAGGGCGCATTGGGGTGACAACATAAGGTTCAAGGGATGAACAACAACTTCTCTTCTGATGTTTTAGCCCAGGTGATTTAGGGATCATGGCATACAGAGGACATATAACTCATGACGATGAGATTTTGGTGTAACAAGGATTATGACTGTACCCCTGATCGTATTACCCAACTACCTAATAGTACATGCGTAGTAGCTCCCCGAGTGTTGTTCTCGATGTATTGCAATGTCAAGACTTACAATGGTTGAATCATATAGTTTTAGTACCCTAGTGGGCTCTCTTGATATATGCAAGGTACGTGGGAGCTCCAATCTGTAGTAGTGTTGTCTAATGAACAACCGTTTGACAGGAGCCTTCCTATATACCATCAAGTACGTGAAGAAACTTTATATATAACATTAACTATGTGAAACGTAGTTCGATATACCAACTAGTACGTGGAAGAACTACAAGCCTCCTGGATGCAGTGCAGGAAACAAACGATAGCTCCTATGCTTAAAGGCGTCGGAACACATCTCTAACCTATCACTCAAGTTTCTAAATATTTTAACTTAGACTAGCGCTTGATTTTATCTTATATGGTTAAGTGGACTGATGAAGTGTGGACACATCCCAATATCATGCACGAAAACTAAATGAGATGAAAACTTTTCTTTCAATGAGATCTATGTATAGGAAGGACAGAGATCTTTCTTCTTTTGTTGAGACAAACAAAAATTTTCCTGAAATGAAACCCTATTTTTTCACTTTACTTCTTAAGCAAACAAAAAGATGAAAATACATTCTTTCGATCTATCCCAAGAAATCCAAAAATAACACCAAAGAAATAATTTATTTTTTTTACCAAAAGAGATTTGACGATGCAAATCGAAAATAAAAGAACAATGGAGTCTTTTAATTTGAAAAACACTTCAGTTTCAAATAAAAAAGCAAAGGATTTAAAAGGATGATTTCAAATATTTTTGGAACATGCACTAATTGTCAAACATGCTTGAAAATGCAAACTTTATGATTCAATCTAAGAATTCTTCTCTCTTTCAAATACTTTTTAAGGATCGAAAGGAAGAAAACATGGACAATTTCTATCTCTTTCAAGCTTTTTCAAACAATTATCGGAGATCCAAAAGGGTATAATTTCTCAACAAATAAAAGCACTACACTTCCAAAATGAAGAGAATGAAAACTCAATTCCTTTTAACACTACTTTCAAACAAATTCCAATAGAACTCTACTCACTTTGTTTCAAATCTCATCACACTAAAGATCGAGAATTTCTGCAACTTTTGAAAATAAGAAAAGCAATCACCCAAGCATCCAACTTCAAGACTTGCAACTATCCAATCAAAATTCACACACGCAAAAGTTCTCACAAAAACATGATTTGAAATAAATCAGAAACCTAAAGCAAACAAGAACACAAGATGCTGCTATGAGGGATCAGAATCACCCAATACAATGGATGCAACTACTTAACTACTCGGGACTTAACAAGAAACTAAGGCAAGATTTAAATATAAAAAAAACGCAAGGAGAAGAGGTAAATGACAGGAATAAACAGATATTGACACAAACAGAGGACAAATATCAGTTGAAACACCTGATCCAACTTTCAACTAGGGATTTTTTACCTTAATACAAAATTATGTAGGGTGACACAGTCTACTAATACACACTAGAGCGTTGGCTTCTCAACGACGCAGGTTTCCTACAGAGAAAGTACGTTGGTGACTCTTATTGTACACTGATAGAGTGCGTCAATGAACCAATGATGTAGGGAAACACAACCCAGGTGCGGTAAGCGAAATTAATAATTGAAAAAGGTAAAGATCCTGAAATGAAACCAAGTAATCGGAAGAACTAAAGAACCCAGAATGAGACTGGATTACCTAGTAACTCAGAAAAGAGTATATCCAAAAGAAACAAGGAAGATCAAGTAGATCTAAGAGGATTTATAAGGAAATGAGAATCAAAAATCAAGGACTTCAAAGATCATGGACTCTCCCCAGCAGAATCACCAATTTTGTTTGGAGGCACTTCGCAAATCTAGAAAAAAGCACAACATAACATATAAACTTTCCTAGATTAATCAATTTGCAGAGAGCGTGGAGGAATTACTTACCTCACTATTATGGTGATTTCTTCTCGTTTGACGTAGTCTCCAATATTCAGCTACAAAAAAACATACAACAAAAAAGTAGGAGCACGATAATAATGATATGCAATATTGATTAATCTAAACATGCAGTCAATGAAACAAGTTTTAAAGATTCAACACAGACAATATTTATGGAAAGAATATATATTATTGTATCAAAGTAGGTACAAAGGGAGAGATTACAACCATGCCTTGACATCGCAACTTCTTCCAACAAGCCTTTTGCATCAAAGATCCAACCTCGTTTGTAATAGAGAAGGGACATTTAGTTCTAATATAATTTCAGCAGCATTTGGATGCTCTCACTTCTCCCCCCAATCCATGAAGTTAAGCTTTCATTTATAGGCCAAAGAGGATAGAAAGAGTTGAGGATTCTATGGATAAGGTTAGGGAATCATCCCAAAGGGATAGGGGTTTGATTGCCACCTATGCATATTTGTAAGGATAAGCCTCCGCAAGAAATTTGTTCTAGAAGACTCTCGAAGCTTCTCTTTTTTTCCTTTTAACCAACACTGACGCACCCTATCAACAAACAACCTATGCCACTAAGGGGTGATGCAAGCTGCATGAAGGAAACAAGAGCCAGTGACGCATCCTATCAATGTGCAGAGTATGTCATCAAGACTCTGACGCATGTTGTGAATAGGCAAAGTGCGTCAGTGCTCCAAATCTAGGAAGGAGGAAGGAAAAACCTCTTATCAAGTCATTTGGCACTTGACACTTTAGGGATTATGGTTAATATAGAGATACACATATCACTACCCAAGTGATGATGAGATTTTGGTGTAACAATATTCTACCAGAGTTATCTTTGCACCTGGTCCGCAATTGCACCATAACAATTTTATCCCCAACAGGGCCCCTATCTGGTCTCTCGGTATTGATTTTTATAACTAAATATTTCAAAATTTCTATAAATCTAGAGAAAAATAGGCTCATGCCTCTCACTGTAAATTATGTATACTTCCCTAATGGTGTCATAATTCCATAGGTATTGTTGAGAGGACCCTTTGGGGCCTTACTTGTCATTTTTAAACCTTAATTAGTGGGTCATACGGGGTATACGGGGTATTATAGAAAGTTCATCAGACACTACTCTGACATGAGATATCCTCTTGAAGAGCTGTAGAAAGAAAATCAGGAGTACAGGTAGACAGAGGAAAGCAATACTTCATTCGACATATTGAAGAGAAAACTTGTCGAAGCCCCTACCCTCCATTTTCCAAATTGGTCGAAGTTGATATGTATGGTCGGGTATGTAAAAAAGTGGTTGATATGCCAGATCTTGGTTGGTCCCTTATAATACGTAGTCATGTCTTTATTACTTTTTGGTCGACATAATGCATACGTTGGTCAAGGTTGTCAAAATGCAGTTAACTGGTCAAGTCTTTAAAGTGGTCATTTTATTGTAAAAGAAGTCGGATCTTTGAAAATTAGTCGAAGTTTTTTATAAAGGGTTGTTCAAGTTTATTGAACCATGTATATTCATAAAGCTGTAAATCAATTCGGTCTCTTGCTAACCATTGTCAGTTGAGTCGAGTCAAGTCAAGTCGAGTCAAGTCAAGTCGGTCATGACCAATATGAGTCGGTATCGACCACAAGCAATAGCGCCACGTTTAGAAACTTGCAGGCATCCTCATGACATCATGCATCAAGGAAGATTCAATCAAAAAACATCTATACCACACAGAAAAAGAGCTTCACGCTTAATAATGACAAAAGAACACTTAAATTGATCAAGCCCTCCGGTGCTGAAATATAGAAACATCTATTCAGTGTCATTTTAGAAGTTTGAAGGTAGTTGGTGAGACAGTGTAAAGGTAGATCATGGAAGCCCTCATAGTTCCTGGATCGATGAAGATGAATTCCAGCAGGAAGGAGAAAGGGTGAGGCTCAATTGACCGATACCAGATTGCTAACAAAGGATAAAGAAATCACAGTTCATGGTTGTTCCTATTTTCTTCGAGACAAAGAAAGGCTTTGTTGGTGGGGGAGATGTTGAGAGGACCCTTCGAGGCCTTAATTGTCATGGTTAAACCTTAATTAATGGATGTTTGGAAGCGATATAACTGCTCCAGCCATATTCTTGTTGTATAAAATAACTATGAGAAGATCAATATAAACGGTTCAATGCATTTGATCCAATACTTTGTCTTGGTTATTCTTCTATGTAGAATGCTGATATATGCTTGAAGACAACATGTATCATCAAATTCCGAGCTAAATAGCTCACTTTATGGCCAAATCAATTTTCAGGCTCCATGTTTTTTTATCTTTTCCTATGACCTTCATCGGATCTCCCCTATTGGACTCTCCTCATAAAGTTGGAATCCCTTTATCGTAAACTTTAGGTTTATTGGGACTTTGTTCCATATCCATCCTAAGCTATTGGCTCTGATACATCAAATCCATTCCATCGAAAATACACATTCACACTTGTAACGTGATTCACCAATAATCCAATCCTGATGTGATAACTCTGAAGTTTCATTTTTCAATGAGGCCCTTTTTGATACGTCGAGTCTAAAATCCCATTAGATATCACCTATCTATTTTTCCTCAATCCATGCACATATTCAATTGGGATTTTCTTTTGATATCCTACTTCAAATAAGTTCCTCCTGATAAGATATCGGGTTGAGTCCCTTGGCCTTCCCCTCATACTCTATCAGATTTTTTCTTTGAATTCCTACCTCCGATGTTGTCAGGTCTAACACATCAGAATTCACTCTCTCGAGATCCTTCATTTGTACCTTCAACATAAATCTATAATAACAAATATTTGAAGAGGCTCTTCCCAACACAATGTGTCTTGATCCATTGGGATCCTCATTCCATTGGAACTTCTAACTTACACCATTAGCTACACTGCTCAATAAACACAATCTGATAAACTTATTGGACTTCGTACATTGAGCTACCATCATGATGAACCTTTTCATTCGCATTCAACATCTTCTCCCAATGTCCTACCTCCAATGACCTTATTTTGGGTCCTACCATCTATGCATTCATTCGATGTGGCCAGTTCATGTTATACACCTTTCCACATGGCTCAAGTGGTGCCCATCTCAATTTTTTATGATTTTTCACTTTTTTATAATTGTGTAAAATTTCAATTTTGCAAGCACTCTCTCAAACCAAAAAATTGAAATTTCTCACTATTAACTCCATGATTTCTAAAACGTTTCCCAAATTTACTTAAGCCAATCTACCATTCCTACTTATAGACAACATATTTAATACTTGGGCTCCATTAAAACACCATCTATTTTACTAAAACCATGTTTTTTAGAGAAGTGTTTATCAACACTTCTCATTCAAGCCCAATTTTCTTCCTGTAACTGTGGATTCTGGCCCATACAGCCCTAATGTTTCAACCTAGAGCTCTGATACCACTTTGTCACTTCCTCATCCATCAATTCGACCAACAAAGAGGGATATTTACAAATTATTGGTTTGTAAATTTCGCCCCATGGACCATAATATGAAATGTATGTACAAATGAAAAATGTAAAACATAGTGGAATTTAAAACACTATCCACACATCCATTTTGCATGAACAAGCAGATTTAACACAAGAAAAATCAAAATTATTCCACATTCAAATAAAATAGAATAGTTATCTTTTAACAAGAAGATCTAAGCAACTGGTTGTGTAAGAGAGATTTTCCACCCAACCATAAGTATCATCTACATATACCACCCCCAAGCTGGAATATGAGGCTATGAGGGTGAAGGAAACACCTATTATGCTTATCTTTCTCGGCCCACAACCCATTTTCTCTCATTATTAGACAAACTTCCCACATCTAAGAACTTATAGGCATCTCACTCATCCATCCTAATTATGGAACTCTTATCTACTACCCCACACAACACAAGAAGGAATTTCCATTCACTGATCTATAGTTCCCTCACAAAATCCAACCCTTACAGTGCTTACCAGTGTGTGCAAAAAGAGTCAAATATACTATATTTTGTTGGAGAACCTCCTATAGAGTTAATTCATGGATTTTCAATCTGTTAGGAGAAAAACAACTCAATGGGTAAAGGTTCCTATCTCGCCCAACCTCTATGTTCACCTATATCCATCTCTTTTCTCTCAAATCTACAATTTTCATTCATTTGTTTATTCTTTCTTTTATGTCCTATTGTTCAATTGGAAGAGGTTCCCCAACAAATTCTAGATCATACTCCTAGATAGTCATCATCTAGTTTCCCCTTCAATCTCCAAGTTATTTTTGCAAAAATAGATACCCTAAAGCCAAGTGGGGTATGATCACTTTAGTATGGTTTTTAAAATGTAAGTCTTGAAATTCTTGACTACCTTATCAATAGTGAATACTTGTTTGTTGATTATTGTATTATTCAACTCAAACCCTTGTAGACTAGTGATTGTGAATGAAATGGGATCTACATTCCTTTTCTCATATTTTTAGGTGAACACTACTGCAAGGGAATCATTGGATGCAAATGTGTACAATGAGAAATATTTATTGAAGTCAATGTTGTGAAATTATGGGGAAAAAAATATCGTAGACTTGAACTTTTTGAAGGAATCATTTTTAAACGAATTTAATTTAAACTAAACATCTTTATTAATAATTTTCTATAAGGGTTTGAAAATTTCAATGAAGTTACTACACACTTGCAGACAAAATTTGTGTTTATGAAGAAGGACTATATGGATTTTTTTCTATTCAGGATGGCAATACGCATGATATATTTGGTTCATTTAGGATCCACTGAGATTCTAGCCTTAGATATGATATGTCCTAGTAATTTCCCTTATGAAATGACAAAGATGGTATTCTTCAAATGGAAAGAAATGTCATATTTTCGTTATCTTTCAAAATTTTGAATCAAGCGTTGCAAGTGGTACACTTATCTTTTAGAATATATATATATATAGCAAAATCATCGAGATAGGTAATGACAATTTGACCAATTAATCCTTTAAAATCTATTTCCATATCCTATTGGAATGTAGCACCTTCATTTATGAGACCAAATGGAATCCTATGGTAGGCATATGTTCCCCACGTTGTTTGGAAAATGGTTTTCAAAAGGTCAGAAATAGATACTAGTACTTGGTTATAACCAGAAAACCTTTCTAGTAAGGAAAACATTTCAGCACCAGAGGAGAGATGTATAATATGCTCTATGGAAAGAATAGGATAGTTTTCCTTTTCAGATTCTTTCTTTAAATTTCAAAAATCCTCTCATAGTTTGATTTCTCTTGATTTATTTATGACATGCACCATATTAACCACCCATGTGGAGTGACAAACTTTGAATATGATCTTTGCATCCAATAGTTTCTTCAACTCTTTTGTATGAGAAGTTTGAGAGTTGGATGTACTTTGCGTATTTTTTGCTTGAAAGGTTGAGAGTATTCTTTAATAAAAATGACATGCTATATGATTTTGGTGTCTTAATATTTGAGATCATAAGTCTAGGTGAAAATATCTTTGTATTGTTTAAAAAGTTGAATATAATCTTTCTTTTCCATTTCCAAGCAACAAGCTCCTAGATTGATGATCTTAATGTTTTCTTCAATGCCTAGGTTGATCAACCCATGGCTTATGGAAGAGTTATTTGTATAAACATTCACTAATATTTTGAACTTCAACTGTAGATTGAGTATTTTTTCCAAGGTTAGGAATCCCTTGGGTACTATATTGCCTTTAACATTTATTGTAGCATCCTTGCAATTATGTATTGCTTTCTAATGTTCCTCATCATCTACAATCACATATTTAAACATGCCATTATTGGTGAGGAAATCAATAATATGCTCATCATCATTGAACACTCTCTAGTTTGTTACATTATCTGGTACTAAAGGTTTGAAAACCAATTCAATAGAGAATCCATCAATCAAATGATCTGAATTGAAACAATATATAATTTTTCAGCTATTTTGGTGCTTTCTAGGTAGAAAGATTGGATGAATTGCCTTGTAGGGCCCAAAGTTTAGTGATAGGTCTTACCTTTCATATTTGGGTTAAAAAAATCATATAAAACCTTAAGGAGCCATTTTGATGGATTAAATGGTATTTTTTCCTTGACCATACATAAGACCAAAATTCGATATTCTACACATTGAGACCTTTCTAATGGTGCAAGAATCGCCTAAATTGGAGTTTGGATTAGGAAGTTAAGCCTCTTGCAACTTGAACTATCTAGGTGAGCACCATGGTACCAAGTAGATTCCATGTCAACTCTCACTACCCACACATGTGGAGATATTCATGCGTGGACTTTCAAGAACATTCAAGAGGGTCCAAAACCCTAACCCTAATCGATATTTGAGGCATGTGCAAACTCTAAAACTAACCCTAGATATCTATTGGTCTATGTTAAATACAAGGTCATTAGGAGGATAAGGGGTTCCATTCTAATGATGTTATTGTATTTTTCCATAGCTAAGATATAGTAAGGGAGTAGATATTAGAGAAAAACAGAGAAATTAGGAGATCCTATAGTAGTCATGCAGGCCACAGTGTCAGATGTAACTCCATAGTGAGTACCACTTTATTTATATTTTCATTGCATTTTGGAGAAGCAAAGAGGAAGCCATAGTCCTCACTTTCAGCTGGTTTTTTCCCCATAATGGGTTTTCCCCAGGTATATATTGTGTTATTTGCATGGATGCATTATTTTTCTCTAGTTAATTTTCTTTCAATTCTAGTTTATTAATCATTATATGGAATTCAGCTAACACAATTAATCAAGTTGTAAGTTCTGTTGTGATGAAATGTTCAAGTGGAATATCCACTACAATTTACAGATCATATTGCTATCAGAGTCGTTTTATTTTGGGATTTGTGGGAAAGTACATGATCTAGGAGTTGGTGGAATAAAAAAAAGTGTTAAACCCTATCCATGGCAGATGAGTCCAAAGAATAATCGAGGGGCGAATATGAACAATGATTTACATAGATGAAAACACAAGTCATTGATATATTATGCAATATGCTAACCCTCATGGTGGATCTATAGAGGAAGTTTGGACTTTTTTTTTTATTTTGTAGGTTCTAACGTATATATTGAATTAGAGGGGAAATATGGAGACAAAGGCAACCCAAAAAAGGATAAAAAAAAACTCAAGAAAGAGAATCCAAATTCCAATTCCATTACCACTTCCTGTTAACACCCAAAAATTGTTCACCTAGCTCATCCCCCTAGTCACATAACCCATTTATCCCTTTTTCCTACATTTTTTGCCTCCAAAAACCCAAAAATCCCTAAATTGGTAACCAAATGGGAAAAAAATCATTATTTCCCTCATCAATTAATGAAAATCCTTCAAAAAATGTTAAAATACCATAAAGGGGTCAAAATCCCCAAAAAAAGAAAAAGAAAAGGGGAAAAAGTCAAAATAAAATTAAAAATGAGGGAAAACTCAAAATACCACAAACCAATACTAGTGGTTTCCCAATACCATGGGTCAATACTCCACCACCCAAAATTGTTATAAAAAGGTGATGGAGGCCCCCCATTTAACATCCATGCATCACTCTTTCTACCCTTTTGCTGCCAAAATTCCTATTACACTCTAGCCTACCTCTTTGAACTTTTGTGCCCATTTAGTCGAGTCTTGGCCACCATTTGAACATTCGGAGAAGAGAAAGGAACCTTGGAGACCCTGAGCACTACTCTTCGTACAGCTGCAAGGTTCCCCATCTACTCACCCGCTGAGGTAAATCTAAATTGTAAACCACTTTTTACACATCAATATAAAATCAATTCTTCATTCATGGGTTCCTATTTATTTATTATTTTATTGCAGTAATTAGTTAGATTAGTTTTTAATTTTATTTTCACTCACATATTATCTATTTTTTGAAACTTCTACTAAGGGTTCCATAATCCTTAGTAGGTTCTCTTTAGCACGAGTTGGTGTGAAAACACCTAGCTACAGCTTTGGCGACTCCAACTAGGTCGATTCCCATCGCTCTATGTTTTGGTATGATAAGTAGTTATTTTTATTTTGGTACTTGTTGTTTTTCTTGCATTTTACTTTTATGGCCTAGCCTTGGAACCTGTACTTGCAGATACGGCCCTTTCCTTCGCAGTACCCTTCATTAGTTCCATTTTTATGGCCCGACCTACGACTACAAATATACCTTTCCACGATGCAGAGCGTGACTTTCCGCCAGTAAACCTGCACCCCAAGCACGACTTCCGGCCCGAAACCCGTGCTTCAGAGTGTGACTTTCAGCCCGCAAATCGTGCCCCAAAGCTCACCTTTAGACCTAATAACCGTGCGCTCAGTGTGCCTTTTGTCTTGATACCCGTGCGCTCAGCGCACCTTTCCTCCTGTAACTTGCGTGCTTCTGAGCCTGAATCCTGCGCCCCAGATGCACCTTTTCTTCCCAGACCCACGCCCTTTTTCCTGTGCATTAGGGTCATACATTGAAGAATAAATTGAAGCCATGTCTTACTATTATTATGACTTCTATGAGTACAATTCCATGAATGAACTACAAAGATTGAGAGCAACATGTAAAACATTGCCCCAACAATATCAGGTATATCTTGATATGTATAAGGGAGGTACACAAAAGGCCATTCATTTTGAATACTTTGTTGATTGGGTGTTTGAAAATAGGCCTAATATAGAATATGTGGAGTTAGTAAATAAAGTTCTATGCCCTTCTTGCAAAAGACCTTGGAGAGAAAATCATATGTGTGTGAGTGAAAAGAGCAGTGAAGAAATCTGAAGCTTCAGGGGATGCATGTGTTTCCTACTTGAAGAGATTTTTGGGGTTTTCTTCAAAAAGAGGTTCCAAATATATTGATTCCAAGGAGACCAAGGGGAAAAATGCATCAGCTTGCTTGAAGGAGTGAAAGGAGGAGACCCATGAGCCACCTAGTTCTGAAATAGGTGAAGTAGAAGAAGCAGTACATGAAGAGGATCAAAAGTCACTCCCAATGACTCTGAAAAATATGAAGAGACATCACATGTGCATGATCCTACCCTTATGTATCCTACAAATGATGACACTTTTACATATTCTGATCATTTGGGTGATTTGGTTCATTCTCCTACATCTTACACTTCCATATTTTGCAACATTCATCCTAATGAAGTATGGGTGAAAAGTTTCTTTTTGATGGTACCACATGAGGAGTATGAAACTCCTATATCTCCTTTAGATGATGACATTATTATAGAACCTTCTTTTTTACATTTTCAGCAGCATCCTTTTTTACCTAATGATGATGCATATCTTCATGGATGCACCTATGATGTTCACTTGAGTCACTTGAAGACTCATGATTTTCCTTGCTCCTTGCTTAGTTCAATTGGTGTTGGAGGAACTTCATCCAATACTTGGGTGAAAAGATATATGATTGGAGCAAATTCTTATTGGAAGCAACATCATTTATTAGTTCTTGATGATACACATATTCAGGGATGCACAAATGGTACTTCTGTGAGCCCCTTGAAGGCTCATTGTTTTCTTTGTTCCCTACTTGGTTCAGATTTTAATGGAGATTATTCGTTCACTTCTTGGATGAAAGAACACATGAATGAATATTTTGATGCATCTTACATCCTTTTGGAGCAGCATTGAAGGACATGGGATCCTCACCTATGTCATTGGAGCATATCTGATTGGTCACTTGAAGCTTGTATGCACTTGGCAAATTGTGGTCTACTTACTTGGAGGTATAAGCACTTTCATGATTCTTTGATGAGGAACCTCCTTGATGTACATTTTTATTATGTTGTTATTTACTTTGATGATATATCCTTGGTACTCATGATGTTTGGAAGAATGCATACAAGAAAATGGGATCCAGGAATTCTCTTTCCTGATGGTATGGGTTGGAGAGCACTCCTAATTGTTGGAGTGCAATACAAGCAATGGGACCTTGGGATAAATTTTAGCCTCATTGGTTTCAATTTTTTGGGGACACAAGTAGTATGGAAGATTGATCCCCACTTAATAAAGTGATTTTAATTAGATTAGCGCAGTAGCAAGCATGGTGGTTCCTCTCTAAAATTTTCATAGAATCTTGAAGACTCAAAGTTGGGAAACTCGGTGGCAACTTTAAAGAATTATATAGAAAGGGGTAAAAGAGTAATTGTGCAAACTTTTTTTTGAATGATTTAATTAATATTTTTTGTTTAGTGGTGATTTAACAAGGGATATCAATATGAAAAAGAAAATTCACATCTCCTTGCTTTTGGAAACACACAATTGTAGTGCATGAGTGTCACTACTCAGAGTTTTAGAAGCAAAGTTTTTGAAGCAAATTTTTGGAAAGAATGCAGGTTCTTCATCATCCATGTTTAAAATTGATTGAGGGCAAGCAATATTGGGAATGTATGATTTGTCATGTCCCAAAAATTTGCATTAGGTCACAATGCCCTAAGCCCCTTGGCCATAGTCATGATAGTTTGTCAAATTGATGCTAAGGGTCAAATAATTGTCAAGCATGATGTCCAAGTTGGTAATAATGAAAAATTAGATCCAAATGGACAAGGTGGGTCACATCAAGAGAAAATTCCCAATTCAAAGTTTGTAATATTCCCATCCAAATGAACTATCATGGATGAAAATTACTAGTTCCCTAGGTTGGGGGTGGAAGCATTAAAAGTTGGAGTAAAGGAGATACAAGACCCAAAATTACCTTAGACTTACAAATTCACATTAAATGGGTCAATAAAATAATAATACAAAGAAAATAAGGTGGCATTGGATCATGAGGGAACATAAGAGTTTGTGGGACCCACATGTGGCAAGATTCCTCACTACACTTGGCATGATTCTCTCACCAATTCGAGTTCAAGATGAAGGGTAACATACTTGGGGGAGTTTAAGAGGTATTATTCATGGCATGAGTCATGTAAGGTTGAATTGGAGTGGAATAATAACTCCCATGGAAGAGGAAGAGGCATCTTAGAAGAATTGTGACACTTGGAGCTAGATTCCCTAACTCTTATGACAACAACGATGAAGATTCTATGACACCTATGACAAATTTCAGACCTGATTACTGACATATGAAATATATTACATGTCAGGGATAAAAATAGCCTTCAAGATGACGCACAAGGAAGTTATGGAAGCCAAGAATCTTCCCCATTCAAATTGAGGGAAGATGGAGACTAGGAATTGTTGGACAAGTGGCACACATTGGAATCTCTTCCCAACTTGAGTTGGCATGAGGATTTTGGAAGTAATTGTTGGATTATTCTCACCATCATTTTTGTATTTTACATTCATGCATGCATCCAATCATCAATATGGTAGTCTCCCAGCACCTAGTCCTTGGTTTTTCAACCCCAGGAGCCTGTTTATGCTCAGTTATATCCCTCCTAGCCACATATGCACCCTTGTTTTCATCACTGGAGTACAAGTGCGCCCTCTTCCACCTATTTAGGAGATTCTTCAGTTAGTTCCTTGATTAGTGGATCTGTTCCTTGATTTGAGGACTGATTACTAGTTTAACTGACTAAACCACTTAGATAGACCTCCAAAGAGACTAGATCAGCTATATTAGTTACTGACACCTCCTCATGTGCCCACATTGTATTCTCTTTCCCTACATTTTTTCCACATGCACCAGTTAGACTCAGATAGACTCATTTGAATGATGCTTGACCACTTGTGACCATTATTACTAATTGGATGATGTCTCCAATGTCATCCAAGCCACACATTGAGGAGAATTCGAATGACCTTAGGGGGCATTCATTTTCCTAAGGCAACGTTCAATTCGAATTGCAATAGATCTCTATTTCATAATTCTCATTTCTTCTGCAGGATTATCCCCTCTTCAACTTCGAATTCTTTAGTATCATGGATCTCAAGTTGAATTCATTCAACTACTTCGAATGGAAGGAAAATATGGACATATTCTTGAAGTCGAAGATCCTTTCTAGAGTGGTGAATGGCTCTATAGTTGAGCCCATTGGTACAGTAGAGAAATCCAAGTACTTAGACAAGCTTGATGAAGCAGTAGGACTGCTGCTACTTATCATTTCTGAAGACCTACACTTTCATGTTATCGATCTAAAGACTCCAAAGGAGGTTTGGGACAAGCTCTAATCTCTTCTTGGTCAGAAGGATGACTTGAAGGGTCATAAATTAGAAAATGAGCTCATCTCCTTGAGCCCAAGCAGTTTCAAAACTATCACTGAGTTTATCAACAAATTCAAGAACTTGATTTCACAGTTGAAGAGGTATGGGATCGAGAAGGAAGAAAAACAACTCATCCTTGCCATTCTATCGAAGCTAGGCCCTGATTATTCAGTGTTTGTTTTTACCTTCCAGTCAGCAAATTTTTCCATTCCAAGATGGAAGTTCCCTTCGCTTGAAGACTTCATCCAATCTCTCACACTTGAGGAGGAGAAGCTAGTGCACATGGGAGTGATAAAAACCAAATTGGATTCATCTCTTGCATCCACTGAGATGAGAAGAGCGAATGGTAAAGGGAAACAAAAAATTTCCAATAGGAATTCGAATGACCAAAAGTAGAAGGAGGCTCCAATTCAGTCAGATGGAGTTCAAATCCTAAGAAGGACAAGACATCTCAAAAGGGAAAATCCAAGTGCAAATATTGTAACCGAGGATATCACCCTGAGAGATCATGTATTAAGAATACCATAGATCTCATGGCTTCACTTCTTGAAAAAAATAATCTTCCAGTACCTGCATGTGCTAGAAAGAAAGAGAGTGAACCATCTGGATCTGAGAAAAAAGAGAGATTCCATGCCCTCATGGTAGGTGCATCAACTCAATCCTCCTTCATCATAGATTCTAGAGCATCAAGACACATGTCTTCCTCCAAGGATCTCTTCATTGGTTTCAAATCTACTGTTGGACCATCCATCATGTTGGGGAATGATTTTGAGGTCTCCTCTGAGGGGATTGGAAGAATCAAAATGGATCATGGGTACTTCTCAGATGTGCTCTATGTCCCCACTCTCACTGCTAATATACTTTCAGTATATCAGATGAACCATACTGGAGAGCCCAAGATGGTGATATTCTCTCCAAATGAGGTCGAAATTCAAGACATGGTATCAGGTTCTATCATTGCAAAATGTGTTGCAAATCATAAGTTGAAACTCTTTGAGTTCTCCCATTTTCTACCTCTCTCTAAACAGTCTGCTCTTCTCACTCATGCAAATGAAGAGAGTAGGCTATGGCATGAAATATTTGGGCATCTTAACTATCAATACTTGCAAGACATGCATACTCAAGAGATGGTTGAGGGGCTTCCCAAGATCAAGTTTTCCAAGGGAAACTGTCATGATTGTTTGATGGGAAAGCATCCTGAAAATAAATTTGAGAAGGGGAAGGCAAAGAGAGCCTCTCAACCTCTAGATATGATTCATAGTGATGTTGCAGGGCCATTTCCAGATCTATCTTTGAACAAGGCAAGGAATATTCTTACTTTTATTGATGATTATTCAAGATTTACATGGGTATACTTTCTCATATTAAAGTAAGAAGTATTTGGATTCTTAAGTTTTTCAAGTCTTCTACAGAAACGTTTTCAGATAGAAATATCAAGGCCATTCACACTGATAATGGAGGAGAGTACATCAAGGGTGATTTTCAAACCTTTTGTGCTGAAGAAGGAATTGAGATGCAACATACTGTTCCCTATACACCACAACGAAATGGTGTAGCTGAAAGGAAGAACAAAACATTGAAAGAGATGGCCACCTACATGCTAAAGTCGAAAGGGTTGCACCCTAGTCTTTGGGAAGAAGCCATCAACTGTGCCACCTATATTCATAATGGATTTCCTCACAAAGGAATCAAAGATATGACTCCTTTCAAAGCATGGATGGGATACAAACCTGATGTGTCTCATCTTAGAGTGTTTGGATCTAGAGCATGGGAAAGGATTCCAACTCAAAAAAGGATATCCCTAGATCCACAAAGCAGAGAGTGTATTATGGTGGGTTATGCATTGAATGCAAAGGCCTACAAGCTTTCTTATCATTCTACTATGACAACATTCCTTTATAGGAGTGTACAGTTTGAGGAATGGCCTCTACATGATGCTCATCCTCTTGAGAAAGAGAGCTTTCCTACCACACCTCCACTACTTGGTGAGATCCAAGAAAGAATATTCATCACATGATAGTTCAGATTCAGAGTATGAGAGTGAAGATGATGAAGAGCGAATGCTAAATCCAGATCCACAAGAACTTGAATATCTAGCACCTATTAGTGAAAATGAGCGAATAGAAGATCCAGATCCACAAGAACTTGATGATATTGCACTTGATGATTCTCCTCTTCCTATATGGTAAGCCGCTACTATTAGCTCTATCGGAGGTCTTGTTGGAGATCTACTTGATCCGAGGAGGACTAGATCTAATTTTCAGAATGGAAGGTTTCATCCTTCTCACATTACCAATCTATTTCTTACCGATAGATCTTTCTTCGGTGGAGAAGTCCACTTACCATTTGGGGTGAGTGATGTACATGATTGATTATCCTTCCAAAATCTATCTTGAGGGGGGGATTTCTTCCCACTGGGTTTTCCCTCTTTCCTCACTTTATTTATTTAGATTTTTGTACAGGGTGACCTTTGGTCTCAATTACCAGGGCCCTACAATTTCAGTTGGTCCCCATAGTTTGTCTTGCGGGGGGTTGTTGGGCCCTGGAAATGCCCCTTTTTTACCACACCTATTACATCATTTTTCCCTGTTATACCCTACTTTCATAAACCATATACATGCTTTTTTCTAGATCAATCAACAATCCTGACAAGGTATAATTCATTATTGTTTCATTTAATTAATGCCTAAGATTGTTCTGGTTATGAATTCTAGCCCTCGATTTATGCTAACTTGTGTTGATTTCATTAAGTTAAGATCAAAGCATAGGTGTATCAGCCGTAATGCCTTGGGAAAGAATCATACGTGGTGTCAGCTGTTAATATTCCGACTTGATCCTTCATATCCAAAGGGACAACACATCTCTCCACGTGAAGCTCTAACAGGTCTTCACTGAAATAGAGCATTGCTGCAACAGACAGGATGCCTCCCAATTGGTTAAATCATTGATCCATTGAATACTAGAGTAACAACATCCTTCATGTTTAACGACCTCATTCAATACGGCTGTAACAGTCTAGTTGTAACTCTACAGCATGAAGATCAGAGATATTCATTGCTGTACGAAATTAGTGGATCACGAACTGTATTCTTCATGTATAAATATGGGAAGGCTTTCAGAGTCCGAGGTTGGTTAATTATCATTTTGTACGGACTGTAACAGAGACTGAAACTATGGATTACCATATTTTAATGAAGAGCAAAGTTATTCATCTTTATGTGTCTTAATTTGTGGTAGTTCACGGCATCTCTGTTAGAAGGCCAAGGCCCGCCTTCTTACGGAGATTGTCGAGTTAAGTAGGTAGTTAGATTTATTTCATGTTGCGTGTTGTGGAATTGCATTAGGCGTATTACTGATAGATGCAACAGAGAAGTTACAATTGCATTCTTTCTTGGTAGTTTATTATTTGCATCCTGAATAGCTGCAACTGTGTGGTGTGACAGTCGACTATGTAGGTTAGTTTAATTATTGCATGTGTGTTTTAATCAGTTGCTACATCCAAGCTCATCTTCAATTCCTTTCAGTCATTTATGCTTCCTAGGATTTCCAATATTTATCAATTTAGAGTTCAAGCTTATTCTCTAATTCTAGTTGCTGTGTATCTTTCCTGAATTAAGTAGATTAGGCAGATTGTGATTAAGTTACAGTAGCTGCTAGATGAATCATTTTGGTAAATATTGAATACTGTAGTTTGATAATTATAGGATTTAACTTCTTGCAAAAGTAATCTAGTTCATTTTCATTCTTAGATCAATAACTGCTGGGTTGATTTCTGTAGGAAGGTAATTATACTTTGAATTCCTAGATAGATAAGTTAGATTAGTTTTAGTCATGAAATGAGTTTGGCTTAGCAGATAGGTAAGATCATTCATCTCCATTTATTCAATTAACTACTGGAAATGTTTATCCATAGATTGTGCTTATTTCCATTGAAATAAAAGACTTCTCTGGGTTGACAATTTATATTGAGCATCATGTGTGTTAGTTGTAGTTAATTAGCATATAGGGTGACCAAAAGGGGTGTTGGAATATTCTCACCATAATTTTTGTATTTTGCATGCCTACGTGCATTCTGCATGCATCCAGTCATCATGCATGCATCTTCATGCAAATGCATGCATCCAATCATCAATATGGTAGTCTCCCAATACATAGTCCTCAGTTTTTCATCCCCAGGAGCATGTTTCTGCTCAGTTCTAGCCCTCCTAGCCACAGATGCACCCTTGTTTTTATCATTGGAGTACAAGTGCGCCCTCTTCCACCTATTTAGGATATTATTCAGTTAGTTCATTGATTAGTGGATCTGAGGACTGATTACTAGTTTAACTAACTGAACCACTTAGATAGACCTCCAGAGAGACTAGATCAGCTATACTGACTACTGACAGCTCCTCATGCGCCCACATTGGAGTCTCCTTCCATACATTTGTGCCACATGCACCAGTTAGACTCAATTAGACTCATTTGACTGATGTTTGACCACTTGTGACCACTATTACTGATTGGATGATGTCTCCAATGTCATCCAAGCCACACATTGAGGAGAATTCGAATGACCTTAGGGGGCATTCGAATTCATTTGATTGTATTCAGTTATTATTCACTTGTCACAGTGCCAACTTAAATTTGATGTATGATACAACAATTTTTTCCATTTTCTTGTGTAATGAGTGATTATTGATTCAGCAGTTCTTCTTCTCTTCTCTACTATTCTTGAGTGAGTTTTAGTGAGGTATGCTATAGCTGAGTGATCCTACTTCCAAAATATCACAAGAATTCGACCCATGGAGGACTTAAGAAGTTTATAAAATACAAGAACAAATAAGGAAAGGATATTTTTGTCATTTTTTATTTGCATCTTTGCAATTTGGAGAGTTTCTAGCTTGTCCATGCTAGTGGAGTGATTACTGTACTTGCCTTAGTACCAATTTCGAGGGGGAAAGATTCCTATCCTAATTGGAAATTGGAGAGGACATTCAGACCTTTCATTTGGAGATACATTGGAGTTAGTATTTTCAGGTTGAAGCTACAGGGAATCTCGTGATTCTTTCTTCTTCAACTTGTTCCCATCTCTATCTCACATTTCTCTGCATATTTTGGCTCTTGGAGGAAGGGCGCCTTTGGTGAGATGCTTATATGTTTTTGAGATTCCAAGATACACCATTTATTTTTATTCTGATATATATACTCTATATTTAATTCTCATAAGACTCCCAGGACGAAATACCAAGTGAAACTATGTAAAAATACCAAACAATGCATAAATGGTGCCATTTTCGCTACATCTTGTTGTGAGAGCTTGAAGTTTCTTTATTTCGATTTGTATCAGTTAATATATGTGATTTTTATGATGTATGGAGAGTCATTAATTTCCTTAAGAAGTTTCATATACATTACATAAGTCTTTGGAACATAAATCTTGAATTTCATAGCAAGCGGTGAAGTTTCCTATCATTTCCCCCTATGTGAAGACATGTCCATAAACCTTTAATTTATGGGGTTGAAGAAGCCTTTATAAAATGAATAATGATGAATTTGGGTTCCCATTGAATTCCTTTAACTAATCCATGTCTCTTTTCTGAAATTTGGGAGGGTCGTACTTCATTTGGGAATCCATTAGTGACCTCTACCCTTGGGGGTTTGAACCTCAAATTTACTAGTAAATTTCCCTATTTTCTCCTGAAGTTAAATGAATGTTGCAGAATTATTTTGAGAGTTTACATACACCTATAAGCATCATTTTTATGTCTCAATACCTTTCCAACACTCTCACTCCCAATTATAAATCCTTATGATTCTTTTGGAGCCATCTACCCTTGGGGGTTTCAACATCGATTTTCCTAGTAATTCTTCCTTTCATTCTCTAATTGTAAATGAAAGTTGCTGAAGTATTTGGAAAGTGTCCAAGAATATAATAGTTTCTTTAATGTGTCCAAATATATATCAATCCACTCCATACACCATTTCAAAATATTTTGGATCATTTGGGACAGTTTGGGGCTTTATCAGTCCAAGTTTTGAAAATTGACTAAATTGGGAAAATTTTCAAATTGGGGACATTAAATTTATGTTTTCCTGTTTTGGTGCAATTATTCTACAGCTTCCAATGCCCAAAGCGTGACTTTTCCCTTCATGGACACATCCCGCACATGTATTTTCCACTTTTCTTGACCTTGGCTGCACCAACAAATCCCTTGTTTTCCTACACTCATTTTCCATTGGTACCTTTCTGTTGTTTACTTGTTGTAGCATTTGAGAATTTTCATTTTTCCAAGAGCGCGGTTGTACGGCTCACATTTGCGCCCCAAATGTGTGACTGTTTGGCTCAAAGCCGAGCCGGGGGCACTCCTTTTCCCTTGAAAAGTGCACTCTGGCGCAACGGTTCCCTAACCGTGCTAGCTAGGGATCCCCATAGGACCAAATACAATGCAATAAACATGAAAACAACAAAAATAAATTCACGAGTTACCTGCAAGTCACAGAAATCGATTCCACTAGACAGATTGAGAGAAATGTGAATTTCCTCGTTTGGGCCCCTCCACACTCCTCCCAATTTGCACAGTGAAAATGACATGTAGAGGTGGGTTCCCTTTCTATTTATAGCCATTTTTATCCACTTTTTTCCTTTGACCATTCCAGAGTCACCCGAACTCCATTTTTTGTGCCTTTTGCACCACCGGATTCAGAATTCTGTGCCTGGGATGATGCTTGAGATCATTTATCACTCTCACTCAATCCTTTTTTGGGCATGTTTTCCATGCCCCCATTGCCTCGATTTGTGTGCCATCACAACAAATAGTGTTTTTCACCCCACTTTAACCATTGTCTATCGCGGCCTATTCATGAGACCTCCACTCCCTCCATACTGTAGTTATTGCATTTTTCTTCCTCCATTCATCTACCCACAAGGAGGCCCCATCAATGTTCCACCCCTCACCTTCTTTCTTGGTTCCCATATTTGTCCCTTGATTGAACACTTCCTCTTTGCTTGGATTTTACATTTGTTCGGTATACTTTTATCCATTTTTCAGGACGAGCAACTCCTTTACGAAAAAGGCACTTAGGTAGTTTTTGTTAAGCTCTTTTCTGACTCTCTAAAGAATGAAAATATGGCCGAGCAATCTTGCTTCCTTTCATGCTCATTAAAGTATCTGAAAGGGCGTCTCTCTGGTATAAGTTTAACCCTTTTCTAGACCTGGTAGAATAATTACGAAAAAGGAATACTCTAGCCACATTGGCTAGAAGAGTTCTCCATTGCATAATTTTATGCTTTTTCAGGCTTTGGGGACTAATACACGAAAAAGAACCCCCTCGAACTCTTTTTATTGCTTTCAGACTCTCTAAAATTGAAATTGACCACGAGCATTCATCATCCTGGGCTCGTATAAATCCACACGACGATATCCTCTACATATTTCAGAGTCTTCCTATCGCTTTCAGACTCCTTAAAATTGAAATCACCCACAAGCATACATCGTTATGGGATCATACGAAACCACATGACGATATCATTTTGAGCACACTTCTAGCCCTTCTTCGAGCTCCTTAAACCATCAATAAGGCCCAAATGGTGCCTCTCGGCGCCTCGATAGATCACCTCTATTTCCCCCATTATGGAAGCATCCCTAGTATGGTCTCATTTGTTAAGAGTATTCTGCGATGTGTCACCCTTGGAGTCTCCTAATATCACTCATTATTTTCCCCCCTGAGTCTCCCCCATTGCAATCATAGTCACTGGTACCTTAACGTATGATCCCCTTCCCCCGAAGTCAGTTTCATATGCTTCCAGGTTAACCCTGTCGACATACTCTGAACAAAGGAATTTTGAGTCCCATCACTCTGTGGACCTCGTATCCCCCCATAGTGTGTCAGTTACACGTCCAGCACCATCACATGTTGGTTGTACACCTCGCGCTTCTATCAAGGAAACATAATTTCATTGGTAGTTGCAGGTCTCCCTCTATTGATGCCAACACATCTATTCCAGAGGACAAACCCAAAGGTCCATGTACCTTAGACTCATCTCCATCAATGGTGAGTTCCTACGGACCATCTGAGAGGATTACTTAGTGCCTCTTAGAATGGTTTTTTCTCACGTTCTTGACTTCAAATCCATCATCGCACCATTGAGATTCGTATAGGGTATTGGTCGCTTCAGTTATTGGTCGAAGAGCCCGGATGTCCCCCGACTCTAGCCCATTGGTGAGTCTAATTGGAACTCCCCATTTGTATGTTCCTGTGGATATCCGAGCTGCGTTGGCAACAGCGTTTGGAATCCCTTCAACTATATACTTCTTTGAGTATCCAATTCACATGTAGTTCAGTGTACCTTTGAAATTCTAAATCTTGGTCGTTGAGTCCATACAATTGTTGGACACCTTCAAATCCAGCAGAGCATCGATTGGTATGGTACCACATTCAAGACGGATTCCATTGTTCCCATGTATCAGTTCTTCAGATCAGTCATGATTGGACCATGAGTATGTTGGACACAATGGTCACACTGAGGGGGGGTGAATCAATGTGAAGGAATTTTAACCTCCTTTTATTTCTTCAACCAATTTAGAAGATTTCATCAATATATTATGCTACTAAGTACTTCATTATTACATAAACATTCATCAACTAATTCAAAAATGAATCATAAACATGTTATCCACTAGATCACTGAATCACAACACAAGAGGACACAATATTTCTATGGTAAACTTGTTTATGTATTGTACATGGAAGACAACAATCTTCGCGATTACAATCAACACCAACTGATACAAAAAGCACCAACTCTAGCAACAGGACCCAGCCTTGTTTTCTTAGCCCCAACTAAGAAGGGTTGAGGTATCCAAACCTCAAGGTGCAAGATTCAACTTGCAAGTCTGATGTCAATCTCTTACTGTCGTCAACATGTCAATCTATTGCTCAAGATCATCACTATCATGTCGATCAAGCATGCCACTATCAAAGGTTGTCACTCTCATCACTCAAGCATGTCACTGAATCAAGCTCTTATCAATCATAGCACTATCAAAAAATTGTTATCATGCATACATCAATGTATCATATCACTGTGTAAACTTCTCTAGCACGTCATTGTGTACCCCTGAGCATATATTTCATCACTGATCATTTCTAAACATTTTACTATGTAAACATCATCCCACGGTGTGTTGAATAAGTCATTCTGTAATCATCATACCACTGTATGCTAACTAAGTCACCGTGTAAACATTATATCACTGTATGCTAACAAGTCACTGTGTCATGATCATACAAATGTATGCTGACAAGTCACTGTGTGATGATCATACCACTGTATGTTGACCAAGTCGTTGTATGATGATCATACCACCGTATGCTAACCAAGGCATTGTGTAAACATTACTGAGATGAGCATATCACTGAGAATATCACTGTGTAAACTGAGCATACCACTATGTACTGAGCATCTCACTGAACATCTATGAGCCTACTGAACATATCACTGAGCATATAATTGTGTTATCTGAGCATACCATTTTGTACTGAGCATATCACTTTGTAAGCTTTATATCATTGTGCATATCACTGATCATATCATTGTGTTATCAGAGCATACCACTATGTACCGAGCATATCACTGAGTAATCTGAGTATATCCATGATCATATATGAGCTTAAGCGTAGGAATCATCAAACATCACTAGCATATCTTATCATTGTGTAATTCATTGAGCATAGGTGTGGGCATCATTAATCATATCACTATCACATAATTTAATAAGCATCATATTACTATACACTGAGCATATATTAGAACATATTATATCACTGTATACTCATCACTGTATAGTGTAAACTGTGTAATCATTAAACACTTGTATAATTACTGAGTTAGAATACATACCATCTCATTTCTGTGTATATCACTTTGCAAAATGAGAGAGGGGACAGTCTGAATTTATGTTGAGAGGAGAGCCCGAAATACTAAAGCAGCTCGAGTTTACAGAGAGGAGACATTATGAAATGTAGCAGCCCGAGTTTTCAGAAGAGACAGTCTGAAATTGCAGCAGCCTAAGTTTTCAGAAGAGACAGTCTGAAATTACAGCATCCTGAGAGACAGTCTGAATTTAACACACAAGCAGCCCGAAATTTTAGAGAAGAAAGGTTACCTTAGACTTCACCCTCACTGCTGCTACGAATTTTTGAGATAGAAGATCTGAGTTGACTGTTGCTCCACAAATTACTTCAGACAGTCTAAAAATTGCAAAGGTAGAGAATAATGCTATATAATTTTTGAATGATAATTTGAAGTGTATTTATACTAAAAAATGTGGACATGAATTGTTTAAATTTTTTTGTCCACTTAGTGGTGCCAACCTCTCAAAACATTTTCAAATTACATTTTAATTTTTGAATAATCATTAAATCCCTCCTTCCTTGTGTGTGGGCTTAGGAGGGATGCCATCATAGCACAAGAGTATCAAGGACCAAACTATCACATGACCAATCAAGAGACCTCAAACAACTATTTGTGTGGGTCACCACATGTAAGGGTGTGCTCCACATAATCATCAAGGGTGTATATTCCAAGCCTTCTCATTATTATGACCATATCCAAAGATTCCATGACCCCATCAAGCCACAAAATACCCAAGTCTCCTTATGCAAGTGGGTCAAATGCATCTTCAAGCCACCATATCCAAAGGTATGACCATGCAAATGTCAGGGTCCATCATACCATCTTCTATGGGGGTGCCAATCCCCAAGCCACAAGAACATCAAGAACCCCAAAGATAAGGGTGTCAAAGACCACACCATAATTTATGAGAGTTCCAAGGACTTCTTCAAGCTCTTCTTCAACATACCAAAGCATGTTCATGGGCTCTACCTCCATGATCACAAAGATACAACATCCTAGACCATCTAACCATAAGGAGGACAATACATCATCATCAACCTTCATCAATATTGAAGACCAACAAGTAGGGGATCCAAAGACTTGAAGGGCATCTTCAATGGTACAAGGGCACCAAGGTCTTCATCAAGTGCAAGCAGTGGGCTCCAAGAACATCAAGTGGCACATACCAAGTGTGTGGGCTTGATGACCCCATCAAGTCATTACCTCTTCAATAAATGACCACAAAATGGGTCATTTGTACCACCATGTGCTACAAATCACACACAACCATTGAATGAGATTCAAAGTCCAAGCTACCACATGTGTGGGTATGTCCAATCAATCAACCATCAAGCTATCATTTAGCTGGGCACTTTGTGTGGGTAAAGGGTGATCACACCCATACCAAAACTGTGTGTGGGTAAAGGACTCTAACTTGTGCAAAGTACAATGATCAACTCATACTTGTTCATTAATCCTATCCACTATAGGGGGACCTTGATGGCATCAATGACAACCTGAGGGGCCACTGCAAGTCCCATGCTGGCATCAATGACAACTCAATCAACAATATCCCCCTTCTTCATTGATGACAATAACTTGTTATCCCCTATGATCATGCTCCCCCTTTCATCTTCATCTCTCCCCCTTTGGCATCAATGGCAAAGGGTGATCACAAATCTGCATTTCTCACAATGAATTCACTGCTATCTTCTCCCCTTATCAACATGCATAATTGTCTAGCTATAACCATGATCCAAGGACCTGTACTGCTTCTTGAAAGAGCCATCAGCTTCTCTTTCTCACCCTTGAGTTCCTACTACAACTTCCATGAACTCAAGGTACTCAAGGGTCTTTGAGAGACCTCAATGCCTGTTTCTTGGCACTTGTCTTAGAATTTACTCCTTCATCATTATTTGTTTTCCTTGGTTCATTGGATTTCCTTGCTGAACTCAATGATACACTTCTCATAGATCGTCTCCTTGTATTACAACAATCTTGAGCTTTGTGACCAAAACCACTGCAGTTGTATCATCTCATTGTACGACAATATGCGGTAACATGAACCACATCATTGCAAGTCCAACATCTAACTTTTTTGTTGGAGTTTCCAACACTTCTTGCATAGAATCTACAATCTAATGCCCTGTGACCAAAATCATTACATGAGTAACAATAACCATTGAAACTGTTTTCATACCTGGGTTTTTGGTTCCATCTTGGAGTTGTCTCTCTTCTGATTTTTCTTTTAGAAATGGGACCAACTTTTTTATGTCTTCCTGATCTTCTAAATTCTTTGTTGTCTTGTACAGGTACATGAGGAGCAACTTTACTTTCACCTTTTGAGAATGAAGGGCTTGCTTCATAAGTTTTAGGAGTCCATTTACCAACTTCAGGTTTTTCTTCTTCCTTGTTGTAGCCAAGCCCAGATTTTTCAAATGGATATCTTTGAAAATCCAAGATCTCATCCAAGATGACTGAACTATTGTTGAACTTCACATGAGCGTTTGACTTTTCAACCTTCTTTCTGAGATCATCAACTTCCATCTCAAGCTTCTGGTTTGTCTTCTCTTTTTCTTCCAGTTGATTCTTCAAGATTTATTCTATGCTTTTGGCTTCCTCCAACTGAGTCTTCAAATCTATATTAGTATTTCTTGTCTCTTCAAGCTCTTTCAGGTCTTCACTAGTGTCTTCGTGTTCTTTTTCTAATTTGGTCTTCATTCTTTCAACTTCATCATTTTTGTCTTCTAACTGATCCTGCAACACAACTTCATTGTGATTAAGTTTTGTGAGTAGTTATTTTAGTGCCAAGGTATTCTGGTGGTACTTATCTAAAGAGTTCAAAGTTTTTTTTCTTAAACCTCGTGAAGTCATATTGGTTTAGACTGACAACATTCATGAACCAATCATCTTTGAGATCAATATTCAAGAAGTTATGTGTTATTTCCTTTGTTGCTTTCAACAAGTCTTCTTCATCATCTACAAGAACCTTTTCAATTTCATCAAATATACAGTTACTACAATCAGAAGTGTCCATACCTTCACTAGAGTCCAATTCTTCCTTTCCTTCTTGCTTCACATCTTCGGAAAGCTTGAATTTTGTTTCCTGATGTGCTTTTTTGGTATCTTGTCTTCTCTTTTGGTATTCACTTTCCAACTTGAACCATAGTTCTTTGGCTGAAGTGTTTTCCCCTACACTTTCCTTGATGGAAATTGGAAGTCCATCCAAGAAGAACTTCAAGGTGGCAGTTTTTTCCTTCTTAGATTCTTTCTGTGTAGTTGACTTGGTCTTCTTATTGGATGGAACAGGTGGATTGATCACAACATCCCAAACACCAAACTTCTTTAAGTAGGATTTCATCTTGCTTCTATAACTGAAATAATATTTCACATCAAATACCGGAACATCATTGCTGGGGGACTCTGCTATTGCATCCATTGTGTGTCCACAAATCTCCTTCAAGATGGAAAAGGTTGTGGAGAAGGTTGGATCTGATACCAATTTTTGGACACAATGGTCACACTAAGAGGGGGGTGAATCAGTGTGAAGGAAATTTAAACTCCTTTCATTTCTTCAACCAATTTAGCAGAGTTCATCAATACATTATTCTACTAATTACTTCATTATTACATAAACATTCATCAACTAATTCAAAAATGAATCATAAACATGTTATCCACTAGATCACTGAATCACAACACAAGAGGACACAAGATTTCTATGGTAAACGTGTTTATGTATTGTACATGGAAGACAACAATCTTCATTATTACAATCAGCACCAACTCTAGCAACAGGACCCAGCCTAGTTTTCTTATCTCCAACTAGGAAGGGTCGAGGTATCCAAACCTCAAGGTGAAAGACTCAGCTTGCAAGTCTGATTTCAATCTCTTACTATCATCAACATGTCAATCTGTTGCTCAAGATCATCACTATCATGTCGATCAAGCATGCCACTATCAACGGTTTTCAATGTCATCACTCAATCATGTCATTGAATCAAGCTCTTATCAATCATATCACTGTCAAAACACGGTTATCATGCATACATCACTCTGGCATATCATTGTGTAAACTTCTCTAGCACATCACTGTGTGCCCCTGAGCATATATGTCATCACTGAGCATTGCTAAACATTTCGCTTTGTAAACATCATCTCACTGTGTGTTGAATAAGTCATTGTGTAATAATCATACCATTGTATGCTAACTAAGTCACTATGTAAACATTATCTCACTGTGTGATGATCATACCACTGTATGCTAACAAGTCATTGTGTGATGATCATACCACTGTATGCTGACCAAGTCCTTGTATGATGATCATACCATTGTATGCTAACCAAGTCACTGTTTAAACATTACTAAGCTGATAATATCACTGAGAATATCATTGTGTAAACTAAGCATACCATTGTGTACTGATCATCTCACTGATCATATCTAAGCCTACTGAACATATCACTGAGCATATCACTGTGTTATCTAAGCATACCACTATGTACTGAGCATATCAATGTGTAAGCATTATATCATTGTGCATATCATTGATCATATCACTATGTTATTTGAGCATACCACTGTGTACTGAGCATATCACTAATTAATCTGAGTATATCCCCGATCATATCTGAGCTTAGGTGTCGGAATCATCAAACATCACTAGCATATCTTATCATTGCGTAATTCACTGAGCATAGGTGTGGGCATCATTAATCATATCACTAAAACATCATTTAATAAGAATCATATTACTATACAATGAGAATATCTCAGAACATATTATATCACTGTGTAGTCGCAAACTGTGTAATCATTAAACACCTGTGTAATTACTGAGTTAGCATACATACCATCTCATTCTGGTGTATATCACTTTGCAAAATGAGATAGGGGACAGTCTGAATTTATGCTTATAGGAGAGCCTGAAATATTGAAGCAACCCGAGTTTACAGACAGGAGACAGTCTGAAATGCAGCAGCCCGAGTTTTCAGAAGAGATAGTTTGAAATTGAAGCAGCATGAGTTTCAGAAGAGACAATCTAAAATTGCAGCATCCTGAGAGATAGTCTGAATTTAACATAGAAGCATCCCGAAATTTTAGAGAAGAAAGGTTATTTCAGACTTCACCCTCACTGCTGCAACGAATTTTTGATATAGAATATCAAAGTTGACCGCTGCTCCACAAATTACTTCAGATAGTCCGAAAATTGTAGAGGTATAGAATAATGCTATATAATTTTTGAATGATAATTTGAAGTGTATTTATACTAAAAAATGTGGACATGAATTGTTTAAATTTTGTTTTCCACTTAGTGGAGCCGACCTCTCAAAACATTTTCAAATTACATTTTAATTTTTGAATAATCATTAAATCCCTCCTTCCTTGTGTGTGGGCTTACGATGGATGCCATTATAGCACAAGAGTATCAAGGACCAACTATCACATCACTAATCAAGAGACCTCAAACAACAATTTGTGTGGGTCACCACATGCAAGGGTGTGCTCCACATCGTCATCAAGGGTGTATATGCCAATCCTTCTCATTATTATGACCAAATCCAAATATTCCATGACCCCATCAATCCAAAAAAGACCCAAGTCTCCTTATGCAAATGGGTCAAATGCATCTTCAAGACACCATATGCAAACGTATGACCATGCAAATGCCAAGGTACATCATACCATCTTCTATGGGGTTTTCTTCAACATACCAAAGCATGTCCATGGGATCTACCTCCATGATCACAAAGATACAATATCCCAGACCATCTAAACATAAGGAGGTAAATACATCATCATCAACCTCCATCAAGCTTGAATACCAACAAGTAGGGGCTCCAAAGACTTGAAGGGCATCTTCAAGGGTACAAGGGAATCAAGGTCTTCATCAAGTGCAAGGAGTGGGATCCAAGAACATCAAGTGGCACATACCAAGTGTGTGGGCTTCATGACCCCATCAAGTCATGACCTCTTCATCATAGAATGGTTCATCTGTACCACCATGTGCTACAAATCACACACGAGCAGTGAATGGGATTCAAATCCCAAGCTACCGCATGTGTGGGTATGTCCAATCAATCAACCATCAAGCTATCATCCAACTGGGCACTTTGTGTGGGTAACGGGTGATCAAACCCATACCAAGCATGTGTGTGGGTAAAGGACTCTAACTTGTGCAAAGTACCATGATCAACTCATACTGGTTCATCAAGATTCATCAAATCATACTTGTTCATTAAGCTTGTACACTATAGGGGGACCTTGATGGCATCAATGACAACCTGAGGGGCCACTGCAAATCCCATGTTGGCATCAATGACAACTCAATCAATACAGTATGTCCCATATTTTTGTCCCCTATGGACCATTATGATGTACACAATATTTCTCTATGTATTGTTCAGGTACCCTTTGGGATTCACCATTATTTGTATATCTTGATACAAGCATGGGTATGCCCGCCTCATCCATATATTTGAGATTGTTAAATGAAAACTCGAACTCTATAGTTGCTGTAATGAATAATATATATATATATATAAAGAATGAATATGAATATCTTTACAATATAGTCGGGATCTTTAAATAAGACTCTCGTACCCCTTTTTAAGGAAAAAGGTATGTATTTTCATATTTTAAATTAATAATTCCTTGTTGGTTTATTATTACAATTTTTACTTTATGTCTTTTATTTAATTTCTTTTTATTTTGTTCGTTTCATTTTATATATGTTTATTACATTGTCCACCCCTTAAGATTTGCTTTGTCCTCAAAGCAAGGGTAGAGAGGTATGTTGTTGAAGAAAACTTTCAGTTTCCCAAGATGAATCTTCCTCAGGCGAGTTCTTCCATTTAATAAGATATTCTTTAATGCTCCTAGAATGAAGCTTCTTTTCCTTAATAGACAGTATGCCTTCAGGTTCTAAAATAATTCAACCTTCCTCGTCCAAAATAGGCAGCTCGAATTGTGCTACTTGATGTTGTCCTAACACCTTCTTGAGGCTTGACACATGAAACACGTTATGAATGTGGCAGTTATCTGGAAATGTTAACCCATATGCTATTGGACTGATTTTTTTGTTAATCTGATATGGCCCATAGAATTTTGGAGCCAACTTGTTCTTTCCTTGTTGTTTGAGGGACAATTTTTTGTATGGTTGGAGTCGTACGAACACCCATTCACCTACTTCAAACTCTCGTTCTGGTCTTCATAAATCTGCTTGTTGCTTCATTCGATTGCGAGCATTTGTTAAGTTTTCCTTTAATATTTGGATAGTATTTTTTTTCTTCCTCTAATTGATTCCTTACTATTGGAACCTTAGAATTAAATAACACATATTCTTCCATTTAGGTGATTCATAACTGTGTAAGGCTTGAAAAGGGGTCTGTTATCACTCCAGGAGTCTTTCTAGGTTGCAGTCGAAAGAGCCTGGTAACTTAACCAAAATCTCAATAATATAAAGGGGGGTGGATCAAGTTGGACAATTCAAACACACTTTTTCATTCAAAACATACCTAATGCGCTCAGATGGACAAGGCTCTCAACCACTAATTCTCATGGGGATTGTAAATAAGTAAATGTGTGGAGAGGTAACTATCATACCAGCAAAATCATACACAAAAACATATATATGAATGGTAGATTATAACAATCATGGAACACTTGCAGAGTTAAGTTTTATAAATACACATGATAAGATGACAGTCATCAAATGTAAACAAACCTAACAGATTGAATGTAACATTCAGATACAAGTGCAGAATAGGAGAAAATGGAAAACTGAACGCTTAATGGCGAAAGAAACAGGCTTTATTGATATAACATAAAATGTCTGAGTTTACAAAGTGTGGAAAATCTCCCAAAATCGAACCATTCTCTTACATCAGTTCTGGGATTTATAGCCATTACAAAGCTCTTCCCCCCAAATCCCTAGAATCTGGGTCGAAATCCTCCAGATAGAAGATCAAACCGTTTTTTTTTAAACCGAGAAAATCATTTTTTTTAACTGGCGAAACTGCTGAAAAATGGGGCTTAGAGATGGGTTTGATTATCCCAATATGTGACACCTGTAGGAAAAATGAGAGAGGTTTTTGTTCTCTGACGTGTTAGGAAGAAAACATCCGAGCATTTTTCAGAATGACTCTCGAGTCGCTCAGAATCATCATTTGAAAATGATGACTCTGCACAGTAAAAATGCTATTTCTGTTGAAACTGTTGAAAAAGAGGCTCAGAGATGGGTTCAGTTATCCAGCTATGGGACACCTATGTATAAATTGAAAGAGGTTATTGTGAATTGATTTGTTTTGATCAAAAACCTCTCTCATATCTTTGAAACTCGTTGTGGTTTTCCCGAGATCTGCATTTCAAGAACATGTGTCAAACAGGAAGATTCTGGGATCCAAAAATTGGGGCTTAGTGACGGATTCAATTCTCTCAACCTGCAACACCTGTAGGAAAATGGAGAGATTTTATTGTGCTCTGACATGTTAGGAACAAAAAACTCTGAGCATTTTTCAAAATGATTCTCCAGCCGCTCAAAATCGCTATTTGAAAATGATGACTAGGGACAGTAAAAAATGCCACATTTCTTCATTATTTGCATCTTGCTGGCACCTTCACTACTGGAACAACACATTGAAACAGATCCTATTGATCATAACCTTCACTTAGAAACCATCCTCATGTCCTTTAAAATGATAAAACTTGGATCTGTGCAAAAATAGCCATTTTTCTGTGATTTTTAGGCTTTCGATAGCTAGTAAGTCTGAGCTTAATTTATGTTAGCTACCGAAAGATCTGTTTCAGTGGCTAATGAACACTTTTCGTAACTGCCTAAACACCAAAAACCGTTACATGATACATGACACGTCCCTTTCCTTTCGGTAGCTTGAAGAGTTCTGAAAATTTCTTTTAAGCTGCCGAAAGCAGAACTTTCGGTAGCTTAGGAACCGTTTTAAAAAAGCGCTTAGCTACCGAAACCTGTCTTTTGAAATTTTTGAAATGAGAACCCAATCTAATGTTTTCAAACTTTATTACACGCATAAAGCTATCAACAATGAGCCTTAAGAAATTTAGAAATGAATTTTCCAATGACATCCTATCGTCCAAAAATGATCAACTCGACAAACTTTTGGGGAGATAACACTGGCTCCTACTCGGGGATGAAAACCTCCCAATGAGGTTTCAAGAACCACAGATCTGATGCCTTTCCTGGATAAACAAAATACAGAACCTAGCCTAGTGTTCCATTGGGTATGGATTCATTTAAAATGCCACCAAATCTCTGCAATCTGTCTACAAATGTTCGACTGTAAACCTGCTAGCAATGCCTTACATCCATTGGGCATGGAGTCTTTATTTCAAAACTGCAATCACAACACTAAATGCAAGCATCATGCATTATGCAAACTTGAAATGCTCAGCTATGAGCTTATTCATCTACGCTACCCTACTCTAGCCGTTGTACTGCTTCTTATCAAGTGACATCATGCTTCCAATAAAGCCATGATAACATCGAACTATTTACAGAATATTTTTGCATGCAGATAAATTTCAGAGAACACTTCATGTCATGCAGCGGAATTTCTATTTGCAGATCATACTTACAATCATCATTTGCTTTGATTCCAAAGATTGCACAACTGAAGGCTTCTTAAAAACATAACTCCATATAAACGGCTACCGAATCATAGAAAGAAGTTAACTCTACTTGCCCCTCAAGCCTTTCTTCCCCTTCTGATATATGGATCTACTCATAAACAGGTTTCTGCAATTCTGAAAATAGCAGCGAGTTGATTTGACTGCTAATCCCTTCTTGTTTGATATCTTTTTCATAAATGATATCGGTCTTTTGTTCATGAGATGCTGCAAACAAAAGAGAAGGTCTTAAATCTTTCGGCAGATTAAACTCATCATGTTTAATGTCTACTGCAAGCACAAAATGGCTGATTTCAACATGATGTTGTTCCTTGATGGGCAAAGAAAAAGGCTCATCAAAATCAGATTCGTAGCTGTCATATATGGACTGGCTGTGGCTCAAGCCAACATCATCTGTTGTAGAAATCTGTTCTTCTTCATCTTCATAATCATCAAAGATCGGAGAACAAAAAACCTCTGCATTGTGCAAAGAAGAACACACAATCTTCTGATCTTTCTCTTCACTTACAGGTGAGAACATATTGTAGGAAGCCTCTTGAAAAATTTTAGTAGATTCTTCTTCTATAACTATTTCTTCATACGAATCAAAAGTAACAGGTGCATCAGAGACAAGGCCTGATGCATCTACAGCCATGCAATCCTCATAATTCATTGTATCAAGAAGCTCTTCCTTAACCACATAATTTTCCTTTTTACAAACAGAAGAATTAACTACTCCCTGCTGAACTTGCTTCTCAAATTCATCACAGCAATCTTCAAGGAGACTTTCAACTAGAAATTCATCTTTACAAAAAAAATGAAAAGCATCATGAAAACTTGCTAATGAGTGAATACTTAAATCTGGAAGAGATCGGCACCAATCAAGGGCTGCTCCCTCCAATGAGTATCTGAAAAGGTTAATTTGAACATCCTCATGTATAATTCCAAGCCGATGAATAAAGTCATGAAAATCCAGCAAGTGTTCAGCTAGCACTTCCCACTCTTCTCCTCGAAAAATAGGAAGAATATTTTCCCATTCATCTCTACTAGGTACTAGGTGAGGGTAACCAGAAATGCTTGAGAAATCATAGAAAGCATACCTCTTTGCTAAGATCTGGTTCATTTCATACCAATGGAGTCGCCAACAGATTTCTGAGCAATGGAGTGGCCACTGAATCTGTCCTTCATGGAGTCGCCAGATAGATGATTACAACCAAGAAAATGTCCAGTCTTTGTCTATCATCAAAGCTGTATCTATGTCGTTCTCCCAGGGAAGCTGAGCTTCAATCTCCTCTCCCCGGCAACGGAGCCAGTTTGTTATCACTCCAGGAGTCTTTCTAGGTTGCAGTCGAAAGAGCCTGGTAACTTAACCAAAATCTCAATAATATAAAGGGGGGTGGATCAAGTTGGACGATTCAAACACACTTTTTCATTCAAAACATACCTAATGCACTCAGATGGACAAGGCTCTCAACCACTAATGCTCAGGGGGCTTGTAAATAAGTAAATGCATGGAGAGGTAACTGTCATACCAACAGAATCATACACAAAAACATATATATGAATGGCAGATTATAACAAGCATAGAACACTTGCAGAGTTAAGTTTTATAAATACACATGATAAGATGACAGTCATCAAATGTAAACAAACCTAACAGCTTGAATGTAACATTCATAAACAAGTGCAGAATAGGAGAAAATGGAAAACTGAACACTTAATGGCGAAAGAAACAGGCTTTACTGATATAACATAAAATGTTTGAGTTTACAGAGTGTGAAAAATCTCCCAAAATTGAACCATTCTCTTACATCAGTTCTGGGATTTATATCCATTACAAATCTCTTCCCCCCAAATCCCCAGAAGTTGGGTCGAAATCCTCCAGATAGAAGATCAAACCGTTTTTTTTTAAAACCGGGAAAATCATTTTTTTTAATTGGTGAAACTGCTGAAAAATGGGGCTCAGAGATGGGTTCGATTCTCCCAATCTGTGAAACCTGTAGGAAAACTGAGAGATTTTTTTGTTCTATAACGTGTTAGGAAGAAAAATCTCCAAGCGTTTTTCAGAATGACTCTCGAGTCGCTCAGAGTCATCATTTGAAAATGATGACTCTGCACAGTAAAAACGCCATTTCTGCTGAAATTGCTGAAAAAGAGGCTCAGAGATGGGTTCATTTATCCAGCTATGTGACACCTGTGTATAAACTGAAAGAGGTTATTGTGCATTGATTTGTTGTAAGCAAAAAACTCTCTTAGATCTTTGAAACTTGTTTTGGTTTTCCCGAGATCTGCATTTCAAGAACATGTGTCAAACAGGCAGATTCTGGGATCTGAAAATTGGGGCTCAGTGACGGATTCAATTCTCTCAACCTGCAACACCTGTAGGAAAACAGAGAAAGGTTATTTTTCTCTGACATGTTAGGAATAAAAACCTCTGAGCGTTTTGCAAAATGATTCTCCAACCGCTTAGAATCGCTATTTGAAAATGATGACTAGGGACAATAAAAAATGCCACATTTCTTCATTATTTCCATCTTGTTGGCACCTTCACTACTGGAACAACACATTGAAACAGATCCTATTAATTGTAACCTCAACTTAGAAACCATCCTCATGTCCTTTAGAATGATAAAACTTGGATCTGTGCAAAAATAGCCATTTTTCTATGATTTTTAGGCTTTCAGTAGCTAGTAAGTCTGAGCTTAATTTATGTTAGCTACCGAAATCTTTGTTTCGGTGGCTAATGAACAATTGTCGTAACTGCCTAAAAACTGAAAACTGTTATACGATACATGACATGTCCCTTTCCTTTTGGTAGCTTGTAGAGTTCTGAAAATTTCGTTTAAGCTACCGAAAGCAAAGCTTTCGGTAGCTTAGGAACCGTTTTAAAAAAGCGCTTAGCTACCGAAACCTGTCTTTTGAAATTTTTGAAATGAGAACCCAAACTAATGTTTTCAAACTTTATCACAAATATAAAGCTATCAACAATGAGCCTTAAGAAATTTAGAAATGAATTTTCCAATGACATCCTATCGTCCAAAAATGATCAACTCGACAAACTTTTGGGGAGATAACAGGGTCATTCTAGCTGAAGTATGATAGGTTGAGTTATACCACCATTCGGCCAAATGAAACCATTGGAACCACTTGTTCTGCTTGTCTGTCACAAACAACGTGTAAAATTAGTCACAGCAGATCTATTGAACAAGAAAATCAATCACAATGATGTAAAACAAATTGGAGTAAAAATTATGCAAGAGAGATGCATCAGTGCTCTATAATCTAGAATAATGGAAAATACAATAAAATACTGTCACAATGAGTGAGCAATTTGAATTAGCCAAGTATATCATTTGAATATACTGCATGGTGTAGCTTGGATCCAACTAGGAGTCCTCATCTCAATCAATGGTGGTCATCAATGCACAAGTAACTGTCAGACAGGTGTCAAACTGAGTCTAACTGAGTGTAATAAGTGTAACTGATGGTAAATGGAACTAATGTAGGGATGGAGGCTTAGTGGAGAGAGCATCAAGAGCAATATGGAGTCTGAATAGGTATTCAAGTCTCATCGGAGGTCCATCGGAGTGATAACAACAGTTAGGAGTCAGTCTAGCCTTAAATCAAGGCAAGACAGGTGGCTAACTAAAGTGAACTGGAGTGGTAGGTGAGAAAAGGCACCCTTCTGCAATGGAAGGTGAGAAGTGGGCGCATTCTTGGCTAGGAGGGCTAAAATAGAGTGGAAATAAGCTCTCGGATGCTAGCAGACTAGGGACTAGGTGCTGGAGGTACCAAACTGATGACTGGGTAGCATGCAGATGCATGCAATGCATGCATGCATGCAGAGTGCATGCAAAAGTACATACTGAATGATGATATATCCTAAAAATCCCCCTCAAGCTATACTATGATGTAAAAAATAAAATGTAGGGCCCTGGTTACTGAGACCAAAGGTCACCCCAATACAATAATCCAAAAATGCTGAAAATAAGCTAAGTGAGGAAAGAGGGAAAACCCAATGGGAAGAAATCTCCCCCTCAAGCTAAACATAAAATGGATCTAATCTATCTCCACCATGATGGAAATCACCCCCAACAGTGAACGGAGGTAAGAGAACTTCTTCTCAGTGAAGCTCTAAAAAAGATGTCTGCAACTTGCTCATCGGTAGGGCAATATTGCAGAATGATAGTGCGATCATGCACCAACTCTCGGATGTAGTGCATATGAATCTCAATGTGCTTGGTCCTCTGCCGCTGAACTAGATCTGTGGAGATCTTAACAGCACTTTGGTTGTCACAAAATATGACAGTCGAAGTAGTGCTACCAAAATCAAACTCGAAAAGAATACCCTGCAACCAAACTGCCTGAATGTAGGCATTGACTGCCCCTCGATACTCTGCCTCTGTTGAAGAAAGTGCAATGGTTTCCTTCTTTTTGCTTGACTAGAAAATAGGGCCATGGCCAATCATGAAAACATATCTGGAAGTGGACTTCCAATATATGCTATCACCAGGCCAATCTAAATTAGTAAAACCAATGAAATCTAGCTTAGAATCTGCAACATAATGTATGCCAAAATGTCTCATACCTTGCACATACTGCAAGATCCACTTGGATGCCCATCAATGAAGCTCATGGGGCTGCTGCATATACCTTGATACAATACTCACATCATATGAAATATTAGGCCTTGAGTGTGTCAAGTAAAGTAGTGAACCAATCAACTGTCGATACATAGTGCAATCTGCAAGCGGTGTGGAATTTCCCTCCTCAAGACTGATTCCTGAGAGGAATGGAAACGGAGCAGCCTTATATTCTGCCATATTAAACTTCAATAACAGGTCTGAAGCATACTTTTGTTGAGATAATGTTATCCCATCAAAATTTTGATCTATCTCCAAGCCCAAAAATTGCTTAAGCAAGCCCAAATCGCTCATGTCAAAAGCTAGATTCAAAGCAGTTTTTAGCTTGTTAATTGTAAGGAGAGTGCTACCAGTAATGAGAAGATCATCGACATATAAAACCACAATAAAAAAATTACCTTTAACTTGATGTAGGTACACATTCGGATCAGATTTGCATCTTTTGAAATTCTTAGAATGAAGGAAGGAGTCCATCTTTGCGTACCAAGCTCTTGGGGCCTGTTTCAATCCATACAAAGATTTCTTCAAGCTGCAAACTAATGATGGATCTGAAATGTATCCTTCTGGTAGCTTCATATATACTTCTTCATCTAGATCACCATGTAAAAAATCACTCTTCACATGCATATGGTGCACTTCCCAATGCTTGGATGCGGAAATGGCAAAAACTAGGCGGATGTAATCCATCTTTGCAACCGGTGCAAAGGTATCAATGTAGTCCACTCCTTGGACTTGGGAGAAACCTTTTGCCACCAGCCTAGCTTTGTATTTGTTGATAGAGCCATCAGAAGCAATTTTCGTGTGGTAGATCCACTTGCATTGAACTAATCTTCTTCCAGGTGGAAGAGAAACTAGCTCCCATGTGTTGTTCTTTTGAAGAGAACTGTACTCTTCATCCATGGCGGTTTTCCATCGTGGATCTCGGTTGGGATGATAGTATGATTTGGGATCTGAACCAATCATCAAATAAAATTTTTCATATAATAATGGATCAGAAAATGAAAGATCCATACCTTCTCTTTGAAAGTTTTATCTTGTTCTCCTTGGATCAGCAAGATTTCCAATGTTTGGAGCAACAGATTGTAGAGTGTTTTGGGCCCACTTTGGTAACTAAGGAGGATCATTATGGTCAGATTCTGAACCTGATATGTCATGGACATCAAATTCTGATAAAATATCAGAAATATCAGATCCAATGCTTCCTTCATCTTCTCTCGAAACTTCTTCTTTTAGAGACTGCAGATCGGCAGTGTTTTCCTCAACTAGTTTCAGATCTAGAAGTGGTTCTTCAAACTTCACACTTCGCTCTATGAATATCTTTTTGGATATGATATTCATGAGTTTATATGTTTTTTATTCTTCTCCATATCCTATTAGTATGCATTCAATACTTTGTGGATCCAAATCTTTTCTCTTATCAGAAGGAATTCTAGCCCATGCAGTGGAGCCAAAAACCCTCAAATTGGACACATCCAGTTTGCGACCAAAGAATGCTTCGAAAGGTGTTTTTCCTTTCACGGATGAATGTGGAATTCGATTTTGAATATATGCAGAAACATTAATGGCTTCAGACCAAATATTTGCAGCCAAACCTTTTGACTCAAGCATACAGGTAGCCATCTCTTTCGGTGATCGATTCTTCCTTTCCGCTACACCATTCTACTGGGGTGTGTAGGAAACTGTATGTTGGATCTGAATTCCGCTCTCGGCACAAATTTGCAGCAACTCAGTATTCATATATTCTCCACCATTATCATATCTAAGAGCTTTGATCTTGCTCTCAGTGGCGGTCTCAACAGAAGCCTTACAATCCTTGAATTTTCCAAGCACTTCTGACTTGTTTTTGAGAAAAAAATACCCAAGTAAAGCAGGAGAAGTCATTGATGAATGTCAAAACATACCTTGAACCATTCATGGAAATATTTGGCATTGGACCACTGATATCAGAATGTATGAGGCCCAAAATCATAGAATCTCTGTTATCTTTTCCGCGGTCGAACTTGTGCTCGGGGTGGTTCCCAACAATGCAACCAAGACAAATTTCCTTCGAGGAACGGAGTTGTAGAATACCATCAACCATGGATTTCTGTTGTAACAGCAGCAAATACTTGTATTTAAGGTGTCCAAACCTTTCATGCCAAATCCTACTAACCTCGTTTCCATGAGTGAGGAGAGCAGTGGGCTTTTCGAGCGGCACAAAGTGTGAAAACTCATAGTATTTTGCAGAATGGTTTGCCTTTCCGACTGCAATAAGTCTTCCACTTTCAATATCAGAAATTTCAAATTTTTTAGGGCTGAATTTAACTTGCTTCGGTTCACTGGTGTGTGTCATTTGATACACATAAAGTAGATTTGAAGCCAAGGAAGGCACATAGAGAACATTCTAAAAACTTCCATGCTCTAAATGGATGGTACCTTTACCCTTTGACGAAATTTTTGAGTCATCTCCCAAATGGATGGGGATGGATATGTTTGGATCAAATGAGGAAAAAGAGGAAATATTTGTAGCCATATGATTCGAGGCACCGGAATCTATCAGTAGAGTGGTGGGTTTCAAAACAGTTTCCATGAGTGCTTGACCTCTTTCATGATCATCATTTCTATCCTTATTCCGTGCACCGTCGGGAAGAGTTATGTTATTCTTTTCCAAAAGGAGAGCCATTTGATCTATTGTTTTCTTCATGCATGAACTTTCTGGATGAAATATACGGTTGCAATAAGTACATTTAGATTTTTCTTTTCCCTCTTTACCCTTTTGCTTGTTCCTTGAACCAGATGGTGCATCCAATTATTTTCCTTTCTCTCTTTGCTTGGTAGGCTCGAATTTGGGCTTCTCTTTCCTTTGCTTTCCTTTTCCATTCGAATTCTTGGATCCTTGAGCAAAGAGGGTTTAATCTTTGTAGCTTATGGACCCCATTTGAATCAACTTGTCATGCTCTTTTGTAACGGACTCAATGAAGGCATTCAAGGTAGGCATCTTCCAATTCGGGGTAGTTAGCCGACCGGAATTGAAAGTAGAGACAAATACTGAGAAATATTTACCAAGTTTTGAAAGAATGGAGAGGATCAATTGCTTATCCTCTTTCACAACTCCATTGTTCTTCAATTGCAAAGACAAATTCTTAAATCTTTTCAAAAAGTCATTAATGGTCTTGAAATTCTCAGGATTCAAGGAGATCAATTCATTTTCCAATTGAAGAGACCGCAGGTCATCTTGTTTCCCAAAAATATTTTCAAGTTTCTCCCATACTGCCTTTGGAGTAGTCAATCCATTAAGGTAAAAGAGAAGATCCTTGGAAATATTGAGGCAAATAAGACCATATGCTTCATCCAACTTGTTGAAGTGCTTTGCTTTTTCAATTAGTGTATTGGGATCAACTTTGAGGCCCATGGTGACTCTGTAGTACCCTCTTGAGCGCAACATAATCTCCATGTCATTATTCCATTCAAAATAATTGAAGGGAGTGAGTAGCTTAGAAGAAGAAGAATCCATCTCAATGAGAGCGAATTCACTTGATGGATAAGAACCTGTAGATCACAAGATAGCGAATGCACTTAATGGAGATGATTAACCTGCAAATCACAATCAAAACAGAACAGTAAGCTCGAACAATCCACCCATTTAGAGTTGCATCACACCTGCGATTGGAGATCAAGCAATCTTGAAGATCCAATGTATTATATCCAGGAATTATGTGGAAAACTCATGCTTCTGGAGTGGGATTGGAGAGAAAAATTCAGCATTAGCGAATGCATAAGCAGTTTTGCATGTCAAATCTTTAGTATTTTTTAGCAAATTCACTCAATTCTTCATGTAGAACACCTGTAGAAGAGAGATCGTGTCCCTGCCATGGCTCTAATACCATGTAAAATTAGTCAGAGTAGATCTATTGAATAAGAAAATCAATCACAATGATGTAAAACAAATTGGAGTAAAAGCTATTCAAGAGAGTTGCATCAGTGCTCTATAATCCAGAATAATGGAAAATACAATAAAATACTGTCACACTGAGTGAGAAATTCGAATTAGCCAAGGAGGTCATTCATATATACTGCATGGTGTAGCTTGGATCCAACTAGGAGTCCTCATCTTAATCAGTGGTGGTCATCAATGCACAAGTAACTATTAGACATGTGTCAAACGGAGTCTAACTGAGTGTAATAAGTGTAACTGATGGTAAATGGCACTAATGTAGGGATGGAGGCTCAGTGGAGGATGCATCAGGAGCAATCTGGAGTCTGAATAGGTAGTCAAGTCTCATCGGAGGTCCATCAGAGTGATAACAATAGTTAGAAGTCAGTCTAGCCTTAAATCAAGGCAAGACAGGTGGCTAACTGAAGTGAACTGCAGTGGTAGGTGAGAAAAGGCGCCCTTCTGCAGTGGAAGGTGAGAAGTGGGTGCATCCCTGGCTAGGAGGGCTAAACCAGAGTGGAAATAAGCTCTCGGGTGTTGGAAGACTAGGGACTAGGTGATGGAGGTACCAAACTGATGACTGGGCAGTGTGCGGATGCATGCAATGCATGCAAAAGTACATACTGAATGATGAGATATCCTAACACAACGAAGGTATGTTCCCAAACACTTACTAACTATTTTAGTTTTTCCATTAGTTTGGGGATTATATGTTGAACTCATGTTAAGGGATATCCCTATCTATTTACAAAAATCCTTCCAAATATTTCCTTTAAACCTTGCATCCCTATCACTGACAATCACTTTTGGAAAACCATGTAATTTATAAATATTTTTGCAGAATACTTCAGCTATTTGTTTTGCTGAGTCAGTTTTCTTTACCAACATGAAGTGAGCATACTTAGTGAGTCGATCAACCACTACGAAAATTTTATCCTTCCCCTCAGACATGGGAAACCCGTCGATAAAATCCATCGAAATCTCTTCCCACTTCTGATTTGGTACATGTAGAGGGTAAAGTAATCTTGGATTCATAATATTTTCGCTTTTGTTTCTCTGACATGTGTCACACTCAAAGACATACTTCTGAATATATTTACCCATTCCCTTCCAATAAAATTATTGGCATGCATTATAATAATTTTTAAAGTACCTACATGGCCTGCAGCGGGTGAATCCTGTGACTCTTTTAATATTTTTATTTTGAACTTTGAAGTAGGTGGAAGGTAGATCATCCCTTTATGCCATAAAATTTCATTTCTCCATTCAAATTTGGGATGTTGCGTCACATTATTGATGTTCGAACAAGCTTCAGGGTCCTTGGCATATTCTATGCGTATTTCATCCACCCATTCAGGAATTACGACTGATACCGCATATGATAATACTTCCTCGTCTTTTCGTGATAATGCATCAACAACCACGTTATCCCTTCCTTTTTTGTGTAGTATCTCCATATCGAAGGCGGAAATATTTTCTATCAATTTTTGTTTCTCTATAGATAGGATTTTTTGTTGAAGTAAGTATTGAAGACTATCGTGATCAGTATGTATCAAGAACTTACTACCCAATAAGTACTGTCGCCATTTTTCTAATGCATGAATGATAGCAAGCATCTCTTTATCATAGGTGGACTTCAATCCTTCCCTCTTGTTGAGCTTTTGAATTTCAAAATAAATCGGATGGTCATCCTGCATCAAGACTACACCTATTCCACAACCTAAAGCGTCACACTCTACCACGAAGGGCTTCATAAAATCAGGAGTTTCTAACATTGGTGTGGATGTCATAATCATCTTTAGGACTTTGAAACATTCATCATCCTTGTTATTCCATTGCAAGGAATTTTTCTTTAGTAGATCTGATAGTGGTGCTGTTAGATGAGCATAGTTCTTGACAAACCTTCAATAATAACCTGTTAGGCCTAAAAAACCTCTTAATTTTGATATATTATCAGGTTTTGGCCATTCTGTAATTGCCTTGTGTTAGATTTTAAGAATTTACTTCAATATGATCTAGGATCTTAACTGAGAGAACAACATGTACAGCATATCTACAGCATATCAATCATGGAGACAATAATGCAAGCACACAAGAGACACAAAGATTTACTTGGGGAAAACCATAAAGGTGAAAAACCCCAATAACTTCCTCAGAGATAGATAGAGCAATGATACAACCAACCAAGAGAGATAGCCATAACCTAGCAGCAGATCCTCCTCCTCCATAAGTGCGCCACTCCTCCTTGAGTGCATGTGTGAGAAGTGAATTAGTAAATAGAGTGCCTCCCGCACTCTATTTATACTTGACTTGACTTGCCTTTTTACCTAACTCATGTAGGCTCGAACTTAACCACATAATATAATGCTGACTGGGCCTACCCCCAATAGGGTGGTATAATAACCCTTTGAACCACATGGCCGACCCCCAATAGGGTGGTCTAATAACCCTTCGACCCACATGACTTATACAGGGCCGACCCCAACAAGGTGGTCTAATAACCCATCAAGTATAAGTTACGACACTTACAATATAAATGACGACACTTCCGTATAGAGGAATAATACCATCTCTATAGGAATACAATATACATATATGTGAAATACATTCTGAAGTTACATATACATCAACACTCCCTCTTAACTAGGAAGGTATTTCTCAGCACAGTTCTTCTAGCACAAGTCATCTTCTCTGGATCATCGTCACTGGATAATCGTCATCGAGTCATCATCATCGTCACTGCTGCTGCTATCTCAATCAATCTCTGAATCTACTCGTCATAGGAAGTTCTACAGAGCCAGTCCTTTTTCATACTGGATGTAGGCCCACCACCTGCAGGTCTTCATCATCACTGGCCATACTGTGGAATCCTCAGGACTTATTACGTGCGTCACAAAACCTGGCTGCAGCATCCCAGGCTATTACGAGCACACAGCTCTACCTGTAGGATCTCCCAGGAGCACATTACATGTGACCCATCACAAAACTTGGCTGAAGCATCCCAGGCTGTTACGAGCACTCAGCTCTACCTGTCGGATCTCCCAGGAGCACATTACATGTGATCTCACCACAAAACCTGGCTGAAGCATCTGAGGCCTTTTTCATCCTGTCCAGATCTCCCAGGAGCAAATTACATGTGGTCATGGCAAAACCTGGCTGAAGCATCTGAGGCCTTTTTCATCCTGTCCAGATCTCCCAGGAGCAAATTACATGCCATAGGACAAAACCTCGCAAGAGCATCTACCAGATATCCCAGGGCGCTATTATATGCCATAGGCAAAACCTCGAAAGACTATCTGCAGATCTCCCAGGGAAACGAATTACATGTCCTCCCAGAGCAAAACCTCGAAAGAGCATTTGCCAGATGTCCCAGGGCACCGAATTACATGCCATAGGCAAAACCTCGAAAGACCATCTACAAATATCCCAGGGCACCGGATTACATGCTCACCTGCACAACCTGATCCACGGCCACAGAGTATCAACCTGATACTCACCATACATCATCCTGATGTATCCATGATCATCCTGATCATCACTGCAACATCCTGCTGCATGATCCACCTGATCATCAATGCATCTACCTGATGCATACCAAGTATCTACCTGATACATATCATCATACATGATCCTCCTGATCATCAATGTATCCACCTGATACAAATACATAATACATATCATCATACATGATCCTCCTGATCATCAATGCATCTACCTGATGCATACCAAGTATCTACCTGATACATATCATCATACATGATCCTCCTGATCATCAATGTATCCACCTGATACAAATACAAATACATGATACATATCACCATACATGATCCACCTGATCATACAATGTATCCACCTGATACATATACAGATACATGGTCCAAGCATCCAACATGATGCATACAAAATACGTACACATGATCAACTGATCATATCCAGCATCCAACATGATGCATACATACATAAATGATCCAACTGATCATATCCAAGCAGAAACCAGAACATCATCCTGATGCCCATTATCCAGCGCTTACATCCACAGCCATGTGAAGGATCCTCCTTCCAACATGCTTGGAATGGCTTCAGCAAATGTGTCCATCACTTCTTCCTCGAAGTGTCCTCGATCTGAAGAATGCCAAGCCTCTCTCTGAAGTACTCGAACTTCACTCTGGCTAGCGGCTTCGTCAACACATCTGTAATCTGCTCGTCTGTCGCAACATATAGGAGCTTCAAAGCTCCTCTTTGCACCATATCCCTGATATAGTGATATTTGATCTCTATGTGTTTCGACCTGTCATGAAACACTGGGTTCTTGGATAGCTTCACACAACTCTAGTTATCATAGAAGATACCAGTAGCATCCAACAGGAGATCAAATAACTCAGACAGTAGCTTCCGTAGCCATACTGCCTCACAACTAGCTGAACAGGCTGCAATATACTCTGCCTCAGCTGTACTCAGTGCTACGCAGGACTGCTTCCTGCTAAACCAAGAGATCACACCTGATCCCATACTGAAGCAGCACCCAGATGTGCTCTTCCTATCTGCAGCACTGCCAGCCCAATCTGAATCAACATAACCCTGTAGGTTAAACTTTTGATTCGCCTCATACCTGAGCCCATAATCCACTGTACCCTTCAGGTACCTCAGATAATGCTTTACAGCAACCAGGTGAACACTCCTCGGATCCGTCAGGAACTGGCTCAATGTGTTCACAGCAAAGCAAATGTCTGGTCTCGTGTTCGTCAGGTACATCAAGGACCCAATCATCTGGCGATCAACCGGCTCAGATGAAGCATTACTTAGAAGCTTCAGATTCGATGCCATAGGTGTGGCCATATTCTTGCAGTCCATCATCCCGAACCTCTTCAAGATCTCTACTACATACTTCCCTTGTCCAAGGAAGATTCCATATGCACTCTGCCACACCTCCATGCCAAAAACAAATAGTGCACCATCCCCAAGTTCTTCATCTAGAACTTGGAAGAAAGCTTCCGCTGCGTGTCGGCAATCAATCTATCTTTACCTGTAACAAACAGGTTATCTGCATACAAAAAGTAGTATCACTGGATTGCCTTCTTCAACCTTGTAGAAAAGGTTGGAATCTGCTTTACTCTTGGTAACGCCCAAACTGGATAGAAAGCTGTCTATCCTACCATACCAAGTTCTGCACACATATATGACTACACCATGCTGTCTTGAGATCCATCTGGTGCATCTTCTATTTCATCACTTTTATATTTCTCAATGCTGCCATCTGCAACATGCTTGATCTGATAGTTCCATTTGGAAGTCATAACAAACTTCCCTTCACATCTTGGGACTACATCCCAAACATCATTCTTCATGATCGATGGATCATGGCATTCCATTTCTTCATCCCAGATCCTGGGAACTTCAATATCTTCAATAAATAAATTTGTTGCTGAACAAATGTTGTAGTTCTTATTTTGTAGGAGATGGCATACGATCTTTCCTACACAACAAGTTAAATTGCATGATTAGAAAACATCTCATAGTTTTCAGAACAAATTCTTACACATAAATAAATATGTCATACAGTCATGCAATTATCTTAGCCAATGCTTCAATACAACATTTATCCATATCCTGTAACTTTCTAGATGCCTTCCAATCTCTACCAGAACATTGTTAAGAGTGTGCACAACTCCCAACATGTCAGCAAAGAGGTTTCATTCTAGATAAGTAGCAATGGAATGTGGTACAGTGCCATAGGCTACTTAACCATGCATATTAGTAGTATACTTGTTCATTAATGTAATTATTCTAATATGCACAATACATATCCTAAGTCTAAGACCATGAGCATATACATCATTGAACAATTTTATTTAAACAAACAAATATGTAAGAAATGATAATTAAAATACTTATCTTTGTTTGTTCGTTGGGTGGACTCCCTCTGAGTCTTTGCTTCCTTGCAGGAGCTGCTGGAGTCCTAATCTGAAGTAGCTTCTTCTACACCTTTCTGTTGTGGAATGTAGAGAGATGGACAACTCCCTCTGAATATCTGCATCCTTGCATAAACCACTAGAGTGTACTTCCTCTTGATCTTTGCTTCCTGGATTACCTGTTCTTGAGCTCATATTCATCCTTGGTCCCTATGCATGCTTATTAGTATCATGAATGTGTTATCCTTGTGATCTCATATAAAATCATATACTATTAAAACACAATAATCTCAAGCATGTATAGTCCTGATCATTTCAAACAGAAATAATAAGCATTAGCATTCAAGGTTTATGTAGGATTCTTATGGTTAATCAAATCATAAGAAGCATAACATGTCTGAACCTATAATTACTCAAACCTATGACTCTTCAGGTTAGTTGAATCATCAATCAAGATAAGAGATATAAAATGCATAAAACCTGTGATTATTCAAACCTATACCATCATGATTCTTCTGGTTAGTCATATCATCAATTATGGTAAGAAACATAATATGCATACAATCATGATTATTCAAACCTGTGACTTCATGAATAATCATTATCAACAACAGTATAAGATCCTAACACAAGGTAAGATTCTATCTTGATATAGGAAAAACATACCTGGATTAGCATGCTAGCTATTTATGTCTAACATACTCACATGATGTCTTCTTGTTCTTCTTCAATGACTTGTGCTAGTAACCTGTATATCTCATAGGTTAACTACTACAAAACCAAGTTATACATACCTTGTAAATGGATCTTCTATGAGCTCCATGACAATGGATGAATCTTTGTCCTCATGTTATCATGATCATATGTTCTTGGACCAGAACATGATTTGTCTTTCTTGGTGTACCTTTCATGTTAGTAGACAACATAAACCTCATACAACACCATAATGCATTAGTACAATCATAAGTGTCAACACCCTAACCAATGAATATCTTCTATCATGCATTCATAATTTTGTTAAGGTGATACGACAAATCTAAAATCAAAATTGTACTAACCGTAATAACATGAAGACATACCATAAACTTAATCATGGAAAATATCGAAACATACCTCGATGAGTCATACCTGTTGAGATCGCTTGTAATCTTCTTATGTAAGGCCTTAGCCTCATCTCCCTCTGAAACAGGAACTTCTTTACTCATGCAGATGATCAATCCATCTTCTTCTAGGATTAACCCAATCCACTTGATTTGCAAGAACTGGACCTGGAGCTGGATATGGGTTTGTCAGAGAAACCCCAAAAATTCAAACTTTGAATTTCAAACTTTCGAAAGGATAGAAATATGCGCCTTGATGAGCTGATCAAACTGGTATATTCAGAATTTGAAAAATGCAAAGTTTCACTCCTCAATTTTGCCTTTGAAACTTCCGGATTCACTGGACGTGACCCTGAACTGGGGTTTGATGAAGCCCACTCTTTTTCCCCATCAAAATGTTTGATCCAAAGCTCTAAGCTTCTATTTTTCTGAGGAGCTTCCAGCCGTGGTCACAGATTTCAAAAATTCCCATTTTTACAGAAGCCCTAATTTTCCACTTTTCTGATCAAAGTCCCGAACTAGGGTCTAATCAAGCCCGGCCTTCTGCCCAACCAAAAATTCTGATCTTGGTCTCTAAATTTCTATTTTGATGAGTAGCATCCATCCGTGGTCTCCGATTACAAAAATTCCAACTTTCTCCAAAGCCCTAAATTCCGGAAGCCATGAATGAAGGTACCAAAAAATAATTCTGTTTTGACAGAAATATGTACCTGATTGTTTCTGGTGTAACTCCGAAATTTTTGATCCACAGGGTCTGAAAAAGTTTCCTGAGATAGCCTGACCTGTTATCTTTCCATCCTGATAGGTCTGACCTCAATTGAATTCTCTGAGAGAGAGTTATGCCAAATGTCGCAACGTGACCTGTTTTGGGATAAAACAGGAGAGCGAACTTGTACGGAGTGCCACGTGTCACTGTTTTAACTTCGGCCTCTGAAAAAGTTTTCTGAGATATCTCGGCCTGTTACCTTTCTATCCTGATAGGTCTGACCTCAATTGGACTCTCTGAGAGAGATTTATGCCAAATGTCGCAACGTGACCTGTTTATGGGATAATACAGGAGAGCGAACTTGTACGGCGTGCCACGTGTCACTGGTTCAACTTCGGTCTCTGAAAACGTTTTCTGAGATAGTACAGACTGTGTACTACCTGTCACTTTTTACTAAATTTCATTTGGAGCTTCCTAGCCCAATATATGACCTTTTTCCCAAGGTCACCTGATTTTGACTCAGATCTGGAAGAGGCAGAAACCCTATATTGTACAGATCATAAATCACAAAGTACAACGAATTAGAGGTTGTCCTTTGGACACAAGATACCTGGAGATCTTAGCTTTGGCCTGTAACAATTTCAGATCTGAAAAATTTTCCAAAACGGATTTATAGCGAAAGTGCTACGATGACTGGTTTTTTCTATATCAAGCCCTAGCATCGTAAGTGCAACAAGTGTCATACATGCCATATCATGCCTTCTTTCAGGCTAGCTCTGATACCATGTTAGATTTTAAGAATTTACTTCAATATGATCTAGGATCTTAACTGAGAGAACAACATGTACAGCATATCTACAGCATATCAATCATGGAGACAATAATGCAAGCACACAAGAGACACAAAGATTTACTTGGGGAAAACCATAAAGGTGAAAAACCCCAATAACTTCCTCAGAGATAGATAGAGCAATGATACAACCAACCAAGAGAGATAGCCATAACCTAGCAGCAGATCCTCCTCCTCCATAAGTGCGCCACTCCTCCTTGAGTGCATGTGTGAGAAGTGAATTAGTAAATAGAGTGCCTCCCGCACTCTATTTATACTTGACTTGACTTGCCTTTTTACCTAACTCATGTAGGCTCGAACTTAACCACATAATATAATGCTGACTGGGCCTACCCCCAATAGGGTGGTATAATAACCCTTTGAACCACATGGCCGACCCCCAATAGGGTGGTCTAATAACCCTTCGACCCACATGACTTATACAGGGCCGACCCCAACAAGGTGGTCTAATAACCCATCAAGTATAAGTTACGACACTTACAATATAAATGACGACACTTCCGTATAGAGGAATAATACCATCTCTATAGGAATACAATATACATATATGTGAAATACATTCTGAAGTTACATATACATCAACACCTTGATTTTGCTTGGGTCTACTCTAACTCCTTCTTTGGATATGATATGACCGAGGTATTCAACTTCTTCCTTCCCAAAAGTGCATTTTTGCATTGAACTAATTTGCTTCGGCAAGTGAGAGTACAAGTTCTAAGTGCTTAAGATGCTCCTTCCATGTCTTATTATAGACAAGAATATCGTCAAAGAAAACCAATACGAACTTTCTTAGGTGCGGTCGAAAAATCTCATTCATGGTTGCTTGAAAGGTATGTTGAATATTGTAACTTCTAAGAATATTATATTTGTATATTATTTATTTCGGAGATGTTCCATACCTCCGATGTGATTATACTATGAATCCGGAGATGTTTATTCCTTCGAATTGGTTGTGGTAACTAGGGTTATTAGACCCACCATGTGGGGGTCGACCCAGTCAGTTATAATAGGGTATTTAACCTAATAGTTAAATACGAGCCTACATGTACTTGTGTAAAATACATGTCAGTGTAGTGTATAAATAGAGGAGGTATGTTCCTCATTTGATACATACACACACTTGAGAGAGGCGCACTTGTGGAGGAGAGGTCTGCTATGGTGGAGAAGGAGATCATGTCTTTGGTTTGCATCTTTGTATATTGCTGGTCATCTATATTGAGGAAGCTTTACTGGGTTTTCTACCCCTTGAGGGTTTCCCAGGATAAATCTGTGTCTCTTGTGTTTATGCTATGCTTGTTGTTTCTTCAGTGATCCTGTATATGATATTATTGTGAAATGGAATGTAATGCTGCTATTTTCTATCTTAGCATATTAAATTTTAACATGGTATCAGAGCTAACCTGAAGGAAGACAAGGTATGGCACTTACGACACTTGCTTTACTTACGACAATTTGAAGGTTAGGGTTTTACATAGCAAAAACCGGTCATCGTGGAACTTTCGCTATAAATCCATTTATGCGAAGGTTCAGGGTCTGAAAAATTTACAGGTCGAAGATAACATCCCCAGGTACCTTGTGTCCAAAGGGCACCCTCAGATTCGTTGTACGTTATGAGTTATGATCAGTACAAGTTAGGGTTTCTTCCTCTTCCAGATCTCAGTCAAAATCAGGTCACCTTGAAAAAAAAGGTCATAACTTGGGCTAGGAAGCTCCAAATAAAATTTAGTAAAAAGTGACAGGTAGTACACAGACTGTACTATCTCAGGAAACTTTTTCAGAGGCTGAAGGTGAACCAGTGACATGTGGCATTCCGTACAAGTTCACTCTCCTGTTTTATCCCATAAACAGGTCACGTTGCGACACTTGGCATAACTCTCTCTTAGAGAGTCCAATTGAGGTGAGACCTGTCAAGATGGAAAGATAATAGGGCGAGCTATCTCAAGAAAAGTTTTCAGAGGCCGAAGTTCAAACAATGACACGTGGCATGCCGTACAAGTTCGCTCTCCTATTTTATCCCATAAACAGGTCACGTTGCGACACCTGGCATAACTCTCTCTCAGAAAATCCAATTGAGGTCAGACCTGTCAGGATGGAAAGATGACAGGTCAGGCTACTGTATAAAAAGTTTTTAGACCCTGTGGAGAAGAAATTTCAGAGTTATAGCAGAAACAATCAGGTGCATATTTCTGTCAAAACAGAATTATTTTTGGAGCACCTTTATTCATGGCTTCCGGAATTTAGGGTTTCGGAGAAAGTTAGAATTTTTGGAATCAGAGTCCACAGCTGAATGCTACTCAGGAAAATTGAAATTTAGAGACCAAGATCAAATTTTTGGTTGGGTAGAAGACCGGGCTTCATCAAACCCTAGTTCGGGTTCCTGTCCAGAAGATCCAGAAGTTTCGAAGGCAATTTTGAGGGGTCAAATTTTGGAGATTTCAAAATTGAATAATTCTAGGTTGATCAGCTCAGCAAGACACATTCTTCCATCCATTCAGAAGTGTGAAAGTCAAATATTGAATTTTTAGGGTTTCTCTAGCAAACCCTAATCAAGCTCCAGATCAAGTTTCAGGGGGAGTTGAGGCTAAGGCCTTACATAAGAAGACTACAAAAGGTCTCGACAGGTATGACTTAAGGAGGTTCAGGTATGCCTTGAAATCTGATTCTTGATTAAGTTCATGATGTGTTTGTCTTCATGTTATTTATTTGTACAATCTTGATTAATGTTATTAATTGTCTTATCACCCTAGTAACAATATGAATGCATGTGAATGATCGAAGACATTCATTGATTAGGGCTATATGATTGTACTTATGCATTATGGTGTTGTGTAAGGTTGATGTTGTCTGCTAACAAGACACAGGTACATCACAAAAGACAAATCAAGTTCCATGACCATGACAACATGAAGACAAAGACTCATGAGGTATGTATGACTTTGTTATATTATGTTTAACCTACGAGACATGCAGGTTCTAGCTCAGGATCTCTAAATCATTGAAGAGATTGTTTAGGTATGTTGTACATAACTAAGCAGGTATACTAATCCAGGTATGTTTTCCTATGTCATGTTAGAATCTTACCTTGTGTAAGTATACTTGGTATGATTGGTTAGTAATCAAGGGTTTATGCATACTAGATCAAACACGAATATGCATGAGTAAAAGAAGACTTCCTTGAAACCCTGAATACTAATAATCATGACTGCTAATAATCATGACTGTACATATTCAAGATTATTTAGAATTAGAATATTTTGATAATATTGAGAATATACTAATGAATGTATGTTTGTGTATGAGATCATGAGGATGACACTAGTGTACACTTGAGCATGCACAGTGATACAGAATGAATAGAAGTTCATAAGACATACAGAAGATCAAGCGGGAGACAACCACACAAACATAAAAGATAAGTATTTGAGTTGTTATTAGAAATAGTAAATGATATTGCTTGTATGCATATTTGTATTCCTAGGATATATCATGCTAAGTGTAAACATTCATAAAGCATTGAACAGCATACTACTAATATGCATATGATTGGTAAATTGGACAAACATTCCATTGTTGCTTATCTAGAATGAAACCTCTTTGCTGACATACTGAGAGCTGTGCACACTCTCGATAGTATGTTCTAGTAGAGATGGAAGGCATCTAGATAGCCACTGTATGCATACAGGATATGGGAAAGTGTTGTGCCAAAGTATTGGTCAAAATAGTTGCATAACTATGTAAATGATATTTGTATGCATAGCAGGTTATCATATGATTTGATGATTATGAAGTATTACTAATCATGTACTTAATTTTGATTTGTAGGAAAGATCATGATGAATGATGAACTCTGAACAAGCGATGGATGTTCAACAAAAGATCTACAAATCAAACACACTATAGAAAGCTTGTGGTTAAGAGATTCTCTTAAGAAAGAGGAAGAGAATCATGATGAGATGTTTTGCTCCAAGGGACTAGATAAGACCATTCTCTTAATAATGTAATCAGGTTCTATATGGGTTCCCAGGATCGGTAGTCAATTGATGAGATTAATGATCATCATGGGTGATGTGGATCTCAACGTTTTCTACAAGGTTGAATATGGGTTCTATACACATATGACATGGATGCAAGAAGGAACTCACCACAGAGTTCGAATGATTTTGAGGCTCATATTAGTAGACCCATCTGACGAGAGATGGCACAGATAGATATGCAGAAGATCACTCAATGCTGAGTGTGAATAATGGACAATTGATAGCTTCATGACAAAGCTTGGGCTTTACCAGAAGTAAAACTGTTCCTAACCTTTACCTTAAGGTTGTGGATGATGAACCTATCATACCATTATTGTATGACGATGATCTCTTTCTGACAAGGAATGAGAAACAGGTCATGAAAATGGCTGCAGAAATGAAAATGAAAGATCTCAGATTAATGCACTACTTCTTAGGTCTAGAAGTATGGCAAGATCCAAAAGGAATCTTTTAAATCAAGGTAAGTATGCTGTGAAGTTTCTAAAAAGATTTGATATGTTGGAGTATAAAGCCATGGCCACTCCCATGGACTCCAACTTGAAGTTGTTAGTTAATGACTCATCATATTTAGTGGACCTAACCCTATATAGACAAATCATTGGGTCATTGATGTATTTAACAAATACTAGGCCAGATATATGCTTTGTTGTAAATACCCTAAGTCAGTATCTAGTAGAACCTAGAAAGGTTCACTTAATAGCTACAAAGCATGTAGTGAGGTACCTAAAAGGTACATTAGATTTTTGGTCTATGTTATCTTGGAGGTCATGAACTCCGTTTACATGGTTACTCAGATTCTGATTGGGCAGGAAGTGTCTTAGACAGAAAGAGTACATCAGGTGGATGTTATAGTCTTGAATCTGCCATGATCTCATGGTTCAGCAAGAAACATTCTAGAGTGGCTCTCAGTACTGCTGATGTAGAATATATGGCTGTCTGCTCTGCCAGCTGTGAAGTAGTATGGCTTCATAAGCTTTTATATGGAGTGTTTGACTTAGAAATGGATCCCACTATGATTATGTGTGATAATCAAAGCTGCATTAAGATGACTAAAAATCCTGTGTTCCATGATAAGTCAAAACACATTGAGATCCGTTACTTCTATATACGAGACATGGTGCAGAAAGGAGCTATCAAGCTCGAGTATATAAGCACCGAGGATCAGATTGCCGATATCCTGACTAAACCTTTGTCTCGAGTAAAGTTTGAATACTTCCGAGACAAGCTTGGTATAATCCAGGAAGGACAGTCTTAAATGCGATTGTGGTTGGATTAATCATCCTTAGACAGTAAATCCAGGAAGGATAGTCTTAAATGCGATTGTGGATTAATCATCCTTAGACAGTAAATCCAGGAAGGATAGTCTTAAATGCGATTGTGGTTGGATTAATCATCCTTAGAAAGTAAATCCAGGAAGGATAGTCTTAAATGCGATTGTGGATTAATCATCCTTAGACAGTAAATCCAGGAAGGATAGTCTTAAATGCGATTGTGGTTGGATTAATCATCCTTAGACAGTAAATCCAGGAAGGATAGTCTTAAATGCGATTGTGGATTAATCATCCTTAGACAGTAAATCCAGGAAGGATAGTCTTAAATGCGATTGTGGTTGGATTAATCATCCTTAGACAGTAAATCCAGGAAGGATAGTCTTAAATGCGATTGTGGTTTGATTAATCATCCTTAGACAGTAAATCCAGGAAGGATAGTCTTAAATGCGATTGTGGTTGGATTGATCATCCTTAGACAGTAAATCCAGTAATTTCGAAAGGAAGGATAGTCTTAAATATGATTGTGGTTGGACTAATCATCCTTAGACAGTAAATCCAGTAATTCCGAAAGGAAGGATAGTCTTAAATATGATTGTGGTTGGACTAATCATCCTTAGACAGTAAATCCAGTAATTCCGAAAGGAAGGATAGTCTTAAATATGATTGTGATGAGATTGATCCAGTAATTCCGAAAGGAAGGATCATGTATATAGATGACGATGCTGATGATCGTGTGATGACGATGCTAATGATCGTGTGATGACGATGCTGATGATCGTGTGATGACGATGCTGATGATCGTGTGATGACGATGCTGCTGATCGTGTGATGACGATGCTGCTGATCGTGAGATGACGATGCTGATGATCGTGTGATGACGATGCTGATGATCGTGAGATGACGATGATGATGATCGTGTAATGACGATGCTGATGATCGTATGATGACGATGATGCTGATCGTGATGGTCTAGATGACGATGTTGATGATCGTGAGGATCCAGACGTTGATGTTGCTATAGTTGTTCGAGTGCTGCAGAAGATAAAGACTCAGTACTGAAGATGTTGATGTTCCAGTAACTGGTTGAGTTACTGATGATATTAAGAAAGCTTCCAATGATTTATAGATGTATAATGTATGATGTATGACTCGTTGCTCCTGTAGATGTTGTTATAATATCCTTTTCGTTAAGAGGGAGTGTTGAATATTGTAACTTCTAAGAATATTATATTTGTATATTATTTATTTCGGAGATGTTCCATACCTCCGATGTGATTATACTATGAATCCGGAGATTATTCCTTCGAATTGGTTGTGGTAACTAGGGTTATTAGACCCACCATGTGGGGGTCGGCCCAGTCAGTTATAATAGGGTATTTAACCTAATGGTTAAATACGAGCCTACATGTACTTGTGTAAAATACATGTCAGTGTAGTGTATAAATAGAGGAGGTATGTTCCTCATTTGATACATACACACACTTGAGAGAGGCGCACTTGTGGAGGAGAGGTCTGCTATGGTGGAGAAGGAGATCATGTCTTTGGTTTGCATCTTTGTATATTGCTGGTCATCTATATTGAGGAAGCTTTACTGGGTTTTCTACCCCATGAGGGTTTCCCAGGATAAATCTATGTCTCTTGTGTTTATGCTATGCTTGTTGTTTCTTCAGTGATCCTATATATGATATTATTGTGAAATGGAATGTAATGCTGCTATTTTCTGTCTTAGCATATTAAATTTTAACAAGGTAGAGGGGGGATTTTTTAGACCGAATGGCATCACGTTAAATTCATAGTGTCCTTCATGAGTTCTAGAAGTTGTCTTTGCCACATCTTCTATTCTTACTCGGATCTAGTAATATCCTGATCTTAAGTCCAACTTGGAAAAATATTTGGCGCCATGGATTTCATCCAACATCTCATCTATAAATGGAATGGGGAATTTTTTTTTTATTGTTATTTTGTTCAATCCCTAATAATCTATGCATAGCTTGAAGGATCCATCTTTTTTTCGAACCAATACTACTGGAACAGTATATGGGATCCTACTTCTGGTGATGACTCCACACCTTAGTAAGTCTTGAATTATCCTTTCTATTTATGTCTTATGATGGTGAGGGTACTTGTAAGGTTTGACATTCACAGGTGTTGAATCTGGCTTAACCTAGATTATGTGCTCTATTTCTCTTTCTAGTGGTAATTTCAGGGGTAGATCTTGGAATACCTTCTCATACTTCTGGATTAATTCTTGGATTTCTAGTCATTGGTCGTGGGCCAGCTCTGTTGCTAGCATCTTTGTTTGATGACTTTGTGCGACCAATGTTGGTGCCCCTTTTTGAATTAATTTCTCCATTTGTCGTGATGATATAATTTGGGTAGGAGTTGGTTGGAAACCATACAACTTATATTTTCTTCCTTCCCACTTGAATTTAATAAATTGTTTCTGGTGATTTATGGACTAATTACCTAATGTATGTAGCCATTGAATTCCAAAGACAACATCTACTCCTCTGAGGGGTATTTTATAGAAGCTAGATTCCAAGTTATAATCATTTATTTGCAACTTAACTTTGTGACACTTCCCAATCCCATCAATCTTTTTTTCCATCTGCTACCATAACCCTTATATCTGTTGCTAGGTATATGAACAAGTTTGGTTTTTTCGCAACATTTACATCTATAAAATTATGGGTGCTACCTGTATCTATAAGTACAGTGACATTCTCTTTCCTCACATGTCCCTTTAATTTCAAGGTTTGTGGTTGTGCGATGCCTGTTATTGTGGCTAGAGATACCCTGGGCATTGCCTCTTCAGAATCTATGTTGGTATCATTATTTTATTCACTGCTAAATTCATCATCGGAATCGCTACTGGATGAAACTTATGATTCTTTTTCAACTTCACAATTATACAATTTTTTATTGTTGCATCGATGACCCTTTTCCCATTTATCTCCGCAATATCTGCACTTCTTTACCCATTTCCTATCTGGATCCTAATGTTTTTTTTCACCTTCCCTCAAGTGATGTGGTACATACTTGTTTGTCTTTTCTATATCATACTTATTTGATTTTTCATTAAAATATCTATTTGATCTATCTAGTCTTGAAAATGAAGGTTTTTTTACCTTGTTCTTTTGTTTAATCAATTTTGATGGTTGTCTGGCATCTTCGATAGTTTGGGGTCTCCATAGTTTTAAATCGTTACAAATGTAATATTTTAAACCACCGATGTACATTTTTAGTAGTGGTTCATCTGAGAATCCTATTTGTCTTGTAGCCAGTACTTCCCATTCATGAGTGTAGTCATTCGCATTTCCTTTTTGTTGAAGATGGACGAATTTAGTATACAGATCATCTTGTTCTTCGTCATGGAACATTTTTAATAATGCTTGAGTAAAAAATTTCCAACGAAAAGAGTGAGAATTACACTTCCCTAACCACCATAGGAACCAATCATAAGCTTATTCATCCAAGTTATTAGCGGCGGTCATTATCTTTTCTATTTTGCCGAGTGGGGGGTTTGATTCGAAGATGCCCTCCATTTTATTAACCCAAATGGTGGCACATCTATGGGTTTTCCCATCATATTTTGGTAATTCCTTTTTAATTTTGTGATAATATCTCTCTTTCCCTTTATGGATATATGTACCTCTAAGGGAGGAATATTCTGGTCCTTCTTGCTCTACCCCTGATTTTGGAACAATTGTGTTCAATTTCTTCATAATATGGCTAAACATCATATCATTTTTCACTTCCTTCGTATCCCTTTCATCTTTCTCTTGTTCTCTTATGACTACAAGATTATCTAATTGATTTTATATCCTTTCTAATCTGGTATCAAACTCGTCCATTTTAATGTGTACTAAATCTTGTCCTTCCTCTATTTGGTTCAAATGAGCCTTTTGATTAACTGTCTGATTCGTGCGGAAGGTGGTCTGTGGCCTGTGGTAAGGGCATGGAATGGTTGGTGGAGCATACGGAGGGTCCGAAACAAGGAACAACACACAGGAGGGAAACGCACAGGAGGAAGGCACAGGGAAGGTGGTCATGGAAGGTTGGCAGCCAACGGACGGGCGCTGATACAAGATTGCAGACAACAGATGGGTGTTCGTAGATGGGGAAGACAATAGTGCGGCAGTGGCTTCAACCTGTTAGGATATCTCATCATTCAGTATGTACTTTTCATGCACTTTGCATGCATTGCATGCACCCGCATGTTGCCCAGTCACCAGTTTGATGCCTCCAACACTTAGTCCCTAGTCTACCAGCACCTGGGAGCTTGTTTCCATTTAGATTTATCCCTCCTAGCCAGGGAGGTTCCCACTTCTCACCTTCCACTTGAAAAGGGCACCTTTTCTCACCTACCACTCCAGTTCACTTCAATTAGCCACTTGTCTTTCCTTGATTTAAGTCTAGACTGACTCCTAACTGCTATTATCACTCTGATGGACCCCTGATGAGACTATACTGCCTATTATGACTCCAGATAGCTCTTGATGCACCCTCCACTGAGCCTCCTTCCCTACATTAGTTCCATTACCATCAGTTACACTTATTACACTCAGTTAGACTCAGTTTGAAACTTGGCTGACAGTGACTTGTGCATTGATGACCACCACTGATTGATGATGAGGACCCCTAGCTGGAGCCAAGATACACCATGCAGTATATTCGAGTGACCTCCTTGGCTAATTGGAATTTCTCACTCATTGTGACATTATTGTATTGTAATTCTATCATTCTAGATTATAGAGCATTGATGCATCTCTCTTGCACAGTTTTTACTCCAATTTGTTTTACATCATTGTGATTGATATTCTTGTTCAATAGATCTATTGTGACTAATTTTACATGGTATCATAGCCATGGAAGGGACAAGATATCTCTTCTGCAAGTGTTCTACATGAAGAATTGAGTGAATTTGCTCAAAATTACTGAATTTTAGGCATGCAAATTTTCATATGGATTCGCTCATATGCATGCAAGGCTGAAAAATACTCTCCAATCCACTCCAGAAGCTTGAGTTTTCCACATAATTCCTGGATTTGATACATTGGATCATTCAATCTTGCTTGATCTCCAATCCTAGGTGTGATGCAACTCTAAAAGGGTTGATTGTTCGACATTACTGTTCTTGTTTTGATTGTGATTTGCAAGTTTATCATCTCCATCAAGTACATTCACTATCATTGAGATGGATTCTTCTTCTTCTAAGCTATTCACTCCCTTCAATTATTTTGAATGGAAGAATGACATGGAGATTATGTTGCGCTCTAAAGGGTACTACAAAGTCACCATGGGATTCGAAGTTGAGCCCAATACTCTCATTGAAAAATCCAAGCACTTCAACAAGTTGGATGAAGCATATGGTCTTCTTTGCCTCAATATTTCCAAGGATCTTCACTTTCACCTCAGTGGATTGAATACTCCAAAGGAAGTATGGGAGCAACTGGAGAAGCTTTTTGGAAAGCAAAATGGCATGCGGTCTTTTCAATTGGAAAATGAATTGATTGCCTTGAATCCAAAGAATTTTGAGACCATCAATGACTTTTTCACAAGATTCAAGCATTTGTATTTGCAATTGAAGAACAGTGGAGTTATCAAAGAGGATAAGCAATTGATCCTCTCCATTCTTTCAAAACTTGGTAAATATTTCTCAGTATTTGTCTCTACTTTCAATTCCGGTCGGCTAACTACCCCGAATTGGAAGATGCCTACCTTGAATGCCTTCATTGAATCCGTTACCAAAGAGCATGACAAGTTGATTCAAATGGGGTCCATAAGCTCCAAACATTCAGCCCTCTTTGTTCAAGGATCCAAGAATTCGAATGGCAAAGGAAATCAAAAGAAAGAGAAGCCCAAATTCGAGCCTACCAAGCAAAGAGAGAAAGGCAAATCATCGGATGCACCATCCGGTTCAAGGAACAAGCAAAAGGGTAAAGAGGGCAAAGAAAAATATAAATGTACTTATTGCAACCGTGACTTTCATCCTAAAAGTTCATGCATGAAGAAAAAAATAGATCAAATGGCTCTCCTTTTGGAAAAGAATAACATAACTATTCCTGACGGTGCACGGAAGAAAGATAGAAATGATGATCATGAAAGAGGTCAAGCACTCATGGCAACTATTTCGAAACCCACCACTCTATTGATAGATTCCGGTGCCTCGAATCATATGGCTTCAAATATTGCCTCTTTTTCCTCATTTGATCCAAACAGCTCCATCCCCATCCATTTGGTAGATGACTCAAAAATTTCATCAAAGGGTAAAGGTACCATCCATTCAGAGCATGGAAGCTTTCAAAATGTTCTCTATGTGCCTTCCTTGGCTTCAAATCTACTTTGTGTGTATCAAATGACATGCACCGGTGAACCAAAGAAAGTTACATTCATCCCTAACAAAGTTGAAATTTCTGATATTGAAAGTGGAAGACTTATTGCAGTGGGAAAGGCAAACCATACTACAAAATACTATGAGTTTTCACACTTTGTGCCGCTTGAAAAGCCCACTACTCTTCTCACTCATGGAAATGAGGTTAGTATGATTTGGCATGAAAGGTTTGGACACCTTAATTACAAGTATTTTCTGCTGTTACAAAACAAATCCATGGTTGATGGTCTTCTGCACCTCAATTCCTCGAAGGGAATTTTCCCAGGTTGCATCATTGGGAAGCACCCCAAGCACAAGTTTGATTGCGGAAAAGCTAGCAGAGCTTCTACTATTTTGGGCCTCATACATTCTGATATCAGTGGTCCACTGCCAAATATTTCCATGAATGTTTCAAGGTATGTTTTGACATTCATCGATGACTTCTCCCACTTTACTTTGGTATTTTTTCTCAAAAACAAGTCAGAAGTGCTTGGAAAATTCAAGGATTTTAAGGCTTCTGTTGAGACAGCCACTGAGAGAAAGATAAAAGATCTTAGATATGATAATGGTGGAGAATATATCAATACTGAGTTGCTACAAATTTGTGCTGAAAGCGGAATTCAGATCCAACATACAGTTCCCTACACACCCCGGCAGAATGGTGTAGCGGAAAGGAAGAATCGATCACTGAAAGAGATGGCTACCTGTATGCTTGAGTCAAAAGGTTTGGTTGCAAATATTTGGGATGAAGCCATGAATGTTGCTACATACATTCAGAACTGAGTTCCACATTCATTCATGAAAGGTAAAACCCCTTTCAAAGCATTCACTGGTCACAAACCGGATGTGTCCAATTTGAGGGTTTTTAGCTCCACTGCATGGGCTAGAATTCCTTCTGAAAAGAGAAAAGTTTTGGATCCACAAAGTACTGAATGCATCCTTAATAGGATATGGAGAAGAATCAAAATCATATAAACTCATGAATATCAGATCCAAAAATATATTCATAGAGATAAGTGTGAAGTTTGAAGAACCGCTTCCAGATCTAAAACTAGTCGAGGAAAACACTGTCGATCCGCAGTCTCTACAAGAAGAAGTTTCGAGAGAAGATGAAGAAAGAATTGGATCTTATATTTCTGATATTTTATTAGATTTTGATGGCCATGAAATATCAAGTTCAAATCTGACCATAATGATCCTCCTCAATTACCAAAGTGGGCTCAAAACACTCTACAAACTGCTGCTCCAAACATTGGAAATCCTGCTGATCCAAGGATAACAAGAGAAAAAATTCAAAGAGTAGGTATGGATCTTTCATTTTCTGATCCATTATTATATAAGAAATTTTATTTGATGATTGGTTCAGATCCCAAATCATACTATCATGCCCACCTAGATCCACGATTAAAAACCGTCATGGATGAAGAGTACAGTTCTCTTCAAAAGAACAATACATGGGAGCTAGTTTCTCTTCCACCTGGAAGAAAATTGGTCCAATGTAAGTGGGTCTACCACACGAAAGTTGATGTTGATGGATCTATCAGAAAATACAAAGCTAGGCTGGTGGAAAAAGGTTTCTCCCAAGTCCAAGGAGTGGACTACACTGAGACCTTTGCACCAGTTGCAAAGATGGATTCCAGCCGCCTAATTTTGGCCATTTCCGCATCCAAGCACAGGGAAGTGCACCATATGGATGTGAAGAGTGATTTTATACATGGATATCTCGATGAAGAAGTATATATGAAGCATCCAGAAGGATACATATCAGATCCATCATTAGTTTGCAGGTTGAAGAAATCTTTGTATGGATTGAAACAGGCCCCAAGATCTTAGTACGCAAAGATGAACTCCTTCCTTCTTTCTTAGAATTTCAAAAGATGCAAATCTGATCCGAATGTGTACCTACAGAAAGTTAAAGGTAATTTTATGATTGTTTTTCTTTATGTTGATGATCTTCTCATTACTGGTAGCACTCTCCTTACAATTAACAAGCTAAAAACCGCTCTAAATCTAGCTTTTGACATGAGCGAATTGGGCTTGCTTAAGCAATTTTTGGGCTTGGAGATAGCTCAAAATTTTGATGGGATAAAATTATCTCAGAAAAAATATGCTTCAGACATGTTATTAAAGTTTAATATGGCAGAATGTAAGGCTGCTCCGTTTCCATTCCTCTTAGGAATCAGTCTTGAGGAGGGAAATTCTACACCGCTTGTAGATTGCATTATGTATCAACAATTGATTGGTTCACTACTCTACTTGACACACTCAAGACATGATATTTATTATGCCATGAGTGTTGTATCAAGGTATATGCATGAGCCCCATGAGCTTCATTGGTGGGTACCCAAGTGGATCTTGCAATATGTGCAAGGTACGAGACATTTTGGCATACACTATGCTGCAGATTCTGAGCTAGATTTCATTGGTTTTACTGATTCAGATTGGGCGGGTGATAGCATAGATCAGAAGTTCACTTCCAGATATGTTTTCATGATTGTCCATGGCCCTATTTGCTGGTCAAGCAAAAAGAAGGAAGCCATTTCAGTTTCTTCAACAAAGGCAAAGTATCGAGGGGCAGTCAATGCCTGCATTTAGGCAGTTTGGTTAAAGGGTATTCTTTCCGAGTTTGATTTTGGTAGCACTACTTCAACTGTCATATAATGTGACAATCAAAGTGCTATTAATATCTCCACGGATCCAATTCAGCGGCAGAGGACCAAGCACATTGAGATTCATATGCACTACATCCGAGAGTTGGTGCATGATCGCACTATCATTCTGCAATATTGTCCTACTGATGAGAAAATTGCAGACATCTTCACCAAGAGATTCACTGAGAAGAAGTTCTCTTACCTCTGTTTACTATTGGGGGTGAGTTCCATCATGGTGGAGACAGATTAGATCCATTTTATGTTTAGCTTGAGGGGGGGCTTTCTTCCCACTGGGTTTTCCCTCTTTCCTCACTTAGCTTATTTTCAACATTTTTGGATTATTGTATTGGGGTGACCTTTGGTCTCAGTAACCAGGGCCCTACATTTTATTTTTTACATCATAGTATAGCTTGAGGGGGGGTGTTAGGATATCTCATCATTCAGTATGTACTTTGCATGCACCCGCATGCTGTCCAATCACCAGTTTGATGCCTCCAACACCTAGTCCCTAGTCTACCAGCACCCAGGAGCTTGTTTCCATTCAGATTTAGCCCTGCTAGCCAAGGAGGCGCCCACTTCTCACCTTCCACTTGAGAAGGGAGCCTTTTCTCACCTACCACTCTAGTTCACTTCAGTTAGCCACTTATCTTTCCTTGATTTAAGGCTAGACTAACTCCTAACTGTTTTTATCACTCTGATGGACCTCCGATGAGACTAGACTGCCTATTCTGACTCTAGATAGCTCCTGATGCACCCTCCACTGAGCCTCCTTCCCTACTTTAGTGCCATTACCATCAGTTACACTTATTACACTCAGTTAGACTCAGTTTGACAACTGGATGACAGTGACTTGTGCATTGATGACCACCACTGATTGATGATGAGGAATCCTAGTTGGAGCCAAGCTACACCATGCAGTATATTCGAATGACCTCCTTGGCTAATTCGAATTGCTCACTCATTGTGACAGTATTGTATTATAATTCTATCATTCTGGATTGTAGAGCACTGATGCATCTCTCTTGCACAGTTTTTACTCCAATTTGTTTTACATTATTGTGAATGATATTCTTGTTCAATAGATCTATTGTGACTAATTTTACACAACCTAGGAGGTGACAATGGCAGCAGCAGCTCGGACGGTGAACAGTGTTGTTGTGGGGCCGTCCATGCGGAATGAATGGAAGCGACTCTACAGGCGGAAGACGACGACTCTAAATACGCGGGGAGAACACAGCGTGGAGAAGGTGGCAGAGAGAAGGGTGTAGGGAGACGATGGATGAGGCAGCAGGGAGACAATGACTGAAAGGCGATGCGGTGGAAGCTTCGACGGCCGACTGTCGACGCGAAGGAGTCTTGATAGCTTTGATACCAATGTTAAATCAAAACTCGAACTCCATATTTGTTGTAATGAATATATATATATATAAAGAATGGATATGGATATCTTTATAATATAGTCGGGGTCTTTAAATAAGACTCCCGTACCCCTTTTTAATGAAAAGGTATGTCTTTTCATATTTTAAATTAATAATTCCTTGTTGGTTTATTATTACAATTTTTACTTTATGTCTTTTATTTAAAGTCTTTTTATTTTTTTAGCTTCATTTTATATATGTTTATTACAGATATTATGTTCCTCATCCATTATTGAGGTGATGTATTTCTAGTTTTATCCCTTGCAGTTTGTATGAAGCATGTGTTCCGGTCTCTAACCAGTTTATGCTCTCTGCCATCACAATGCTCACACCCCTGGAAAATTTCAGAACCTATGATGTCTATCGACCATACGATGAGCTCTTGCTTTCACACATCAAGGGGAAATCTGTTAACACCCAAAAATTGTTCACCTAGCTCATCCCCCTAGTCACATAACCCATTTATCCCTTTTTCCTACATTTTTGGCCTCCAAAAATCCCTAAATTGGTAACCAAATGGGAAAAAAAACATTATTTCCCTCATCAATTAATGAAAATACTTCAAAAAATGTTAAAATCCCATAAAAGGGGTCAAAATCCCCAAGAAAAGAAAAATAAAAAGGAGGGAAAACTCAAAATACCACAAACCAACACTAGTGGTTTCCCAATACCATGGGTCAATACTCCACCACCCAAAATGGATATAAAAAGGTGATGGAGGCCCCCATTTAACACCCATGCATCACTCTTCCTACCCTTATGCTGCCAAAATTCCTATTTCACTCTAGCCTACCTCTTTGAGCTTTTGTGCCCATTTAGTCAAGTCTTGGCCACCATTTGAGTATTCAGAGAAGAGCAAGGAACCTTGGAGACCCGGAGCACTACTCTTCGTACAACTGCGATGGCCCCCATCTACTCACCTGCTGGGGTAAATCTAAATTGTAAACCATTTTTTACACATCAATATAAAATCAAATCTTCATTCATGGGTTCCTATTTATTTATTATTTTATTGCAGTAATTAGTAGTTTTTATTTTTATTTGCACTCACATATTATCTATTTTTTGAAACTGCTATTAAGGATTCCATAATCCTTATTAGGTACACTTTAGCATGAGCTGGTGTGAAAACACTAGCTACACTTCCTAACCATTATTTAAGATGGAAGCAAAAGTGGGTATCAAGCCCTACCAAGGTGAGATCAATGCTTTAAATTTGAATCATTGGTTGCAACAATTAGAGGTGTATTTTAGTATCCACAACATAGATGAGGAGCAGAAGATTTTATTTGCTCAAATACAATTAGAGGGACATGCATTAACCTGGTGGGAAATCCACATGGAGGATCTTAGGGTGGAGGGTGATCTGCTAGTAGCTAAGTTGGAGGATTTCAAACCCTCTTAAGGTCCCAATTCTACCCTATCAGGTATGTAAATGACTAATGAATCTGTTGGCACTAATTCAAACAAAGTAAAGGGCATAGTGTGCAATAGTACACCATCGAATTCATGAAGATGGCTATTGTGTTGGGTATCTCAACCAGGAATCCAAATGTACTCACGAAGATGGTTATTATGTTGGGCATCATTTATGGAAGAAAGTGATGCTATTCAAGCCCAAGACAATTGATGAGGCATGTGTGAAAGGACATTCCCTAGAGAATATAGGATACAAGAAAGGACAACCAAGTGGATCCAAATAGAAAGAGAACCAAGACACTTCCAAGGAGGGGAAGAAGAAGTGGACAGGAAAAGATAAGAATACTACAACCATGGCACATTAGTGCTAGGATCCAAAAAACCACTGTAATCTTTGTATCATCACTAGTAACATTAAAGAAAAGTATTGTAAATTACATCCATAGATGAACCCTAAGAACCACAAGAAAGATGCCAAGAAGAAGAACATTTTAGCCACTGATTCAAGCCAACATGAAGAGATTAGATCAGAAGTGGATGAGAATATTGTATGCACTTCAGTATAGAAGGAGATGAATCTGATTAGCCTTCATCAAGATGAAGAGAAGGAGATGAAAAAACACTTCCATATCAAGACCCATATAAAGAAGATCAAGGTAGATGCTCTATTTGATTCTGGTCCATAGGCCAATCTCATAGAAATTGATCTAGTCAACAATTTTGGGTTGGAGGCTCATGATCATCCTAACCCTTATCCAATAGGATGGCTAAACAAGGATACAAGGATCAATGTCATGAAACAATGTAAGATCATTTTTATGTAAGTGTATATTTTATTGATAAAGTTGAGTTAGATGTAGTACCCCTTGATGCATGTGGTGTAGTGTTTGGAAGCCCCTACATGTATATGAGGGATGCAGTCTTCATAAGGAAATAAAAACAATACTTCCTCATCAAGGATGGGAATTATTTCATCATCAATGCACATAAAGATAAATCAAAGATATCATCGGTAAGTTCCAAACAAGCCAACAAGTTGATTAGCACAAGTAAGAAATATGTTTTTCTTTACTTACGAGAGAATTAGTCAGGTGATGAATCAGTAAGAGTAAAGGAATACTTAGAGGGGTGTACCAAAGAGAAAAAAACATCAGTTGAAATAGTTTCTACATATGTATAAAGGAGTGTTCAAACACATTAAAGGGATACCACCTAAGAGGGAATTAGAACATGAGATACAGTTGTTTCTTTGTTAATTTTTGAGAATTAATTCAATAGACTCTAGGATCTTATCTGAGAGAATAACATGTACAACATATCAATCATAGACACAATAGCAATCACACAAGAGACACAAAGTTTCCTCGGGGAAAACCAAGAAGGTGAAAAACCCCACAACTTCCTTAGAGATAGAAAGAGCAATGATACAAAACCCAAGTACAAGAGATAGTCTCCTAGTAGCAGCTTCTCCTCCTCCACTAGTGCGCCACTCTTAAATGAGTGTATGAGTGAGAAAGTGAATGATCAAATAGAGTGTCTCCCGCACTCTATTTATACTTGACTTGACTTGCCTAATAACATTTACTAGGTCGGACTCAACTTAACCACATAACATAATGCTGACAGGGTCGACCCCCAATAGGGCATTCTAATAACCCTTTAACCCACATGACTTATACAGGGCCGACCCCATCAAGGTGGTCGAATAACCCATCAAGTATAAGTTACGACACTTACAATATAAATGACGACACTTCCGTATAGAGGAATAATACCATCTCTATAGGAGTACAACATACATATGTGAAATACATTCTGAAGTTACAAATACATCAACACTCCCTCTTAACTAGGAAGGGATTTCTTGAAACAGATCTGTTAGCACAAGTCTTCTTCTCTGGATCATCGTCACTCGATCATCGTCATCAAATCATCGTCACTGCTGCTACTATCTCAATCAATCTCTGAACTACTCGTCATAGGAATTTCTACAAAGCCAACCCTTTTTCATGTTGGATGTAGGCCCACCACCTGTAGGTATTCATCATCAGTGGCCATACTATGGAGCATAGGACTGATTACATGCATCAACAAAACCTCAAAAGAGCATCCAAGGACTGATTACGAGCATACTGCTCAACCTATCGGATCTCCTGGGATCTTTTGCATGTAACTGCACAACCTGTCCATGGCCACGGAGTATCCTCCTGATACTCATGATCATAATGATAATCTCATCTCATCATCCATGAAGCACTTCCCAGATGCACACAATACAACACTTACACTCACCGACATGGAAGTACTTTCCTCTGACCATCCGAGAAAGGCTCAACACTCACATCAACGCACATGGGAGAACACATCTACCACCATGTCGGAAAGGCTCTGCACTTACATCAATGCACATGGGAGAACACATCTACCACCATGTCGGAAAGGATCTGCACTTACATCAACACACATGGGAGAACACATCTACCACCATGTCGGAAAGACTCTGTGCATCTACATATTTAGACTCATCACGCATGATCCACCTGACCATGTCAAAGCATCCTCCTGATGCATGTCATCATAGCATGATCCACCTGATCAGATAATGTATCCACCTAATACATATACAAATACATGATGCAACTGATCATATCAAGCATCCAACATGATGCATATACAAATGCATGATCCAACGGATCATATCAAGCATCCAACATGATGCATATACAAAGCAGTAACTGGAGCATCGTCCTGATGCTCATCATCCAGTGCTTATATCCACATCCATGGGAAGGATCCTCCTCTCACCATGCTCGGAATGGCTCCTACAAATGTGTCCATCACTTCTTCCTCGAAGTGTCGTAAATTTGAAGAACACCAAGCCTCTCTCTGAAGTACTCAAACTTCACTCTAGCTAGTCGTTTCGTCAACACATCTGCAACCTACTCATCTGTCGCAACATGTAAGAGCTTCATTTCTCCTCTCTACACCATATCCTTGATATAGTGATGTTTGATCTCGATGTGCTTTGACCTGTCGTGGAACACTGAGTTCTCAGACAACTTCACACAACTCTGGTTGTCACAAAAGATACCAGTAGCATCCAACGGGAGATCAAATAACTCAGACAATAGCTTCCTAAGCCATACTACCTCACAACTAGCCGAACAAGCTGCAACATACTCTGCTTCGGCTATACTTAGTGCTACGCAGAATTTCTTCCCGCTAAACCAAGAGATCACGCCTGATCCCATATTGAAGCAGCACCCATAAGTGCTCTTCCTATCTACAACACTGCCTACCCAATCTGAATCAACATAACCCTCCAGGTTAAACTTTTGATTCGCATCATTCTTGAGCCCATAATCAACCATACCCTTCAGGTACCTCAGAATATGCTTTACAACAACCAGTTGAACACTTCTCGGATCCGTCAGGAACTGGCTCAATGTGTTCACCGCAAAGAAAATATTTGGTCTTGTGTTTGTCAGGTACATCAAGGACCCAATCATCTGATGATACACAGTGACATCAACTTGCTCAAATGAAGCATCACACAGAAGCTTCAGGTTAGATGCCATAGGTGTGGCCATGGCCCTGCAGTCCATCATCCTGAACCTCTTCAGGATCTCTACTGCATACTTCCCTTGTCCAAGGAAGATCCCATCTGCACTCTGCCACACCTCCATACCTAGAAAATAGTGCATCATCCCCAAGTCCTTCATCTCGAACTCAGCAGCAAGCTTCCACTTGGTGTCAGCAATCAACCCATCCTCACTTGTAACAAATAGGTCATACACATACAGTAGTAGTATCACTAGATTGCCTTCCTCAACCTTGTAGTAAAGGTTGGAATCCGCTTTACTCTTGGTAAATCCCAAACTAGATAGAAAACTATCCATCCTATCATACCAAGTCCTAGGAGCTTGCTTCAAGCCATACAAGGCTTTCTTCAACACACATATGACTTCCTACCATATGCCTCAAAACCGAGTGGCTGCTCCACATACACTTCCTCTTCGGCTACACCATTCAAGAAAGCTGTCTTGACATCCATCTAGTGTATCTTCCACTTCATCACTACAGCGAGAGCAAGTACTGTTCTGATGGAAGTGTATCTGGCTATAGGTGCAAAATTTTCTTCATAATCTATTCCCTCTTTCTGAGAGAATCCACGAGCTACAAACCTTGCTTTGTATTTATCTATGCTACTGCTTGCAGCATGCTTGATCTTATAGATCCACTTGGAAGTCTCAACAGACTTCCCTTCAGGTCTTGGGACTACATCCCAAACATCATGATCGACTGATACTCCTCGATCATGGCATTCTTGCATTACTATATCTCGAATCTTGGGAACTTTAGATTCTTCAATATCTTCAATAGATAGTTTTATTGAACTTCGTTGCCTGGAACAAATGTTGTAGTCCTTCTTTTGTAGGTGATTGTACATGATCTTTCCTACAAGTCAAATTCAATTGCATGATTAGAAACTTCTCATAGTTTTTCAAAAAACAAAATCTTACACATAAGTACATATGTCATGTAGTCATGCAATTATCTTAGCCAATGCCTCAATACAACATTTATCCATATCCGTATTCACACTGTAACTTTCTAGATTCCTTCCATCTCTACCAGAACATAGTTAAGAGTGTGCACAACTCCCAACATGTCAGCAAAGAGGTTTCATTCTAGATAAGTAGCAATGGAATGTTGTACAGTACCATAGGCCGCTTACCCATTACTATATCAGTAGTATCTTGGTCATTAATGCATAATAGACATCTTAAATATAGGAACATGAATATGTACATGAATGAACAACACCATTTAAGTAATAAGAAATAACAATTCAAATACTTATCTTTGTTTGCTTGTAAGGTGGACTCCCTCTCAATCTTTGCTTCCTTACAGGAACTACTGGAGTGTGATCCCTCTTGATCTTTGCTTCCTTGCAGGAACTATTGGAGTGTGATCCCTTTTGATCTTTGCTTCCTCAAGTGTGCTCCCTCTTGATCTTTGCTTCCTAGATTACCTATCCTTGAACTTATATTCATCCTGGACCACTATGCATGCTTTAAGTGTGCACAAGTGTCATGAATGTGTCATCCCAAAGATCTCATACATAACCATACATCCATTAGTACAATCTCAATATTGTCAAAACATTATGATTCTAAATAATCTTAAACGTGTATGGTCATGATCATTTCAAACACAGATAATTTATCACAAGCATTAGTATTCAAGGTTTCAGGGAGTACTTCTTTTACTCATGCATATTCTTATTTGAACATAGAATTCTTCTCGTTAGTCATATCATCAATCAAGGTAAGAAACATAACATGCATAAACCCTTGATTACTTAAACTTCTAACTTCAAGAATAATCATACAAAATTATAAGATCCTAACATAGAGTAGGATTCTAACTTGATATAGGAAAACATACCTGGTCATCATATTTGCTAGTTATGTCTAGCAATGTTTTCTTGTTCTCTTCAATGACCTGCATAATTCATAAGTTAACCATTGTAGAACCAAAACATACATACCTCTATGTGATCCATGACTATGGATGAGTCTTTGTCACCGTGGTCTTGATCTAGAACTTGATTTGTACCTTCATGTTAGTGGATAACATTCTCCTCATACAACACCACAGTGCATTAGTACAATCATAAGTGTCATAACCCTAATTAATGAATGTCTTCTATCATGTATTCATAATTTTACTAGGGTGATAAGATAAGTCTAAAATTAAACAAGATTGTTATTAAACATGAAGAAAATCATATTATAAACTTAATCATGAACAGATTTCAAACCATACCTGTAAGTCATACCTATCAGATTGTGTGTAGTAGTTGTTGTTGTTGTTTCTTTTGATCTTAGGGAAATCTGAGGAAAAGTGTCCTCTTCATGGTATGTGCTGTGAGAGCTTGATCTTCATTCCCCATCTTCTCTTCTCGATCTATAATTTGAGCTCCTTCCTGTGAGCATTCTTCCCACAGCCTATTGAGAGAGATAGGTTTCTTCCTAGCACAAATTCCTTGGATGAAGGAATCCCATGACCTAGGAAGGCCATTAAGAGTGGTCATTACGACTTCTCCATTTTCTATGTATTCTCCCACAACTTCAAGTTGTTCTTTTATCTAGGAGACCCTTGAGAAATAAGACTACATGGTCTCCGCATTCTGGATCTTGATGTTCTTCAATTGATTCCTCAATATCATCTTCCGATTTATGTTCTTCCCTTCAAATAGATTGGTCAAGGAATCAAACATCTCCTTAGGTGTCTTCAGAGATGACACATGTGGTATGAGATGGTCTTTGATAGAATCAGCAATGATCCTCTTTGCATTGACCAAGTTCCTCTTGTGTAAGGCCTTAGTCTCTTCTCCCTCTGGGATAGGAACCTCTTCACTTATGTAGGTGTCCAACTCATTTTCTTCTAGGATTAACCCAATCCTATACTTCTAGGCTTGGAAGTTATCAGCCCCTTCAAGCTTATTCTCAAGCTTGGTGTGGTGAGACATCTTTAATGAGAAACTCAAATGGAAATAGAAAATATTCAAGTCTTACCACTTGATTTGCTGAAAACTGGATCTGGTGCTGGATTAGGGTTTGTTAGAGAAACCCTAAAAATTCAAACTTTGAATTTCAAACTTTTGAATGGATAGAAAGATGTGCCTTGATGAGATGATCAAGCTGGTATACTCATAATTTGAAAACTGCAAATTTTCACCTCTCATAAATGCTTTTCAATCTCCCAGATTCACTGCGGAGGACCCTAAATTAGGGTTTGATTTTCCCGGAGCTTCACCCAACCAAAATTTTTGATCTTGGTCTCTAAACTTTGATTTTTCAGAGGAGCTTCCATCCATGGTCTCAGATTTCAGAAATTCCAACTTTTGCATTAACCCTAATTCCTGGCTTCACTAGACAGGACCCCAAACTAGGGTTTGATTTTCCCGGAGCTTCACCCAACCAAAAAGTTCTATCCAAAGCTCTAAACTTCGATTTTTCTAAGGAGCTTATAGCCATGGTCTCAGATTTCAGAAATTCCACTTTTTGTGGAAACCCTAATTTTTAGGGCCAAAACTAAAAGTGCTCAAAATTGAATTTTGAGGCAGGTGTTCTATTTTATTATGACATATTTTTAAGGTGCTTAAGGTACTGTCAACTGTTATGACCCAAAGATCTTTCTCCTTCATAAACTGAATCCCTTCAATCTTGCTTGAATGAATCAGGATGATTCTTATGCTTTATCACACTACTTTTTGGACAGAAAGATGTGCCTTGTTGAGGAGAGTCAATCTAGCCTCCTGCCTTTCAAGATTTGTGGAGAGAAACCCAAAAAAAAAGAAGCCCTAGCTTCTGCAACTGCACAGTGTCTTCTTCTTAGGTTAGCTCCGATACCATGTTAATTTTTTAGCATTAATTCAATATACTCTAATATCTTATCTGAGAGAATAACATGTACAGCATATCTACAGTATATAAATCATAGACACAATAGCAATCACACAAGATACACAAAGTTTCCTTGGGGAAAACCAAGAAGGTGAAAAACCCCGCAACTTCCTCAGAGATAGAAAGAGCAATGATACAAAACCCAAGTACAAGAGATAGTCTCCTAGCAGCAGCTTCTCCTCCTCCACTAGTGCGCCACTCTCCAATGAGTGTATGAGTGAGAAAGTGAATGATCAAATAGAGTGTCTCCCACACTCTATTTATACTTGACTTGACTTGCCTAATAACCTTTACTAGGTCGGCCTCAACTTCACCACATAACATAATGCTGATAGGGCTAACCCCCAACAGGGGGATCTAATAACCCTTTAACCCACATGACTTATACAGGGCGACCCCATCAAGGTGGTCTAATAACCCATCAAGTATAAGTTACGTCACTTATAATATAAATGATGACACTTTTGTATAGAGGAATAATACCATCTCTATAGGAGTACAACATACATATGTGAAATACATTCCGAAGTTACAAATACATCAACATTCTTGACTCCCTATAACCAAATATTGGGTTGTATAGACAATTTGTGATAGAAATATATGAAGTGAATAAGCAAGTGCAATAGTTGTTGGAAAAAGGGGTGTTTGAACAAGCACTTCACCTTGTGGGTCACCTATCATCATCATACCCAAGAAGGATGGGACATGGCGGATGTGTATCAACTACATAGCTTTGAACAATATTATGCTTAAGAATCAATACCCTTTGTCAAGGATTGATGATTTGTTAGACTAGTTGCAACATGCCAAGTACTTCACCAAGTTGGATCTCAAGTTAGAATACCACCAGGTACATATCAAAGAAGAAGACACCTAGATGACTTCCTTAAGATAAGAAAATTTTTGTATGAATGGTTGGTCATACTTTCTAGTTTCTGTAATGCATTGGCTACATTTACGAAACTGTTGAATGATGTTTTGCACTCATATTTAGATTCGTTTGTTATAGTGTATTTGGATGGTATACTAGTTTATAGCTCTACTTGAGGAACACATTTCACATCTCAAGTAGGTGTTAGAGACTCTAAAAAAACACCAGATGTTGGAAATATTGTTTTCATTGATTTCAAAGGCGATGGGAGACTATAGATGTCCATGATAAAGATTGCAAGATGGAAATTGTTAGAAATAATTTTCTTTGAATTTTGATGCTCAATTTGGATACCCTATATTTGAAGGCTTTTTTACTTTAGATACCTAGATCAAATGGGAGTATAGCAGGGTATTTTTTAAGGATTATAATGGTATACTTAAGTATAGTATTCTAGGTGATTATTTTTTATTTAAAAAAACATATATATAGATAGGTAGGAATATTAAATATGAAAAATACAATTTTCTACTGAAACTTGTAAATTTTGGCAAATATTATGATAAAAAACATATTTTATGTAAATATAGGCGATATTAGAGACTAAAAATGACAAAATAGTGAATTTATTTTTTGGAAAAAAACCCACAAATAACCAATTAGCGAAATTTCGCCCCTAAACATTTTTATGGAGTATAGGTTACATGGTTATAAATCTTATTCCAATACATTTCCAATGGTATATGGAACTCCCTCTAACTCGATAGGAATAAGGAAAAATGAAAGGAACTGTAAAATTCAACCCAGCCAAAATTTCAAGTTGGCCCTACCAGGATATTGAACAATGTTAGGTCAGCCCAGAAAGTGATTTAAGAATAGTATAAATAAAAGGAGAAATTCCTCATTTATTCACTCAATCATTCAATACATGGATATATCATAGGAGAGGTGCACTAGTGGAAAGGGTTGCAGCATTTGAAGAAAAGGTTGAACAAAGATTGAATATCATTCCTAAAGGGGAGATTTTCATGTCAGTATATCACTTTCTTTATAAATTTTGTTCTAGTATGGTTCAGTCCGTGCCACCTAAAGGATATGGAGAAAATATATTGACGTATATTTGGTACAAGTTTCAAAAAAAATTCTCTTTATTTTAGGATATATGACCTTGAGAAGTTAGGGTTTCTGAATAATCTTGAAATCAGTCTCAAACAGGTTAGTGTGGAACTTTATCTATAAATTCTATTCTATGAAGTTTAAGATAGTGAAACTTGGAGGATATTAATTACAAATTGTAAAGTACCTTTGGTTCAATTTTTCAGATGTTTATTCACAATATTTTCGGATATATGACCTCGGGAATTAGCGTTTATTAGTGATATTGAAATCATCTTTAAACAGGTAAGTTTGGAATTTTTGCTATAAATTTTGTTCTAGGACATTTCAGACAATGATCCTTGGAGGAGATAAATTAGAAATATTGAAGTACCTATGGTACTAGTTTAGATGTTGTTTCACTATATTTTTGTAGATATGCTCTTTAGAAGTAAGGGTTTATGTATAGTATGAAGCAGTTTTAAAGTAGATTATGGTGCAGCGATAGAAAGAGGTGTTGTCTATTGGAGGAGTGTATATTGGCATAAGATCATAACATATAAGGAAGTACAAGAAGAAGCAAAGGTAGTGGCAGTAGAAATAGTAGTAGTAGCAACAAGAGATTGGTGTCTCTAGTAGGTCAGTTCCTACATATTACTGAGTTGGTGCTCAATTGAGAAGATTGGTGTCTCCAATAGGTTGGTGCCTACATATTGTTGATTTAGTGATCATTTTAGGGGATTGGTGTCTCCAGTAAGTTGGTGACTAAAAAATTTGTAACTGCAGTTGGTGCCTACATGCATTTATAAATATATTTTTTGTGGTTCTGATCTCCCGAAATGGTTTTCGTGTTAAATTCTATGTATTGTGATTTTATTTTATGTGTATTTATTGTTTCAAAGTAAATAAATTATTGGTGAATGATCAAAATAAGAAAAGGTAATTTATATTGATTTCACCCCCATCCCCTCCTCAGTAAACCATAAGTCCAACAATTGGTATCAGAGATGGTTTCTTTAGAAACAGTTTAACCACTGGAAGAAAATCTTGGGAGCACACATGGGAATCAAACCAAAGATGGATGAAGATAGAGAGAAATAAAGGGAAACAGGTAAATCCAAAGGTAAATTACCCTTTTCTATTAATTATGATATAATAGGACATCTTGTTGCTAAGTGTCCATATGAAGGAAATGAATATAGTGATGATGATAAAGAAGAGAATGGAAATGAGAAAGGTCTCTTTTTGGACAAAGTCCCTTTGTTTGATGGATCAAACTATGCAATCTGGAGCATAGAAATGAAAACATATTTGATGACCCTTGGGTCAGATATTTGGGAATCAGTGGTGACAGGTTATATAGCTCCAACAACACCACTAATAGATGCATCCGGACAGAAGTTTAGTGAAAATAATGCAATACTTATGGATGTCATTTTTCATGGCCTACCAAAATCTGAGCTTGACAAGGTAATGGAGTGTACATAAGCTAAAGAGATTTGGGACAAGCTACAAAATATTTATGGAGAAATGATACAAAGTATGTTGATGAAGAAGAAGAAATTGATGGAGAAGTGAATCTTGAAGAACAAATCATCCATGCCTTAGAATAAATAGAGATACTTAGCCTAAGTGAATATAGAGAAAAAGGAGTAGTTGAAAAAATATGAAAGGAAGGACCATGATCTTGATGAAACAAAAAAGACAATTGTCATCCTAAAGACTCGGTTAGAAGAGGAAAAAAGGTTAAAAGAAGCAGTGAAAATTCAACTCAATGAAAAGGAATACATCTATGAGAAGCTGGAATTTAAAGTTGTCTCATTAAGAAATTAATTGCAAGAGTCAAATGCAAAGTTACATGGGAGTTTGAAGAGCAATGAAACTTTGAATGAAATCCTTAGAATAGGTCTTGGCTATGATGTGAATCAAAATACCTGTGAATTATATGTGAGAAAGGAAGAAGAAGAAAATTCTAAAATCTATGCTAAATTTCTCAAAGGCTCCATCAAAAATGAAAGCAGCATGAAAGGAATTGATGACAAGCAACAAACTGATGAGTTCAAAAGAACGATTCGACCAAGAAGATATTTCACACCCAAGTACCAAAATGTCTTCTTTGTCTATTGCTTCTCTTGCAATAATTTTGGTCATAAAGCAATCGATTGTATAGAATAGGAAAGAAGTGATAATATGAGAAGCGGAAATATAGATCCTTATAAAATTTCAAAGGATGATTATGTGAGCAATAGAAAAAGAAGTTATTATGGGTTTACTTACAGAAGTTACAATGCATTTGCTCCCTGTTGTAGGCACAACAGATCCCATGCTTTAGCTAAAGCATGGGAGCCCCAAATTTTTAATACGTACAAAGGTATTTGGGTAAGTGTTTCTTTCAACACCAGATTCTTCAGTGTTATCCCTGTCATTCGTTACCATACCTTTGTTTGACCTGATTGCCATCTTTCTTATAAATTTTCTAAGTGTTTCGGTCTGGAGGAAGCCTCTAATTTTGAGTATTTTGTCTTCTGCTTTCACCATCCCGAAGCCCGACAGTTTGCGCACCCGAAACCCGAAACCCGAAAGGTGCAGGTTGCGAGATTTCGTTTTTTCTACTTTTCGGTTGTTGTCAACCCAAAACCCGAAACCAAATAGCTACGGGTTGAGGGTTTTTCCTTTTCAATAATTTTTGGGATACGGCATCCCGAAACCCGAAACCCAAAACCATTGCAAATTCCGTCACCATGTCGAAAAATACCCGGTCTAAGACAGCACAGAGGGATTCTCTTACCAAAGACCCCAATTTTGGTATCCTCTCAGATACCAGTGAAAGGGTCACTGAAACTTACCAGATGGATTGGTAAAAAATCCACACCATTTTTTACAATGATGACCTTTCCCACATTGAAAAAGACAGACCCGCATATGAGAAGATCAGGTCTTCTCAAATTCACGCCATTGCTACATGACCGACCATTTTACCGTACACTGATGCAGTAAAATGGATAATTGAGAACGTGAGCATTAAAGACCGGCCTTTTAACGATAGCACAGGAGCTCAGTTGACTCATTTTCACACAGATATTTTTATCCAATCCTTTTCCCTCAAACGACATGAGCAAACCCTCATAGCTGAGTTTTTACAGTCCTCGAAAACCCGGTATAATTTTGATGAAATGTTAAAATCATGGATGCATAATCCTAATGCCTTTTTGCCTAAGGCTGACCACCCCTATCCTTTTTTTTTGGTTTAAAGAACCCTACTCTTTGCTAGCAGCTATGTTGTGCTAGCTGTTTGGTCTTCCTAACTACTCTCTGTTCAAGGCCGAATGGGCCCCTATAGCACAGCATGTGCTAAATACTAGTGAGTCTTTTCCATGGGCTTCTATCCTATCTTCGGAAATGAAGAACGCCATCAATGCTTACCAGAAAGCGCATGCTCATAAAAATCCCCATTTCTACTTATCTACATATGTAATTGATGTTTTTTGCGTGGATTTCCAGTACCCTAACTTGGGTTGGAACTGGTCCCCTTTAGACCCACCTGTTCACATTTATCACTCAGCATTGTGGGAAGGAAATTATGTCTCCTCACTCTACAACATCTGTGATCATTTCATGGGTACAGTTTATTTCAATATTTCAAGCAGGAAGCACCTGCATTCTCAAAAGATGCCAAAGCCTTCATTAATACCATTGGAGATTGGTATGTGGGCAAATATTTCTCATACATTAGGAAATTGAGGATGCAACTGCAAGTGCAGCCTCAACAAGTTTCTGTAAGTTGTCATCGAAAGAGTTCAAGGACTTGGCTCTTAAGGTAAATCAGGACCACTTTAAGTTGCTTGAGAAACTGTACCTTGCTCTGAATGAGATTAAGGAGAATTTTATTGCTTTTTCCAAGATGTCTTCTACTCTAGAAGAACAGAAAAGGAAAAGAATCATAGCTACTAAGGCAGAGGAGAAAATTAGTGAATGGTAGGTGTACATAAAGAATGTACCAGAGGATATCCCGATTCTGAACACCTTCCAACTTAAGAAGGTTAAAGCCTCTTTAAACACTTGGCTCGATCTCATTGAAACCGCTCATGATATCATCAAGAAGTCTAAAGGTATCTGCAAAAGACGCTGGTACGCAGTTGATAATATCATGGATGCCTTACAGCTCCAGCTTATGGACCCAATTTTAGAGGCTCTACCACCAAAATACAAACTTGAAGAGATGGAGCGCAAATGTGAGGAAGCCGCGCAGAAGATCCAAGCCCTTAATGAAGTCAGCATCGATGACATGGATAGATTAATCAGAAAACCGCTTGTCATGGAAGGAAAAATTCACATCTACCTTCGCACTTGGCACAAGCTGGCTAAACATGACATGGAGAATAATATCTGCAATGCTCAGATAGCTCTAGAATTTGTTAACTTTCCAAATATAGGCGAGTTGTTAGAGATCTATGAGAAGTGGCGGGATTTTCTAGATTCATAGTCTGATCCAAATTTTTCTAATCCCTACCTATCGGAATTTCCACCTGTACTTTCGTAACTTTATTATTTAAGGAGCTATGCTTCTCTTAGTTAAGGGTTGGTAATTTTGGAGATACGCATCAGTAGGAGAAAGGCAGGGGATACTCTGTCCATCAAAGATTTTGTAATTTCTGTACAAGACTCTTTTAATACAGTAAAGTTATCTCTTATCTATCTCTTGTTATTCCTCAAATTTATTTGAGAATGACTGGTTGTGTACTTCAGATTGTCATCTACAGTGAATGATATCATTTTGCATATATATAATGTATGGATCTATCATATTGGTTTCACTGTGTTACTGATTGATGCTGTGAGGTATTCTATTGAGTTTATTCAATATTAATACTCTCTTTATCGATTTCTGCAAATGATTCGTTGCACATAATAATCATGGTTAATTTTTCAATTGACAAAGTGATTACGGATTGAATCTTGAACAGGCTTAAGTACTTGAATTATTGTCTTTTAATTTTCATTAATGGATTGTGATTTAAGTTAATAAGTAACTCATCAAAGACATTTCTGTTGAAGGTGGTAATTTATCTGTTCATCATACCTCAAGATTGATTTGCACAATATCAAGATTTGTTTTTAGAATAGGACTAACTTAGATTGGTTTCCTCTTCTGAAATAGGTTAGGTTAGCTTGACTTTATCATTTTCACATCCTTGTTTTCCTTGATTGGAAAACTGACCTAATTGGTCAAATCACCAACTCTTAGAGTGCCAGCGGAGGCCAAATATACATGGGGGATCACCATACAAAAAAGGCTGGGGATAGAACTGCCCTTGCGCAGGGTCTTTCAAATCCTTTCAGCTTGGGTTTTCTTCCTCTGTTGGGAGCCTTGGAAACATTCCAGCACCTTTGCATCTAACCTGCACAACCGAGGCATCAACAAATGGCACTAGAAGGAGGGCCACTAGTACATCATGCCTGAACAAGCTACTAAGAAACTTCCTCTAGAAAGTACTTCAACGGTTCAAACTCGAAGCCATCAAGGGCTTCAACCTCTGAACAGCCGACTGAGTTACAACCTACAATCCTTCCTATTACATCTACCCATCCTACAATTATACCTGTCACACCTACAGTACAACAGGAAAATAGAAGAGAGGTCATTATTGTATCACCTACAAGAGGAACCCTCAGACTAGAACAGATATTGAAAACATCCACCGACTGTGTTACTAGAATAGAACAACGGATCACTGACCAAAGAAGACGTGGTTTGGAAACTCTGAATTTAGACAATATTTTGCAGACCAACCATCAAGAATATCAGCAAAATTCCATTCCGCAGACCAGTGACCCACAGATCCAACAGACAACTGATCCAAATACTGAGAATCAACAGACAGTTAATCAACACCCTGAAAACCAAGAGCTGGTTGATCAACAAGGCTCTCCTGAATATAATCTTGAGACACCCTTTCAAGGAGCACAAGATCAACCAAAACATGGAGCTAGTGGACCACCACCATCTCCTTCTTCATCTTCATCATCCTCCTCAGACAGTGAACATTCTTCTATTTCTTCGTCAGAAGAATAAGAAGAAGAAGAAATACCTATGGCTAGAGAAGGCCAAAACAGTCCATGGCTCGACCAAGATGCAGTATGGGTACTTGGAGACCAACACAGATTACCTAAAAACCCTGAGAAATGGTTACCCAAGTTTAACCCAGATGACAAGCCACCTGCACTAGATCACAATAAATATTTCATGCAGGCTATTAGAATTAGGAGTGTCATTCATGAGGATGTGGTCTTTAGACTCTTCCCTTATACTTTTGAAGGAAAGGCAGCCACATGGTATTTTTCCTTACCAGAAAGGTCTATTGTTTCTTGGGATGAGTTTTAAAAACTATTCATCCAAAAGTTTGGAGATGACAAAACACCACAGGATCTTGTTTTGGAGCTATCCTCCATGAAGATCAAAGGAAAAGAAAGAGTTAAAGATTTTAATCAAAGGTTCTCATACCTAAAGAATAGAATTCCCACCAACCTTCTTCCTGCTGAAGAATTGTTGGTGGCCTACTATGAAAAAGGCCTACCTGCACCCATTGCAATATGGGTGAAATGATCACATAAAGGCACCTTACTTGAAGCATTTGCTAAAGCAATTCAAGTAGAGAAGGACATGTTCTTCCTAAAATATAGTCCTAAAACTCCAGAGGAACAACCTTCCACTTCTAGAAGGAGAACCGATACTGCTCCTAAACCAATTGTCCAAAGCAAGGATCCATTTGACATGACTGATATGAAAACGTTCATCCAGAAAATGTCAAACGAGATGGTTGATTTGAAGAAGACAAACAATAAAAATCAGAACCAGAATAGAGGTTTTATAAGGCCACCTTTTAGGAGACCTTATCAACCTCCACCAAATCCACCTCCTCCTAATGCAACAGAAGGCCTCACAAATGAAGAAATCTATTCTATTTTCATAGCCTTAGCAGCAGACTCCCAAAATGCCTCTGAATTTTCCAATGATCAAACCGATCCAGATCCACAATTACCTGAAGAAGAAGAAGAAGAACAAGATCCACAAATCAACACTGTAAGTTATTTCTCAGAACTCCCCATGTGTGAAGAGGAAGAAGAAACTGAGACTGTGTTCAATGTACAACAGCCTTACAACACAAGGTCTAGACCTCAACCCCCTCAGGAACCTTCCTCCTCTACACGAGTTCCTAACAAAGGTAATACTGTTGCCCAAAAGGACATAATCATCCCCGAAATGGAGTACAGCCTAGTTGAAGATCTTAAAACCGTTAAAGCAAACATCTCTTTGTTTGAACTGTTGAAAATCCCTTCGATGAGGGATACCTTACCCAAAAGTATGGTAGTCAAACAACCAAGAGAATTGCAAAACAATAACCTTGACTCTTTTACTAAACCTGATGATAAAAAAACTGGCAGCAGGAGGACACCTCCTTTCCTGCTTACTTTCGAGATTTTCAATAGGAATGTACATAACTGCATTATAGACTTGGGTGCCTCATCAAATGTGATGCCTTTATCTGTTTGTAGAAAGTTGAATGCCACATGGGAACCTTGCCCCTCTCAGATAGTACAACTTGATAGATCTAAATTCAAAGTGGCAGGGAGACTTAGAAACGTTTTGCTTACACTGTTAGCATATCCTCGGATCCACCAAACAATCGACATTGTCATAGCTAACATCCCATAAGAATATGGTATGTGGCTTAGTAGAGACTGGTCTGAAAAACTGAAAGGCTATTTTGCCACTAACTGGTCCCATTTGTGGTTACCCTATAACGGGCAGCCTAATAAAATCAAGATCAGCAGGGAACCCTTCATGAAGCAGACAGTCACAGACTTAAATGACTCAAGTGAACCTGCAGGCTACTTCAACTCACAAATTGATCATTTTACCTTTGACACTTTCTTTGGGGACCTGTTAGCTGACATTTCACCACAAAAGAATGTACAGAATGAATCTCAGGTAACTCATCTCACCTTTGTGCCTTTCTCAGGAGACATTATACATAATGTTCTTAATGTAAATACAAATTTTAGATTAGATCTTATTGCTTGGACATTGTTTTTTGATGGTTCTAAATCCAAAGATGGAGCTGGTGCAGGTTGTGTTCTTATAGACCTGAAAGGAACAAAAACTATGATTGCATGTAGAGTAGAATTTGATTGTACTAACAATGTAGCTGAATATGAGGCCTTGGTATAAGGACTTATGAAGGCAATCGATATGAAAGTGCAAATAATTCAATGCTTTGGTGACTCAAAAATCATTGTGAAATAGGTGAGGAATAAGATACACTATCTATCCCCCCACCTGATGAATTAACAGAAATTGGTAAGAGATCTTACCAGCTCCTTTACTACATTCAATATTATTCCAGTCCCTAGGTCTCAGAATTTCGATGCTGACTTATTGGAAAATACAGCATCCAGATTGATCTCGCCAGAGGGCCTATCTCCTCAAACATTCTCGATAGAGCTTATGTACAGGCCTTCCATACCAGACAATGTAACGAGCTAGAAGGTGTTTGACAATGATCAACATATCCTTGATTTTCTAACAGCCCAAGATATGTTCCAGGACATGGCTATAGATGAGGCTGAACATGAAAAATTACTCTCTGATCCCTCGAATGTCATCCCGAAGTCGGTGATCAATTTGGAGAAGTTCTATGATTTGCAATACAAATTCAGATGCAATATAAACTGCAAAACCCAGAGCTCCTTGCTTAATTATGAGCAAGTTAATTTAGGCACCGAACAATAACCCCGTTTTATCAATTTAGGAGTTGATTGTATCCCCACAAAACGCGGAGCTTGTTGATGTATATGTAACTTCGGAATGTATTTCATCTATGTATTTCATATATATATTTATTGTACCCTTATAAGAGATGTGTTATTCCTCTATAAGGAAGTGTCGTCATGTGTATTGACAAGTGTCGCAAGTGTGTGTACTTGCCGATGGGTTATTAGACCACCATGTGTGGGGTCGGCCCTGAAATACATATTATATGGTTGATGTACCTAGCTAGACAAGTCGGCCCCATAAGGTCACTAGGAAATCAGACTAGTATAAATAGAGATAGGGAGATCTCTATTTGGATCACTCAGAAACTCATACTTCTCTCACTCAGAAAGTGGTGCACTAGTGAGGAGGAGGATCATCTGCTACTAGGAGACTATCTCAGTGTATTTTGGTTGTACTTTGGTTGAGCCATTGCTCTCTCTATCTCCGAGGAAGTTGTGGGGTTTTTCACCTTAGGGTTTTCCCCATGGAAACTCTGTGTCTCTTGTCTCTCATGCTTTTGATGCTTGTCATGCTTATTATGATTGTTATGCATTGATATACTGTTCATGTTATTCTCTCAGTAAAGATCCTAGAGTATTGTGAATTAATGCTCAAAATTTAACATGGTATCAGAGCTAACCTGAGAAGAAGTCATTTTGCAGTGACAGAAACTTGGGTTTCTTATTTATTGGGTTTCTCTCCACAGATTTTGGAAAAGAGGTATAGTAGATTGACTCTACTCATCAAGGAGAATCTATATGTCCAATCAGAATTCAATTCTGAGCATTTTCAGATTTGGCCCTAAAAATTAGGGTTTCCACAAAAATAGGAATTTCTGGAATCTGAAGACATAACTGGAAGCGCCTTGCAAAAATCGAATTTTAGAGCTTTGGATCGAGATTTTTGGCTAGGTAGATCTCCAGGAAACTCAAACCCTAATTCAGGGCTCTCCCTAGTGAAACCAGGAGGACAAAAAGGCAAATATGAAGGGTAAAGCTTTGCTGATCTCAAATTCTGAATACACCAGGATGATCATCTCATCAAGGTGCATCTTTCTATCCTTTCAGAAAGTTGCAATTCACATTTTGAAGTATTTGGACCCCGTGAGCTGATCAAGGAGGTCGTCGATTCGGGGAATCGGGTACCGGTTACGGACTGTGATTTTATTCAGGGCCCGGTAATCAATGCAGAGTCGCCAGGTCCCATATTTCTTCTGCACCAGCACGATTGGGCTCCAACAAGGTGATGAACTAGGACGGATGTTCCCCTTGTGGAGCAATTCTTGGATCTACCTCTTGATCTCCTCGTTTTCCAACAGAGAGCGGCGATAGACTGGCCCATTGGGTAGCGGTGCGCCTGGGGTCAGATCGATGGGATGCTTGACCTGGCAGTGCATAGGTACCCCGGTCGGAGAGGAGAAGATATCTGAGTATCCTTCCACCACCTTATCCACTTGCTTCTGTTGTGTGGATAGATCGGTCGCGGAGGCCCGGGATGTGGTTGCGATCTTTCTTTCACTCTGAGAGTGAATCACAAAGAAGACAAATTTCCCGGTCTGAGAGATGACCTTCCTGCATTGCTTGGCAGAGATCATGGAAATAGCACTAGGAGGGACTGCCTCGGGTATCCTATACAGTTTCCTGTTCAAAGAAATAATAACACTACGAGGCCTAAACTCATATACAGCATGAAGTTTCCATAAATAAGGTTGGCCCAAAAGAACATCTGAAACTTCGAGAGGAGCAACATCACACAATACCTCGTCCTTGAAGGGCTTGATGCCGTATGGCAGTCGGCACTATTGGCTGACGCGGAGATCGCTTCCTTTGCGGAGCCATCCAATGGTGTAGGGTTGTGGGTGCGGCGTTGTCGGTAGGGCCAGGCGCTTGACGACCTCTGCTGAGATGAGATTCTTCTGGCTACCGCTATCAACGATGAAATGCAGCGGGGTTCCTTTTACCCACATCTGTGAATGGAAGAGGCGTTCTCCTTCTTCTGGCTCGTCTGGTTCATCAGGCTGGAGCTTGGTGGTGGCAACGGTGGCACTAGGTTCCGCGTCAATGATCCGTCTTCCCCTTTCTGGTTCGGACTCAGAGTCAGAACCCGCATCTGATTCAGATGCTTTCAATTCGGCCACCAGCGACTGCTTTGAGCGGCAATCAGCAGTGTTATGCCAAGGGCTCTTATGGAAGTCGCACCACTTCCCTGTATCTTTCTTTGTTTTTTCGGTGTCCTTCTTTGCTTGCGGCTTGGACTGGTTGTCCTGATGCTGTCCATCTTTGCTCTGTCCTTTATTCTGTGGGTTGGTGATCCAGAAGGATCCAAGAAGGAAAAATTTTGAAGTCCTCCAATCTCAGCAAAATCAACACCAGATCGAAGGGCTCGTCGAGACGATTCCAACGGCGTTCGTTTCACCTCAAACGGACTCCGTACGAGAAAGTTATCGCGTTCTGTTGTATTGATGAAACAGGCAAATTTGGCAAAATGGGGTGCCACGTGGCACCACTGACATGGTGACACGTGGCAGTACAGACCAGGCACAAGGTGACACGTGGCAGTACGGATCCAAGCTGGCACATGGTGACTGGACGTATGGATGGTGACGTGGCAATACAAATAGTGACTTGGCAGTTGACTGGATGCTGACTGGGAATGAGGTGGACCAATCCTAGGCCGCCACGTGGCAGCATGGATTGGCCAATATGTCTAAGGCAAAAATTATGGCCTCCGTGGGGTTTGACCCCGTGACCTCTCTTGTATAAGCGCTCCGCCTTCACCATTCAGGCTACGTGTGGTCCTTGGTATGGGTGGTTATGAACTTTTATTAAAGCTTGAAGAATATTTCAGATGGGCGCGAAAAGGGGCCGGGGCTAGCCCCGAACCCTGGTCCTACCACACGGCCACACGACCGGGAGCTCAAAACGGAGGCCAGCGCGGGGGTCACATGGTATGCACCAGCCCATTCCACGCGCCCACTCTTTAACACATGATTCGAATGGAGGGTGGTTACAACCACCGCTCCCCTCCTCCCTTTGAACATAGCCACCACGTGGGACGCGCCCACCATTTAAACACATGTGTTAATTAAAAATTTGGTTATTGCTTTAAAGGGGTTCAAAAACATTATACCATGTAATGAGTTTCAACCTATACTTGGTATAGTTTTAAACTATAACCAACTATATGGTTGGAATATTAAAAATAGAACACAACTACATAGTTTAATAAAAGCCTAACCAACTTGGAGGTTTTCAACCATATGCCCAATTAGGCAAATTGGTTGTAACAAAGAATTCATGAGAAACATGTGAAGGGGGTCTTCCCAACCTATATAAACCCATTCATTTGCCATTTCCCTCTCATGCTTTGGAGTAGAGACTTTGTAGCTAAAGGAGAGAAGGGAGATTGCGTAGCTCTGCAGGAGGAAGGTACGAGTGTTTATACTCGTTTTACACTGTCTTCAGGCTTCGGAGTTGCTGGAAGCAGTCTTGTTGCGTTTTGGGCAGCGGTTCTCTTCCTGGCCATTGTCGCCAAGGTATTATTGTATCATTGCCATGTATTTTGCCTTTATGCTGAGATTATAGATCGGCCCTCCTATTGAGAAGCAGGCCCGGAGACGTAGTCCATCCTGGACGAACTCCGTTATCAACTTGTTGTCTTTATGTGTGTATTGTCTATGCTGTTTGGTTCTCTTCTTATGGATTTGTGAGCTTCATTCATGCTCTTTATGCAATTCATGTTAACGTCATAGAGTAGCAAAGATCTTGTTTCCGGATCAGTTGGGGCTGCCCTTTCCTGTCTTTTGCTGTGAAGGGTTCCCAGGCCCAAATTGCCGTGTCTTTTGTTTGAGCTTCTGCTTGATTTTGACAGCATATCGGTAGGCCGCGCCCAAGGAAGAGATGTCCAGAAATTCCATTTCGGTCTGGATGTATCTATGCAAACCACCGCGATACTTGAGCACCAGATGTCGCTCTGAATCTTTGATACCCAGCTTGGTGCGCAAGGTATGGAAGATATTTGTGAACTCTGGCACTGCTTGGTCTCTTTCTTGTCGCAGTGTGGTCCATTTGGTATACAAATCGTCATAACTTCCAACAGGGTAGTATTGTTCCTTAATAGCATCCCTGAAGGATTCCCAGGTGGCCGTGACTGAAAATAATGAGCCTTCTTCTGTGTCCTTTTGCTCGCAGAATGTTTCCCACCAATCTTTGACATGGGGAACGGCTTTGAGGAGCGCAAAAGTAATATTTTCTTTATTCGAAAAGTTATGGACAGAAAAATACCCTTCTAGTAGATTCAACCACTTATCTACAGCATCTGCGTCTATCTGTCCTTCAAATATAGGGATATCAAAGTTGATTTGTACCTTGAAGGGGGCGGCGCCTCCGCTCGAGGAAGATGCGTCGCTTGTTGGTAGTCGCCGAAGGATTTGCGCGAAATTATCCATCATCTCGTTCCTCTGCTGCGTGAGGGCTTCCTCAAGCAACATTTTGATAGGATCTCCTGTCCCATCATCTTTCTTTTCTCCTGCCATGAGAAGTTGCTTGGGCGCGCGAGAGATTTTGTCCTCAAGAGAAACAAGCTCGAGACCCAATTCTTTGTACCCTGACCTCGTTGGGGACATGCATTAAGACGACAAGGAGCAGACCGCTCTGATACCACTGATCCGGATTTTATGAGCAGAACGAAATGAATACAGATTATTATCAGATGCTTAACACAAAATAACAGAGATACAGTAAAACTGGTTTTCTATTCAATAAGGAAATAAGCTAGAACTGTAAAATGCAGCGGAAAACAAGCTTGCTGGAATGGTGGCGGCTTATCTCTGAGAAGAGATGTGACGGCTGCTCTCATTTTCGCAAGAAGATGGTTACAATGAGGCTCTCAAGGCCTTTTACAATAAACAGGAATGTCAAAAACCCTAGACATCCAAAAACCTAACCCTAGGAGATGAAGCGCCAAAAGTCATGTGGGCCCCGTTTGGGTAAGTTAGTACATCAACTTCCCGGGGTCGTAACTTTTGCATACGGTCTCCATTTGGGGCGCTCGGTAGCCCGTTGGAAAGGTCTATCCGAGATTTACAACTTTCGACCGGGGCCAAATGTATGCCGTGGGTAACCATTTGGCCCCCCAAATTGCCAAAAAAGGTCGTTTAGGGACTCAAAATGACCCCGGAAGTTCAGGACCCCGAAAAACTGCTAAAAATAGTACAATACCAAAATTGCCATAAAACTGTTTTGAGCCAGTTGGAAAGGTGGGTGGCCACCAATATCCACCTGGATCAAGAAGAGTCATAGGTTTGAGTGATCACAGGTTTAGGTATATTATGTTTATGACTAACCATAAGAATGCTTATTATTTCTATTTGAAATGATCCTGACTATACATGCTTGAGATTATTTGATTATACTAATGAATGTTTGATTATGTATGATGATAATACTAATAAGCATGCATAGGGATCGAGAATGAATATAAGTTCAAGAACAAGTAATCCAGGAAGCAAAGATCAAGAGGGAGCACACTCCAGTGGCTTCTGCAAGGATGCGGATATTCAGAGGGAGTTGACCATCTCTCTACATTCCACAACAGAAAGGTGTAGAAGAAGCTACTTCAGATTAGGACTCCAGCAGCTCCTGCAAGGAAGCAAAGACTTAGAGGGAGTCCACCCAACAAACAAACAAATATAAGTATTTTAATTATCATTTCTTGCATATTTGTTTGTTTAAATAAAATTGTTCAATGATGTATATGCTCATGTTCCTATACTTAGGATATGTATTGTGCATATTAGAATGATTGCATTAATGAACAGTATACTACTAATATGCATATGATGGGTAAGTGGCCTATGGAACTGTACAACATTCCATTGCTACTTATCTAGAATGAAACCTCTTTGCTGACATGTTGGGAGTAGTGCAAACTCTTAACAATGTTCTAGTAGAGATTGGAAGGCATCTAGAAAGTTACAGGATATGGATGAATGTTGTATTGAAGCATTGGCTAAAATAATTGCATGACTGTATGACATATTTCTTTATGTGTAAGAATTTGTTCTGAAAATTATGAGATGTTTCTAATCATGCAAATTAACTTGTTTTGTAGGAAAGACCGTATACCTTCACCTACAAAAGAAGGACTACAACATTTGTTCAAGCAACAAAATTATCTATTGAATATATTGAAGTTCCCAGGACACGAGAAGAATGCCATGATCCATCGATCATGAAGAAAGATGTTTGGGATGCAGTCCCAAGACATGAAAGGAAGTCTGTAGTGACTTCCAAGAGGATCTACAAGATCATGCATGCTACAGGTGGTAGCATAGAGACTTTTGCTCCTGTAGCCAGATACACTTCCATTAGATCCATACTTGCTCTGGCTGCAGTGATGAAAGATACACTAGATGGATTTCAAGACAGCCTTCTTGAATGGTGTAGTTGAAGAAGAAGTGTATGTGGAGAAGTCACTTGGTTCTGAGACACATGACAGGAAGTCATATATGTGCAGAACTTGGTATGGTAGGATGGACAGTTTCCTATCTAGCTTAGGCTTTACTAAGAGTAAAGCGGATTCCAACCTTTACTACAAGGTTGAGGAAGGGAATCCTATGGTTCTACTTTTATATGTGAATGACCTGTTTGTAATAGGAGATGACAAATTGATTGCAGATACTAAGAGGAAGCTTGCTGTCAAATTCGATATGAAGGACTTAGGGATGATGCACTATTTCCTAGGGATGGAGGTGTGGTAGAGTACAGATGGGATCTTCCTTGGACAAGGGAAGTACACTGTAGATATCCTTAAGAGGTTCGGGATGATGGATTGCAAGGCCATGGCCACACCTATGGCATCGAATCTAAAGCTTCTATGTGATGCTTCATCTGAGCCGGTTGAAGTCTCTATGTATCGTCAGATGATTGGGTCCTTGATGTACCTGACAAACATGAGACCAAATATTTGCTTTGCTGTGAACACATTGAGTCAGTTCCTGATGGATCCGAGGAGTATTCACCTGGTTGCTGTAAAGCATATTCTGAGGTGCCTAAAGCGTACAGTTGATTATGGGCTCAAGTATGAAGCAAATCAAAAGTTTAACCTGCAGGGTTATGTTGATTCAAATTGGGCTGGCAGTGCTGCAGATAGGAAGAGCACATCTGGATGCTGCTTCAGTATGGGATCAAGTGTGATCTCTTGGTTTAGCAGGAAGTAGTCCTATGTAGCACTGAGTACAGCTGAGGTAGAGTATGTTGCATCTTGTTCAGCTAGTTGTGAGGCAGTATATCTACGGAAGCTACTGTCTGAGTTATTTGATCTCGCATTGGATGCTACTGGTATCTTTTGTGATAACCAGAGTTGTGTGAAGCTGTCCGAGAACCCAGTGTTTCATGGTAGGTTGAAACACATAGAGATCAAATATCACTATATCAAGGATATGGTGTAGAGAGGAGCTGTGAATCTCCTATACATTGCGACGGACGAGTAGATTGCAGATGTGTTGACGAAGCCACTAGCCAGGGTGAAGTTCGAGTACTTCAGGGAGAGGCTTGGTGTTCTTCAGATTGATGACACTTCGAGGAAGAAGTGATGGACACATTTGCAGAAGCCATTCCAAGCATGTTGGAAGGAGGATCCTTCACATGGCTGTGGATGTAAGCGCTGGATGATGAGCATCAAGACGATGCTCCAGTTACTGCTCTGTATATGCATCATGTTGGATGCTGGATATGATCAGTTGGATCATTTATATGTATATGTATGTACGCATCATGTTGGATGTTGGATATGATCAGTTGGATCATTTATATGTATATGTATGTACGCATCATGTTGGATGCTGGATATGATCGGTTGGATCATTTGTATGTATTTTGTATATGCATCATGTTGGATGCTTGGACCATGTATCTGTATATGTATCAAGTGGATACATTGTATGATCAGGTAGATCATGTATGTTGATATGTATCATGTATGATCAGGTGGATCATGTATTTTTATTTGTATCAGGTGGATACATTGTATGATCAAGTGGATCATGTATGATGATATGTATCAGGTAGATACTTGGTATGCATCAGGTAGATGCATTATATGATCTGGATGATCATGGATGACGAGCTTCAGGATGTTGCTCCAGATGACATGCAGCAGGATGTTGCAGTGATGATGATCAGGATGATCATGTGTACATTAGGATGATGTATGGTGAGTATCAAGTTGATACTCTGTGGCCGTGGAATAGGCTGTGCAGATAAGCATGTAATTTGTGCCCTAGGAGATTTGCAAATAGTCTTTCGAGGTTTTGCCTATGGCATGTAATTTGTACCTTGGGATATCTGGAAAATGCTCTTTCGAGGTTTTGCTTGGGAGGACATATAATTTGTGCCCTGGGATATTTGCAGATAGTCTTTCGAGGTTTTGCCTATGGCATGCAATTTGTGCCCTGGGATATTTGGAAAATGCTCTTTCAAGGTTTTGTCCTATGGCATGTAATTTGTGCCCTGGGAGATCCAATAGGTTGAGGCGTGTGCTCGTAATCAGTCCTAGGATTCTCTTTCGAGGTTTTTCCATGACCACATGTAATTTATGCCCTGGGAGATCCGATAGGTTGAGCCTTGTGCTCATAATCAGTCCTGGGATGCTCTTTCGAGGTTTTGTGGTGACCACATGTAATTTGTGCCCTGGGAGATCCGATAGGTTGAGCCTTGTGCTCGTAATCAGTCTTGGGATTCTCTTTCGAGGTTTTGTAGTGGGGTCACATGTAATAAGTCCTGGAGATCTGGACAGGATGAAAAAGGCCTCAGATCCTCTTTAGGGTTCTTGCTAGTCAAGAGACTCTTTTAAGGTTTTGTGACTCACGTAATAAGTCCTGAGATTTCCACAGTATGGCCAGTTATGATGAAGACCTGCAGGTGGTGGGACTACATCTAGTATGAAAAATGAATGGCTCTGTAGAACTTCCTGTGACGAGTAGAGTCATAGATTGGTTGAGATAGCAGCAGCAGTGACAATGATGATGACAATGATCCCGAGAAGAAGACTTGTCTTGCAGATCTGTGTCAATAAATACCTTCCTAGTTAAGAGGGAGTGTTGATGTATATGTAACTTCGGAATGTATTTCATCTATGTATTTCATATATATATTTATTGTACCCTTATAAGAAATGTGTTATTCCTCTATAAGGAAGTGTCATCATGTGTATTGACAAGTGTCGCAAGTGAGTGTACTTGCCGATGGGTTATTAGACCACCATGTGTGGGGTGGCCCTGAAATACATATTATATGGTTGATGTACCTAGCTAGACAAGTCGGCCCCATAAGGTCACTGGGAAATCAAACTAGTATAAATAGAGATCGGGAGATCTCTATTTGGATCACTCGGAAACTCATACTTCTCTCACTCAGAAAGTGGCGCACTAGTGAGGAGGAGGATCATCTGCTACTAGGAGACTATCTCAGTGTATTTTGGTTGTACTTTGGTTGAGCCATTGCTCTCTCTATCTCTAAGGAAGTTGTGGGGTTTTTCACCTTAGGGTTTTCCCCATGGAAACTCTGTGTCTCTTGTCTCTCATGCTTTTGATGCTTGTCATGCTTATTATGATTGTTATGCATTGATATACTGTTCATGTTATTCTCTCAGTAAAGATCCTAGAGTATTGTGAATTAATGCTCAAAATTTAACAGAGCCATCATTAAACTTTGTAAAGAATATAAAGATGTTTTTGCCTGGACTTATGACAAGTTGAAAAATTTTGATACCAGCATCATGTACCATAACATACCCATGAAGCCGGAAGTGAAGCCATATCAACAGAAGTTGCGAAAAATGCACCCTAGCTTAGAACCCTCTCTCAAAAAGCAACTTGAAAAGCTACTAACGCCCTGAATTATCTTTCCGGTTAGGCATACGCAATGGATAGCCAATTTGGTGTCTGTCCGTAAGAAAAGCGGGGAAATTCGGTTTTGTGTTGATTTTAGAAACTTGAATCGGGCTTCTGAAAAAGACAACTATCATGTTCCACCCATGGAGCATATTCTGTAAAGAGTAGCAGGTTCAAAGATGTTTTCTCTCCTAGATGGCTTTTCAGGGTACAACCAGGTCATGGTTGCCACGGATGACCAACTGAAGACAGCTTTCAGAACCCTTTGGGGTACCTTCACCTACAGGTAGATGCCTTTCAGGTTGATTAATGCAGGAGCCACTTTTCAGAGAGCTATGGATATATATTTCCGAGGTTTAATGCATGATTCAGTTGTAGTTTATCTTGATGATATTACCATTTATTCAAAGAAACGACATGAACATCTTCTTGCTTTGAAACGGGTTTTCGAACGTTGCAGAAAGTTCAGGATTTCCCTGAACCCGAAGAAATCTATATTTGCAGTGATAGAAGAAAAGCTTCTGGGCTTCATTGTCTCGAAGGAAGGTATGATAATAGACCATGAATGCACTGACACAATTTCAAAAATCGGTTTGCCCGGTTCGCGCAAATCAATGCAGTCCTTCTTGGGTAAGATCAACTTTGTACGTAGATTTGTACCAAATTTTGCACAAATAGTTAAACCTCTACAACATTTAGTTAAAAAGGATGTACAGTTCACCTAGTCACAGGAACAAAAAGATGCGTTTGTTCAAATTCGAAGAGCTACCACCGAAGCGCCTGCTCTAATGTCCCCAGACTTTGAAAAGGATTTCATTTTGTATACCTTTGCTACTGATTTCTCTTATGTAGCTGTTTTTACTCAGAAGCATGACAATGACGCTGAAATCCCAATATATTTCATGAGCTCAACATTCAAGGGAGCAGAGCTTAATTATTCTCAAATCGACAAGCAAGCCTATGCGTTTTATAAGGTTGTTAAGCATTACAGGCCCTATTTGTTGAAATCTAGAAGGAAGATCATTGTACCTTACTCTGCCATCAGGAATGTGCTTATCCAAAAAGAGTTGGGGGAGAAAAGGGCTCATTGGATGACAGCCCTACAGGAGTATGATCTTGAAATCTGACCAGCCAAAATAGTCAAAGGACAAGGTCTGTGTCTTCTCACCACTCAGTCTAATGATCATGTACACCAGCAAATAGAATGGGAGCAGGAGGAGGATCTCCCCACAGGTTTTGTAAATGCTATTGACATCCCGACATCCGAATGGTATGACCATATCAAGTTTTTCTTAAACCATGGGTTTGCTCTTGAAACCCTTGATTTCAAAAAACGTAGAGCTTTAAGATTGAAATCTGCTCCTTATCAGTTTATTAATGAAGCTCTGTTTAGGAAAAACTATGATGGATTTTTCCTTAGGTGTTTGGAAAAACATGAAACCGATGATATTCTTTTCCAATTTCATGCCGGACCTACTGGAGGTCATTTCTCAGGCGAAACAACAGCTCATAAAATTCTCAGGGCAGTTTATTATTGGCCTACATTGTTTAAAGATGATTATGCTTATGTAAGGAAGTGCAAACCATGCCAGAAGTGCGCAGGAAAGTTCAAGAAGCATGCTTTTCCTTTGCAGCTTGTCATTATTCAATTCCCATTTCAACAATGGGGACTAGATTTTGTTGGACCTATCAATCCTACCTCTTCCCTATAACACCGATACATCCTTACTGCCACTGATTACTTTACCAGATGGGTAGAGGCAGTCCTACTCAAACAATGTACTACTAGCCAAGTAATTTCCTTTCTTGACAGTCAAATAGTCATGCGATTTGGTGCTCCAGAGTACCTCGTCTTCGATAATGCATCTTACTTTTCTTCAATTGATTTGACTGAATATGCCCTTGAAAAAGGGATTAAGTTGAAATTCTCTGCCAATTACTATCCACAGGGTAATGGGTTGGCTGAATCTTCAAACAAAAATTTAGTAAACATTCTCAAGAAGACTATAGCCTCGCACCACAGATATTGGCACACTCATCTCAATAATGCTCTTTAGGCAGATCAGATCACTCCAAAGGCAGCAATTGGAAACTCCCCTTATTGTTTAGTTTATGGAAAGGATGCCATTCTTCCTTCCAATCTCACTATCCCTTCCTTGCAATTAGCCCAGTCTGTCCAAGAGGATGACTCTTCTCCCCTTCAACACAGAATCGATACCTTGCTCAAACTAGAAGAGGACAAGGAGACAGCTAAGAACAAGTTATATCATCATCAACAAATGGAAAAAAGATGGTTTGATCAGAAATCTTCATATGACAGGGATTTTTCTGTTGGGGACCTGGTATTAATATGGGATAAACAACATAAAGACAAGAATGCCTATACCAATTTTCAGTGCCTTTGGCTAGGACCTTTCATTGTTACAGAAAATATTGGTCCTAGTATTGTTCGATTACAGACACTGGAGGGAGTTGTGGACACCTATCTAGTGAATGTTTCACTTCTCAAAAATTATTTTGTTTGATCTGTATGCTCCACTTGTACATAGGTTTGGTGTGTTGTTTTCTTTCCTTTGTTTGATGATTTTATTTGCTTGCAACCATTTTGAACAACTCTACACTCTTGGTAATGGCTGATGATCAGTTTTTCTCAATAATCATTTCAACTGCAATTTTTTATTTGTCAGTCATTCACAGCTATCTACCTATGTCAGAAATTGCTTACCAGAAGTTAGACGGTTAATAATTACAAGGCTATGATTGGTATCCTTCCATCCCGGTCATCATCTTATACATGTCTTATTTGTTTAATTGAGATCTGGGGTATGACTGAGTTTTCTTATCTCACGTTTCATGGTTAAAACAACATATTATAATAACCTGCTCAACTTTTATCTTCTCTGGATCCTTTTACAAATCACCTTGATAATAATAATTTTCCTAATGAATGTAAATTACAAGGTGGGGGGTCTTAGTTTAAGCCAGCCCATTAGGTTCATAGGTGCTTAGTGGAATGACATCTTCGCATCAAGCCACCACACTTGGAAGATGACTCTCAGTTCTACTGGGAGGTGGAAGAACCTATCATAGGTCGGTCCATTCATGATCTACAAAGCACTGGTGAGTAACACTATTGATATATGGTTACCAAGCCATGGTGGTGCCTTGTGATTCACACTTCAATAAAATCTTGTTTGTTTTGTAGGACACTGGTTGTATATAGGGACAAGGGGGTCTTATCACAATCCATCCTTTCTATGATCATGGGTCTGATCCTGGACTGAAATTATTATTATATGGTTACCAAGCCATGGTAGTTGCTTTCAGTTTCACATCTAGAAGACAAGGTCTCCTTACCGAGCTCGCTTGTTCAATTTCCAGATCAGGCTTGTGAATGGCACTGCTGATATCTGATCACCAAGTCAGGGCAGTGGTCCTATATCAACAAGGCCGTATGCACTGTTTTATCTTTTGATCAAAAAAAAATGATGAGAAAAGATATGTATATGGAAAAATTAAGCATTGTAAATAAATAAAATTTCAATAGATCAAGATGATCTGTAATTAGGACATCCATGAGCAGCTCTGAGTTTATCTCCAGGTTCAACACAAGCTAGTTTTCAATGATTATGTGAAGGTAAAGAATCCCTGTTGTTTCTTGAACCTCCTTATTAGATTGGCATTATCTTTAACATGATCATGTATGGGGGTGTACTGATTTTGTGATTCTTGTTTATTAAATTGTCTCTTTGTAGAAATTTTCTAGAAGTTCAAGTTGAAAAGTTTGTTGACTGACATACTTTCTTTAGTTGATTTTAGTTGCAGAGATAACTGGTATGTCTCATCCAGTCGCCATTTGTTGTAGGAACAATAGATCCCATGCTTTAGCTAAAGCACGGGAGCCCCAAATTTTTAATACGTACAAAGGTAGTTAGGCAAGTGTTTCTTTCAACACCAAATTCTTCAGTGTTATCCCTGTCATTCATTACGATACCTTTGTTTGGCCTGATTTCCATCTTTCTAATAAATTTTCTAAGTGTTTTGGTCTGGAGGAAGCCTTTAATTTTGAGTACTTTGTCTTATGCTTTCACCATCTCGAAGCCCGACAGTTTGCACACCCGAAACCCAAAACCCGAAAGGTGCGGGTTGCGGGATTTCATTTTTTCTGCTTTTCGGTTGTTGTCAACCTGAAACCCGAAACCCGACAGCTGCAGGTTGCAGGTTTTTCCTTTTCAATAATTTTTGGGATACGGCATCCCGAAACCCGAAACCTGAAACCTGCCATTGCGGCTTTCGGCTTTCGGGAATTCATTTCAACTTTAGTCGTGTTGTTGTTCCCGAAACCCAAAACCCGACTTTCGGTTTGCGGCTTTCGTAAACGTATTTTGTGTTTTCATAGATTTCCATCCCAACATCTAAACCCGTTAACTTTTTGGTTTGTGTTCCCAAAACCCGAAACCCAACTTTTCGGGTTGTGGCTTTTGGGAACCTAAATAAACCTTGTGAATAAAGCACCCATCACCGGATCCTGAATCCCAAATCGGGAAATCTGAGCCGTTCGTTCAGTCTAAATCGCACGGTCGGGATTTGATCTGGTGAATTTATTTCTATTTTTCTTTTATCATTTTTACTGCTGAAAATTACTGTGCTGCGCCTGTTTTTACTGTGGATTTATTGCCACGGGCCGTCTTTTCTAGTTTTTTTTCAGTTATTCCAGGTAAGCCTACTGTCATCACATTCATAATTAAATTTTCTTTGTTGTTTCGATTTTAGTTTGATTTTGATTTCTTTTATTTATCAGAAATTGCAAATTCCGTCGCCATGTCGAAAAATACCCGGTCTAAGACAGCACAGAGGGATTCTCTTACCAAAGACCCCAATTTTGGTATCCTCTTGGATACCAGTGAAAGGGTCACTGAAACTTACCAGATGGATTGGTAAAAAATCTACGCCATTTTTGACAATGATGACCTTTCCCACATTGAAAAAGACAGACCCGCATATGAGAAGATCAGGTCTTCTCAAATTCACGCCATTGCTGCATGGTCGACCATTTTACCTTACACTGATGCAGTAAAATGGATAATTGAGAATGCAAGCATTAAATACCGGTCTTTTAACGATAGCACAGGAGCTCAGTTGACTCATTTTCTCACAGATACGTTTATCTGAGCCTTTTCCCTCAAACCGCATGAGAAAACCCTCAGAGCCGAGTTTTTACAATCCTCGAAAACCCGGTATAATTTTGATGAAATGTTAAAATCATGGATGCATAAGCCTAATGCCTTTGTGCCTGAGGCTGAACACCTCCATCCTATTATTTGGTTTAAAGAACCCTACTCTTTTCTAGTAGCCATGCTGTGCCGATTGTTTGGTCTTCCTAACTGCTCTCTGTTCAAGGCCGAATGGGCCCCTATAGCACATCATGTGCTAACTACTGGTGAGTCTTTTCCATGGGCTTCTATCCTGTCTTTGGAAATGAAGAACGCCATCCATGCTTACCAGAAAGTGCCTGCTCATAAAAATCCCCATTTCTACTTATCTGCATATGTAATTGATGTTTTCTGCGTGGATTTCTAGTACCCTAAATTGGGTTGGAACAGGTCCCCTTCAGACCCACCTGTTCACATTTATCACTCAATGTTGTGGGAAGGAAATTATGTCTCCTCACTCTACGACATCTGTGATCATTTCATGGGTACAGTTTATTTCAAGATTTTCAGGCAGGAAGCACCTGCATTCTCAGAAGATGCCAAAGCCTTCATTAATACCATTGGAGATTGGTATGTGGGCGAATATTTCTCATACATTAGGAAATTGAGGATGCAACTGAAAGTGTAGCATCAACAAGTTTCTTCGAGTTGTCATCAGAAGAGTTCAAGGACTTGGCTCTTAAGGTAGACCAGGACCACTTTAATTTGCTTGAGAAACTGTACCTTGCTTTGAATGAGATTAAGGAGAATTTTATTGCTTTTTCCAAGATGTCTTCTACTCTAGAAGAATAGAAAAGGAAAAGAATCCTAGCTACTGAGGTACAGGAGAAAATTAGTGAATGGAAAGGGTACATAAAGAATGTGCCAGAGGATATCCCGATTCTGAACACCTTCCAACTTAAGAAGGTTAAAGCCTCTTTAAACACTTGGCTCGATCTCAATGAAACCGCTCATGATATCATCAAGAAGTCTAAAGGTATCTGCAAAAGATGCTGGTACGCAGTTGATAATATCATGGACACCTTACAGCTCCATCTTATGGACCCGATTTTAGAGGCTCTGCCACCAAAATGCAAACTTGAAGAGATGGAGCGCAAATGTGAGGAAGCCGCGCAGAAGATCCAGGCCCTTAATGAAGTCAGCATCGATGACGTGGATAGGTTAATCAGAAAACCGTTTGTCATGGAAGGAAAAATTCACATCTACCTTCGCACTTGGCACAAGCTGGATAAACATGACATGGAGAATAATACTTGCAATGCTCAGATAGCTCTAGAATCTGTTAACTTTCCAAATATAAACGATTTGTTAGAGATCTATGAGAAGTGGCAGGATTTTCTGGATTCATAGTTTGATCTGAATTTTTCTAATCCCTACCTATCGGAATTTCCACCTGTACTTTTGTAACTTTATTATTTAAGGGGCTATGCTTCTCTTAGTTAAGGGTTTGTAATTTTGGAGTTACGCATCAGCAAGAGAAAGGCTGGGGATACTTTGTCCATCAAAGCTTTTGTAATTTCTGTACAAGACTCTTTTAATACAGTAAAGTTATCTTTTGATCTATCTCTTGTTATTCCTCAAATTTATTTGAGAATTACTGGTTATGTACTTCAGATTGTCATCTACAGTGAATGATATCATTTTACATATATATAATGTATGGATCTATCATATTGGTTTCCCTGTGTGACTGATTGATGCTGTGAGGTATTCTATTGAGGTTATTCAATATTAATACTTTCTTTAGCGATTTCTGCAAATGATTCATTGCACATAATAATCATGGTTAATTTTTCAATTGATAGAGTGATTACGGATTGAATCTTGAACAGGCTTAAGTACTTGAATTATTGTCTTTTAATTTTCATTAATGGATTGTGATTTAAGTTAATAAGTAACTCATCAAAGACATTTCTATTGAAGGTGGTAATTTACCTGTTCATCATACCTCGAGATTGATCTGCACAATATCAAGCTTTCTTTTTAGAATAGGACTAACTTAGATTGGTTTCCTCTTCTGAAATATGTTAGGTTAGCTAAACTTTATCATTTTCACATCCTTGTTTTCCTTGATTGGAAAACTGACTTAATTGGTCAAATCACCAACTCTTAGAGTGTCAGCGGAGGCCGAATATCCATGGGGTATCACCATACCAAACAGGCTGGGGATAGAACTGCCCTTATGCAAGGTCTTTCGAAGCCTTTCAACTTGGCTTTTCTTCCTCTGTTGGGAACCTTGGAAACATTCCAGCACCTTTGCATCTAACCTGCACAACTGAGGCATCAACACTCCCCTGCTTGATGCTGAATTCTATAAATGCAATAACTATGGGAACATGGCACATTATTGTAGATGAAGCATAGCAAGTTCTCCTAAGAAAAACAAGAAAGAAGATATAATTTCAAAACATACAAAAGAATACTCAAAGGTTTGGAGAAGGAATCGACAGTAAGAAGATCCAAAAGAGACAAGCTGCATAAAAGTATAGAAGAATAAAAAATGTGGATTTTCACTCTATGCTCAAGATAAACATAACCAATGACACATTGACAGTGGATTTTCATGACATTTGATAGGTGATAAGACCAAGTTTCTCACCTTAAAGGAAGAAAAATGACATAGTGTTACTTTTGGAGATAATGCTTCTGTAAAGTTCGTTGGAAAAGTTATTTTTAGTCTTGATAAAGGAACTAAAACACCAAATGTTTTGTATGTTGAAGGGCTAAATAAAAATATTCCAAGTGTTATCCAAATGTGTGTTCAAGGTTATAACTTCACATTTGATTCTAAAGGGCGTGAGATAAGGAAAGCAGGATCAATAATATTAGTGGCATATGCAAACAAAACCTCAAGCAATGTATACATACTCAATGAATGAGAAATATTGAAGAACACCACAAGATCTGGGGGACCATCCCTTTGCCATTGATGTCAAAGGAGGATAATTGCATAAGGGGGATAATCGTAGGCAAAAGAGGAGTTACAAATAGGGGGAGTATCTACAATTTTGTTGCAGAACAGAATTGTCTAAAGGTTGTCATTAATGACAAATGGGAATATTGTTGGAAATATTGTTGTCATTGATTTCAAATAAAATGGGAGACTACAGATGTCCAAGATAAAGATTGCATGATGGAGATTGTTGGAAATATTGTTTTTTGAATTTTGATGTTCAATTTGGCTACCCTATATTTGAAGGAATCTTTACTCTAGATACCTAGATCAAATAGGAGTATAGGTTTCATGGTTAGAAATATTATAATGAGACCTTTATAATGATATATGGAACTCTTTCTAACTCCATAGGAATGAGGATATATGAAAGGATTTGTAAAGTCATCCCAACTAGAATTTCAGGTCGTCCCTAGTAGGATATTGAACAATGTTAGGTTGGCCCAGAAAATGATTTAGGAATAGTATAAATAAGAGTATAACTTCTACATTTTTCACTCAATCATCCAAGACATGGATATATCATAGGAGAGGCACACTAGTGAAAAGGTTTGTAGCATTTGAAGAAGAGGATGAGAAAAGATTGAATATCATTCCTAAAGGGGAGATTTTCTTGTCAGTATGGAACATTTGCTATAACATTTTTTTCTAAGACATTCCAAACTGTGCCACTAGGAATATATGGAGAAAAGATCTTGAAGTATTTATGGTACAATTTTCAAGTTTTGGTTCACTATATTTTAGGAGATATCACCTCAGGAAGTTAGGGTTTTTGAATGATCCTGGAATCATCCTCAAACAGGTCAGTGTGCTACTTTCGCTATAAATTTTGTTCTAGAACGTTTCAAATATTGAAACTTAGAGGAAATGAATTAGAGATATTATAAGTACCAATGGTTCAAGTTTCAGATGTTGATTCACTAAATTTGCATATATGTGACCTCAAGAAGTTAGCGTTTCTGAATGATCTTGAAATCATTTTAAAACAAGTTAATTTGGAATTTTTTGTTATAACGTTTGTTCTAGGATGTTTCATAAAATGAAACTTGCAGGAGATGAAGTAGATATATTGAAGTACCTATGGAACGAGTTTCATATGTTAGTTATCTATATTTTTAGATATATTCTCTCTAGAAGTAAGGGTTTCTATGTAATATGAAGTGGTTTTGAAGCAGATTATGGTGCATCTATAGAAGATTATGTTGTCTATTGGAATAGTGAAGACTGGAATAGGATCAAAAAATAGAAGTAAGTACAATCATAAGCAAAGGCATCAATAATAACAATAGCAACAACAGTAATAGGATATTGGTGTCTCTAGTATGTTGGTGCCTACATATTATTGAGTTAGTGCTTAGTTAAGGATATTGTGTTAGAAAATCAGGATCGCAGAACAATAAAAATAAACAAGATGCAAATATAAATCACATAAACACAATACAAGAGAGAATCCAATATATGTGGTTCAGTGTAATGTCCATTTTTAACAATTTTATTAAAATGGCAAATTTTTCACTTTTTTTCCCTATTTTGACCTTTGACTAGTTTTGATGTCTAGGTCTCCAATTTGCTCCAAATGCTCCCAAATATTCTGAGAAGGTATATGAATGATATTATTACTTGAATATGATGTTCAAATATTATATATGACCTTTATATTACTTCTGAAAATCCTCTTTTAATTCTATCCAAAGTAGGGAGTTTGACTAGCAATTCCTCTTTGACTAGTATTGGTCTCTTGGTCTCAAAATGAGCCCAAATGATTGTATAATGGGTCTGAAGGTATTTGAGAGGTATTAATACATATAAAAGAGACTCATGAATACTTAAAAACCCTTAAAACACTTCTACACATTCATTTACAATCTGGACAAAGTAGGGAAGATTACTAGTAATTTCGAGCTTCAAACCCCCAATGGTAGATGGCTCTAAATAGCTCCAAATGATCTCAAATTGTACCAATAGGTGTATGAATGATTTTAATACATAAAAATGGTTTTTATAGGTGTCTTTTAACTATCAAATGACTTCTTCAACTCAATTTGGAAATCTGATCAATGTATGGAGTTTTACTAGTAAAATTGTGGTTCAAATCCCCTAGTGGTAGATGATGAAAATGACTTTCCAAATGCACTCAATAAAACTCTAAATTATTAATGGAATATGGGTACATATAAATTAAATCAACATGAACTCATATGAATCACCATTCAATTTTTAATGTCTTCTATAACTCCCTTAAATCAGATGCAAGAAGACTAGTTTCGACCTTGGGGGAAATAGCATTAAATCTTCTTCAAATGAAATAAAACTGAGCAAGATGGCTCCAAATTCTTAAGTACTGAACATGAAACTTGTAATAATCATCAATTGAAGTCCATACATCATAAATATATCATATAAACATTCTTCCATTTGAAATCATCATCAATACATTGGCATACATCAATCTAGTGGGGGAATGGTCACTGTTTGCTCAATAATCATCAATTTTACATACAACCACTTGATATTTCAACCTGAAACTTTATGGATATGAATAACAGAGTATTTAATTCATATTATAAAATAAATTTTTCATTAGAATCTCCCCCAAAGAGTACAATAGCTCACCAAAAACACCCTCCCTCAAGGATCTAGAATATGCAATGAAAACTGGAAATGGTTGAAGGAATGAGATGCAATAGAAGAAACTATGATATGATCTATAGATTAAAATTGCAACAAATGACTCCATTACATATCCAAATTAAAGGTATGAATGAATTTCCAATTACCAACTTGGATGGGAATCTTTCACCCTCAAAATTGGCTAAGGCAAGAAACTAGTCATCCACTAGCTCTCCCTCTTCACAAATGCAATTGCAAATTCTAAAAATGATCAAAATACCCTATTCTTCTTTGTTCATGACTTTTATAAACTTCTAATTTCCTCCATGGGTCGAATTCCTTCCAAGAGATTCATGCCAACTCAATTTGGGAAGAGATTCCCAAGTATGCCACTTGTCCTTCCAATTCTAGCTCTCTCCTTCTCCAAATTCGAATTGGTGTCTCTTTGGATGACCTAACTCACTTGAGAGCCCTATTGGATGCTATTTTTAACCCTGACATGTCATATATGTCATATGTCATCCTTCACGTCTGATTTGTGTCATAGAATCTTCATCATTGTTGTCATAGTGCTAGGGAATCTAGTCCAAGTGTCTCACTAGCTCCAAATTGCCTATTCCTCTTCCATGGGATTTATTATTCCACTACAATTAGGCCTTACATTACTCATTCCAAGTATATTGATCTTCCAACTCATCCCAACAACCTTTGGCTTCTTATGGATTCAAAATGACAAGAGGAGAATACCATATGGCATAGAAAATCTAGCTTGTGTGGGTCCCACTTCCTCCATGTGTCTTCATAATCAAATGCCACTTTGATTTTCCATTGTATATATTTATTTATATCCTTTATTAAATATGTATGATATTCTAATCTCCACAGATCATTTATTATCCTTCTTATTTCAAATCCCAATGCTTCCACCCACAACCTAGGAAACTAGTAATTTTCCTCCATGGCAATTATTTGACCCTTAGCATCAATTTGACAAACTCTCATGAACATGACCAATGGGCTTAGGCCATTGTGACCCAATGCAAAATTTGGGACATGACAAATTCTCCCTTCTCAATATTTCTTTTCCTCAAGCAATTTCAAACATGGGTGTTGAAGAACCTGCTTTTTGTACGATTCTTTGAAGTTGCCATTGAATTGCCCAACCTTGAGTCTTCGAGATTCCATGAATATTTTAGAGAGGAACCACCATGCTTGATACTGAACTAATATGATAAAAATCACTTTATTAAGTGGGAAATCCATCTCCCATACTCCTTGTTTCCCAAAAAATTGAAACCAATGAAACAAAAAGTATTCCAGGGTCCCATTGTTTGTATTGCACCCCAACAATTAAGAGTGCTCTCCAACCCATACCATCATATAAGAGGATTCTTGGATCCCATTTTCTTGTATGCATTCTTAAAAATATCATGAGTACAAAATATATATCATCAAAGTACATAACAACATAATGAAAATGTACATCAAGAAGATGCTTCATCAAAGATTCATGAAAGTGCTTATACCTCCAAGCATGTAGACCACCATTTTCCAAGTGCATACAATTAGCAAGTAACCAATCAAATCTTCTCCAATGACATAGGTGAGGATCCCATGTCCTATAATGCAGCTCCAAAAGGATATGATATGCATCAAAATATTCAGCCATGTATTCTTTCATCCAAGAAGTGAATGAAGAATCTCCACTAAAATCCGAACCAAATAATGAGCAGAAAAAACAATGAGACTTCAAATGACTCAAAGAAGTCTCACCCATACACCCATGAATGTGAGAATGATAAAGATATAACAAGGTATGTGTCTTCCAACAAAAATATTCTCCAATCATAAATCTATTCACCCAAGTGTTGGATGAAGTTCCTCCAACATCAAATGAACCAAGTGTTGAGCAAGAAAAACCATGAGTCTTCAAGTGACTCAAATGCATATCATAGGTGCATCCATGTAGATGTGCATCATCATAAAGTGACAAAGGATGTTGTTGCAAATGTGAATAAGAATTTGCTCCAACCATGTCATCATAAAAGGTAAATCTAGGAGTTACATACTCCTCATGTGGCACCATAAAAAAGAACCCTTTCACCCATACTTCATTGACACTAATGTTCCAAAACATGGAATTGTAGGATGTAGGAGAATGAACTAACTCACCCAAATGATCAAGAAGTGCATAATTTTCATCATGGAAAAGATCCATATGGGTAGTATCATGCAGCTCCTTCAAAAGTGTGAAACCTTTGTCATAGATTGGTTCCAATGTAGAGGAATCATGCTCTTCTTTAAAAATTGCATAACCTTCATCAAGAGACAATTCAAGTTCCTCTTCCACCACATCAAGTGTTTGGATCTCTTCAAGTTAATATTCAAGCACATCAATCACATTCAAATTTCCACATTTCTCATCATCCACCATGTCATGAGAATCCTCCAAACAATCTACCATTTGACAATCTGAAACATAGGAGGAAAAACAAGTATCTTGCAACTTTTCAAGAAGTTGCTCATTTTGAATTGTGAGCTTATGATTATCCTCATTATTCTTCAAGTATGCATCATGTAAAAATTCATTAAGCTCAAACAAATGGTTTCTATCAAAAATCGAAGACATGAAATTACCTTTGATGTGGCACATTTCTCTTTGAATCTTCTCCATGTCTTCAAGGAAGGATGTTTCCTCCAATGAAGTAGCTCTCCAACAAGAATTTGACACCAATGCTTGAGTGTCATGGAGAATGATGAGGGACTCTTGGATATTATTTTAATTCATCTTTAAGGACCCTTCAAGAAAATAAGGCTCTTGCAAATGAAACTCCTCATCTTCGTCTTTCTTCCTTGGACCAACTTCATGAAGCTCAAGTGGTGATGGGGAAGTTGATCTTGTTTCTTCTTCAACTGCTACAAGGTATTCATTTTCATGTTTAATGGAATTTTGGCTTGCAGCATCATTTTCAAAAGTGATATCTATGTCACCAACATAGAGGTGTGAGCACCCATCAGTAGGTACTTCTTCATAGTTCAAGCATCCATCAGTAGATGCTCTTTGGTTCATGTCTAAAGTAGAAGGTGCCTCGAAATGATCTTCCATATTTTCTATAGAATCTTCTTCATGCTCTTGTGATGTCTCTTCTTTTTACTCCTTCAATAAATTTTATGCATTTTTCCCCTTGTTTTCCTTAGTTTCAATATATTTGGAGTCTCTTTTTGAAGAAAATCCAAAAACTCTCCTCAAGTAGGACATACATGCCTTCGCTGAAGATTGAGATATTTCATTGATTTTTTCACTCACACATATTTCACTTACACACATATGATACTCTCTCCAAGGTTCTTTACAAGAATGGCATAAACCTTTATTCACTAACTCCACATCTTCCTTTTTGGGCCTATTTGCAAACACACAATCAAAATAGTCTTCAAAAGGAATGGAATTTTGTGTATCTTCCCTCGAAGCAAGATATTCTTGATATTTTTTATATTGTTGGGGCAAGGTTTTATATGTTGCTCTCCATCTTTGTAAATCATTCATAGAATTATACTTTGGTGGTGTGACATACTCGGATTTATCATACATATGGTCATAATAATAGTCTTCATTCCTCCTAAAATTGTAATAAGTGTTGCATGATGGCACCTCTTCCTCATACCATTCACATTCTCCTTCATATTGTTCATAAGCATCTGCATATTCCTCATAAGAATTGTACTCATAGGATTCATCATAATAGTAAGACATGGATGAAAATTATTCTTCAATGTATGATATTAATTCACATGTGCAAGGACCATGCTCTGATACCACTGTAATGTCCATTTTTAATAATTTTATTAAAATGATAAATTTTTCACTTTTTTCCCTATTTCGACCTTTGACTAGTTTTGATGTCTAGGTCTCCAATTTGCTCCAAATTCTCCCAAATATTCTGAGAATGTATATGAATGATATTAGGACTTGAATATGATGTTCATGTATGATATATTACCTTTATATTACTTCTACAAATCCTCTTTTAATTCTGTCCAAAGTAGGGAGTTTGACTAGCAATTCCTCTTTGACTAGTATTGGTCTCTTGGTCTCCAAATGACCCCAAATGATTGTATAATGGGTCTGAAGGTATTTGAGAAGTATTAATACATATAATAGAGGCTCATGGATACTTAAAAACCCTTAAAACACTTCTTCACATTCATTTACAATCTGGACAAAGTAGGGAATATTACTAGTAATTTCGAGCTTCAAACCCCCAATGGTAGATGGCTCTAAATAGCTCCAAATTCTCTCAAATTCCACCAGTAGGTGTATGAATGATGTTAATACATAAAAATAGTGTTTAAAGGTGTCTTTTAACCATCAAATTAATTCTTCAACTCACTTTGGAAATCTGATCAATGTATGGAGTTTTACTAGTAAAATTGTGGTTCAAATCCCCTAGTGGTAGATGATGAAAATGACTTTCCAAATGCACTCAATCCAAATCAAAATTCTGAATGGAAGAAGGGGAAATATAAATTAAATCAACATTAACTCATATGCATCACCATTAAACTTTTAATGTCTCCTATAACTCCCTCAAATCAGATGTAAGAAGACTAGTTTCGACCTTGGGGGAAATAGCATTAAATCTTCTTCAAATGAAATAAAACTGAGCAAGATGGCTCCAAATGCTTAAGTGATGAACATTAAACTTGTAATACTCATCACGGGAAGTCCATACATCATAAATATATCAGAGAAATATTCTTCCATTTGAAATCATCATCAATACATTGGCATACATCAATCTAGTGGGGGAATGGTCACTGTTTGCTCAATAATCATCAATTTTACATACAAACACTTGATATTTAGACCTGAAAATTTATGGAGATGAAGAAAGAAGTATTTAATTCATATTATAAAATAAATGGGTCATTAGAATCTCCCCCAAAGAGTACAATAGCTCACCAAAAACGCCCTCCCTCAAGGATCAAGAATATGCAATGAAAACTGGAAATGGTTGAAGGAATGAGATGCAATAGAAGAAACCATGATCTTCCCTATAGCTTACACCTGAAACAAATGACTCCATTAAAGCTACAAATGAAAGGTCTGAATGTCCTTTCCAATTACCAACTTGGATGGGAATCTTTCACCCTCGAAATTGGCTAAGGCAAGAAACTAGTCATGCACATGGGGGCTTCACTAGAAGGCAATATAATACCACGTTCATTCATATTGCAGTATTAAATATTCATGAAAATCTAAAAATTATATTTCTTATATATTAAGGGGCAAAGGGTTTTTTTTTTTAATGTAACAATACAAAAATACTTTGGGGTATTTTTTATATGGGCGGGCTGACAAATATCCGCCAAATGGAGATGGAGGGATCACGGCCGGATGAGAAATTGGGTTGAGGCAAGGATTAGGCTTACCAGTACGCAGGGAAATCGCGTCTTGAGGCATGCTTGAGGCTAGGGGTTTTGTGGTGAAGTGGGTTTCCAATCGATCATAGTCAAGAAACAGTGGTCATTGACAGCCAATTGTTACCAATAGCACTGAGCCAGTTGTTACAAATAGCCTTGGGAGGCTCTAAGCCTCTAGGGCCTATTATAGGCCCTTGATAGGCCTTAGGGGCTTGAAAATCCAACCACTCATTCCTATTACAATCCTTTGGAGGTTTAGTCAGCCTCCTAGAGCTTGTTACAGGCCCTGGGGACTTGGATACCTAGCCCACAATAGGCATAGTCAGCAATTGGGGAACTGCAACATGCAATCTAAATGTTGTACTATGTGCATTGTCTCTAGTGACATACAAGAAGTGATCTCCTATCTCTTCATTAGACCATTAGATGTTGCAAATCATAATGATATGTGGTTGAGTAATTGCATTGTGGGTGAAGTAATGTGCATCCACGATATACATCGAAAGAAGCAAGGTGCATTGTAGAATGCATGTTGGGTCATAAGAGGGGTATCATATCAATATACTAGGTAGAAATATAAAGGGGTATAAAAAATGTTAATGAAAAAATTGATACATACAATATCTAGTGAAAATAAGGGTTTTTTAAATTGGGAAGGCATATTGGGAGGGGGTTAAAAAAAAAGATTTTGGAAGATATTTACCAATATTTAGTGAAATTAGGGGTATTGATTCATATGCCACGATCAAATGTGCTATGATAGTGGTTTATTGAGTGAAGGCCCCGTGGTCATCCAGTAGCTCTCCCTCATCCCAATTGCAATTACAAATTCTAAAAATGATCAAAAGCCCCTATTCTTCTTTGTTCGTGACTTTTATAAACTTCTAATGTCCTCCATGGGTCGAATTCCTTCCAAGAGATTCTTTCCAACTCAATTTGGCAAGAGATTCCCAAGTATGCCACTTATCCTTCCAATTCTAGATCTCTCATTCTCCAAATTCGAATTGGTGTCTCTTTGGCTGCCCTAACTCACTTGAGTGCCCTCTTGGAGGCTATTTTTAGCCCTGACATGTAATATATGTCAGATGTCATCCTTCCGGTCTGATTTGTGTCATAGGTTTCATAGCATCTTCATCATTGTTGTCATAGTGTTAGGGAATCTAGTCCAAGTGACTCACTAGCTCCAAATTGCCTCTTCCTCTTCCATGGGGGTTATTATTCCACTCCAATTCGACCTTACATGAATCATTCCAAGTATATTGACCTTCCAAATCATATCAAGAACCTTTGGCTTCTTATGGATTCGAAATGACAAGAGGAGAATACCATGAGGCATAAAAAATCTAGCTTGTGTGGGTCCCACTTCCTCCATGTGTCTTCATGATCAAATGCCACTTTGATTTTCCATTGTATATATTTATTTAGCTCCTTTATTAAATATTTATGCTCTTCTGATGTCCACACATCATTTATTATCCTTCTTATTTCAAATCCCAATGCTTCCACCCACAACCTAGGAAACTAGTAATTTTACTCCTTGGCAATTATTTGACCCTTAGCACAAACTTGAAAAACTCTCATGAATATGACCAATGGGCTTAGGCCATTGTGACCCAATGCAAAATTTGGGACATGACAAATCCTACCTTCCCAATATTTCTTGTCCTCAAGCAATTTCAAACATGGGTGTTGAAGAACCTGCTTTCTGTATGATTCTTTGAAGTTGCCACTGAATTTCCCAACCTTGAGTCTTCGAGATTCCATTAAGATTTTAGAGAGGAACCACCATGCTTGCTACTGCACTACTCTAAGAAAAAATTACTTTATTAAGTGGGAAATCCATCTCCCAAACTGCTTGTTTCCCAAAAAATTGAAACCAGTGAAACAAAAATTATTCCAGGGTCCCATTGTTTGTATTGCACCCCAACAATTATGAGTGCTCTCCAACCCATACCATTAGATAAGAGGATTCCTGGATCCCATTTTATTGTATGCATTCTTCCAAACATCATGAGTACAAAATATATATCATCAAAGTATATAACAACATAATGAAAATGTACATCAAGAAGATGCTTCATCAAAGATTCATGAAAGTGCTTATACCTCCAAGCAAGTAGACCACCATTTTCCAAGTGCATACAATCAGCAAGTAACCAATCAAATCTGCTCCAATGACATAGGTGAGGATCCCATGTCCTATAATGCTGGTCCAAAAGGATATGATATACATTAAAATACTAGGCCATGTATTCTTTCATCCAAGAAGTGAATGAAGAATCTCCACTAAAATATGAACCAAATAATGAGCAGAAAAAACAAGGAGACTTCAAATGAATCAAAGAAGTCTCACCCATACATCCATGAATGTGAGAATCATAAAGATATAAAAAGGTATGTGGCTTCCAACAAAAATATTCTCCAATCATAAATCTATTCACCCAAGTGTTGGATGAAGTTCCTCCAACATCAAATGAACCAAGTGTTGAGCAAGAAAAACCATGAGTCTTCAAGTGACTCAAATGCATATCATAGGTGCATCCATGTAGATGTGCATCATCATAAAGGGACAGATGATGCTGCTGCAAATGTATATAAGAATGTGCTCCAACCATGTCCTCATAAAAGGTAAATGTAGGAGTTCCATTCTCCTCATGTGGCACCATCAAAAAGAACCCTTTCACCCATACTTCATTGACACTAATGCTGGAAAACATGGAATTGTAGGATGTAGGAGAATGAACTAACTCACCCAAATGATCAAGAAGTGCAGAAGTTTCATCATGGGAAAGATCCATATGGGTAGTATCATGCGGCTCCTTCAAAAGTGTGAAACCTTTGTCATAGATTGGTTCCAATGTAGAGGAATCATGCTCTTCTTTAAAAATTGCATAACCTTCATCAAGAGACAATTCAAGTTCCTCTTCCACCACATCAAGTGTTTGGATCTCTTCAAGTTCATCTTCAAACACATCAAGCACATTCAAATTTCCACATTTCTCATCATCCACCATGTCATGAGAATCCTCCAAACAATCTACCATTTAACAATCTGAAACATAGGAGGAAAAACAAGTATCTTGCAAATTTTCAAGAAGTTGCTCATTTTGAATTGTGAGCTTATGATTATCCTCATTATTCTTCAAGTATGCATCATGTAACAATTCATTAAGCTCAAACAAATGGTTTCTATCAAAAAGCAAAGACATGAAATTACCTTTGATGTGGCACATTGCTCTTTGAATCTTCTCCATGTCTTCAAGGAAGGATGTTTCCTCCAATGAAGTAGCTCTCCAACAAGAATTTGACACCAATGCTTGAGTGTCATGGAGAATGATGAGGGACTCTTGGATATTTTTTCATTCATCTTTAAGGACCCTTCAAGAAAATTAGACTCTTGCAAATGAACCTCCTCATCTTCTTCTTTCTTGCTTGGACCAACTTCATGAAGCTCAAGTGGTGATGGGGAAGTTGATTTTGTTTCTTCTTCAACTGCTACAAGGTCTTCATTTTCATGTTTAATGGAAGCTTGGATTGCAGCAACACTTTCAAAAGTGATCTCTATGTCACCAACATAGAGGTGTGAGCACCCATCAGTAGGTACTTCTTCATAGTTCAAGCATCCATCATTAAATGTTGTTTGGTTCATCTCTAAAGTAGAAGGTGTCTCGAAATGATCTTCCATATTTTCAATAGAATCTTCTTCATGCTCTTGTGATGTCCCTTGTTTTTTCTCCTTCAAGCAAGCTTTTGAATTTTGCCCCTTGTTTTCCTTAGTATCAATATATTTGGAGTCTCGTTTTGAATAAAATCCAAAAAAGCTCCTCAAGTAGGACATGCATGCCTTCGCTGAAGCTTCAGATATTTCATTGATCTTTTCACTCACACATATTTCACTTATACACATATGATACTCTCTCCAAGGTTCTTTACAAGAATGGCACAACCTTTCTTCACTAATTACACATCTTCATTTTTGGGCCTATTTGCAAACACACAATCAGCATAGTCTTCAAAAGGCATGGCATTTTGTGTATCTTCCCTCGAAGCAAGATATTCTTGATATTTTTTATATTGTTGGGGCAAGGTTTTATATGTTGCTCTCCATCTTTGTAACTCGTTGATAGAATTATCCTTTGGCGGTGAGACATACTCATATTGTAATGTCCCTAAAAACAGTAAAAATTTAAAAAAATTCGCTTACTATTAATATTACCTAAACCAGTAATAAAATCAGAATAAATTTAATACTGGGAGTCATGTCAATCTTTGTTTGAAGAGATGAGGAACTATGTTTATACAAATGATAAATTCGTATCATAGAAATTTCTGCGGAAGAGATGAGGTGAATAAAATTACTGTAAAAATAATAAACACAAGTTATCATCGTCTATGTTTGTTAGATGTTTTCACTTCACTGTTGTACTACATTAATGCTTTCCTACAGTGATTCCTTGTTAGTAATCCTAAACGCATGCTTGGTATTATCTTTAAAAGTTCGAAGGTGTTTACCTCTTATACTCAAGTTTGATGGAATTTTCTGCAAAGAGTAAGAATGTTTTGGTGTGGTTTAGACCCATGTTACTTGCGGGCCGTGGATGCATAAGGAATGGATGTTTGAGCAATGTCAAGCTTACTTAGCAAATTTCTTGCTAAAGCATTTCTAAACTTTCTACTTTGCAGGTCTAAGCCAAAGAACTTACCCCTACACTACGTAGACTTACTAAACTACAAGACCCTATCCTAGGAGAGGAAGGGACCTAAAAGACTAACTTGCAAGGCATAAAATGAGCTTGGGGTTTTGAATAATGACACCACCCTAAACTATATTGCATGGGTAAGAATTACGCAAGTGGATGCCAGTTGTAGTAATTAAATGTCCCAAGGGATTTCATGTGGGTCAACTTGCCAGGTAGGAGGAAAGGGTTTAAGCGCTTGTTTACTCCAGCGTTGGTCATTTCAATATTTGGTTTTCGGTGAATCCCTCACGTTACATTTGGTTTCGACCTTGCTCTGACCTGATCTATGCTCATGATCAGAGCAGGCGTAGTTGGGAAGGTTGCTGCAACAAAAACTACAGGTAAACTCTTCCAATATATTCGCAATCTTTCATTAATGTAATCAATGTTTATTTTTTTAAACCTTGGTTGACTAATGGCTCTATTCGTTGCTCCTGGCAAGTGGTAGCTCATGGCGCACTCTACTTGAATGTTTACGGTGGTAGCAGACCTGGGAACTGGTGTGAGTTGGTGTGAGCTGTCAATTAGTGAAGAAGAACCCCACTCATTTAGCTTAACTCCAAATAGGAATGGGAACTTTGCTGGTTTACATTTATACATCTTAAATTTCTGCAGCAAATCTGAAGCATACCTTGTTTGGGTGACAGAAATTCCATTCACAGTTTGCTCAATTTCCAAGCCTAGAAATTGTCTCAACAAACCTAGATCGGTCATTGCAAATGCATTGTGTAATGAAGCTTTTAATGAGACTAATTGTTTGGTGCTGCTACCTATTATCAAAATATCATCTACATACAGTACTATGATCAATATCAGATCACCATTCTGCTGCATATACACATTTGGATCAGACTTACACCTCTCAAACCCCAAAGATAACAAAAAATTGTCCGTTTTTGCATACCATGCTCTAGGAGCTTGCTTGAGCCCATAGAGTGACTTGTTCAACCTGCAAACAAGTGTATGATCAGAAATAAAACCTTCAGGATTCTGCATATATATCTCCTCATTCAAATCCCCATGAAGAAAGGCACTCTTTACATCCATGTGATGAACCTCCCATTGATTGGAAGCCCCAATGGCCAAAACTAGTCTTATGGAGTCCATCTTTGCCACCAATGCGAATGTCTCTGTATAGTCCACTCATTGGACCTGAGAGTAACCCTTAGCCACCAACCTGGCCTTATACTTCAAATCAGAGCCATTAGATCCAACTTTGGTTCTATAAACCCATTTGCATTGCACTAGTTTCCTCTTGGGAGGAAGAGGGACCAAATCCCAAGTTTTGTTCTCATGGAGTAACTTCATCTCTTCTTGCATGGATGATTGCCACCTTGGGTCTATAGATGCTTCTGAATATGAATTTGGATCAGATCCAACCATTAAATAGCATGCATTACTCAGAACAGAATTATCACATGCAAAGGAATTGTGAAACTGAGATCTAGTTTTCCTAGCATCTTGGGGATCACCCGCAAGCTCTTCAGCAGCTTGTATTGTTTTCTCTGCCCACTTGGGCCTTGATGGAGGGTCATTATCAGAGTCCATATCAACATCATCTTCAGAAATATCAGAATCAGAAATATCAAAATAAGAACCACTACTTACATCATCATCAAGAAGAGGATATGTGAATTCCCCATCACCTTGTTCACTAGCTTGTAAAAACTCTTCTTCTTTAAATAGGACACTTCTTTCGATGAAGGTTTTGAGAGTGGATGGAATTAAGAGCTTGTGTCCCTTGGAATCCTCTGCATACCCAACCATGATTGACTCATTTCTTTGGGGATGCAAGGCCTTTCTCTTCTCTGGTGGAATTCTTGCCCAAGCCCTTGAGCCAAAAATTCTAAAATGTGAAACATTGGGTTTGTGGCCCATCCATGCTTCAAATGGAGTAATTCCTTGCAATGCTTTGTGTGGTGCTCTGTTTTGAACATATGCATCATAGTTCATAGCTTCATCCCACACTTTAGGAGACAAATCCTTTGCTTGCATCATGCAAGTTGCCATCTCTTTCAGTGCTCTATTTTTGTGCTTTGCAACACCATTTTGTTGTGGTGTGTAGGGAACTGAGTGTTGCATCTGAATGCCATGCTCTTCACAGAGCTGATGTAGATTCTTATTGACGTCCTCCTTTCCATTATCAGTCCTCAAAACCTTCATCTCCTTCCCACTGAAGTTCTCAACCATACTCTTGACAATTTTGAAACATTCAAAGACTTTAGATTTTTCCTTAAGGAAAAATAACCAGCAGTACCTTGAGTAGTCATCGATGAAGGTGAGCACATATTTGCTGCATCCATAGGAGGGAGTGGGGAGTGGACCAATCAGATCAGAATGTACTAAACCAAGAGGTTTAGTAGCTCTCCTTTCCTTCCCTTTATCATACTTCTTTTCAGCATGTTTCCCAACAATGCACCCTTTGCAAGTGCCATTGGAAATTCTGATTTGTGGCAGCCCTTCAACCATCTCCTCTTTGCTCAACGCTTGGAGATATCTGTAGTTGAGATGCCCAAATCTCTCATGCAATAGCTTGTTGACTTCATTGCCATGTGACAAAATAGCATTTGAGGAAGAGAACCCAAAAAAATGTGAGAACTTGTACATCTTCATATCATGGTCTGCAACACCCATTGCAACAATTTTCCCGGTGGAAATTTCTGGTATCTCCACATCATTCTGAGTGAAGACAACTTTCTTTGCTGCTCCAGTATGTGTCATTTGATATACAGAGAGAAAACATTTGGTACATACAGCACATTGGAGAAGAACCCATTCTCCATAGAGATTTTCCCAATGCCATGAGTAGGGATTTCTGAGTCATCTCCCATGCGAATGGAGGGACCACTGTAAGGTGCAAGATTAGAGAACGAATTTCTTGAAGAAGCCATGTGCCTTGAGGCACCTGAATCAATGATGAACAAGGATGACTGAGATGTACAAGCCACCAAAGCATGGCACCTCTCCTTGTCTTCAGAAACATCCTCTTTCTTCTTAGAACTTTTAGGAAGGGGAATGTTATTTTTCTGTAGGAGATGGGTCATCATGTCTATGGTTTTATTCATGCATGAACTCTCTAGGTGAAAACCCCTTTGACACTAGATGCATTTTGTCTTCTCAGCCTTCTTTCCCTTTTTCTTGGTAGGATTTGAAACCCCATCAGTGGATTTGGGCCTCTCATCCTTCTTCTTCTTCTCTTGAGGTTTCGTCCCCCTTGGTTTTTGCTTGCCTCTTCCATTTTTCGAATCTCCAGCTGCAAGAACTTGGTCTTTTTGCTTGATGGTGCCCATCAAGACCAGCTTGTCTTGCTCTTGAGTTAGCACCTCCATGAAATTAGCCAAAGGTGGCATCTTCCAACCTCTAACTATGAGCCTTGTGGAGTTGAAGGAAGACACAAAAACTGAGTATTCAGAACCCAGTTTGGAGAGAATGAACAACACCAACTTTTCTTCTTTCTTCTCTATGTCACATTGTCGAATCTGCAAGACCAAGCTCTTGAACTTGGTGAAGAAGTCCTAGATGGAATCGAAATTCCCTGGGCTCAGTGAAACAAGCTCATTTTCGAGCTGGTGGCCTCTCATCTCATCATTCTTTCCAAACAAGGACTCAAGCTTGAGCCAGACTTCATTTGGAGTAGCTAGACTTTCTACATGAAACAGGAGGTATCTTGAAATGCTGAGACAAAGGAGGCCAAATGCCTTTTCCATTCTATTAAAAAACTTGGATTTCTCCACAGCTGAGTTTGGCTCCACCTCAGTGCCCATCATAATTCTGCAGAGACCCTTAGATCTCAACAAAATCACCATTTCTTCCTTCCAATTGAAATAGTTGAAGGGAGTAAGCACATTTGGGTGAGATGGCTCCATTCTTCTCTGTTGTTCATGCACTTGATGACAATGTTGATCTTCAATACCTGCAAACAAATCTCAAATCACTCAGGAGGGATCTACAATAACAGATTCGAACCCTGTTTGATAGTGGGTGCATTCGGGAGAGCATCACACCTGAGAAGAGCCACTAGATTTCTCCAATGGACTCAATGCAATGGCCTCAGGAATTCTGTGGTTCCTCCACTGCTTCTGGAAAGCCACTAAAACAGTCTTGATGGTTCGAATGGTAACTCCAAGAGCTCTGATGCCATGCAAAATCTAACTCACAGCAGAACCTAGCTACTATGGATTCCTTACTAGTGAAAAGATTGCAACACATTTACAAGAATAGGCATAAATCTGTAAAATGAAGAACAAGAACACATGAAATGGGTGAATAAGGTAAATATTATTAACATGCCAACCTAAAAATAGGTTAAGAACCTCCTTTTATACAAATAGGAACAATTCGAATCCATCTGGAGTGTTCACACTGATCTAGCTTAGAAAAAGCTCAAGCCCCCCTAGGTTGACCAAAATATCCCAAACCATCCCAAACTGGTTCGAAACTACTATATGAATGTTGGGAATGACTGGACATCCCCATGTGACCTCACACATGTGGAGAATCTAGTTGGTTAGAGGTTAGGTAGCTAGAATTGGCTAAAAATGGGCAAAAGAGGCAAGTTTGTCCACATTCTGAGCATGTGCACCCTTGGTCAACAAGAATCCCACAAAACAAGGGATAAGAGCACCCTAGGCATGCAAGAAGCAATAAATGACTGGGAGGGCGCACCCAATAGCTAGTTTGACTCGGCACAATGCTCAGTTTTGTCCACATTGCCAACTGGTTCGAGCTAAATGACCGTTTACCAACTAACCAACTTGGGGATGCAATTATTAAGCTGTTTGGTATGAATTGACCATCATTTGATAAATGATTAATGTAGCTAGGTGTAATAATGTTCTAACACCCCCCCTTAAGCTAGAGTTAGTGAAATATCAAAAATAAGGACTTGGCAACTAGGCTCAAGTCACCTTTTACATCATAAAAATGTATTTGTCCATGTAACCAAGGTAAGCAGAAAAACCACATGGGAAATAAAACCTCCCCTCTAAAATGGACTTGTGGCATATATCAGAATACACAAATCATCACCATGCATCACTCAGCCCAATCAAAGATCTGAGGTAAGTGAAGGTCTTCTCGGTAAAACACTTGGTGAAAATATCAGCAGTTTGCTCACTTGAAGGGAAACACTGCAATGCTATGGTCCGGTCATGCACCAAACCCCAAATGTAATGCATGTGTATCTCTATGTGCTTGGCCCTTTTCCTCTGAACTTGATCAGTAGAAATCTTGATTGTACTTTGATTATCACACCAAAGAATAGTGGGTGAATAAAAAACAATCCCGAATTCTGCAAGAATACCTTGCAACCAAGCACATTGTGTGGCTGCATTTACTGCTCCCCTATACTCGGCCTCGGCTGAAGATAAGGAAATAGTATGTTGTTTCTTGCTTGACCAGCAAATAGGTCCATGTGCAAGCATAAAAAGATAACTGGAAGTTGATTTCCAATCAATACAATCACCATCCCAATCAGAATCAGTAAATCCTACTAGTTCAAGAGATGAACCAACAGCATAATGGATACCAAAGTGCTTAGTACCCTCAACATAATGGAGGATCCTCTTGGATTCCTTCCAATGAACCTCATGAGACTCTTGCATGTGCCTAGCAACAGCCGCAACAGCATATGACAAATCTAGTCTAGAATGAGTAAGATATAGCAAGCTTCCAACAAGCTGTCTATACAACGAGCTGTCAACTAGTGAAGAAGAACCCCTCTCATTTAGATTAACTCCAGATAGGAATGGGAACTTTTCTGGTTTACATTCAGACATCTTAAATTTCTGCATCAAATCTGAAGCATACCTTGCTTGGGTGACAGAAATTCCATTCACAGTTTGCTCAATTTCCAAGCCTAGAAATTGTCTCAACAATCCTAGATCGGTCATTGCAAATGCATTGTGAAATGAAGCTTTTAATGAGCCCAATTCTTTGGTGCTGCTACCTGTTATCAAAAAATCATCTACATACAGTACTATGATCAATATCAGATCACCATTCTGCTGCATATACACATTTGGATCAGACTTACACCTCTCAAACCCCAAAGATAGCAGAATATTGTCCATTTTTGCATACCATGCTCTAGGAGTTAGCTTGAGCCCATAGAGTGACTTGTTCAACCTGCAAACAAGTGTATGATCAGAAATAAAACCTTCAAGATGCTGCATATATATCTCCTCATTCAGATCCCCATGAAGAAAGGCACTCTTTACATCCATGTGATGAACCTCCCATCGCTTGGAAGCCCCAATGGCCAAAACTAGTCTTATGGAGTCCATCTTTGCCACCGGTGCAAATGTCTCTATATAGTCCACTCCTTGGACCTAAGAGTAACCCTTAGCCACCAACCTGGACTTATACTTCAGATCAAAGCCATCAGATCCAACGTTGGTTCTATAAACCCATTTGCATTGTACTAGTTTCCTCTTGGGAGGAAGAGGGACCAAATCCCAAGTTTTGTTCTCATGGAGTGAGTTCATCTCTTCTTGCATGGCTGATTGCCACCTTGCATCTGTATATGATTCTGAATATGAATTTGGATCAGATCCAACCATTAAATAACAGGCATTACTCAGATCAGAATTATCACATGCAAAGGAATTGTGAAACTGAGATCTAGTTTTCCTAGCATCTTGCGGATCACCCGCAAGCTCTCCAGCAGCTTGTATTGTTTTCTCTGCCCACTTGGGCCTTGAGGGAGGGTCATGATCAGAGTCCATATCAACATCATATTCATAAATATCAGAAGAAGAACCACTACTTACATCATCATCAAGAAGACGATATGTGCATTCCCCATCACCTTGTTCACTAGCTTGTAAAAACTCTTCTTCTTCAAATTGGACACTTCTTTCGATGAAGGTTTTGAGAGTGGATGGATCAAAGAGCTTGTATCCCTTGGAATCCTCTGCATACCCAACCATGATTGACTCCTTTCTTTGGAGCTGCAAGGCTTTTCTCTTCTCCTCTGGAATTCTTGCCAAAGCCCTTGGGCCAAAAATTCTGAAATGTGAAACATTGGGTTTGTGGCCCATCCGTGCTTCAAATGGAGTAATTCCTTGAAATGCTTTGTGTGGTGCTCTATTCTGAATATATGCAGCACATTTCATAGCTTCAGCCTAGACTTTAGGAGACAAATCCTTTGCTTGCATCATGCAAGTTTCCATCTCTTTCAATGCTCTATTTTTGCGCTCTGCAACACTATTTTGTTGTGGTGTGTAGGGCACTGAGTGTTGCATCTGAATGCCATGCTCTTGACAGTGCTGCTGTAGATTCTTACTGACATACTCCTTGCCATTATCAGTCCTCAAAACCTACATGTCCTTCCCACTGAAGTTCTTAACCATACTCTTGAAAAATTTTAAACATTCAAAGACTTCAGATTTTTGCTTAAGGAAAAATAACCAGTAGTACCTTGAGTAGTCATCGATGAAGGTGAGCACATATTTGATTCATCCATAGGAGGGAGTGGGGAGTGGACCAATCAGATCAAAATGTACTAAACCAAGAGGTTCAGTAGCTCTCCTTTCCTTCCCTTTCTCATACTTCTTTTCAGCATGTTTCCCAACAATGCACCCTTTGCAAGTGCCATTGGAAATTCTGATTTGTGGCAGCCCTTCAACCATCTCCTCTTTGCTCAATGCTTGGAGATATATGTAGTTGAGATGCCCAAATATCTTATGAAATAGCTTTTTGACTTCATTGCCATGTGACAAAATAGCATTTGAGGAAGAGAACCCAAGAAAATGGGAGAACTTGTACATCTTCATATCATGGTCTGTAACACCCATTGCAACAATTTTTCCGGTGGAAATTTCTGGTATTTCCACATCATTCTGAGTGATGACAACTTTCCTTGCTACTCCAGTATGTGTCATTTGATATACAAAGAGAAAGTTTGCTGCAAGATTTGGTACATACAGCACATTGGAGAAGAACCCATTCTCCATAGAGATTTTCCCAATGCCGTGAGTAGGGATTTCTGAGTCATATCCCATGCGAATGGAGGGACCACTGTAAGGTGCAACATTAGAGAACAAATCTCTTGAAGAAGCCATGTGCCTTGAGGAACTTGAATCAATGATGAACAAGGATTACTGATATGTACAAGCCACCAAAGCATGGCGCTCTCATTGTCTTCAGAAACATCCTCTTTCTTCTTAGAACTTTCAGGAAGGGGAATGTTATTTTTCTGTAGGAGATGGGTCATCATGTCTATGGTTTTATTCATGCATTAACTCTCTGGGTGAAAACCCCTTTGACAGTAGCTGCATTCTGTCTACTCAGCCTTCTTTCCCTTTTTCTTGGCAGGATTTGAAACCCCATCAGTGCATTTGGGCCTCTCATCCTTCTTCTTCTTCTCTTGAGGTTTCCTCCCCCTTGGTTTTTTCTTGCCTCTTCCATTTTTCGAATCTCCAGCTGCAAGAACTTGGTCTTTTTGCTTGATGGTGCCCATCAAGACTAGCTTGTCTTCCTCTTGAGTTAGCATCTCCACGAAATCATTCAAAGGTGGAATCTTCCAACCTCTAACTGTGAGCCTTGTGGAGTTGAAGGAAGACACAAAAACTGAGTATTCAGAACCCAGTTTGGAGAGAATGGACAACACCAACTGTTCTTCTTTCTTCTCTATGCCACATTGTCGAATCTGCAAGACCAAGCTCTTGAACTTGGTGAAGAAGTCCTGGATGGAATCGAAATTCCCTGGGCTCAATGAAACAAGCTCATTTTCGAGCTGGTGGCCTCTCATCTCATCAGTCTTTCCAGAAAAGGACTCAAGCTTGAGCCAGACTTCATTTGGAGTAGCTAGACTTTCTACATGAAACAGGAGGTCTCTTGAAATGGTGAGACAAGGGAGGCCAAATGCCTCATCCATTTTTTTAAAAAACATGGATTTATCCACAGCTGAGTTTGGCTCCACCTCAGTGCCCATCGTAATTTTGTAGAGACCCTTAGATCTCAACAAACTCACCATTGCTGCCTTCCAATCGAAATAGTTGAAGGGAGTAAGCACATTTGGGTGAGATGGCTCCATTCTTCTCTGTTGCTCACGCACTTGCTAACAATGTTGATCCTCAATACCTACAAACAACTCTGAAATCACTCAGCAGGGATCTATACTAATAGATTCAAACCTTGTTTGATAGTGGGTGCATTCGGGAGAGCATCACACCTGAGAAGAGCCACTAGATTTCTCCAATGGACTCAATGCAATGGCCTCAGGAATTCTGTGGTTTCTCCACTGCTTCTTGCAAGCCACTAAACCAGTCTTGTTGGTTCAAATGGCAGCTCCAAGAGCTCTGATACCATGTAAAATCTAACTCACAGAAGAACCTAGCTACTATGGATTCCTCACTAGTGAATAGATTGCAACACATTTACAAGAATAGGCATAAATCTATAAAATGAAGAACATGAAAACATGAAATGGGTGAATAATATAAATATTCTTAACAGTCCAACCTTAAAATAGGTTAAGAACCTCCTTTTATACAAATAGGAACAATTCGAATCCATCTGGAGTGTTCACACTTATCTAGCTTAGAAATAGCTCAAACACCCCTAGGTTGACCAAAATATCCCAAACCATCCCAAATTGGTTCGAAACTGCTATATGAACATTTGGAATGACTGGACAGGCCCATGTGACCTCACACATGTGGAGAATCTAGTTGGTTACAGGTTAGGTAGCTAGAATTGTCTAAAAATGGGCAAAAGAGGCAAGTTTGTCCACATTCTGAGCATGTGCGCCCTTGGTCAACGAGAATCCCCCAAAACAAGGGATAAGAGCACCCTAGGCATGCAGGAAGCAATAAATGACTGGGAGGGCGTACCCAACAGCTAGTTTGACTTGGCACAATGCTCAATTTTGTCCACATTGCCAACTGGTTCAAGCTAAATGACCATTTACCCACTAACCAACTTGGGGTTGCAATTATTAAGCTGTTTGGTACTAATTAACCATCATTTGATAAATGATTAATGTAGCTAGGTGTAAAAATGTTCTAACACCCCCCCTTAAGCTAGACTTAGTGAAATATCCAAAATAAGGCCTTGGCAACTAGGCTCAAGTCACCTTTTACATCATAAAAATTTATTTGTCCATGTAACCAAGGTAAGCAGGAAAACCACATGGGAAATCAAACCTCCCCTCTAAAATGGACATGTGGCATATATCAGAATACACCAATCATCACCATGCATCACTCACCCCAATCAAATATCTAAGGTAAGTGAAGGTCTTCTCGGTAAAACACTTGGTGAAAATATCAGTAGTTTGCTCACTTGAAGGGAAATACTGCAATGTTATGGTCTGGTCATGCACCCAACCCTGAATGTAATGCATGTGTATCTCTATGTGCTTGGTCCTTTTCCTCTGAACTACATCAGTAGAAATCTTGATTGTACTTTGATTATCACACCAAAGAATAGTGGGTGAATAAAAAACAATCCCAAATTCTGCAAGAATACCTTGCAACCAAACACATTGTGTGGCTACATTTACTACTCCCCGATACTCAGCCTCAACTATAGATAAGGAAATATTATGTTTTTTCTTGCTTGACAAGCAAATAGGTCCATGTGCAAGCATAAAAAGATAACCGAAAGTTGATTTCCGATCAATACAATCACCAGCCCAATCAGAATGAGTAAATCCTACTAGTTCAAGAGATGAACCAACAGCATAATGGATACCAAAGTGCTTAGTACCCTGAACATAATGGAGGATCCTCTTGGCGTCCTTCCAATGAACCTCATGCGGCTCTTGCATGTGCCTAGCAATAGCCCCAACAGCATATGACAAATCTGGTCTAGAATGAGTAAGATATAGCAAGCTTCCAACAAGCTGTCTATACAACGAGCTGTCAACTAGTGAAGAAGAACCCCACTCTTTTAGCTTAACTCCAGATAGGAATGGGAACTTTGCTGGTTTACATTCAGACATCTTAAATTTTTGCAGCAAATCTGAAGCATACCTTGCTTGGGTGACAGAAATTCCATTCACAGTTTGCTCAATTTCCAAGCCTAGAAATTGTCTCAACAAGCCTAGATCGGTCATCGCAAATGCATTGTGTAATGAAGCTTTTAATGAGCCCAATTCTTTGGTGCTGCTACCTGTTATCAAAATCTCATCTACATATAGTACTATGATGAATATCATATCAACATTCTTCTGTATATATACATTTGGATCAGACTTACACCTCTCAAACCCCAAAGATAGCATAAAATTGTCCATTTACCCTAAACCATGCTATAGGAGCTTGCTTGAGCCCATAGAGTGACTTGTTCAACCTAAAAAAAAGTGTATCATCAGAAATAAAGCCTTCAGGCTGCTGCATATATATCTCCTCATTCAGATCCCCATGAAGAAAGGCACTCTTTACATCCATGTGATGAACCTCCCATCGCTTGGAAGCCCCAATGGCCAAAACTAGTCTTATGGAGTCCATCTTTGCCACCAGTGCGAATGTCTCTGTATAGTCCACTCCTTGGACCTGAGAGTAACCCTTAGACACCAAACTAGCCTTATACTTCAGATCAGAGCCATCAGATCCAACATTGGTTCTATAAACCCATTTGCATTGCACTAGTTTCCTCTTGGGAGGAAGAGGGACCAAATCCCAAGTTTTGTTCTCATGGAGTGAGTTCATCTCTTCTTGCATGGCTGATTGCCACCTTGGGTTTGTAGATGCTTTTGAATAAGAATTTGGATCAGATCCAACCATTAAATAACATGCATTACTCAGATCAGAATTATCACATGTAAAGGAATTGTGAAATTGCGATCTAGTTTTCCTAACATCTTGCGGATCACCCGCAAGCTCTCCAGTAGCTTGTATTGTTTTCTTTTCCTACTTGGGCCTTGAGGGAGGGTCATGATCAGAGTCCATATCAACATCATATTCAGAAATATTAGAAGAAGAACCACTACTTACATCATCATCAAGAAGAGGATATGTGCATTCCCCATCACCTTGTTCACTAGCTTGTAAAAAATCTTCTTCTTCAAATTGGACACTTCTTTCGATGAAGGTTTTGAGAGTGGATGGATCAAAGAGCTTGTATCCCTTGGAATCCTCTACATACCCAACCATGATTGACTCCTTTCTTTGGGGCTGCAAGGCCTTTCTCTTCTCCGGTGGAATTCTGGCCAAAGCCCTTGGGCCAAAAATTATGAAATGTGAAACATTGGGTTTGTGGCCCATCCATGCTTCAAATGGAGTAATTCCTTGCAATGCTTTGTGTGGTGCTCTGTTCTGAACATATGCAGCACAATTCATAGCTTCATCCCACACTTTAGGAGACAAATCCTTTGCTTGCATCATAAAAGTTGCCATCTCTTTCAGTGCTATATTTTTGCACTCTGTAACACCATTTTGTTGTGGTGTGTAGGGCACTGAGTGTTGCATCTGAATGCCATGCTCTTGACAGAGCTGTTGCAGATTCTTATTGACATACTCCTTGCTATTATCAGTCCTCAAAAGCTTCATGTCCTTCCCTTTGAAGTTCTAAACCATACTCTTGAAAATTTTGAAACATTCAAAGACTTCAGATTTTTGCTTAAAGAAAAATAACCAACAGTACATTGAGTAGTCATCAATGAAGGTGAGAACATATTTGTTGCATTTATAGGTGAGAATCAGCAATATCAGAAGAAGAACCACTACTTATATCATCATCAAGAAGAGGATATGTGCATTCCCCATCACCTTGTTCACTAGCTTGTAAAAACTCTTCTTCTTCAAATTGGACACTTCTTTCAATGAAGGTTTTGAGAGTGGATAGATCAAAGAGCTTGTATCCCTTGGAATCCTCTACATACCCAACCATGATTGACTCCTTTATTTGGGGCTGCAAGGCCTTTCTCTTCTCCGGTGGAATTCTTGCCCATGCCCTTGAAGCCAAAATTCTGAAATGTGAAACATTGGGTTTGTGGCCCATCCATGCTTCGAATGGAGTAATTCCTTGCAATGCTTTGTGTGGTGCTCTGTTCTGAAAATATGCAACACATTTTATAGCTTCATCCCACACTTTAGGAGACAAATCCTTTGCTTGCATCATGCAAGTTTCCATCTCTTTCAGTGCTCTATTTTTCCGCTCGGCAACACCATTTTGTTGTGGTGTGTAGGGCACTGAGTGTTGCATCTGAATGCCATCATCTTGACAGAGCTGCTGCAGATTCTTATTGACATACTCCTTGCCATTATCAATCCTCAAAACCTTCATCTCCTTCCCACTGAAGTTCTCAACCATACTCTTGAAAATTTTGAAACATTCAAAGACTTCAGATTTTTGCTTAAGGAAAAATAACCAGCAGTACCTTGAGTAGTCATCGATGAAGGTGAGCACATATTTGCTACATCCATAGGAGGGAGTGGGGAGTGGACCAATAAGATCATAATGTACTAAACCAAGAGGTTCAGTAGCTCTCCTTTCCTTCCCTTTCTCATACTTCTTTTCAGCATGTTTCCCAACAATGCACCCTTTGCAAGTGCCATTGGAAATTCTGATTTGTGGCAGCCCTTCAACCATATCCTCTTTGCTCAATGCTTGGAGATATCTGTAGTTGAGATGCCCAAATCTCTTATGAAATAGCTTGTTGACTTCATTGCCATGTGACAAAATAGCATTTGAGGAAGAGAAGCCAAAAAAATGTGAGAACTTGTACATCTTCATATCATGGTCTGCAACACCCATTGCAACAATTTTTTCAGTGGAAATTTCTAATATCTCCACATCATTCTGAGTGAAAACAACTTTCTTTGCTGCTCTAGTATGTGTCATTTGATATACAGAGAGCAAAGATTTGGTACATACAGCACATTGGAGAAGAACCCATTCTCCATAGAGATTTTCCCAATGCCATGAGCAGGGATTTCTGAGCCATCTCCCATGCGAATGGAGGGACCACTGTAAGGTGCAAAACTAGAGAACGAATCTCTTGAAGAAGACATGTGCCTTGAGGCACCTGAATCAATGGTGAACAAGGATGACTGAGATGTACAAGCCAACAAAGCATGGCACCTCTCCTTTTCTTCAGAAACATCCTCTTTCTTCTTAGAACTTTCAGGAAGGGGAATGTTATTTTTTTGTAGGAGATGGGTCATCATGTCTATGGTTTTATTCATGCATGAACTCTCTGGGTGAAAACCCCTTTGACAGTAGCTGCATTTTGGTTTTATTCTTGAAGGATTTTAAAACCCATCAGTGGATTTGGGGCTCTCATCCTTCTTCTTCTTCTCTTGAGGTTTCATCTCCCTTGGTTTTTGCTTGCCTCTTCCATTTTTTGAATCTCTAGCTGCAAGAACTTGGTGTTTTTGCTTGATGTTGCCCATCAAGACCAGCTTGTCTTGCTCTTGAGTTATCATCTCCATGAAATCAGCCAAAGGTGGTATCTTCCAACCTATAATTGTGATCCTTGTCGAGTTGAAGGAAAACATAAAAACTGAGTATTCAGAACCCATTTTGGAGAGAATGGAAAACACCAACTGTTCTTCTTTCTTCTCTATGCCACATTATCGAATCTGCAAGAAGAAGCACTTGAACTTGGTGAAGAAGTCCTGGATGGAATCGAAATTCCCTTGGCTCAGTGAAACAAGCTCATTTTCGAGCTGGTGGCCTCTCATCTCATCAGTCTTTCTAAACAAGGACTCAAGCTTGAGCCAGACTTCATTTGGAGTAGCTAGACTTTCTACATGAAACAGGATGTCTCTTGAAATGCTCAGACAAAGGAGGCCAAATGCCTCATCCATTCTGTTAAAAAAATTGGATTTCTCTACAGCTGAGTTTGGCTCCACCTCAGTGCCCATCGTAATTCTGTAGAGACCCTTAGATCTCAACAAAATCACCATTTCTACCTTCCAATCGAAATAGTTGAAGGGAGTAAGCACATTTGGGTGAGATGGCTCCATTCTTCTCTGTTGCACATGCACTTGCTGACAATGTTGATATTCAATAGCTGCAAACAACTCTCAAATCACCCAGGAGGGATCTACACTAATAGATTCAAACCATGTTTGATAGTGGGTGCATTCGAGAGAGCATCACACCTGAGAAGAGCTACTAGATTTCTCCAATGGACTCAATGCAATGGCCTCAAGAATTCTGTGGTTTCTCCACTGCTTCTGGAAAGCCACTAAAATAGTCTTGCCAGTTCGAATGGTAGCTCCAAGAGCTCGGATACCATGTAAAATCTAACTCACAGCAGAACCTAGCTACTATGGATTCCTCACTAGTGAAAAGATTGCAACACATTTACAAGAATATGCTTAAATCTGTAAAATGAAGAACAAGAACACATGAAATGGGTGAATAATGTAAATATTATTAACAGTCCAACCTCAAAATAGGTTAAGAACCTCCTTTTATACAAATACGAACAATTCGAATCCATCTGGAGTGTTCACACTCATCTACCTTAGAAATAGCTCAAACCCCCCTAGGTTGACCAAAATATCCCAAACCATCCCAAACTGGTTCAAAACTGCTATGTGAACATTGGGAATGTCTAGACAGGCCCATGTGACCTCACACATGTGGAGAATCTAGTTGGTTAGAGGTTAGGCAGCTAGAATTGGCTAAAAATGGGCAAAAGAGGCAAGTTTGCCCGCATTCTGAGAATGTGCATTGTTGGTCAAAGAGAATCCCACATAACAAGGGATAAGAGCAACCTAGGCATGCAGGAAGCAATAAATAACTGGGAGGGCGCACCCAACAGCTAGTTTGACTTGGCACAATGCTTAGTTTTGTCCACATTGCCAACTAGTTCAAGCTAAATGACCATTTACCCACTAACCAACTTAGGGATGCAATTATTAAGCTGTTTGGTACTAATAAACCATCATTTGATAAATGATTAATGTAGCTAGGTGTAATAATGTTCTAACACCCCCCCTTAAGCTAGAGTTAGTGAAATATCAAAAATAACGCCTTGGCAACTAGGCTCAAGTCACCTTTTACATCATAAAAATTTATTTGTCCATGTAACCAAGGTAAGGAGGAAAACCACATGGGAAATAAAACCTCCCCTCCAAAATGGACATGTGGCATATATCAGAATACACCAATCATCACCATGCATCGCTCACCCCAATCAAAGATCTGAGGTAAGTGAAGGTCTTCTCGGTAAAACACTTGGTGAAAATATCAGCAGTTTGCTCACTTGAAGGGAAATACTGCAATGCTATGGTCCGGTCATGCACCAAACCCCGAATGTAATGCATGTGTATCTCTATGTTCTTGGTCCTTTTCCTCTGAACTGGATCAATAGAAATCTTTATTGTACTTTGATTATCACACCAAAGAATAGTGGGTGAATAAAAAACAATCCTGAATTCTGCAAGAATACCTTGAAACCAAACACATTGTGTGGCTGCATTTACTGCTCCCCTGTACTCGGCCTCAGCTGAAGATAAGGAAATAGTATTTTTTTTCTTGCTTGACCAACAAATACGTCCATGTGCAAGCATAAAAACATAAACGGAAGTTGATTTCCGAACAATACAATCACCAGCCCAATCAGAATCAGTAAATCCTACTAGTTCAAGAGATGAACTAGCAGCATAATGGATACCAAAGTGCTTAGTACCCTGAACATAATGGAGGATCCTATTGGCTTCCTTCCAATGAACCTCATGAGGCTCTTGCATGTTCCTAGCAACAGCCCCAACAACATATGACAAATCTTGTCTAGAATTAGTAAGATATAGCAAGCTTCCAACAAGCTGTCTATACAACGAGCTGTCATCTAGTGAAGAAGAACCCCACTCATTTAGCTTAACTCCAGATAGGAATGGGAACTTTGTTGGTTTACATTCATACATGTTAAATATATGCAGCATATCTGAAGCATACCTTGCTTGGGTGACAGAAATTCCATTCACAATTTGCTCAATTTCCAAGCCTAGAAATTGTCTCAACAAGCCTAGATCGGTCATTGCAAATGCATTGTGTAATGAAGCTTTTAATGAGACCAATTCTTTGGTGCTGCTACCTGTTATCAAAATATCATCTACATACAGTACTATGATCAATATCAGATCACCATTCTACTGCATATAAACATTTGGATCAGACTTACACCTCTCAAACCCCAAAGATAGCATAAAATTGTCCATTTTTGCATACCATGCTCTAGGAGCTTGCTTGAGCCCATAGAGTGACTTGTTCAACCTGCAAACAAGTGTATGATCAGAAATAAAACCTTCAGGCTGCTGCATATATATCTCCTCATTCAGATCCCCATGAAGAAAGGCACTCTTTACATCCATGTGATGAACCTCCCATCGCTTGGAAGCCCCAATGGCCAAAACTAGTCTTATGGAGTCCATCTTTGCCACCGGTGCGAATGTCTCCTTTTAGTCCACTCCTTGGACCTAAGAATAACCCTTAGCCACCAACCTGGCCTTATACTTCATATCAGAGCCATTAGATCCAACTTTGGTTCTATAAACCCATTTGCATTGCACTAGTTTCCTCTTGGGAGGTAAAGGGACCAAATCCCAAGTTTTTTTCTCATGGAGTGAGTTCATCTCTTCTTGCATGGCTGATTTCCACCTTGGGTATGTAGATGCTTCTGAATATGACTTTGGATTGGATCCAACCATTAAATAACATGCATAACTCAGATCAGAATTATCACATGCAAAGGAATTGTGAAACTAAGATCTAGTTTTCCTAGCATCTTGGGGATCACCCGCAATCTCTCCAGTAGCTTGTATTGTTTTCTCTGCCCACATGGGCCTTGAGGGAGGGTCATGATCAAAGTACATATCAAAATCATCTTCATAAATATCATAAGAATAACCACTACTTACATAATCATCAAGAAGAGGATATGTGCATTCCCCATCACCTTGTTCACTAGCTTGTAAAAACTCTTCTTCTTCAAATTGGACACTTCTTTTGATGAAGTTTTTGAGAGTGGATGGATCAAAGAGCTTGTTTCCCTTGGAATCCTCTGCATACCCAACCATGATTGACTCCTTTCTTTGGGTCTACAAGGCCTTTCTCTTCTCCGGTGGGATTCTGGCCCAAGCCCTTGAGCCAAAAATTATGAAATGTGAAACATTGGGTTTGTGTCCCATCCATGCTTCAAATGGAGTAATTCCTTGCAATGCTTTGTGTGGTGCTCTGTACTGAACATATGTAGCACAATTCATAGCTTCAGCCCACACTTTAGGAGACAAATCCTTTTCTTGCATCATGCAAGTTTCCATCTCTTTCAGCGCTCTATTTTTGTGCTCTGCAACACCATTTTGTTGTGGTGTGTAGGGCACTGAGTGTTGCATCTGAATGCCATGATCTTAACATAGTTGCTGCAGATTCTTATTGGCATACTCCTTTCCATTATTAGTCCTCAAAACCTTCATGTCCTTCCCACTGAATTTCTCAACCATACTTTTGAAAATTTGGAAACATTCAAAGACTTCAGATTTTTGCTTAAGGAAAAATAACCAGCAGTACCTTGAGTTGTGATCGATGAAGGTGAGCACATATTTTATGCATCCATAGGAAGGAGTGGGGAGTGGACCAATTAGATCAAAATGTACTGAACCAAGAGGTTCAATAGCTCTCCTTGCCTTCCCTTTCTCATACTTTTTTTCAGCATGTTTCCCAACAATGCACCCTTTGCAAGTGCCATTGGTAATTCTGACTTGTGGCAGCCCTTCAACCATCTCCTCTTTGCTCAATGCTTGGAGATATCTGTAGTTGAGATGCCCAAATCTCTCATGCAATATCTTGTTGACTTCATTTCCATGTGACAAAATAGCATTTGAGGGAGAGAACCCAAGAAAATGTGAGAACTTGTACATCTTCATATCATGGTCTGCAACACCCATTGCAACAATTTTTTCGATGGAAATTTCTGATATCTCCACATCATTCTGAGTGAAGACAAATTTCTTTGCTTCTCTAGTATGTGTCATTTGATATACAGAGAGCAAAGATTTGGTACATACAACACATTGGAGAAGAACCCATTCTCCATAGAGATTTTCCCAATGCCATGAGCAGGGATTTCTGAGTCATCCCCCATGCGAATGGAGGGACCACTGTAAGGTGCAAGATTAGAGAACGAATCTCTTGAAGAATCCATGTGCCTTGAGGCACCTGAATCAATGATGAACAAGGATGACTAAGATGTACAAGCCACCAAAGCATGGCACCTCTCCTTGTCTTCAGAAACATCCTCTTTCTTCTTAGAACTTCCAGGAAGGGGAATGTTATTTTTCTGTTGGAGATGGGTCATCATGTCTATGGTTTTATTCATGCATGAACTCTCTGGGTGAAAACCCCTTTGACAGTAGCTGCATTTTTTATTCTCGTCCTTCTTTCCCTTTTTCTTGGCAAGATATGAAACCCCATTAGTGGATTTGGGACTCTCATTGTTCTTCTTCTTCTCTTGAGGTTTCGTCCCCCTTGGTTTTTTCTTGCCTCTTCCATTTTTTGAATCTCCAACTGCAAGAACTTGGTCTTTTTGCTTGATGGTGCCCATCAAGACCAGCTTGTATTGCTCTTGAGTTAGCATCCCCATGAAATCAGCCAAAGGTGGAATCTTCCAACCTCTAACTATGAGCCTTGTGGAGTTGAAGTAAGACACAAAAACTGAGTATTCAGAACCCAGTTTGGAGAGAATGGACAACACCAACTTTTCTTTTTTCTTCTCTATGCCACATTGTCGAATCTGCAAGACCAAGCTCTTGAACTTGGTGAAGAAGTCCTGTATGGAATCGAAATTCCCTGGGCTTAGTGAAACAAGCTCATTTTCGAGCTGGTGGCCTCTCATCTCATCAGTCTTTCCAAACAAGGACTCAAGCTTGAGCCAGACTTCATTTGGAGTAGCTAGACTTTCTACATGAAACAGGAGGTCTTTTCAAATGCCGAGACAAAGGAGGCCAAATGCCTCATCCATTCTGTTAAAAAACTTGTATTTCTCCACAGCTGAGTTTGGCTCCACCTCAGTGCCCATCGTAATTCTGTAGAGACCCTTAGATCTCAACAAAATCACCATTTCTGCCTTCCAATCGAAATAGTTGAAGGGAGTAAGCACATTTGGGTGAGATGGCTCCATTCTTCTCTGCTGCTCATGCACTTGCTGACAATGTTGATCTTCAATACCTGCAAACAACTCTCAAATCACTCAGGACTCATCTACACTAACGGATTCGAACCCTGTTTGATAGTGGGTGCATTCGGGAGAGCATCACACCTGAGAAGAGCCACTAGATTTTTCCAATGGACTCAATGCAATGGCCTCAGGAATTCTGTGGTTTCTCCACTGATTCTGGAAATCCACTAAAACAATCTTGCTGGTGCGAATGGTAGCTCCAAGAGCTCTGATACCATGTAAAATCTAACTCATAGCAGAACTTAGCTACTATGGATTCCTCACTAGTGAAAAGATTGCTACACATTTACAAGAATATGCTTAAATCTGTAAAATGAAGAACAAGAACACATGAAATGGGTGAATAATGTAAATATTATTAATAGTCCAACCTCAAAATAGGTTAAGAACCTCCTTTTATACAAATAGGAACAATTCAAATCCATCTGGAGTGTTCACACTGATCTAGCTTAGAAATAGCTCAAACCCCCCTAAGTTGACCAAAATATCCCAAACCATCCCAAACTGGTTCGAAACTGCTATGTGAACATTGGGAATGACTGGACAGGCCCATGTGACCTCACACATGTGGAGAATCTGGTTGGTTAGAGGTTAGGCAGCTAGAATTGGCTAAAAATGGGCAAAAGAGGCAAGTTTGTCCACATTCTGAGCATGTGCGCCCTTAGTCAAAGAGAATCCGACAAAACAAGGGATAAGAGCGCCCTAGTCATGCAGGAAGCAATAAATGACTGGGAGGGCGCACCCAAAAGCTAGTTTGACTTGGCACAATGCTCATTTTTTTCCACATTGCCAACTGGTTCAAGCTAAATTACCATTTACCCACTAACCAACTTGGGGATGCAATTATTAAACTGTTTGGTACTAATTAACCATCATTTGATAAATGATTAATGTACCTAGGTGTAATAATGTTCCAACATGGATCCCCCCGAGTTGGTTCCAACATGCAAAGAGAAGTAGAGGCCCTAAGGTAGCTTGTTGATCAGATCTATAAAATTATGGTAGGATGCTACAGTTCTCCAGAGTAATTCTCTTCTGTTACCATAAGAGAATTGATAATGGAAAGATGCTCTTCTTTTGGGGTCTTCCCTCTTTATATAGTTGAGTTCTGTTTGGAAAGAATATAACTGTTGGAAATATAATACTTAGTTTTTAGTTTAATTGAATTATAATATTTTTAAAAGGTATTTTACTAAATATTTACTCCTAGTCTATCTAGGAGCTTGATTTTGTTAATTAGATGTAACTTGAGTTAGTTCCAAATTTAATAAAATAAGAATAATTCTATTTATAATATTAATATAGGTACACATATGAGAGTTATCCTATATATAATCTTTATGTACTTTATTTTTAAAAGTAATCTTTTCTTTTAAGAAAATAATAACAATATTATTATTAATGGTATCAATAATAATAATACTTGAGAGTTTTCTTGTGCATAACCTTTATGTATGTTTTATTTACATAAGAATAATTAAATCATTTATCCAATCGTTTAGTTATGGTAACTTCTTTGATTTGATTATGCATAAATCATAATATTTCTTCTGAATAATTAAGTACAGGGCCCTATTCTTTGGACAGGTTCTCGGTAAGCTTGGTTAGTGGCTAGTCTAGGTACCTATAGGTTTCTCTCTTGCATGTTGGATTCCCTCGTTTAACATGGTAGTTCCCGCAATACTTGATGATAGATAGAAAAATTATTCATTTAACCAAATTAAATAAATGTGATGAATAGAAGTGTTATTCAGAGTCTTCTCGACTCAACACTTTCAGTATTAAGTAACCTCGAGTGCTCTTCAGAGCTTTGGCTCAACACTCTCACATGGGAATTACGCTAGTGCAATTCCAGAGCATCCTGCTCAACACTAGTACTAGAATGTGGTTGTGAGGCACATCTAGAATTATATTAAAGTGACCTCAGATCCGGTATTCATTATCAAGCTTGGAGTGCTCCAGGGCTTATGCCCAACACTCAACGTACATCGAGGCTTATGCCTAGTACATAATAAAATCCTCTAGGTACAGTGGGGCTTATGCCCAGTACATAGGTCATCCGTGTGTTCCTAATTCCACGCTCAACACACCATATAAGTCAATCATGTAAATCATAACTCTGCACAGTATGTAACAAGAAAGGTCATCTCAGTATATTAGGGTTTGTACCCAAATCATATGATAAAAACATAAATCCAACCATTAGGGATTCATTTCCCAGTATATAACCAAATAATGAAATCAGTCAAGGTCCAAACCCAATATGTCAGTCTATAAAAGAATAAATCATGTGTTCTAGGGCTTAAGCCCAATAATCAAAATAAATCATATGTGTTGGGGTTGTGAGCCCAATATAATATCAGAAGTAGTTAGTCAAAATTCAGGATATTACACATATTTATCATACATATGGTCATAATAATAGTCTTCATTCCTCCTAAAATTGTAAGAAGTGTTGCATGATGGCACCTCTTCCTCATACCATTCACATTCTCCTTCGTATTGTTCATAAGCATCTGCATATTGCTAGGTCTCTTTGATGTCTAGGTCTCCAATTTGCTCCAAATGCTCCCAAATCTTCTGAGAAGGTATATTACTGAAATTAGGACTTGAATATGTTGTTCAGGGATGATATATTACCTTTATATTACTTCTTCAAATCCTCTTTTAATTCTGTCCAAATTAGGGTGTTTGACTAGCAATTCCTCTTTGACTAGTATTAGTCTCTTGGTCTCCAAATGATCCCAAATGATTGTCTAATTGGTATGAAGGTATTTGAGAGGTAATAATACATATAAAAGAGGCTCATGGATACTTAAAAACCCTTTAAAAAAAAATTTACATTCATTTACAATATGGACAAAGTAGGGAAGATTACTAGTAATTTTGAGCTTCAAACCCCCAATGGTAGATGGCTCTAAATAGCTCCAAATGATCTCAAATTATACCAGTAGGTGTATGAATGATTTTAATACATAAAAATGGTGTTTATAAGTGTCTTTTAACCATCAAATGAATTCTTCAATTCACTTTGGAAATCTGATCAATGTATGGAGTTTACTAGTAAAATTGTGGTTCAAATCCCCTAGGGGTAGATGATGAAAATGACCTTCCAAATGCACTCAATCGAACTCGAAATTATGAATGGAATAAGGGTACATATAAATTAAATCAACGGGAACTCATATGCATCACCATTCAACTTTTAATGTCTTCTATAACTCCCTTAAATCAGATGCAAGAAGACTAGCTTCGACCTTGGGGGAAATAGCATTAAATCTTCTTCAAATGAAATAAAACTGAGCAAGATGGCTCCAAATGCTTTAGTACTGAACATTAAACTTGTAATACCATCCATTTTAATTCCATACATCATAAATATATAATAGAAACATTCTTCCATTTGAAATCATCATCAATACATTGGCATACATCAATCTAGTGGGGGAATGGTCATTGTTTGCTCAATAATCATCAATTTTACATACAACCACCTGATATTTCGACCTGAAACATTCTGTAAATGAATAAAAAAGTATTTAATTCATATTGTACATAAATGGGGCATTAGAAGCCCCCCCCAAATACTACAATAGCTCACCAAAAACGCCCTCCCTAAAGGATCAAGAATATGTAATGAAAAATGGAAATGGTTGAAGGAATGAGTTGCAATAGAAGAAACCATGATCTTCCCTGTAGATCACACCTGAAAAAAATGAATCCATTAAATATCCAAATTAAAGGTCTGAATGGCCTTTCCAATTACCAACTTGGATGGGAATCTTTCACCCTCGAAATTGGCAAAGGCAAGAAACTAGTCATCCACTAGCTCTCCCTCTTAACAACTGCAATTACAAATTCTAAAAATGATAAAAAGACCCTATTATTCTTTTTTCATGACTTTTATAAACTTATAATTTCCTCCATGGGTCGAATTCCTTCCAATAGATTCATACCAACTCAATTTGGGAAGAGATTCCCAAGTATGCCACTTGTCCTTCCAATTCTAGCTCTCTCCTTCTCCAAATTCGACTTGGTGTCTCTTTGGCTGCCCTAACTCACTTGAGCTCCCTCTTGGAGGCTATTTTTATCCCTGACATGTCATATATGTCATATTTCATCCTTCCGGTCTAATTTGTGTCATAGGTGTCATATCATCTTCATCATTGTTGTCATAGTGCTAGGGAATCTAGTCCAAGTGTCTCACTAGCTCCAAAATGCCTCTTCCTCTTCCATGGGAGTTATTCTTCCACTCCAATTCGACCTTACAAGACTCATTCCAAGTATATTGACCTTCCAACTCATCCCAAGAACCTTTGGCTTCTTATGGATTCGAAATGACAAGAGGAGAATACCATGTGGCATAGAAAATCTAGCTTGTGTGGGTCCCACTTCCTCCATGTGTCTTCATGATCAAATGTCAGTTTTATTTTCCATTGTATATATTTATTTATCTTCTTTATTAAATATTTATGCTCTTATAATGTCCACGGATCATTTATTATCCTTCTTATTTCAAATCCCAATGCTTCCACCCACAACCTAGGAAACTAGTAATTTTCATCCTTGGCAATTATTTGACCCTTAGCATCAATTTGACAAACTCTCATGAATATGACAAATAGGATTAGGCCATTATGACCCAATGAAAAATTTGGGATATGACAAATCTTCCCTCCCCAATATTTCTTGTCCTCAAGCAATTTCAAACATGGGTATTGAAGAACCTGCTTTCTGTATGATTCTTTGAAGTTGCCACTGAATTGGCCAACCTTGAGTCTTTGAGATTCCATGAAGATTTTATAGACGAACCACCATGCTTTCTACTGCACTACTCTGATAAAAAATAACTTTATTAAGTGGGAAATCTATCTCCCATACTGCTTGTTTCCTAAAAAATTGAAACCAATGAAACAAAAATTATTCCAGGGTCCCATTATTTGTATTGCACCCCAACAATTAAGAGTGTTCTCCAACCCATACCATCATATAAGAGGATTCTTGGATCCCATTTTCTTGTATGCATTCTTCCAAACATCATGAGTACAAAATATATATCATCAAAGTACATAACAACATAAAGAAAATGTACATCAAGAAGATGCTTCATCAAAGAGTCATGAAAGTGCTTATACCTCCAAGCAAGTAGACCACCATTTTCCAAGTGCATACAATCAGCAAGTAACCAATCAAATCTGCTCCAATGACATAGGTCAGGATCCCATGTCCTATAATGCTGCTCCAAAAGGATATGATATGCATCAAAATATTCAGCCATGTATTCTTTCATCCAAGAAGTGAATGAAGAATATCCACTAAAATATGAACCAAATAATGAGCAAAAAAAACAAGGAGACTTCAAACGACTCAAAGAAGTCTCACCCATACATCCATGAATGTGAGAATCATAAAGATATAACAAGGTATGTGGCTTCCAACAAAAATATTCTCCAATCATAAATCTATTCACCCAAGTGTTGGATGAAGTTCCTCCAACATCAAATGAACCAAGTGTTGAGCAAGAAAAAACACGAGTCTTCAAGTGACTCAAATGCATATCATAGGAGCATCCATGTAGATGTGCATCATCATAAATTGACAAATTATGCTACTACAAATGTGAATAAGAATGTCCTCCCACCATGTCATCATAAAAGGTAAATCTAGGAGTTCCATACTCCTCATGTGGCACCATCAAAAAGAACCCTTCCACCCATACTTCATTGACACTAATGCTGCAAAACATGGAATTGTAAGATGTAGGAGAATGAACTAACTCACCCAAATGATCAAGAAGTGTAGAAGTTTCATCATGGGAAAGATCCATATGGGTATTATCATGCAGCTCCTTCAAAAGTGTGAAACCTTTGTCATAGATTGGTTCCAATGTAGAGGAATCATGCTCTTCTTTAAAAATTGCATAACCTTCATCAAGAGACAATTCAAGTTCCTCTTCCACCACATCAAGTGTTTGTATCTCTTCAAGTTCATCCTCAAACACATCAACCACATTCAAATTTCCACATTTCTCATCATCCACCATGTCATGAGAATCCTCCAAACAATCTACCATTTGACAATCTGAAACATAGGAGGAAAAACAAGTATCTTGCAACTTTTCAAGAAGTTGCTCATTTTGAATTGTGAGCTTATGATTATCCTCATTATTGTTCAAGTATGCATCATGTAACAATTCATTAAGCTCAAACAAATGGTTTCTATAAAAAATAAAATACATGAAATTACCTTTGATGTGGCACATTGCTCTTTGAATCTTCTCCATGTCTTCAAGGAAGGATGTTTCCTCCAATGAAGTAGCTCTCAACCAAGAATTTGACACCAATGCTTGAGTGTCATGTCGAATGCTAAAGGACTCTTGGATATTCTTTTCATTCATCTTTAAGGACCCTTCAAGAAAATTAGGCCCTTGCAAATGAACCTCCTCATCTTCTTCTTTCTTGCTTGAACCAACTTCATGAAGCTCAAGTGGTGATGGGGAAGTTGATCTTGTTTCTTCTTCAACTACTACAAGGTCTTCATTTTCATATTTAATGGAAGTTTGGCTTGCAGCAACACTTTCAAAAGTGATCTCTACGTCACCAACATAGAGGTGTGAGCACCCATCAGTAGGTACTTCTTCATAGTTCAAGCATCCATCAGTAGATGCTCTTTGGTTCATGTCTAAAGTAGAAGGTGTCTCGAAACGATGTTCCATATTTTCAATAGAATCTTCTTCATGCTCTTGTGATGTCTCTTCTTTTTGCTCCTTCAAGCAAGCTGATTAATTTTGCCCCTTGTTTTCCTTAGTATCAATATATTTGGAGTGTTTTTGAAGAAATTCCAAAAACTCTCCTCAAGTAGTGTTAAATTTTGAGCATTAATTCACAATACTCTAGGATCTTTACTGAGAGAATAACATGTACAGTATATCAATGCATATCAATAATAACAAGCATGTCAATCATCAGAAGAATTAAAAGCACGAGAGACAAGAGACACAGAGTTTCCATGGGGAAAACCCTAAGGTGAAAAACCCCACAACTTCCTCAGAGATAGAGAGAGCAATGGCTCAACCAAAGTACAACCAAAATACACTGAGATAGTCTTCTAGTAGCAGATGATCCTCCTCCTCACTAGTGTGCCACTTTCTGAGTGAGAGAAGTGTGAGTTTCCGAATGATCCAAATAGAGATCTCCTGATCTCTATTTATACTTAACCTGTTTGCCCAATATCCTTATGGGGCCAACTTGTCTAGTTAGGTACATCAATTGCATATTACATAAAATAGGGCCGACCCCACACATGGTGGTCTAATAACCCATCGACAAGTTCACACACTTGCGACACTTGTCAATACACATGACGACACTTCCTTATAGAGGAATAACACATCTCTTATAAGGGTACAATAAATATATATGAAATACATTCCTGTTAGGAACCCATGTCTTTACTTTGTTAGTATTTTGTTGTTGGACGCATATGCTTTGCAAGTCGTCCCGTAGTATTTGTTGATCAATAGTTTGTGTTATTGTTGTTGGCGCATATGCTTTGTAAGTCGCCCGTAGTATTGTTGATCCATAGTTTGTAGTGGCCCGTGGTTTTGACCCATAGTATTGGCGCCTAGACTTAGTATATAAGTGTGTGTTGAGACCTATGAAGGCACCGTGAAGTTATTTGTATTGAGCTTTCTCATAGGAGGTTGCCCCCTCGAAGTGGCCTTTGATCAATATAAAAGTCATTCTGAGTTCTGTCATTTCTGCTATTTCGCATATTCGTATTAATTAATTGTTGCAGGTGCATTACAATTCCGAAGTTACATATACATCAACACTCCCTCTTAACTAGGAAGGTATTTCTTGACACAGATCTGCTAGCACAAGTCTTCTTCTCTGGATCATCATCATCGATGCATCGTCCTCGAATCATCATCATCATCACTGTTGTTGCTATCTCAAACAATCTCTACATCTCATCATAGGAAGTTCTACAAAGCCAGTCCTTTTTCATACTGGATGTAGGCCCACCACCTGCAGGTCTTCATCATCACTAGCCATACTGTGGAATCCTCGGGACTTATTACATGCGTCACAAAACCTTAAAAGAGTATCTTGACTAGCAAGAACCCTAAAGAGCATCTGGGGCCTTTTTCATCCTGTCCATTTCTCCAGGACTTATTACATGTGACTGTCACAAAACCTTAAAAGAGTGTCCCGGGAAAATTTATGTGCATAGCATGACCAGCAAGAACTCTAAAGAGCATCCCAGGAACATTTATGTGCCTAAGCACGACCGGCAAGATCTCCAGGACTGATTACATGTGACCTCTGCTACAAACCCTTGAAAGAGCATCCCAAGACTCATTACGGGCACACCGCCCAACCTATCGGATCTCCCAGGTCTTACATGTAGCAACCCACCACAAACCCTCGAAAGAGCATCCCGGGACTTATTACGGGCACACAGCCCAACCTATCGGATCTCCCAGGTCTTACATGTGGTCCACTATCACAAACCCTCGAAAGAGCATTCCAGGCTATTATGGGTACACAACTCCGACCTATAGGATCTCCCAGGTCTTACTTGTGATACACAGTGCCAATCCTTTTTCATACTGGATGTGACCTAGAACAAATCTAGGATTTCCTTTGCACAACCTGTCCACGGCCATAGAGTATCAACTTGATACTCAACATACATCATCCTGATGTACACATGATCATCATCACTGCAACATCTTGCTGCATGTCATCTGGAGCAACATCTTGAAGATCATCATCCATGATCATCCCGATCATACAATGCATCTACCTGATGCATACCAAGTATCTACCTGATACATATCATCATACATGATCCACCTGATCATACAATGTATCCACCTGATACATACATATATACACAATGCATCTAACTGATATATATCACCATACATGATCTACCTGATCATACACAGTATCCACCTGATACATATACAGATACATGGTCCAAGCATCCAACATGATGCATATACAAAATACATGCAAATGATCCAACCGATCATATCCAACATCCAACATGATGCATATACAAAATATATGCAAATGATCCAACCGATCATATCCAGCATCCAACATGATGCGCGCATACATATATAAATTATCCAACTGATCATATCCAACATCCAACATGATGCGTACATACATATACATATAAACGATCTAAATGATCATATCCAACATCATCCTGATGCATATACAAAGCAGTAACTGGAGCACTGTCCTGATGCTCATCATCCAGTGCTTACATCCATAGCCATGTGAAGGTTCCTCCTTCCAACATGCTTGGAATGGCTTTATCAAATGTGTCCATCACTTCTTCCTCGAAGTGCCATCGATCTGAAGAATTCCAAGCCTCTCCATGAAGTGCTCGAACTTCACCCTGGCTAGTGGCTTTGTCAGCACATCTGCAATCTGCTCGTCCGTCGCAACATACAGGAGCTTGACTGCTCCTCTCTGCACCATATCCCTGATATAGTGATATTTGATCTCTATGTGTTTCGACCTGTCATGAAACACTGGGTTCTTAGATAGCTTCACACAACTCTGGTTATCACAGAAGATACCAGTAGCATCCAATGGGAGATCAAATAACTCAAACAGTAGCTTTTGTAGCCATACTGCCTCACAACTAGCTAAATAGGCTGCAACATACTCTGCCTCAGCTATACTCAGTGCTACGCAGGACTGCTTCCTGCTAAACCAAGAGATCACACCTGATCCCATACTGAAGTAGCACCCAGATGAGCTCTTCCTATCTGCAGCACTACCTGCCCAATCTGAATCAGCATAACCTTGTAGGTTAAACTTTTGATTCGCTTCATACCTGAGCCCATAATCAGCTGTACCCTTCAGGTACCTCAAAATATGCTTTACAGCAATCAGTTGAACACTCCTCGGATCCGTCAGGAACTGGCTCAATGTGTTCATCGCAAAGCAAATATCTGGTCTCATGTTCGTCAAGTACATCAAGGACCCAATCATCTAACGATACATAGAGACATCAACCGGCTCAGATGAAGCATCACATAGAAGCTTCAGATTCGATGCCATAGGTGTGGCCATGGCCTTGTAATCCATCATCCCAAACCTCTTCAGGATATCTACATTGCACTTCCCTTGTCCAAGGAAAATCCCATCTGTACTCTGCCACACCTCCATACCTAGGAAATAGTGCATCATCCCTAAGTATTTCATATTGAATTCAACAGCAAGCTTCCTCTTTGTATCAGCAATCAATCTGTCATCTCCTATTACAAATAAGTCATCCACATACAGGAGAAGAATCACAAGATTCCCTTCCTCAACCTTGTCGTAAAGGTTGGAATCTGCTTTACTCTTGGTAAAGCCCAAACTAGATAGGAAACTGTCCATCCTACCGTACCAAGTTCTGGGAGCTTGCTTCAAGCCATACAAGGCTTTCTTCAATCTTCATACATATGACTCCTTGTCATGTATTTCAAAACCGAGTGGCTGCTCCACATACACTTCCTCTTCAACTACACCATTCAAGAAAGCAGTCTTGACATCCATCTGGTGTATCTTCCATTTCATCACTGTAGCCAAGGCAAGTACTGTTCTGATGGAAGTGTACCTAGCTACAGGAGCAAAAGTTTCTTCATAATCTATTCCCTCTTTCTGAGAGAAGCCACGAGCTACGAATCTTGCCTTGTATTTCTCTATGCTGCCATCTGCAACATGCTTGATCTTGTAGATCCACTTGGAAGTCACAACAGACTTCCCTTTAGGTCTTGGGACAACATCCCAAACATCATTCTTCATTATTGATTGGTATTCCTCGATCATGGCATCCTTCCATTCTTTCTTTTTTGTTGCTTCTTCATAGCTGGAAGGTTCTTTGTTCATAATGTCACAAAGTAAAGCAACATCACTGGTATGTGATCTAGTTCTCTTCTTTGCTCTGTGTTCCTCTTATGGAATGCCAAATCTTTCTGCATCTTGAATGAGCTCTCTAGCCCATGCAGGTTTCCTATTGTGAGAGTTATTCTCACGGGGTGGATCTACAAGTTGTTGCGGATCTTCAATTTCATGATCAACATCTGGAATTGCTTCAGTCATGGTAGTGTCTTGAAATTTAGTTTCCTTAGGTTCTTCATAAACTTCAACAGGTGTCTTTCTTGATTTGATGAATGCTGAGTTTTCATCAAATGTCATATCCCTGCTGACATCAATCTTCTTGAACCCTGGAAAGTATATTCTCTAAGCCTTCGAGCTTTCACTATAACCCACAAAGATACCCTTCTTTCCTGAACGATATAGCTTGGTCCTCTTTTCCTTTGGGACATGAGTGTATACTGGACAACCAAATATTCTAAGATGGCTGACTTCAGGTTTCTTACCAGAGAAGACCTCTTCTGGTGTCTCGTTGTCCAGTATCTTGTGGGGTGTTCTGTTCTGCACATATACAGCTGTTCTAGCTGCTTCTACCCATAGATGCATAGCTAGATCGTGGTCATGTAGCATTGCCCTTGCTTCTTCCATGATTGTTCTATTCTTCCTTTCTGCAACCCCATTCTGTTGTGGATTATAAGGAGCAGTCAACTCCCTCTTAATCCCTGAATCACTGCAAAGCTTCTTGAAGTCACCTGAGGTGAATTCTCCACCATTGTCAGATCTGAATGTTTTGATCTTCTTATCAGTTTGATTCTCCATCAATGTTTTGAATTCCTTGAACTTATCAAACACCTCATCTTTGTTCTTCAAGAAGTAAACCCAAGTCTTCCTGGAGAACTGGATGACATAGGACCACATACATCTGAGTGATGATTTACAAGATGCCTTTTGCCTTGCTTTCACTGCTTGGAAATTCCTTCTTAATGTTCTTTCCTTTTGCACATCCTTTGCAAACACCTTCATGCTTGGTCTTGATTTCAGGAAGACCTTTTACAGCCTTACTTGCAATTGGTAATGCTCTGTAGTGCATATGTGCAAGTCTTATGTGCCAAAGTTCACTTGGCTCCATGGAGTCATGCATCATGGCATGTTCAGGTTTTCCCTTCAATTTATACAATCCTCCCTCTTTCTCTCTAATCACTACTACATCATCGATTGTTTTATCCTTTGTCCACATTAGGACTTGGCCATCCACAAATGCAACCCTCATACCTTTTGCATCCAATGCAGAGATGGAGAGTAGGTTCTTCTTGAGCCCAGGTACATAAAGGACTTCCTTCATCTTCAAAGATTTTCCAGAATCTAGGTTGTAGGAGGCTTCACCACTTCCTTTGATGGGATATTGATAATCATCCCCAAGTTTCACTTTATGGGGTAATTCATGTTCAGACAGATTTACAAAAGATTCCTTAAACCCAGTCATGTGTTTAGAAGCCCCACTGTCAATTAACCAGTCATTACAACCATGGGAGATAGTACCTGTGAGAGCAGAGATTAGAACATACTCTTCTTTGCTTAATGAGTCATCATCACTTTCTGCCCTAGATTTCTTCTTTGGAGGTTCATCATCTTCGGCAGCATGAGCATGGTACCTTCTTTTGTTACCCTTCTTCTTCTTGCTGGAGTTGTTGTTGTTGTGGTTATCCCTTTTGTTCTTGGGACATTCTGAAGCAAAGTGACCCTTCTCATTGCAAGTGAAGCATCTAAGATTTTTCTTATCCTTATGAGAATGGTGATGTGAAGATCCCCTAAAGTGGAATGGCTCTCTTTTATATTTTCCTTTCTTGGTGTGTGCTGTGAGAGCTTGATCTTCATTCCCCATCTTTTCTTCTCTTGCCACAAGCCTTGCTTCTTCTTGAGAACATTCCTCCCACAGTCTACTGAAGGAGATTAATTTCTTTCTTACACAGATTCCTTGGATAAAAGAGTCCCATGACCTAGGTAGGCCATTCAAAGTGGTCATAACAATTTCACCATTCTCCACCATTTCATCTACAGCTTCAAGTTGTTCCTTGATCTGAGAGACCTTGGAGAAATAGGATTGAATGGTTTCTACATTCAACATCTTGACCCCTTTCAATTGATTCTGCAAGGTCATCTTCTGATTTATGTTCTTCCCTTCCAACAGCTTGGTCAAATAGTCAAACATAGCCTTAGGTGTCTTTAGAGATGACACATGTGGAATAAGATGGTCCTTGATAGAATCAGAAATGATTCTCTTTGCCTTAACCAAGTTCTTCTTATGCAATATTTTAGCCTCTTCATCCTCTGGGATAGGGATGTCTTCTTTTACATATGAGTCCAACTCATTCTCTTCCAGGATTAACCCAATCCTATACTTCCAGGCTCGGAAGTTATCATCCCCTTCAAGCTTATCCTCAAGCTTGGTGTGGTGAGACATCTTAAAGAGTACGTCAAATGGAAATAGAAAAGATTTAGGTCTTACCACTTAAATTGCTGAAAACTGGATCTGGTCCTAGATTAGGGTTTGTCGAAAAAACCCTAAAAATTCAAAATGTGAATTTCAACTTTCTGAAATGATAGAAAGATGCGCCTTGATGAGCTGATCAACCTAGTGTATTCAGAATTTGAGATCTGCAAAGCTACACCCTTCAAAACTGCCTTTATGTCTTCCCGGATTCACTGAGGAGAGCCCTCAATTAGGGTTTGAGTTTCCCGGAGATCTACCCAACCAAAAATCTCGATCCAAAGCTCTAAACTTTGATTTTTGCAAGGAGCTTCCAGCTACGTCTTCAGATTCCAGAAATTTCTATTTTTATGGAAACCCTAATTTTTAGGGCCAAATCTGAAAATGCTCAGAATTGAATTCTAATTAGACAGATAGGTTCTCCTTGATGAGTAGAGTCAATCTACTATACTATGTTTCCAAAATATGTGGAGAGAAACCCAATAAACAAGAAACCCTAGTTTCTGTCACTGCACAATGTCTTCTTCTCAGGTTAGCTCTGATACCATGTTAAATTTTGAGTATTAATTCACAATACCCTAGGATCTTTACTGAGAGAATAACATGTACAGTATATCAATGCATATCAATCATAACAAGCATGTCAATCATCACAAGAATCAAAAGCATGAGAGACAAGAGACACGGAGTTTCCGTGGAGAAAACCCTAAGGTGAAAAACCCCACAACTTCCTCAGAGATAGAGAGAGCAATGGCTCAACCAAAGTACAACCAAAATACACTGAGATAGTCTCCTAGTAGCAAATGATCCTCCTCCTCACTAGTGCGCCACTTTCTGAGTGAGAGAAGTGTGAGTTTCCGAATGATCCAAATAGAGATCTCCCGATCTCTATTTATACTTAACCTATTTTCCCAATATCCTTATGGGGCCAACTTGTCTAGTTAGGTACATCAATTACATATTACATAAAATAGGGCCGACCCCACACATGGTGGTTTAATAACCCATTGGCAAGTTCACACACTTGCGACACTTGTCAATACACATGACAACACTTCCTTATAGAGGAATAACACATCTCTTATAATGGTACAATAAATATATATGAAATACATAGATGAAATACATTCCGAAGTTACATATACATCAACAAGTAGGACATACATGGCTTCATTGAAGCTTTAGATATTTCATTGATCTTTTCACTCACACATATTTCACTTACAAACATATGTTACTCTCTCCAAGGTTCATTACAAGAATGGAATAAACCTTTCTTCACTAACTCCACATCTTCCTTTTTGGGCCTATTTTAAAACACACAATCAGCATAGTCTTCAAAAGGGATGGCATTTTGTGTATCTTCCCTCGAAGCAAGATATTCTTGATATTTTTGATATTGTTGGGGAAAGGTTTTATATGTTGCTCTCCATGTTTGTAACTCGTTCATAGAATTATCCTTTGGTGGTGTGACATACTCATATTTATCATACATATGGTCATAATAATAGTCTTCATTCCTCCTAAAATTGTAAGAAGTGTTGCATGATGGCACCTCTTCCTCATACCATTCACATTCTCCTTCATATTGTTCATAAGCATCTTCATATTCCTCATAAGAATTGTACTCATAGGATTCATCATAATAGTAAGACATGGCTGCAACTTATTCTTCAATGTATGATATTAATTCACAGGTGCAAGGACCATGCTCTGATACCAGTGTAATGTCCCTTTTTAATAATTTTATTAAAATGGCAAATTTTTCACTTTTTTCCCCATTTCGACCTTTGACTAGTTTTGATGTCTAGGTATCCAGTTTATTCCAAATGCTCCCAAATATTATGAGAAAGTATATTACTGATATTAGGACTTGAATATGATTTTTAGGGATGATATATGACCTTTATATTACTTCTGCAAATCCTCTTTTAATTCTATCCAAAGTAGGGAGTTTGACTAGCAATTCCTCTTTGATTAGTATTGGTCTCTTGGTCTCCAAATGACCCCAAATGATTGTATAATGGGTCTGAATGTATTTGATAGGTATTAATACATATAAAATAGGCTCATGGATACTTAAAAACCCTTAAAACACTTCTTCATTTACAATCTGGACAAAGTAGGGAAGATTACTAGTAATTTTGAGCTTCAAACCCCCAATGGTAGATGGCTCTAAATAGATCCAAATGATCTCAAATTGCACCAGTAGGTGTATGAATGATGTTAATACAAAAAAAATGGTGTTTATAGTTTTATTTTAACCATCAAATGACTTCTGCAACTCACTTTGAAAATCTGATCAATGTATGGAGTTTTACAAGTAAAATTGTGGTTCAAATCCCCTAGGGGTAGAGAATGAAAATGACTTTCCAAATGCACTCAATCCAACTCAAAATTCTAAATGGAAGTAGGTTAAATATAAATTACATCAACATGAACTCATATGCATCACCATTCAACTTTTAATGTCTGCTATAAATCCCTTAAATCAGATGCAAGAAGGCTAGTTTCGACCTTGGGGGAAATAGCATTAAATCTTCTTCAAATGAAATAAAACTGAGCAAGATGGATCCAAATGCTTAAGTGCTGAACATGAAACTTGTAATACATCATAAATATATCAAACAAACATTCTTACATTCGAAATCATCATCAATACATTGGCATACATCAATCTAGTGGGGGAATGGTCACTGTTTGCTCAATAATCGTCAATTTTACATACAACCAATTGATATTTAGACCTGAAACTTTCTGGATATGAAGAACAGAGTATTTAATTCATTTTATAAAATAAATGGGGCATTATTAGCTCCCCCAAAGATTAAAATATCTCACCAAAAACGCCCTCCCTCAAGGATCAAGAATATGCAATGAAAACTGGAAATGGTTGAAGGAATGAGCTGCAATAGAAGAAACCATGATATTCCCTGTAGCTTACGCCTACAACAAATGAATCCATTAAATCTCCAAATGAAAGTTTTGAATGGCATTTCCAATTACCAACTTGGATGGGAATCTTTCACCCTCGAAATTGTCTAAGGCAAGAAACTAGTCACCCACTAGCTCTCCCTCTTCAAAAATGCAATTGCAAATTCTAAAAAAGATCAAAAGCCCCTATTCTTCTTTGTTCATGAATTTTATAAACTTCTAATTTCCTCCATGGGTCGAATTCCTTCCAAGAGATTCATGCCAACTCAATTTGGGAAGAGATTCCCAAGTATGCCACTTGTCCTTCCAATTCTAGCTCTCTCCTTCTCCAAATTCGAATTGGTGTCTCTTTGGCTGCCCTAACTCACTTGAGCGCCCTCTTGGAGGCTATTTTTAGCCCTGACATGTCATATATGTCAAATTTCCGCCTTCAAGTCTGATTTGTGTCATAGGTGTCATAGCATCTTCATCATTGTTTTCATAGTGCTAGGGAATCTAGTCCAAGTGTCTCACTAGCTCCAAATTGCCTCTTCCTCTTCCATGGGAGTTATTCTTGTTAACACCCAAAAAGTGCTCACTAGCTCATTTCCCCATTCACATGACCCATTTTTCCACTTTTCCACCATTTGAGCCTCTAAAACCTTCAAAAAGTCACCACGAAGACCATAATACACCTTTTTCCCTCAAAATATGTATTTTTCCTCAAAAAACCCTCAAAAAGGGTCCAAAATTCCCAAAATCAATTAAAAGGGAATAAAAATATAAAAAGCATTCAAAAAATGAAAAAAGAGGGGAAAAGAGACCTAAACCATTTTGGTCAATACCATTGGTTTCCTCAAACCACAATGGTATTCCCATCACCAAAAAACTATAAAAAGGTGATAGGGGCTCCTCACTATTCGTCGATATTCATCCTATCCCCATGTTGTCGAAATGCCTTTTGAGCATCACTCATACATTTTGAGTTCTTTGCCCAACCATTGAAGCACCTTGGAGAAGAGACACCATTGGAAATTGGAGCACCTCAACATTGCAGCTACCCCAACTCAGCAATCCTCACCATTGAGGTATATTCTTGCAAGCCATTGCTTTCCCATCAATATAAAGTTTCAAATTCTTTATTTTATGTCTCTCTTTTGGATCTCAAAGTTTATTAGTTTTAAATCTAGTTTTTATTTCTTTGCACATGTTAGATCATATTTAACTTTTACTATCATAGATTTACCATTTACATTAGTTTATTCACATTTGTTTTGCTTTACATTGAGACTGCTATTACAAGTTAATAGGTGCTCTTTAGCACATGCTTGGGAGAAATCTCAAGCAACAGTTTTTGGCAACTCCACTTATTTTTGAATCATTGAATCTCTGGTTTAGATCCATTTGTTAGTTTTTTTTTACCTTTAAAGTTGTAGATCTGCCATACTAGTCAGTTTCTTGATAGCTGCCCTAGCCATTGGCTCTTTCTGCAGCCCCAACAGCCCAAAATTTCAATTTTTGGGTTCGTTTTTTGGTGACGTTTCCCGTCCACCCCATCGCGGCTGTGCACCTCTTTTTCGCGCGGCCCATTGTCATTGTTCGCCTCTTTTCCGCGTGGCCCACCGCGGCTTTTCCCCCTTTTTTCTGTGCGGCCCACCGCGGATGTTCGCCTTTTTTTCTGCGCTGCCCATCGTGGCTTTTCGCCCTTTTTCCGCGTTGCACATCGCGGATTTTTATTGGTTTTCCATGCTACGCATCGCGGGTTTTTCCCATATCGTCGTGCTGCACATCACGGATTTTAGCCTCACAACTACGATATCGCAGGTTTCGTTCGGCCCATTTTTCAAAAAAAAAATTGTTCATTTCGACCCATTTTTTCCAGCCACCTTTTCTGCATTTTTTGATAGCCTACTGTTTCATTTTGCAACATTAAAAAATTCAAATTTATATTATGTTATTTGCTTTAGTACATCTTTTTAAAAAATTTCAGTTAAGTGAAAGAAAGATTTGTTGAGCATTTTTCAGATTGTAGGTTTCATATTTTGCAAGGTTAGAATCGTAATCTGAATTGCTCAATATTTTTCCCAAGCAAAGATTTAGAAACCCATTTATTTTCTGCTTTATGTTATTTGCTTTACCTTGTAAAGTTCAAAGAATCCATATTTTTTGAAACAATTTAAAAAAAAAAAAAAACATTTACAAACATCTTTTATTTCTTGCAAATCGAAATCGTCATTTTTATTTGTGATTAATCGCCCAAGCGAGGCAAATGCTTTTGGTACACAACCACACCAGCACACAATCTGTCACATAAATCAAAGTGAGCCTTAAAATCTGCTTAACTCAACCAACATTCTAACCCCACTTGGGATCACAAAAAGAATATTGTAGTTAGGTAAGACTGAGGGGATAAGTATCCAAATAACACCCCTCATTCATTTTTCATTTTGAGACATAGTGGTTGACATTTAGGGTACCAAAATCCCTTAGTATTTGTTGGCACGGTTTAAAACCAATTCGTTGGAAAGGCCTCTCCCTCAGGAGGGTTGAAGTAGATAGACTGGTTCCGGATGCCTGAGTGGACTACCACAATCCATTCAGTCACCGAAGGACACCTACTCAATGTTCTTGTTGTACCACCCTTGTGGGAGTACAATGATGATAGAACAAGAGCTGCGGATTCACCTTTCCGAACATGTCATGAATGGAGTATCTTAGTGGCCTATCTTCTAGGATTGTCTTCCCGATGTCCCTCCCGGTAGGGGGATATCTAGCCTTTGGTTCTACAATTTATATTGTCTGACTTGGATTTCATCACCTTGCAGAGGATAAGTCTTGTTGAATCATAATACTATTTTAGTTAGGTTTTTGCATGCTCTACTACCCCCCTTGGTCTAGTGAGTACACCACTTTCATTTTTCTAGGAGCCATTTGCATGTTGGTATTTTGACCACATTTTTTATTACTCCACTTATTATAGCACAACTGTTATAGTAAGTGTTTTGAGTTTAGTTGTTGGCCTGAGTGCCCTTATTTTTTAGCTCTCCTTCTGCACACACGGTTGCATTAGGGTTTTCAAGTTTTTCCACTCACCACCATACATTAGAGTTACCAACCGATCATCACCATTGAGACCCCGAGACATTCTCGGTGCGTCCGGGGTGAACCCCCACAATACGTTTCACTTGACACTACTCGTCATAGATGAAGAGCTTTGTCCCTTGACTCCACACATCATCAGCATAGAGCCCTGTCATCCGATTCTGACGCACCTAATTTCACATCTGACTCTGAGGTAGAATCCGAGCATCCTACAACATCCACTAGCCCCATGGCTGGTTCACATTTCGACTCTTTTTTCATAGGGACCGTTGGTACAACATCAACCACCCCCGCCACTACAATGGCCACCACAATGGCCACTACTACAACAACCCCCTTAGGTATGCCTAACATGGGACCCCTTCCCAATACAGGACCCACACCCACTTTAGGTATGCCCCAACATGGGACCTACACCCACCATCACCGCCACTACTCAAATCCCAGTAATTACCGGAACCATTCCAAACCCATCTGTAACCAATGTTGCACTTGGGGGTGCTGGCCCCTCCCATATACCTTTGGGTGGAGGACATATACCTCCCATAACTAATATCCCCCTAGGGAGCAGTGGCCCAATACATAATGCTACCACTAGCACTTATGCCCCCATGACTATGTCATACCCCTCTTCCAGTCTTCCATTTATGGCTATCCTTAACCTACCAGACTTGGCAAGGTTAACAAATGACCCCATTAGGCATGACCTTACTTGGTCCCCCATTCCCACAAAACTCCCATCAAACATCCCAAAGTTTGAAGGGAAGGCTGGGGAAGATCCCCAAAACCATGTCATGTCATTTCATTTATGGTGTTCCTCAAACTCCATAGTATATGACTCTATCTGCTTGCGCCTGTTTCAACGCACTTTTACTGGCTCTGCCGCCAAATGGTATATCGAGCAACAACATGGGACACACCCCACATTTACATCCCTTGCCTCAACCTTTTTACAATTCTTTCAACTACCCGTCTGCTATGACGTAGGCGTCGAAATCCTATTGTCTTGTAGGCAAAACACAACAACCCACATCATGGATCACATCCATGAGTGGCGAAAACACCGGAGTCTATGCAAGATTAAGCTAGATGGCCGTATCTTCTTGGATTGGTTTCTCAAGTCCCTTCTTCTACTCATTGCTAAAGATGTAGCTTCTAAACGACCCCAGTCAGAGGAAGAAGCCATCCTCAAAGCTCAACAGTTCGACTTGATTTATGCTCAGTCTGGTTATTTATACATCATATTACCTGATGCCCCGCGCAACGATCCACCTCAGAACGACGCGCCGGGAGCATCCCATGCAGCCGATGGCATTATTGGCCAGGTTACCTCACAAAACAAACCCTTCACCATGATGAATACCAATAACGCCCTGGACCTTTCGAGGGCTACATCCCATTCTGGAGCTACAAATTCGTATGCAACGATGCCACACACCCACCACACTCATGGACCCTCATGTCCACCATAGTGTTTTGGACATGTGCCATCTGCTTATGCTCCCCCCACATATTATCACAAACAATCCACTCAAGCGCCTGTTCAATCCCAATCCCAACAGGCTTATTACCCTCAATAGGCAGCACCTACGGCCGCAACACTTCCAATAGCTCAAGGTTACCAACAACTGCAACAAGCACTGGGCCCACCTCCGAACCCTCCTGCTTACTATCCATCGTAGCCTGCACCAGCACCTGCATGACCTCAAAACCCTCCGACTGCCCAAGGGAAAGTATACACACAACAAAACCAACCTCACAACCAAAACAACTAGCGTAATCGAGGTCAACAAAACGGTGAAAGAGGATGCAACCGCGGAAACAATCAACCTCAAAATCAAGGAGGTCAGCCACCTAATCCTTCGAATAACAACAACGCTGCTCCAGCAAACCAAAACCCTGATCGTCCACCGAAACAGGGCAAAAATACCAACTTAAGAACAAACCATCCTTGTTCCTTTTGTTCGGTTTACGGCCACTACACACATGATTGCCCCCATTTGGCGAAAGCACGTCAACTTTGGGCCGATGATGCTCAACGCCAAGGGCATGCTGATCAGCTAGCGCCACCTCCTCAACAGCAACCCATGATATTGAAGAATCCTTTACCCAACCAAGGAGTGGTTAACAACCATCCAATGGATCCCCCACAAGGATCCGCTACACCACAGCAGCAAATCACCTATGCTGCAACAGACTACCAGCATATGGATTCAGGCTCTCACCATTTATTAATGATGTCATCAAATGATATCAACCTATAAATGCACCGAAACCAATACGGCTCAGCACCCGAGAGCAACCATACCGATCCCGCCACCAACACCCTTCCAACTGAGCAACCATTACGCATACCTACTATGCCAATGGACAGCGTCCCTAAATCCCCCCGCCTCCCCTTGCGATGTTTAAACAATAATCCTAATGCTTGAGCTGCATCAAATTATAACATTGTGGAAGACTTAGCTCAATCCCCCACTGCTATCTCTGCATTAGAAGTCCCAAAGAACTGTCCTACGTAGAGGAAACTGTTGTTATCCACCATCGATGCAATAGACCCAAATGACTCAAATATGATGGCTTTTGACTTAGACCAAGCCAAACCATGTTTTCCTTCAACACTAGCTTTCCAGGTTTCTGTGAACATTCGAAACCTTATTGTGCATCGATGCATCATTGATGAAGGAGCCTCAACATGCGTTATGTCCACACTTGTTTGGAAGAAACTTGGATCCCCCACTTTACAGCCGTCCACAACGGCATTACGAGCTTACGACAATCGTTCAGCTCAACTGCAAGGCCTCTTAGCTAACGTACCTATAGAAATAGGGGGCAAAATGGTTCTCATAGACATAGAGGTGATCAACGCCCAATTGGACTACAACCTCCTTCTTGGACGTAGTTACATGTATAAAATGAAAGTTGTCGCTTCATTCATCTTCCACCTCATGATGTTTCTCCATGAAGGACATATAGTGAAAATCGATCAGATAAAATACTATGATCCTAATTCCCCCACCGCTCCTCAAAATGTTCTACCCATAATTGAACAACCTACTCAAAATGCACCCACATCTTTCGTTTCCACAGCCAGACCTAGGTTATACATGGACACTCCAATGACTTCCGCATTCCAATCTATCCCACCCCCTTTGCGGATAACTGAAATATCTGACTTGTGCACCCTTTCGCACAAAACACAACCACCTAACCCTTAGCCCCCATTAGTACCACAACCCCCCACGGTACCTACTCACATCAGAGCAACACCGATTCATACTATCCCATTTTTATTTCCCCCTTCAGGAGCCATTAGCTCACCAATAATGGCCACGCTCATTCTCGCAAGATTAACTTTAGGATTACCTGTTTGGTACCTTCCTTACCAAACTCCTCCCCCAACACCGAATGTCATTTTACAACCGATGCAACCCATCAATACCTCCAATTTCCCACCCCCCGATGTCGCTAACTTTCAAAACCGCCCACCCCCTATGGTGACTACGACATCAATATCTAGCAATGCTCCCCCTCCATTTCGAAACACTGGGGGCAAAGGCCCACAAACGTATACCACTGGACCCACAACCCGCACCCCCCCAATGACCCCAAAACTTGCAAATAATCCCCCAACTACTCGTGCTCCCCCCAAATGCTCTCTGTGCGATGACACAAGCCATGCCACCCATCTATGTCCCCAATTACCAGCACTCCAAGAACACATGAATATGTTGGAAGACGACGCTAGTATCCCAGTGGTAAAACTTGAGCTGCCTCCTCAACCGCATGATAAGTCGCTGCATACCAACCACCCCTATGTGATATGTGGCATTTATGGCCATTATTCACATCACTACCCTGATCTACCAGACTGTAGAGAAGCTTTGTACGAGTTGAACAATGCCGACTTAGAGATATCTCCTCCCCTCATTGAGGAAATATACCCACCACAGTCATCCTCTTCGGAAGAAATCAATACCATTTATATGATTTCAACCACCTACAAGAATGAACCAATTGATTTGATGACACACTACTTCCGTAGTGATGAGGAAATTCTAGAAACACTTACTACATCGGACTACCCCTGGGACAATATGCACCATCGATCATACTTCATCCGTGAGGCATCTTCCTCTACCATGGAAAACCAACTATCCGTTGAATCAAAATATTTTTTACCAACCAAGTGTGAGAATTCTATATATGTTGAATACCATGAAAGAATTCTAATATCCAAGAATCTTGAAGCAAAGAAGTCCTCACAAGAATTATTCAAAGATATGCAAGAATAATAAGAAGAAATATTGAGATAGAAACATAAGAGAAGGAACTCAATTGATGGAAATATAATCTCATGTATTATTCCTCAATGTGAATACAATATATAATACATCTCAAGAGAGAAAATAGAATGCCTTAAAGGCAAGTTGTAAAGCACAAAAAGTAAGGCTTACTGAAAACATAAAAACCCCCTAGGTGGCAAAAGCAGTTTCCAAAACTATGCTAGAGGCTCACGAATTTGGAAAGTATGGTATGGCAGCTCATGAGTGACGTAAATGGAATGTAGATATGGATAAGAAATGATGTGTAGGTCGATTTGGTCAAGTGGTAAGAGTTTCCATGTCAACTAGCCTTTCCTTATCCACTAGAAAGTAAAAAAAATAGGATAAAGCTATCTAAATCAGGAAAGTGTCTTTCTAATTCAGGAATAGAATAAAATTAGACAGGAATAGAATAAAATTAGACAGAATCCAAGGAAATCTTATCCATAATTTGTCCAAATTCGTTTTTGTGACTTAGCATAGCAAGTGGTCCACTAAAAGACAAAACTGGCTCTATTTAGCTAGTCAAAACTTAGGAAATTAATCTAGGTGACTAGTAAAATATATCCCAAGTATTTAATGGGTTTTTAAATGTTCCAACACCCCTTCTTAAGCCTGACTTTATGAGGTGAAATATCATAAATATAGGTCCCAAGCAACAAGGCTTATGGTCACCCCAATACAAAAAATTATTAATCCATGTAGGTGAGGAAAGAAGGAAAACCACTTGGGAAGAAAACCTCCCCTCAAGCTCATGGAATACACCATATTAATGCTCTCCAAACTTCAAGCAGGTGAGAACTTGGTCAAATGTCTGGAGGAATATTCTTCTTGGAAAGAAGTGGAATATGCTCACTAGGCTTGAGCTTCTTGAGATCAGATCCAAATGAGACTTGATGATGTCCTCGATCTTCTATGCAATCGGTGCCAAAAATCATGCAGTGAATTAGAAGCAAGAGAGAGAGAGTGAAAACTAGTCACTCCAAACTGTAATTTTTCCTCCATAGATCTCAGTAACACACCAAAAATAAACCCAGGGATATTTTCTGAGTGTGTATGAGCTGCAACAACTGGCTGATGATTCGAATCAGAAGACATATGAGAGAACAATGATGAGAGATATAAAAATCTGAATTCTTCAACAATAAATTTCTGCCATTCGATCTTCAGTACCTGCTAAACAAACTCTCTGAAACTCATACTACAAGACTAATTTAATTAATAACTCCAAAGGCTCTGATACCATGTGAGAATTCTATATATGTTGAATACCATGAAAGAATTCTATCAACCAAGAATCTTGAAGCAAAGAAGTCCTCACAAGAATTATTCAAAGATATGCAAGAATAATAAGAAGAAATATTGAGATAGAAACATAAGAGAAGGAACTCAATTGATGGAAATATAATCTCATGTATTATTCCTCAATGTGAATACAATATATAATACATCTCAAGAGAGAAAATAGAATTCCTTAAAGGCAAGTTGTAAAGCACAAAAAGTAAGGCTTACTAAAAACATAAAAACCACCTAGGTGGCAAAAGCAGTTTCCAAAACTGTGCTAGAGGCTCATGAATTTGGAAATTATGGTATGGAAGCTCATGAGTGAGGTAAATGGAATGTATATATGGATAAGAAATGATTTGTAGGTCGAATTGGTCAAGTGGTAAGAGTTCCCATGTCAACTAGCCTTTCCTTATCCACTAGAAAGTAGAAAAAACAGGATAAAGCTGTCTAAATCATGAAAGTGTCTTTCTAATTCAGGAATAGAATAAAATCAGACAGAATCCAAAGAAATATTATCCAAAATTTGTCCAAATTTGTTTTTATGACTTAGCATAGCAAGTGGTCCACTAAAAGACAAAACTGGCTCTATTTAGCTAGTCAAAACTTAGGAAATTAATCTAGGTGACTAGTAAAATATATCCCAAGTATTTAATGGGTTTTTAAATGTTCCAACACCAAGGTCGATTGGTTCAAAGATCCAATCCCAGTACCAGATTCCTTCGAAGAGGGTAATATGTCCAACATTTTTCCTATCATAAAAATTGACATCTCCACCACACCTGGAAAACCTCAGCTTATCTCCTTAGGTGCATCATGCACTGAAGAGGAATTTCACGCCTATAAGAAACTCTTCCAAGAGTTTCGTGATGTTTTTTCCTAGTCTTGCACTGAGATGCCTGGTCTCGATCCTAACATTGCAGAACATCACATAGACACTTGGCCCAACATACCACCTGTCCGCTAGAAACAACGCCCCATTCACCCATCTAAGCTCCCAGCCGTTAAGACCGAAATTGAGAAGCTTCGAATAGCAGGTTTCATATACCCTATTGCCTACACTCCTTGGGTTTCAAACCCAGTTCCAATCAATAAAAAAGTAGGCACCATTCACATCTGTACTGACTTTCGTGACCTCAATCTAGCTTGTCCCAAAGACAACTTCCCAACACCATTTATCGACCAATTAATCGATGCATGTACGGGGCACGAGATACTATCTTTCATGGACGGTTTCTCCGGATATAACCAAATCAAAATCCACAAGGAAGATCAATACAAGACTGCTTTCATTACCCCATGGAGCACCTTCGCCTATCACATCATGCCTTTCGGTCTCAAGAACACTGGAACCACATTCTAGCGAGCCATGACTTATTGCTTTCATGACCTAATTAACATCATATTGGTTTATCTAGATGACCTCACGGCTCGATCTAAGAAACGATCTGACCATCTAGACGACCTTCGACAAGTCTTCTTGCATTATCGAAAATACCAAATCTGCTTGAACCCACTCAAGTGTGTCTTTTGTGTTCCAGCAGGCCATCTGTTGGGTTTCATCATTTCAGAAAAAGGGATCACCATTGACCCTTTAAAGGTCCAACCCATCATAGACCTACCATCACCTCGTACACTGAGATAGCTACAAATCCTTCAAGGGAGGTCTAACTTCCTCCACCTCTTTGTCCCCGATTATGCCACGATGGTTCATGGTTTCCTTCATCTACTAAGCCTTCATACCCGTTTCGTATGGGATGACCAACCAGAAGTAGCTTTCATAGACCTGAAGAAAGCACTCACTAATGCCCCCTTGATTTCTCCTCCAAATTTCACAAGAGACTTCATCCTTTATGTTTCGGCATCTGATTATGCCGTTTCTGGAGTACTCATCCAAGAAGACTCTGCCCGCCAAGAGAATGTCATTTACTATGTAAGCCAAACCTTATCAGGCCCACCACTGCGCTACCCACATGAAGATAAAATGGCCCTCGCCGTTGTCTTTTCAGTACAGAAATTGCGTCATTACATTCTCCTCATCCATACCACAGTTATCGCAAATTCAAACCCAATGGTCTATCTCTTGACATGTTTCCTTTTACAAGGCCGCGTAGTTAAATGGGTGATTATCCTACAAGAATACGACCTGACTTTTAAAACCCCAAAGAGCACCAAATCCCTAGCACTCGCTCAGCTCATTATGGACCTACCATCCTCGTTGTCATCACCAGCTATCCATACTGACCTAATTGACGACCATTTATTCATCATCTCGTCTGATGACCCTTGGTATGATGACATTTTGGTCTACATCCGAACATAGAAGTTTCGACCCAATCTCAACCAACGGACATCGTCGCATATGTCACCATGCCCCCTGTTATCTCCTCTTAGGTGATGTCCTTTATCGACATGGCATCGACACCATCTTACGACGTTGCCTTTCTCGAGAAGAAGCAGAACAAGTCCTTAATGACTGTCATAGCGGTGCTCGTGGAGGCCATTTCTTTGGAATGGCCACTTCCCAAAAGATAATCTGCGCAGGTTATTTTTGGCCCTCATTATTTACTGATTGCATCACAGCAGTCAAACATTGCCAAAACTGCCAGCTCTTTTCCCCAAAGGAAAGAACCCGCCCCACCCCCCTTCATCCAGTAGTCACCATTGGACCATTCTGCAAATGGGCCATCAACTTCATGGATTGCAATCTTGCATCAGCTGGCGGCCATAAACACATCATTGTGGCTGTCGATTACTTCACCAAATGGGCAGAAGCCATGCCCACTTATAACTGCAAAGCTGATACGAAAGCCCGTTTTTTCCTCAACCATGTTATTGCTCGTTTGGAGTACCAAAGCAACTCATCTCAAACCATGGTTCTCACTTTGAGGACTCTGTTTGGCGAGAATTGTCAACCCTCCTTAAGTTTGAACATCATTTCTCCTTCACCTACTACCCACAAGGGAACAGCCAGGTTGAAGCGATTAATAAAATCTTGAAGACCATCCTCCAACGCACTGTCAACAAACATAAGTCTAATTGGCATCACATGCTTTTTCCTTCACTATGGGATTACCGCAAGTCAACTAAAACTGCCACCGGCTTTACCCCTTTCCATTTGTTCCATGGCATGGAATCTGTCCTTCCGATTGAATGTCAGATCCCGATGGTACATATCACTATTGAACTCCTCCCAGATACTTCACCAATTCAAGAACGCTTGCTTCTTTTGGAGAAAGCCAATGAAGATCATCGCTCAGCTCTCCATACCATCGAAGCCGCAAAAACCCGATCCAAACTCAACTATGATAAACATGTTCACCCATGGGCATTTAGTGAAGGAGACCTGGTACTTATTTACGACCAAGCCCATGACAAAACGGGCAAAGGAAAATTCAAATCCATGTGGCAAGGCCCATACATCATACATACTTGCCTCAGACATGGGGCATATACCCTAGTATATTCAGAAGGAAACCTCATACGCAACCCCCGAAATGGGTTGTACCTCAAATGCTTTTACCCATAAAATGCTCTTGGACACCACAAGTCCACATTGTACAGTTTTCATTTTTTGCTTTCTTTCAAACTTTCCAAAAACCTTACATTGTGTTTTTTCTGCATGACCACAGATGGATCCTGTTCCACTCTATTATATTGGCTTTTCCTACGATGCAAGTCGTTGGTCTCCAAATATCGCCTCTGCAGCTTGGGTACTCTATTGCCCCTCTCACGAGTTGATTCATCTCGACGGAGTGTGCATAGGTGTTGCCACAAATAACCAGGCTGAGTACGATGTCATGACCGGTCTGCTGACCGCGGCTCTCCAGATGAGTATAAGTCACCTTAACGTCTTCCTAGACTCCCAGCTCCTTATTTCCCAGCTCAATAACTGGTACCAGGTACGTGATCCCTGTCTCTTTAGAAAATTCCTGCGTACTAAACAAATGATTCAATAGTTTGAATCCATTTCATTCACACATGTCCCAATAAATCTCAATAGTATAGCAGACCAAATGGCTAACAACATTCTAGAGTGGCACATCAACCAAACCATGTAGGACATCCAGTATGCATAATCACACATCTCATAGGCATATAAATCATATAAACACACAAAACAACCATCATAGCATTGCATCCATGTGCATAAAATGTGCTTCCACGGGCATACAAAACAACAATAGTGCATCCATGTGCTTAACATATGCCTCCACAGGCAGACACCAATATAAATTACATCCACGTGCAAGAAAACAAATACAACATGACAAGATGTGCATCCACGTGCATACATGACTACATCAAAAATGCATCCACGTGCATAAACATATATATATATATATATCATCAAAGAGTCAACATGTCATGAGTTCCCTCAACACCCGAATATATAAAAAATATACATCGACAATACAATATCCACAAAAATGATCCCATATGCTCAACAGCATTTGGGGGGAAAATACAACAAGCTAATCATCATCATCATGGTCAGTCGCCTCCTCTGGCTCCTCCTCCGGATCATACTGACCCCGGGCCCTCCTCTCCGTTGCCAATACATCGACCCTCAATAGAATCGACCTCCACTCACGCGGAGTATCGAAGCACCGGTCCAACACACGCCGATCTAGGTCTCTCCAACCATTATCGGGTACATTGTTAAATTTTCAGAATTTACTTCAATCTGATCTAGGATCTTAACTGAGAGAACAACATATACAGCATATCAATCATGGAGACAATAATGCAAGCACACAAGAGACACAAAGATTTACTTGGGGAAAACCATAAAGGTGAAAAACCCCAATAACTTTCTCAGAGATAGATAGAGCAATGATGCAACCAACCATGAGAGATAGACATAACCTAGCAGCAGATCCTCCTCCTCCATAAGTGCGCCACTCCTCCTTGAGTGCATGAGTGAGAAGTGAGTGAGCAAATAGAGTGCCTCCCGCACTCTATTTATACTTGACTTGACTTGCCTTTTTACCTAACTCATGTAGGCTCGAACTTAACCACATAACATAATGCTGACTGGGCCGACCCCCAATAGGGTGGTCTAATAACCCTTTGACCCACATGGCCGACCCCCAATAGGGTGGTCTAATAACCCTTTGACCCACATGACTTATACAAGGCCGACCCCAAACAAGGTGGTCTAATAACCCATCACGTATAAGTTACGACACTTACAATATAAATGACGACACTTCCGTATAGAGGAATAATAACATCTCTATAGGAATACAATATACATATATGTGAAATACATTCCGAAGTTACATATACATCAACACTCCCTCTTAACTAGGAAGGTATTTCTCAGCATAGTTCTTCTAGCACAAGTCATCTTCTCTGGATCATCGTCACTGGATAATCATCATCAACGTCACTGCTGCTGCTATCTCAATCAATCTCTGAATCTACTCGTCATAGGAAGTTCTACAGAGCCAGTCCTTTTTCATACTGGATGTAGGCCCAGCACCTGCAGGTCTTCATCATCATTGGCCATACTTTGGAATCCTCAGGACTTATTATGTGCGTCACAAAACCTCGAAAGAGCATCCCAGGATATTACGGGTACACAACTCCGACCTATAGGATCTCCCAGGGCACTATTACATGTGACCCCACCACAAAACCTCGAAAGAGCATCTCAGGATGTTACGGGTACACAACTCCGACCTGAAATATCCCAGGGCACAAATTACATGTGGTCCACCACAAAACCTCGCAAGAGCATCTCGGGATGTTACGGGTACACAACTCCGACCTGAAATCTCCCAGGGCGCTATTACATGTGGTCATGGCAAAACCTCGAAAGAGCATCTCAGGATGTTACGGGTACACAACTCCGACCTGAAATCTCCCAGGGCCCAAAATTACATGCCATAGGACAAAACCTCGCAAGAGCATCTCAGGATGTTACGGGTACACAACTCCGACCTGAAATCTCCTAGGGCACAAATTACATGTCCTCCCAGAGCAATGTCTTGAAAGAGCATCCCAAGCTGTTACGGGTCCACAACTCCGACCTATAGGATCTCCCAGACATGCTCATCTGCACAACCTGATCCACGGCCATAGAGTATCAACCTGATACTCACCATACATCATCCTGATGTACTCATGATCATCCTGATCATCATCACTGCAACGTCCTGCTACATGTCATCTGGAGCAACATCCTGAAGCTCATCATCCATGATCATCCTGATCATCACTGCAACATCCTGCTGCTTGTCATCTGGAGCAACATCCTGAAGCTCATCATCCATGATCATCCTGATCATCACTGCAACATCTTGCTGCATGATCCACCTGATAATCAATGCATCTACCTGATGCATACCAAGTATCTACCTGATACATATCATCATACATGATCCTCCTGATCATACAATGTATCCATCTGGTACATGATACATATCACCATACATGATCCACCTGATCATACAATGTATCCACCTGATACATATACAAATACATGGTCCAAGCATCTAACATGATGCATATACAAAATACATACACATGATCCAACTGATCATATCCAAGCATAAACCAGAACATCATCCTGATGCTCATCATCCAGCGCTTACATCCACAGCCATGTGAAGGATCCTCCTTCCAACATGCTTGGAATGGCTTCAGCAAATGTGTTCATCACTTCTTCCTCGAAGTGTCCTCGATCTGGAGAACGCCAAGCCTCTCTCTGAAGTACTCGAACTTCACCTTGGCTAGTGGCTTCATCAACACATCTGCAATCTGCTCGTCCATCGCAACATACAGGAGCTTCACAGCTCCTCTCTGCACCATATCCCTGATATAGTGATATTTGATCTCTATGTGTTTCGACCTGTCATGAAACACTGGGTTCTCGGACAGCTTCACACAACTCTGGTTATCACAAAAGATACCAGTAGCATCCAATGGGAGATCAAATAACTCATACAGTAGCTTCCGTAGCCATACTGCCTCACAACTAGCTGAACAGGCTGCAACATACTCTGCCTCAGCTGTACTCAGTGCTACGCAGGACTGCTTCTTGCTAAACCAAGAGATCACACCTGATCCCATACTGAAGCAGCACCCAGATGTGCTCTCCCTATCTGCAGCACTGCCAGCCAAATCTGAATCAACATAACCCCGTAGGTTAAACTTTTGATCCGCCTCATACCTGAGCCCATAATCCACTGTACCCTTCAGGTACCTCAGAACATGCTTTACAGCAACCAGGTGAACACTCCTCGGATCCGTCAGGAACTGGCTCAATTTGTTCACCGCAAAGCAAATATCTGGTCTCGTGTCTGTCAGGTACATCAAGGACCCAATCATCTAACGATACATAGTGATATCAATCGGCTCAGATGAAGCATCACACTGACGCTTCAGGTTCGATGCCATAGGTGTGGCCATAGCTTTGCAGTCCATCATCCCGAACCTCTTCAGGATCTCTACTGCATACTTCCCTTGTCCAAGGAAGATTCTATCACTCTGCCACACCTTCATGCCAAAAAAAAAAAATAGTGCATCATCCCCAAGTTCTTCATCTCGAACTTGGCAGTAAGCTTCCGCTGCATGTCGGCAATCAATCTATCTTCATCTGTAACAAACAGGTTATCCGCATACAAAAGTAGTATCACTGGATTGCCTTCCTCAACCTTGTAGTAAAGGTTGGAATCTGCTTTACTCTTGGCAAAGCCCAAACTGGATAGAAAGCTGTCTATCCTACCATACCAAGTTCTGCACACATATATGACTACACCATGCTATCTTGAAATCCATCTGGTGCATCTTCTATTTCATCACTTTTATATTTCTTAATGCTGCCATCTGCAACGTGCTTGATCTGATAGTTCCATTTGGAAGTCATAACAAACTTCCCTTCACGTCTTGGGACTACATCCCAAACATCATTCTTCATGATCGGCGGATCATGGCATTCTATTTCTTCATCCCAGATCCTGGGAACTTCAATATCTTCAATAAATATCTTTGTTGCTAGAACAAATGTTGTAGTCCTTTTGTAGGTGAAGATATGTGGTCTTTCCTACAAAACAGGTTAAATTGCATGATTAGAAACATCTCATAGTTTTCAGAACAAATTCTTACACATAAAGAAATATGTCATACAGTCATGCAATTATCTTAGCCAATGCTTCAATACAACATTTATCCATATCCCGTAACTTTCTAGATGCCTTCCAATCTCTACCAGAACATTGTTAAGAGTGTGCACAACTCCCAACATGTCAGCAAAGAGGTTTCATTCTAGATAAGTAGCAATGGAATGTTGTACAGTGCCATAGGCCACTTACCCATGTATATTAGTAGTATACTATTCATCAATGCAACTATTCTAATATGCATAATACACAACCTAATTCTAGGAACATCAGTATATACATTATTGAACAGTATTATTTAAACAAACCGAATATGCGAGAAATGATGATTAAAATACTTATCTTTCTTTGTTCGTTGGGTGGACTCCCTCTGAGTCTTTGCTTCCTTGCAGGAGCTGTTGGAGTCCTAATCTGAAGTAGCTTCTTCTACACCTTTCTGTTGTGGAATGTAGAAAGATGGTCAACTCCCTCTGAATATATGCATCCTTGCAGAAACTACTGAAGTGTGCTCTTTTTCTTTCTTGCAGGAACAACTGGAGTGTGCTCCTTTGCTTTCTTGCAGGACCAACTGGAGTGTGCTCCTTCGCTTTCTTGCAGGAGAAACTGGAGTGTGCTCCTTTGCTTTCTTGCAGGAACAACTGGAGTGTGCTCCTTTGCTTTCTTGCAGGAGCAACTGGAGTGTGCTCCCTCTTGATCTTTGCTTCCTGAATTACCTGTTCTTGAACTCATATTCATCCTTGGTCCCTATGCATGCTTATTAGTATCATGATTGTGTTATCCTTGTGATCTCATAAAATCATACATTCATTAGTATACTATTAAAACACAATAATCTCAAGCATGTATAGTCATGATCATTTCAAACAGAAATAATAAGCATTAGCATTCAAGGTTTATGTAGTATTCTTATGGTTAGTCAAATCATAAGAAACATAACATGTCTAAACCTGTAATTACTCAAACCTATGACTCTTCAGGTTAGTTGAATCATCAATCAAGATAAGAGATATAATATGCATAAAACCTGTGATTATTCAAACCTATACCTTCATGATTCTTCTGGTTAGTCATATCATCAAATATGGTAAGAAACATAATATGCATACAACCATGATTATTCAAACCTATACCTTCATGATTCTTCTGGTTAGTCATATCATCAATTATGGTAAGAAACATAATATGCATACAACCATGATTATTCAAACTTATGACTTCATGAATAATCATTATCAACAACACAACAGTATAAGATCCTAACCCAAGGTAGGATTCTAGCTTGATATAGGAAAAACATACCTGGATTAGCATGCTAGCTAGTTTATGTCTAACATACCCGCATAATGTCTTTTGGTTCTCTTCAGTGACTTGTGCTAGTAACCTGCATGTCTCATATGTTAACCATTACAAAACCAAGTTATACATACCTCGTAAATGGATCTTCTATGAGATCCATGACAATGGATGAATCTTTGTCCTCATGTTATCATGACCATATGTTCTTGAACCAGAACATGATTTGTCTTTCTTGGTGTACCTTTCATGTTAGTAACATAAACCTCATACAACACCATAATGCATTAGTACAATCATAAGTGTCAACACCCTAATCAATGAATATTTTCTATCGTGCATTCATAATTTTATTAAGGTGATATGCCAAGTCTAAAATCAAGATTGTATTAACCGTAATAACATGAAGACAAACATACCATAAAATTAATCATGAACAAATCTCAAAACATACCTCGATGAGTCATACCTATCGAGATCGCTTGTAATCTTCTTATGTAAGGCCTTAGCCTCATCTCCCTCTGAAACAAGAACTTCTTCACTTATGCAGGTGACCAATCCATCTTCTTCTAGGATTAACCCAATCCACTTGATTTGCAAGAACTAGACCTGGAGCTGGATATGGTTTTGTCAGAGAAACCCCAAAAATTCAAACTTTGAATTTCAAACTTCTGAAAGGATAGAAATATGCGCCTTGATGAGCTGATCAAGCTGGTATATTCAGAATTTGAAAACTGCAAAGTTTCACTCCTCAATTTTTCCTTTGAGACTTCTGGATTCACTGGACGTGACCCTGAACTGGGGTTTGATGAATCCCACTCTTCTTCCCAATCAAAAGGTTTGATCCAAAGCTCTAATCTTCTATTTTTTCTGAGGAGCTTCCAGCCATGGTCACAGATTTTAAAAATTCCCATTTTTACAGAAGCCCTAATTTTCCACTTTTCTGATCAAAGTCCCGAACTAAGGTTTGATCAAGCCCGACCTTCTGCCCAACCAAAAATTCTGATCTTGGTCTCTAAATTTCTATTTTGATGAGTAGCATCCAGCCATGGTCTCCGATTACAAAAATTCCAACTTTCTCCAAAGCCCTAAATTCCGGAAGCCATGAATGAAGGTACTCAAAAATAATTCTGTTTTGACAGAAATATGTACTTGATTGTTTCTGGTGTAACTCCGAACCTTTTGATCCACAGGGTCTGAAAAAGTTTCTTGAGATAGCCTAACCTGTTATCTTTCCATCCCAATAGGTCTGACCTCAATTGGATTCTCTGAGAGAGAGTTATGCCAAGTGTCGCAACGTGACCTGTTTTGGGATAATACAGGAGTGCGAACTTGTACGGCATACCACGTGTCACTGTTTGAACTTCGGCCTCTAAAAAATTTTCCTGAGATATCTCACCCTGTTATATTTCCATCCTGATGTGTCTGACCTCAATTGGACTCTCTGAGAGATATTTATGCCAAGTGTCGCAACGTGACCTGTTTATGGGATAATACAGGAGAGCAAACTTGTACGGAGTGCCACGTGTCACTGGTTCAACTTCGGCCTCTGAAAACATTTTCTGAGATAGTACAGTCTGTGTACTACCTGTCACTTTTTATGAAATTTCATTTGGAGCTTCCTAGCCCAAGTTATGACCTTTTTCCCAAGGTCACCTGATTTTGACTCAGATCTGGAAGAGGCAGAAACCCTATATTGTACAGATCATAAATCACAAAGTACAATGAATTAGAGGTTGTCCTTTGGACACAAGGTACATGGGGATCTTAGCTTCGTCCTGTAACAATTTTAGATCCGAAAACTTCGCCAAAACGGATTTATACCGAAAGTTCTACGATGACTGGTTTTTTCTATATCAATCCCTAGCATCGTAAGTGCAACAAGTGTCATACATGCCATATCATGCCTTCTTTCAGGCTAGCTCTGATACCATGTTAAATTTTCAGAATTTACTTCAATCTGATCTAGGATCTTAACTGAGAGAACAACATGTACAGCATATCAATCATGGAGACAATAATGCAAGCACACAAGAGACACAAAGATTTACTTGGGGAAAACCATAAAGGTGAAAAACCCCAATAACTTCCTCAGAGATAGATAGAGAAATGATGAAACCAACCATGAGAGATAGACATAACCTAGCAGCAGATCCTCCTCCTCCATAAGTGCGCCACTCCTCCTTGAGTGCATGAGTGAGAAGTGAGTGAGCAAATAGAGTGCCTCCCGCACTCTATTTATACTTGACTTGACTTGCCTTTTTACCTAACTCATGTAGGCTCGAACTTAACCACATAACATAATGCTGACTGGGCCGACCCCCAATAGGGTGGTCTAATAACCCTTTGACCCACATGACTTATACAAGGCCGACCCCAAACAAGGTGGTCTAATAACCCATCAAGTATAAGTTACGACACTTACAATATAAATGACGACACTTCCGTATAGAGGAATAATAACATCTCTATAGGAATACAATATACATATATGTGAAATACATTCCGAAGTTACATATACATCAACATACATCACCCAACAGATCCTCAAAGGTATCATGTACACCCTCTATAGTATCATCACACGGGAGTACAACTCCTCGCACCTGAGGCAGGGGTGCCACTACAGGTAGGGGTGTCACTACCGGTGGGGGTACCACCACCACCACTCGTCCCCTACGGCCCTGATGATCAGCTAGAGGCCGCGGACCCACATCTGCAATAACCCACACTGAAATACGTCAATATCATATAAAAAATATCTAGTTATCATAATAATCAAACATACAAACATGATATAACTGAGAAACAAAAACAATGGCATACCATCCAACCCCAAGCCTGTCCCTGCACCCGAGGCATCTCGATGTCTCCTCGGAAGTCCATACCGCGATATGGATAGTCGTCAAACACGACTGGCATCTGCTCCCACTGCTCATACATCTCATCAGTGAAGAACTGTAGGATACCACCACCACCCCGGGGCATCATCTCCCCCCACCGCACCATCCGCGGCTCCCTCATCAGACCCTCTCGAACCGGCACACGTGGCCATAGGGTAGGTACCACTCGAAGAAGAAACAACATAGGAAAGAGGCATAACTGAACTCTCCTCCCTGACGCCTCACTTTGCTCAGCTTTCATTGAACACAAGCAAGGTACATCTGAGCCCAAGAAAAATAGGTCCCAGTCATGACCCGATGAACCATCATCATCTGCCCCACCCCCCCAACAAGCGATGGGGCACCTATGCACTAAGCACCCACAAAACACAAGCCGCCACTGCCTGCATCTCTGGCTCTAACAGATCCGCAATAGCCAGTGTGTTGTTCTGCACGTGGGCCCCTCGACGGCAAAATATCTCAAGGATATTTTCTATATCCATGCCAGCTGGAATCATGGGTTGGGTATCCCCTATCTCCCCCAAACGGGGCAAGCTAGTAAGAAAGTACACATCAGTCAAGGTGAGATCCAGACTCTCACCTTGAACAAAAAACGCTAACTCCTCTGGGCCCCAAAAGTCAACCAACTTGTTCAGCAACAATTTGACTGAACGAATAAGAGGAATCTGCATGAACTTCAGGAGTCCGCCCAAAGCCAACAACACCTGCACATGAGGGCTCACCTGAATAGTCTCCATCATGGCCTCATCGATCTCTCTCTCCTGCCACGATGCTTGCAGTCGCCTGAGCATCCTGCCAAACTAAACACGAAAAATTTTAGAAAAATACAAATAAAAGTTTTTTCTTGGCCTACAATCCCCATTGTGGTTTTGAAGCCCATAGCCACGATGTACATCGCAGCTGTAAGCACCCACATCCGCGATGCACATCACGGCTATCAGCCTCACAGCCGCAATGCACATCGTGGTTGTCTGCCCCACAGCCGCGATGCACATCACGGTTGTCTACCCCACAACCGCGATGCACATCGCTACTGGTTTCCCAACAGTCGCGATAGACATAGTGGCTTCTTGGTCCATAGCCACGATGAACATTGCAGAAAACATCTCAAAACCCGCGATAATCCACGTTGCTAAGCCAACGTGGACTATTCGCCACTTCTGAGACCCCGAGACCCCTCAAAAGCAAATAAATTGAAAGGCTAAGGTTCATAGGCTTACCTGAAACTCACGGAATCAAAAACCAATGGTCGAATCTCCCAAAAATGAAGAAAATGCTCTGACCAAATCAATTACTCTGTAAAACTCAACAGTGAAAATGACACTTGTCACATTGGGCCCACTTGTTATTTATAGAAATTTGACCAATTTTCAGTCCACCATTCCGGAGTCATACGAAGTCCATTTTGAAAACCGTTGGTACCATTGGAATCAACGCAACAAGAACTTCACCATGGTCCTGTCAGTTCCCCATTTTCACCGATCTCATTTTTTAGCATCTTTTTCATGCCCGTCGTCGCCTCGGTTTGCATGCCACATCGGTTGTTCTCCATTTTTTGCATTCTTTATATCGTCGGATTCAATTTTTCGTGCTTGTGATGATGCTTGAGATCATTTTTCTCTCTCACCCCTAGATTTCTCAGGCATCTTTTCAAATTCCCGTCGTCGCCTCAGTTTGCGTGCCACATCGATCGTTCTCCGTTTTTTACATTCTTTATATTTCCGTATTCAATTTTCCGTGCTCATGACGATGCTTGAGAATATTTTCTCACTCTCACCCCCAGATTTTGCGAGCATCTTTTTCATGCCCATCGTCGCCTTGGTTTGCATGCCACATCGGCCCATTTCCGTTTTTAACCATTTTCATATCACCAGATTCAGTTTTCCGCGCTCGTGATGATACTAGAGATCATTTCTCGCTCTCACCAGACACCGTTTTTGACAAACATGTCCTCACACCTTGTCCCCTCGATTTGCATACCACATTGGCAGCCGTCAGATTTTACAAATTTTTGCATCACAACTTATACATGAGCCCTCCACTTTATCCATACTGCAATTATGGCGTTGTTTTTCTCCCATTCATCAACCCACAAGGAGGCCCCGTTAGTGTTCCCCCTATCAATGTGCTTGATCCCCATGCTCGCCCTTTGATTGAACACTTCCTCCTTGCCACCCCTTTACTTTTGTTCAGTATAATTTTATCCCTTTTTGGGGTCAATCAATTCCTTTACAAAAAAGGCACTTAGGGAGTTTTTGTTAAGCTCTTTTCTGACTCCTAAAAGAATGAAAAGATCGTCGAGCAATCTTGCTTCCTTTCATGTTCGTTAAACGTATTTGAAAGGGTGTCTACCTGGTATAAGTTTAACCCTTTTCCAGACCTTGTAGACTAATTACAAAAAAGGAATACTCTAGTCACATCGGCTAGAAGAGTTCTCCATTTGCATTATTTTATGCTTTTTCGGGCCTTGGAGACTAACACATGAAAAAGAACACCATGGGAGTCTACTTACTGCTTTCAAACTCTCTAAACATGAAAGAAACCACAAGCATGAACTGTCCTGGGCTCATACAAATCCACACGACAGTACCATTATAGAGCATACTTATGTCCTTTCTTGGAGCTCCTTAAACAATCAAGAAGGCCCCAAAGGTGCCTCTCAGCACCACAATCATGTTTAGTCACATTATCATGGAAGCTTCCCCATTTTGGTTGCCTTTGTTCAAATCATTCTGCGATATGCCACCTTCAGAGTTTACCGATACCATTATCAGTTTACCCTACAGAGTCTATCCCATTGCAATACATACCCCTGATCCCTTTAGCTATGATCCCCATACCCAAAAGTCAGTTTCATATGTTTCCAAGTCAACCACATCATCATGCTCTGAACAAAGGAAATTTGAGTCCACCCACTTTATGACCCCAGTTATTCCCCATCCCTATAGTATGTTAGTCCCATCATCAGTATTATCACACCTTGGTTATACACCTCGCGCTCCTATCAAGGAAACATCATGGCCTTGGTAGTTGTTGGTCTCCCTCTGTCGACACCAACAAATATATTACAGAGGATAGACCCATAGGTCCCTATGCCTTGGACTCATCACCATCAGTGAGTTCCTACGGATCATTTTGAAAGGAGCCCTCAATGCCTTTCCAAATGATTATTTCTCACATGCTCGAAGTCAACACCTTAATCGCATCGTTGAGATTCATACAGGGTATTGGTCCTTTCAGTTATTTATTGAAGACCCCGGATGTCACTCGACTCTAACACAATGATGAGTCTACTTTCTGAACAACTAGTTACATGTTCTTATAGATATCCGGGTTGCGCTTGGCGACGGTATTCGAGAGTTCCCCAGTTTGATACTCCCTTGAGTATACAGTTCCATGTACTCTTCAGAAGATTGACTCACAGTTATTGAGTCCCTACAATTGTTGGATAACTCCAGATTCAGCAGCTCATCAAACTTTCTGACACCTCATTCAGAACGGTTGGTGCCCATTTCCAGTGTATCAATTTTTTAGATCAGTCATGGTATGACCATAAAGTATATCCCAACATTGTGTCCCCTCTGGACCATTATGATGTACACAGCAGATTTATATGTATTGTTCAGGCCCACCTTTCTTGGGCCTTATTGTTATTTATATGTCATGACACAAGCATGGGTATGCCTGCCTCGTCCATTATCAGATATTATCCCTCATTCATTTTGAGGACATGTATTTTTAGTTTGTGCAGTTTGCATGGGCCCGGTGTTCCACTCTCCAATCAATCTCTTCTCTCCTCCAAACCCCAGGAAAAAGACAAAAGAACTACGATGTCTATCGGCCATACGATGAACTCTTGCCCTCACACATCAAGGGGCAATCTGTTAACACCCAAAAAGTGCTCACCAGTTCATTTCCCCATTCATATGACCCATTTGTCCACTTTTCCACCATTTGAGCCTCTAAAACCTTCAAAAGGTCACCAAAAAGACCATAATACACCTTTTTCCCCTCAAAATATGTATTTTTCCTCAAAAAACACAAAAAACCCTCAAAAAGGGTCCAAAATTCCCAAAATCAATTAAAAGGGAATAAAAATATAAAAAATATTCAAAAAAGAAAAAAAGAGGAAAAAAGAGACCTAAACCATTTTGGTCAATTCCATTGGTTTCCTCAAACCAAAATGGTATTCCCCATCACCAAAAAACTATAAAAAGGTGATAGGGGCTCCTCACTATTCATCAATATTCATCCTATCCTCATGCTGCCAAAATCCCTTTTGAGCATCACTCATACCTTTTGAGTTATTTGCCCAACCATTGAAGCACCTTGGAGAAGAGAGAGCATTGGACATTGGAGCACCTCGACATTGCAGCTGCCCCAACTCAACAATCCTCACCATTGAGGTATATTCTTGCAAGCCATTGCTTGCCCATCAATATAAACTTTCAAATTCTTTATTTTCTGTCTCTCTTTTGGATCTCATAGTTTATTAGTTTTAAATCTAGTTTTTATTTCCTTGCACATGTTAGATCAGATTTATCTACTGACATAGATTTACTGTTACATTAGTTTATTCACATTTGTTTTTGCTTTACATTGAGACTGCTATTACAAGTTAATAGGTGCTCTTTAGCACATGCTTGGGAGAAATCTCAAGCAACAATTCTTCCACTCCAATTCGACCTTACATGACTCATTCCAAGTATATTGACCTTCCAACTCATCCCAAGAACCTTTGGCTTCTTATTGATTCGAAATGGGGTGAAAACATGAAGTTGGGAAACAATTTTGACTTGTTTTTTACAAACAAAACTGCTAAATTTTATGTTTTCCAACTTCGACCTCTTCAAACCCATATCTCCCTTAGGAATTTCAACTTGAAGTAAACACAATGGTTTTAGAGAATTGAATTAGCTTTTTACTCGTATTTTTTTAAATTTTTTGTATGGACATATCGTGGGACAAATTTGTTGTCAACCAACGACATATACTTGAACATGTTAGGGATGGATAATGAGTGACCTATGTTGACGTCGGTTTTTTTATAGATGGTTATTCATTTTAGGGAAAACAATTATAGGCTCATAATCTACACACACTAAACTTGATCATGGACTATATTTGGAGTTTTTTTAGACTTGGGAACTATTTTTTATTATTTATCGAAACAACATATGTTATGAAAATGGTGCATTATCGACACATGTTTTTGTCTTCGCATTTTATTTCAAATGTGACTCTTATTGGAAAAACTAAAAGTACCCTTTGAATAGGACAAGCCAATTATGATCTCTGTGGAATTTCAAATTTATTGGTGTTGTCTTTGTTATGATATGGAATTTTCATTTCGGGTGATTTTCAGAGTATTAAAATTCTGAAGGGATAAGGTTTAGAAAAAATTTATTAATAAATAGAAATTCAAATCAAAATGAAACAATTAGTATATCAGTGGAAACTAGATTCAGAGATGAATCCATTGCTACCAAGTCCGACAAATAATACTTAAAATTTGTAGGGGTTTGGGCTTGCTGAAGTTGCAGGTTCCAGAAAGATGCCAGATATTTCGGCAGGTTTTGTTGACCATAAACTCTCGGCCTAGATTTTAGTTCAAACTCTCGTCGGAGATTTTTTTTGAAAATATAGCGCGGTGATTGGTTCAAACTCTCGTCCTAGAGTTTTTTTAAACTCTCAGCCTAGAGTTTGAACTCTCAAAACTCTCGACCTAGAGTTTTTTAAACTCTCGTCCGAGAGTTTGAGGTTGACTTTTTTTCCCCTGTTCATCCGAGCGCCCTCTTTCTTTTTCACTCCGTTGTCACGGAATTGTTTCCCAGCTTCGCGTTTTCACCCAATGACAAGAGGAGAATACCATGTGGCATAGAAAATCTAGCTTGTGTGGGTCCCACTTCCTCCATGTGTCTTCATGATCAAATGCCACTTTGATTTTCCATTGTCTATATTTATTTAGCTCCTTTATTAAGTATTTATGCTCTTCTAATGTCCACACATCATTTATTATCCTTCTTATTTCAAATCCCAATGCTTCCACCCACAACCTAGGAAACTAGTAATTTTCCTCCTTGGCAATTATTTTACCCTTAGCATCAATTTGACAAAATCTCATGAATATGACCAATGGGCTTAGGCCATTGTGACCCAATGCAAAATTTGGGACATGACATTCACCCAATATGGGATATGTCCACAGAGAAATTACTAGTCCTTTTATTATACCATCCAGCAAAATGAAGGGATACAACCCACAGCACATCCACTGCAATTTCCTCTTTACTCTCTCACAGTCTCTCTTACACAATCATAGAGATCTTTACAGTGATACAATACCCAACCATATTACAATGCCTTACTTTTAAACAGGGATTACCATGGGAAAATACCATGGGCTCGTAAATCACCCATTATTGACCATGAAATTACAACATTTTACAAGGCATTTTTTACAAAATTTTCGCTACGGGGGCATTTCCCCCAAACTCCCTCCGGGGGGGTATCCTAAAATGTAGTCGCCACCCCCCCGGGACCCCCCCATGGAAACTATATTTGGGGGGGATCTCCCCCAAACCACCCCGTCACGGCCTGGTATCCAGACATGATTGAAACACGACCTCTGAATAAGGAAGATCAAGCTCCACAACCGACAGATTGGTGTCTCAATAGGTTGGTGCCCACATATTGTTGAGTTGGTGCTCAATTGATGATATTTGTGTCTCCAGTAGGTTGGTGCTCATTTGAGGGGATTGGTGTCTCCAGTAGGTTGTTTCCTACGAACTTTGTAATAATAGGTTGGTTCCTACATGAATTTATAAAGATAAGTTTCTATGGTTTTTTCCTGAAATGGTTTCCACATTCAATTCTATGTACTATGATTTGTAAATTTTTAATGGTTCAAATCTTGGTTTTCAGTTTCAATAAATTTGGTTGTAACAGTTTAATGTCCATTCTAAATGCATATTAAAAACTGAAATTTATCACTGAAAACACATTGAAACTTTACTTCAAATGCACAGTGGAAACTATAGACCAAACTCATTAAATGACACAAGATAATTTTGGGCAAAGCCCTTGGAAAAACCCCAAAGGGAAAACCAGTATAGAGATGAAAATTTTATTATGGTCACGGAGAGAAATTTTGGAAATTACAACAAGAGAATCAAGAATAACTGCACCTCATAAATCATGCCCAACATAGAAAATTGTGACAATAGATATGTATGGCATGTATGGTCTATACGAACAGTCAAACTCAAAAATTATGTATGCCTCGAAATTTGTTCATCTCACACATGTGGTTGAACAAGTTTTCCTTTATTTTTGTGCATTGTACATACTACGCTAATTGTTGTATGGTCTACACCTTAAATGTTGTTCTAGGACCTCGAATTCTATGCCCTTTTCTCACACATGCGCCCTATAATAAATGAGCTATTTTTCACACGTGATGCCTCAATGTCTGTGCACTGTATAGACCGTACTTCTCTTGCATTAAACATTGCACAATATTTCCCTCTTCCTCCTTGGGAATCATGCCCTCCTTTGCTGCAATATTTCTCTCATTTTCTTCTCTTCCACTTACGTTCTATTTCCTCATTAATGAATAATAGATTGATGTATTTTTCCCTAGGTTTCATGTATGTCTCTTCATGAGGAAGTGATTGGAAGTTATTAAGATCTGATGTCTGAGATTAAACCTTATCCCTCTCAATATCTACGGTTTTGTTTTAATCTATCATTGACACAACATAAAAAAATCACTTTATTTCTCACAAAATAAAAAATTTCACTTGAACTTTATAACATAAAGTTCATGCGTAGGGATCACTTTATGTCCCACGCATGCTAAGACGCCAAGCACATGGAGAATACCTTCTGATTTATAAAAATCAACACTCCCTCTTAACAAGGAAGGTGTTCTTCACCACCTCGAACTTATATTTGAATTTAATATACTTTCCTTTTGCAAATATTTTTTGAGGATGTTCACAACCTACTCACTTGTAGGAATATACTAAAGCTACACTGGCCCTCTCTGAACATAATCTTGGATGAAGTGGTACCCGATATCAATGTGTTTATACCAGTCATGAAACACTGCATTCTCCGAGAGTTTGATATATCTCTAGTTGTCACAATGAATCACAGTCAGATAAAAATAATGACCAACTAATCCAACAAGCATCTTGTGAATTTAGATGGCCTCGCAACCTACCAAACCGGAAGCCATATACTCTTCCTCAGTGGAACTTAATGCAACTGACTTGTGCTTCCTACTAAACTAAAACACTATTGTCGAGCCCAAAATAAAGCAACACCCTGAACTGCACTTCCTGTCAACCACACTGCTTTCCCAATCTAATTCATTGAAACCAACCAATCTGAATCCATCCTCTTGAACATAACTCAACCCAAAATCTACAGTGCCATGCCAGTAACAGAGAACATGTTTTGTTTCTACCTAGTGCACTCTCCTAGCATCAACCATAAACTGACTGAGAGTGTTCACATCAAAACAAATATATGGTCAAGTGTTGATCTGACGATATAAAGAGGGATCTACCAACTCAGACTCAGAAGCATTCAGCTTCCTCTAGTTGGTTATAATAGGTGTCGACATAGGCATGCAATCCTCCATCTAAAATATCTTTAGAATGTGAACTATCGTTAATTCCCATTACTCAAAAAATATGACCTGGTTCCTACAAATCCTCCATTCCAAAAAAAATAGTGCATCATCCCAATATCCTTCATATCGAACTCTGAAGAAAGATCTTGCTTGCACTCCCTCATGATATTCTCTAACCCATTAAGAAAGATATCATCCACCAACCAAGATGTAGTATATGTTGTGGCCCACTTCACTCTTCAGAAATCCCAACTGTAACAAATAATTGTCAATTCTCGAGTACCAAGCTTATGGATCTTGCTTCATTCCGTACAAGGCTTTATTCAAACTACACACATGAGACTCTCACCCATTTACCTTAAATCCTATTGGTTTCTCAATATGCATGTTATCCTTTATGAATCCATTCAAAAATGTTATCTTCACATACATCTGATGTATACTCCAATCCATCTCTGTTGCAATGGACATGATATCCCTGATATAAATGTATCTCACGACTGGTGTGAAGGTCTCATCATAATCAAATCCCTCTACCTATGAGAACCCCTTAGCCACAAACCAATCTTTGTACTTATCAATGTTGCCTTATGAAACATTCTTGATTTTATAGATCCACTTGGAAATCACAACTGACTTCCCTTCAGGTCTCGGTACAAACTCCCAAGCATCACTCTTCATGATGGAATTGTGGTCATCCACCATGGAATCTCTCCAACCCTGATGGTCTACTGCCTTCTCAAAAGTAGAAGGCTCGGACTCTCGGATACAGCTCATCAAATCCATATTACTACAAAATCTATCTAGCACCTTACTCTCCCTAACAATCCTCTTAGGACTTTCCACATGCTCATGTGCATCCTTCAAGGTTGTATGAATCCATCTTGGCTTCCTCTTCACTGAAGTGGCATCCTATGTAGAATATTTCTCCTGCTCATCTCTCTCGTCTGAGGATTGTGTACCTGAAGACTGAGTACCAATAGCCTGAGAACCCATAACTATCGAACCCTGTGATCCTAAACTCTATGACCTTGTAACCTGTAATGTTCTCACCTAAACCTGAGGATCTTGTTGCCCCTCCTCTGCTATAGGTGACACATTAGATTTCCTAAAGGATCTAGCCTCCTCAAACTTCACAACCCACCTCACCATTGTTTTCTTCAAGGAAAAAACGTATATACGGTAAGCTTTTGAAGTCTCGCTATACCCAACAAATATTCCATTTTTTGTTGTGGACTCTAGATTCGTCCTCTTCTCTGAAGGGACATGAGAATAAGTCAGGAACCTAAAGATGTGAAAGCTCCCAACCTCAGGCTTCGTCCCTATAAAATCCTCCTTAGTATTTTTATTCACCAATTCCATGGATGTAAATAGTTGTGCTACATGCCTCATCCCAAAGAAACATCGGTAGATCTTGATCATGTAACATAGATTTTTCCACTCCAATAATGGCCCTATTCTTTCTCTCTGCAACCCCTTTCTGCTGTTGTTTTTAAGGAAATGTCATCTCTCTTTTGATCCCCTCGTGTATACAAAATTTCTTGAAATCATTTGAGGTATACTCACCCCCATTTTCTGACCTCAATAGCTTGATTTCCCTTCTTGTATTGTTCTCCACAAGAGGTTTAAACTCTTGAAGTTGACTGGAGACTTGACTCTTGGTCTTCATGAATTCAATCCAGGTCTTCCTGGAGAATTCATCTATAAAGGAAACATAATACTCAAATCCACTCAAGGGTACTGCTGACATCATCCCACATACATCTGAATGTACCAAATCGAGAATCCCTTCTACTCTGCTATCACTGCTTGGAAATGCAGTCTTGGTATACTTCCCAAGTGCACACTCTTTGCACACATCCTAATGCTCTGTAATGAAATATGGAAACCCGGGTAACAATCTCTCTCAAAACATGAAGTACTCCATGGTGCAAATGATCCATCCTCCTATGCAATAACTCACATAAATCATAGCTTCTATTGTTGAGTATCAAGGCTCAAACATAAGCTTGTATATTTTCCCCTTTATAATCCCAATCACCTTTGTTGTTGTGACATTGAATCACTTAGGGTAGATGAGTACCTTTCCATATCGTAAAATCACCTTGTACCCCCTATCCTCTATAGAAGAAACTAACATCAGGCTCTTCGCCAATCACGGAACATACAATACATATCTCACTACCATGGGTTGTTGAAACTCCCTTTGAAAGGAAACTATCCCACAGCCAACTTCCTTGACCTTGCAATCATCTCCAAGCTCAACCTCAAGATCCACATCACTCTCTATAAGATATGTAAAGTGATCATGCACACCTATCTTATGCCTAGAGGCTCCATTATCTATGTACCAAATACTGGTAGAAGCTACACTCGAGGAAAAACATACCAACAAAGAGAACTCACTCTCAAATCTAGCAGTGAACTCATCTACATCAGCTGAAGCAGCAACCATGTTCTTCTTTTTCTTGTTAGGAAATTGACTTGCATAGTTCCCCATCTTATGACATACAAAGCACTTAGCTTTTCTCATGTCCTTTTTTTGTTCACCCTTTGAATTAGTTTTGCTTGTTTGACATTTCTTGGACATGTTCTTTCCCTTTGATGAAAGAGCAATATTTTCCTCACCATCCCCCCACTGTTGGCCTCCCTTTATGGAATTAACTTTGATCCCCTCCTATATAAATTCATCCCAAAGTCTCTCCCAATTAGGAAGATGTTCCCTGGAAACAATACATTAAACAAATGTATTCCATGGTTTTGAAAAAACATCCAAGGAAGTTCTGACTAGTTCTGCCCCTTCCACCTTTTATCCAACAACCCCTAGGTGATCATGAATATGTGTCAACTTGGTAAGGTATGATGCAATTGTGTCAGTTTTGGTCATCTTTTTTATTTTCATTATCACTTTGGTACAATTTGGTTAAATATTCTCACACTTCATAAGCATTATTTTTCCTAGTTACTTGAGGAATGACATGATATCTAATGGCATCAAGGATTATCCTATTGGATTTAAAATTATTTTTAGTATACTCATCCAACAATGTTGCATCTGTACGAATAGTGACCACTTTCTCAACAATGTTCCACAACTCCTGCTCCTCCAACAACAAAGCAATCATTTCCTTCCATGGACTGAAATTTCCATCCCCCTCCAATGTATCCTCAAACCTCAAACCTATATCCAAATGACATGATCAATAGATAACAAGGCCCAACCCTCTTTCTAGTGAATAATTGCAACTCTCTTGCAAACCCTTGTGTCTACTTGCTTGGTTTCCCCTCTCAGTGCCATTGCTCTGATACCATGCAATTTTTTAATGGTTCAAATCTTGCTTTTCAATTTCAATCAATTTGATTGTCACAATTTAATGTCCACTCATGAATGCATATTCAAAACTGAAATTTATCACTAAAAACACATTGAATATTTACTTCAAATGCACAGCAGAAACTAGATACCAAATTCATTAAATGACACAAGATATTTTTTGGCAAAGCCCCTGATAAAACCCCTAATGGAAAACTAGTAGAAATGAAAATTTTATTATGGTTACAAAGAAAAAAATTGGAAAATTACAGCAAGAGAATCAAGAACAAATGCACCTCGTAAATCATGTCCAACACAGAAAATTGTCATAGTAGATATGTATAGGCTATACGATCACCTGTATGGCCTATACGAATAGTACATTGAAACTCATAAATTATGTATGCCTCGAACTTTGTGCCTCTCACATGTGTGGATGAATACGTTTTCCTTGATTTCTATTCACTATATGGTCTACACATTAAATGATGTTGTATTGCCTCAAATTTTGTGGCATTTTTCTCACACGTGCATCCTGCAATAAAGGAGGTCTTCCTCACATATGTTGCCTCGATGTTTGTGCACTTCTCTTGCATTAAATGTTGTACGGTCTCCTTGAGATGTGTGCCCTCTTCCTCCTTGGGAATCATGCCCTCCTTTTTTGCAATATTTCTCTCCTTTTCTCCTCTTCCACTTACACTCTCTCTCCTCATTAATGAATAATAAATTAATGTCTTTTTAACTACGTTTCCTTTTTGTTTATTCATGAGGAATTTATTGGAAGTTATTAAGATCTTATGGCTGAGATTAAATCATATCCCTCTTAGGATCTACAATTTTGTTTTAATCTTTCATTGACATAACTTTTAAAAAAAAACACTTTATTCCTCACAAAATAAATAAGTCACTTGAACTTTATAATATAAATTTCATACTTAGGGACCACTTTATGTCCCCCACATGCTAAGATGCCAAGCACATCAAGAAGACCTTCCCAGCTATAAAACTCAACATGACTTGAGTTTATGTGTATTTACTTTTGCAAAGTAAATGAATTATTCATGAATTGTAAAGATAAGAAAAAGTAGCTTATGTTGATTAACCCCCCCCCCCCTTATCAATATAACCATAAGTCCAACATGATATGCTATCATTCTAAAAAAAATCATGCGGGAGTCCTAAACTACCCTACCTTTGATAAAGAACTCCATTCCCTAGTTCAAGTTGTTAAGAAGTGAAAGAACTATTTGATGGGAAAGGAAACCATTATTCGTAGAGATCACCATTCACCGCAGTGTTAAAAGTTCAAAGTAAGCTGCAACAAACTAGACATTACAAGTGGTTGGGGTTTTTGCAACAATTCCATCTAGTTATCAAGTATAAAAAGGGTGGCATTAATAAGTTGGCAGACATGCTTTGGGTGTAGTGCAGTTGGGAAATCTTTGGTCCTTGGTTGGGTCAAGAAGGTCATCATCATGGATTATGCACATGATCCCTATGAACTAGGGACAGATGCCACAGGAGAGAACATACAGGTTGAGAATGTAGAGACGGAATCCAAAGGGAGAAAAACTAAGAGACTTCCCTAGATATTGTAGCCACCATGAGGAGCCGCCTAAGGGTGGAACTACAGAGTTGTAGAGAAGAAAATGAGAGGCTGATTAAAGCTCAAGAAGAACATAATCAAATGAATGCAGTTATGCTGCAAAGTTTGATAGAAATTCAAAGGAGGAATAAATTTGGGCATCACTCAGAAAATCCAAAAAAGAGTGGGAGTAGTTCAAAGAGAAATTCCCACAAGAGGTCCAATAGATCAAGAATATTTTCTAGAGACAAAACATATACTCCAGAAATATCTTCTAGTGGATCATCTGACTCTGAAGAATCCATTGAAGGTTCAAGCTCCTCATTTCAAAGGAATAAGAGGAATATGAATTACAAGAAAAATTCATATGGGGAATTTAAGAAGGCCAAACCTCCTACATTTTATGGTGAGGTAAAATATGGTCAAGAAGTTGAAGCTTGGCTTCCTGGGATGAGGAAGTATTTCCAAGTCCAAGACTACTCTGGAAATATGAAGTCAAGGGTGGCCATATTCAGTCTAAATGAAAGAGCATCTATATGGAGGGATCACCTTAGAAAAGTGAAGAAGATCAATGAAAGGAATATTGTTTGGAAGTAGTTCGAGTACGTCAAGCATAAGTACCTCTCTGATAAGTACAACAATGATAAAATCAAAGAATTCGTGAATTGAAATTGGGGAAAATGACAATGGAAAAATATGCAAACAAATTCTTGGAGTTGTTGAGAAATGTCAAATATATCAGAGATGATAAGGTGAAAATTCATCATTTTGTAAGTGGACTACCTCAGTCATATAAAGACAGAATTTATTTTGATGAACCTCGGACTCTAAAGGAGACCATGAGAAAGACCAAGTATTGTTATTATCAAAACAAAATAAAACCCAATTTCCATAAGGAAGGGAAGGACAAGAAAAATGAGAAGTTTGACCAAAGGAGGAAGGGGTTCAAACCTCCTCGTCTCAAAAATTAGTAAAGTATCCAAGAGAGCCACTTCAATGTTGGGGATGTGGAGAGGACCATATGCTTAGGAATTGTCCACATCGGAATGGGAATGTCAAGCAAATTCACAACATCCAAGGAGTTGAAACTGTGGGTCAAGTGACAAGGACCATCCCTAGAATCTATGTAGCACTAGAGGACCTCCAAGCAGACCATCAATCAGTCGTGGTTGAAGTTGAAGGTAAGATTGCTAAGAAAATTGTTTCTATTTTGATTGACCCTAGATCTACTCACGGTTATATTATCACTCCTAAAATTGTTTAGATTTGTGCTTTTAAGAACTTAAAGAATAGTAAATCATGGTTAGTTCAAGTAGCCATTAGAACCAAGAGAAAATTTAGTGAAATGGTAGAGAAATGTCATTTAGAGATGGATGGGCTATTCACTTATGAAAATCTGAATATTCTACCACTTGGTTCCTATGATATTCTCATTGGAATGGACTGGTTAGAAGCACACAAATTTAAACTTGACTGCTACAACAAAATTTTTGAATGCATGGATGAAGAAGGAAATCCAAGGGTCGTAAAAGGCATTCCAAAGGTGATTTATGTTAGGCATATTTCAATCATGCAGCTGAAGAAGTTCTATAGGAAGGGTTGTCAATTGTATGCGCCTATGTTTTGAAGGCAACAGAAAATAAAATTTCAAAGTTGGAGGACTATCATGTGTTAAAAGAATTCAGGGATGTGTTTCCTGATAAGATTCCAATACTTCCTCCAAAGAGGGACATTGATTTTACAATTGACCTCGTGCCAGGAGTTGCACCATTGTCCAAGACACCCTACAGGATGAGTACACAGGAATTGATAGAATTGAAAATGTAGTTATAAGAGCTGTTGGAAAAGAAATATATCAGGCCAAGTGTGTCCCCATGGGGAGCACCTATACTATTTTTCAAAAAGAAAAATGGAACACTCAAGTTATGTATTGACTACAGGCGGTTGAACAAAGTCACTGTAAAGAACAAATACCCATTACCTCGAATTGATGATCTTTTTTATCAAATGAGAGGGGCAAAGGTATTTTCAAAGATTGACTTGAGGTCCGGTTACCACCAGGTACGAATCAAAGAGGAATATATTCATAAGACAACCTTTAGAACAAGATGTGGGAACTATGAGTTTATGGTGGTACCATTTGGTCTCACGAATGCAGCAGCGACATTCATGTGTCTCATGAATAATGTTTTTAGCAAGTATTTGGACAAGTTTGTTCTTGCTTTTCTAGGTGACATTCTTATATATTCTAAGAAAAGAAGAGCATAAAGAGCATATGAAAATGGCCTTGAAATTGCTAAGAGAGCATAAGTTGTATGCAAAGCTAAGAAAATGTGACTTTTATAAAAATAAAATTCATTATTTGGGTCACATTATCTTAGAGGAAGGAATATATGTGGACCATGAGAAGATTGAATCCATTATGAATTGGCCAACTCCAAGGAACGTGATAGATGTGAGATCCTTTATTGGACTTGTTGGTTACTACAGGAGGTTCATTGAAGGATTTTCCAATGTTGTTAATCCAATTACTTCCTTGCAAAAGAAGGGAACGAAATTTGAGTGGACACCAAAATGTGAGGAAAGCCACTAATTGTTGAAGAAGCTTCTCACGAGTGCACCAATTTTGAAAAGCGTAGACCCAGAAAAAGACTTTGTGGTGTGTATTGATGCATGCAATCAAAAACTTGGAGGAGTTCTTATGCAAGACAACCATGTGGTATGCTACAAGTCAAGAAAATTGAAGGAGCATGAGAAGAAATATGCCACCCATGATTTAGAACTTGCATCCATAGTGCATGCTTTAAAGATGTGGAGGCATTACTTAATGGGCAGAAAATTTGAGCTAAGAACAAACCATTGTGGTCTAAAATATTTGTTTGAGCAGCAAACATTAAATGTTAGGCAAGCTAGATGGATGGAATTTTTTGTGAATTTGATTTTGAGATCAAATACATAAAGGGGAAAGAAAATAAGGTGGTTGATGCACTCAACATAAAAGTACATGAAATGCATATGGAAGCCCTTAATACTTTCCAATTAGATTTGAGGCAGCAGATTGTTAACTGTATTGTTGAAGACACAATGTATGTGCAGATAAAGGACAAATTGCAACAGCGGAACTTTGAAAAAAGGTATGATACCCTTCATACCCTTCATACCTTTCAGAAGTTTGTCAGAATTGCTTAAGGAAATGGAACAAGAGGTTGCAAAGATCGAGCAGAATTTAAAAGCATCCCAAGATAGACAGAAAATCTATCCAAATAAGCATAGGGTGCATAGGGAGTTCAATGTTGGGGATCATGTTTACCTTAGAGTGAGGCCAAGGAAGACTTCCTTGAAGCTTGGGAGTTGTGCCAAGCTATCACCCAGATATTGTGGGTCATTTGAAGTGCTTGAAATAATAGGGCTAGTTGCATATAGACTTCTATTGCTTGCTAACAATAGAGCTCATAATTTTTTTCATGTTTCTTTGCTTAAGAAATATGTACATGATCATAACCATGTGATTAATTGGGATGTGATCCAGGTGGAACCCAAGGGAGAGTTCCAAACCGAACCATTGTGCATCCTAGATAGGAAGGTAGCATTGCTTCAGAACCGATCCATTGGACATGTAAAGCTGCAATGGAAACACTACGGTTCCGATGAGGCAACATAGGAGCTAGAGAATGCCATGAGAGTGGCATATCCATTTTTGTTCAATTTTGAAGAGCACTGAGGACAGTTCTAATTTAAAGGGGAGGGGAATGTAATACCTCGATTTTGACCCCATTGCATTAAACATGTAAATGATGTAATATCGTTGTAAAATCATGGTGAGGAGCTCAATGCCAAGGCCATGCCATCAATTTATCATTCTTGTATATGCAATTAAAAATCAATGCATGTGGATCGTGTGCTATCCTGGCACGATGAAAATTATAAATATGATGTAAATATATATTTTGATTAAAAAAATACCCACAACAAGCTATGCAAGGCAACAAGAGTATGGGGGCATGATTTTTACAAGGAACAAAGAGGGAAATATTCAAACCCTTGAAGCCAATAATGTTAAGTCAAGTGTCAATGAGAGAACCCATGAACCATTAACTACCCATGTTGACTTTTGAACCCAATCATTTAATTCTTCCAAGAGGTAGTTGAAGTAGTTATTGTTTTGGAAAATGGAGAGTATGGTTGTCCAATTTCATGTATGGGAAAGCCACCATTTTTGGAAAATCGTGTTTTTTTCCCTTCCATCCATTCATTCATCCATAAGTTTTTCTCTCTCATGCAGTGTTTGCTTGCTAGGCATTTTCCTCCACGAATTTAGTGAGTTTTCCTCCACTTTCTAGCAAGGAAAGTTGTTTTTGTTGTTGCAGAATGGTGGGGAAGAAGGGAAATTGAATTGGAGTTCTATGAGATCCATTTTTGCTATTCAGTTGCTTGTGTACCTATTGGGAATTCAAATTGTAGCTTCCAGCTATTGTTTCCCCTCTCAAAAAATCATTTTGGTGTGCCAATGATTTGGAACACTCGTGGAAATCATGTTTTGTGAATCCGACAACTAAAACGTTTTGTTATGCCCAACAATTGTGCCTTGGTGTGTGTGTGGGATATTTCTATGGTTTGGGTTATGTGCATCCATTATTTTGGCTTGAACTTGTGTGTAAGCAACTAGGAATAGACAAGGATTTGGAATTGGCTCGATAAACCTAGTAAAGCATGTAACCTCACTGAAGATGATAGGGCTTTGGCTACTTTTCTTTGCACACCCTGAATAGCACTAGAAGGGAAGGTGTGGTATGAAGGACTGTTAAGTAGTGAAGGGGTTACCTTCTTGTTGTTGGGGTGTAGGTATTTTGGGTGCCAAGCTAGCTGAATCTTGTAGAGGTACTGATAGCTCTGTGGTTGAACTCACTAGCTTAGCAATTCATTCCTTTCTAGTGTCTTGACAGCCTAATAAACCCAGATGTGGACTGGCTTGTCTGAGATGTAGTATATACTTGGCTATGTGTGAGTTTGTTGTTCCAATTTTTCTTGTGGAAATCATGCTCATCTTGGGGGTAGAAGTTGTGTTGAGAAATTGATGAGCACAGCTGGCCTATGGTTGGGTGGAACATTGCGGGATTGCATAGCCAGTTGCTCGGGACAACTTCATTTCAAGATAAGTATTCTTTTGTATTTAATTATGCAATGTATTTAATTGATACATGTTATAATTATGCTGGTAATTGCATGCTAGATGTGTGTAGTAGAGTTTATTTCCACTGTATTTATTTGGATTATTCATCTGCACACATGTTTCATTTGTTATGAATTCATAAAATGATTATGGGACTAAATTTGGAGGATCAAATTTAGTTCATGTTCCCTTCGTTGAGTCGGATTGATCGAAGGGCACGTGATACTGATCTTGAGTTGTGATAGACTATCTTTTTGTCTTCGTATTAATACTTAGTGGGCCATTTTTCCAAGACGAGAGCCCAAAATTTTATTTTAATAAAATCATTGTTTGTTGGTTTTTCTCCATTGAGGTTTTCCAAGGTAAACATTGTGTCAAATGTGATTGATTTCCTGCATATTTTCCATTGCGTGATGAGTTAAATTATCAATGTATTTTTGTTTATAATTTAACTAGTAAATTATCGAGAACGAAAATCAGATATGGTAATCACAAATTAACATGGTATCAAAGCGAGATCGAGATCAACTCTAAGGGAAATCGATTTGACAAGGGTTTACAAGTAACAACAATAAAAAATGAGAAAGCCATCCATATAGTCGTTGTTATATGTCATAAGGTTGCACGTGCAGATATGGGCTCGTGAGTGTTGTGAGCGTGAGCAGATCGACATGAGAAGTGGATGCGTGGAAGTGCCGACACAGACGTTGAGGCAGCGATTTCCGAAAGGGGGAGTTGTAGGCTGAGAGCAACCAGAAGGATCCGGGAGATGATGTGATGTCAGGGCGGCGAGGAGGGTCGTCAACAACTAGCAGTCATAGACGTGGGTCGCAAATAGCAGAGGAGCTAGGACATGCGAGTTGTGAAGGAGGACGAGCAATGGACAGCAAACAAAGCATGAAAAAAGCAAGTATTATCAACAAGAGGTGGTGGCAGGACTGGTTCAGGTACGAAAAGGGTTGTGGATGACAATGGAAGTAATTTGCAAGTGAATCAAGCTGTGAGCAGGAATGCGGGTAGAAATGGCGACGAGTTTGACCGACAAAGGGGAGTCGCCACCAGGGTGGTCATGACGACGTGGTCACTGGAAGGGGAGAAAATGACAAAGGAGAACTGATGAACGACTGTTGAGCTGCAGCCACAGTTACTATAGTTGTCGGCATGCAAGCTGGAATAGTAGCCAGCAAAATTGTCAACAAGTCGTCGGGAAGCCGCACCATCAAACCACCATCAAGGAAGCTTCCAGGTAACCCAGTGCAACAAGGTATCCTCCGGGTAGCTACAAGTAGGCCAAGCAAATTCAAGCAGCCTAGGATAATTTTGGGAAGACCTAAAAAGGAGTTGAGCAGCGCCCAGGAGGGCTCAGGAAGCCCAGAAACATACCTGGGAAGCAAGCAAAAAGCTTGAGCAGACCTTGGGCAGCAACAAAAGGCTGCGAGAAACATCCAGTAGCCTCGAGAAAATTGTAGAGGTTTCAGGAAGCTGGTCTGGGCTGTAAGCAGGGGTACAGGCAACAGGTCAGGGATGTAAGCAGGGGTACGGGCAGCAGATCCAGGCAACAATTTTTGAAGATGGTAGCAGATGGGTTCAAGTATGAAGATAGATTAGAGGGTGCATCCAACTATATTCCTTGGAAGGCAAGGGTCACACTGGTTCTCATGGAGAATGAGTTGTGGGAGTTGGCTAACTCAACTGTGACCCCATCGACAGATCCAAAATCCCTAGCCACTCACAATTTGAAGGATGTGAAAGCCAAGAGGATTATCTTAAACATGGTAAAGGATCATTTGATCCCTCACATGGTTGAGAAGACGTCATCCATGGCAATGTGGGAGGCTCTGACAAGTTTATACCTAAGTAATAACTACAATAAGAAGATGGTGTTGAAGAAGGAGCTCAGGAACACCAAAATGTCAAAGACAGATACTATAGCTTCTTATCTTACCAAAATCATAGGTTCGTGATAAGTTGGGAGAAATTGAGGAGACAATGGGAGATCCGGATTTTGTGATGATTTCCCTGAATGGATTTACCAAACCATGGACACCCTTCGTCAAAGGGATTGTTGCATGAGAGAATATTCCTAATTAGGAGAGGTTGTGGGATGACTTCATCCAAGAGGAAATTCGATAGGATCTCTATCTGGAGGCCAACAGAAGGGTGATGATGAAAAGAATGTTGCTCTTTCCATTCAAGTAAAAATGAGCAAGGAAAATATAGGTGGAGATTCAACTTCACAAACAATGAAGAATAATAAGGACATGAGCAAAGTCAACTGTTTTACATGCCACAAGTGTGGCTACTATGCTTCACAATGTCCAGAATGAAAGAAAGGGAAGGGTAATACTCAGCAGGTAGCAGCATCTGCAGAAGCTCAAGTCAAGGAGTTTGATGAGAGTTTTGAGAAGGATTTATCATTAGTCTCTTGTCTTTCTAGCACAATTTCCAATAGTGCATGGTTCGTGGATAGTGGGACTTCTCGCGTTTGTGGATAGTGGGACTTCTCGTCACATGATGAGGACACATGAGTTGTTCACTAGGTTTTCATAGTCGGACTTAGGTTTGCATGTGGAGCTTGGAACCCATGCTAATGTGTTGTGAAGCGAGTTAGGACAGTAAATTTTCAACTAGAGTCAAGAGAATCTCTGCAGGTGACAGATGTGTTCTATGTACCGGAGCTCAATATGAATTTGATCTCAGTTTCAACATTGGAGGAGAGTGGATACATCATCTCTTTCAAGAGTGGTCAGGTTCTTATTCTGCCAAAGGAATATGGCATAGAATCGACACAATTAATTGGTACCAAAGAGGAAAAGGGATACAGGTTACCGCAAAATCCTGTAGCTGGATCGATGTCAGTGACAGAGGTGAAGGAGTAGAAGGCTCTGAATGATGAGCAGAGCTCACATACTTCCAATGTGGGGAGTAAACCATCAAAGGGTCAGAGGGAGTTAGCCCTTTCTAGCTCTTCCAGGAGACCTAGTTTGTACAAGATGACATTGATGGATGCTTGAGAGCAAGAGAAGGCCACTAGGAGCATATTGAGGGAGAGCGGGCCTTCGACAAAGTATCCAAACTGTTAGATTTTTAACTCGAAAGGCACTCCACATAATTTTTCCTTGTATGCGAAAGTGACCTTGCATTTACATTACCTAGGCACTTGACTTTTTCTAAGTTGTAATAAAGTGGCTCCTTTTTATAAAGTGACTTTTATGTAATGTTCCTAGTCCATTATAAAGTGACTTTATGAAGTAAAAGTGCACATATTTCATAAAGTGAAAATACTTTATTAAAAAGTTATAAGTGAATTATTTTGGAGGGAATGAATTTCATCCCTAGATCTTGTCAAGACAAGATTAGATCTTGACCGTTGGATTTAAGGATTGGGAAGGTGAAAAATCACTTTCATGTTATAAGAGCAAGCCTAGGGCAATGTGCAAAGACAGTTTTTCCAAGAGTGAGCATTTTGGGCATTTGTGAGTTGTTTGAGAGTGAGAGCTAGAGTTCTTTTGGGTGGCTCGATTCCCTAGTAGAGAGATTCATCCCAAATAGTAGGTGGCTCGATTCCCTAGGAGAGGGATTCATCCCAAATAGAAGGTGGTACGGGCAGCAGATCCAAGCAACAATTTTTGAATATGGTAGCAGATGTGTTCAGGTATGAAGATAGATTAGAGGGTGCATCCAACTATATTCCTTGGAAGGAAAGGGTCACACTGGTTCTCATGGAGAATGAGTTGTGGGAGTTGGCTAACTCAACTGTGACCCCACCGACAAATCCAAAATCCCTAGCCACTCACAATTTGAAGGATGTGAAAGCCAAGAGAATTATCTTAAACATGGTAAAGGATCATTTGATCCCTCATATAGTTGAGAAGACGTCATCCATGGCAATGTGGGAGGCTCTGACAGTTTTATACCAAAGTAATAACTACAATAGGAAGATGGTGTTGAAGAAGGAGCTCAGGAGCACCAAAATGTCAAAGACGGATACTATAGCTTCTTATCTTATAAGAATCACAGGTTCGTGATAAGTTGGGAGCAATTGAGGGGACAACGGGAGATCCGGATTTTGTGCTGATTTCCCTGAATGGATTTACCAAACCATGGACACCCTTCGTCAAAGGGATTGTTGCATGAGAGAATCTGCCTAATTAGGAGAGGTTGTGGGATGACTTCATCCAAGAGGAAATTCGATAGGATCTCTATCTGGAGGCCAACAGAAGGGTGATGATGAAAAGAATGTTTCTCTTGCCAGTTAAGTAAAAATGAGCAAGGAAAATATGGGTGGAGATTCAACTTCACAGATAGTGAAGAAGAATAAGGACATGAGAAAAGTCAAGTGTTTTACGTGCCACAAGTGTGGCTACTATGCTTCACAATGTCCAGAATGAAAGAAAGGGAAGGGTAATACTCAACAGGTAGCAGCATCTGCAGAAGCTCAAGTCAAGGAGTTTGATGAGAGTTTTGAGAAGGATTTATCATTAGTCTCTTGTCTTTCTAGCACAATTTCCGATAGTGCATGGTTTGTGGATAGTGGGACTTCTCGCGTTTGTGGATAGTGGGACTTCTCGTCACATGATGAGGACACATGAGTTGTTCACTAGGTTTTCAGAGTCGGACTTAGGTTTGCATGTGGAGCTTGGAACCCATGCTAATGTGTTGTGAAGAGAGTTAGGATAGTAAATTTTCAGCTAGAGTCAGGAGAATCTCTGTAGGTGACAGATGTGTTCTATGTACCGGAGCTCAATATGAATTTGATCTCAGTTTCAACATTGGAGGAGAGTGGATACATCATCTCTTTCGAGAGTGGTCGGGTTCTTATTCTAGCAAAGGAATATGGCATAGAATCAACACAATTAATTGGTACCAAAGAGGAAAAGGGATATAGGTTACTACAAAAGCCTGTAGTTGGATCGATGTCAGTGACAGAGGTGAAGGAGTAGAAGGCTCTGAATGATGAGCAGAGTTCACATACTTCCAATGTGGGGAGTAAATCATCAAAGGGTCAGAGGGAGTTAGCCCCTTCCAACTCTGCCAGGAGACCTAGTTTGTACAAGATGACATTAATGGATGCTTGAGAGCAAGAGAAGGCCACTAGGAGCATATTGAGGGAGAGTGGGCCTTCGACAAAGTATCCAAATTGTTAGCTTTTTAGCTCGAAAGGCACTCCGCATAATTTTTTCTTGTATGCGAAAGTGACCTTGCATTTACATTACCTAGGCACTTGACTTTTTTTAAGTTGTAATAGAGTGGCTCCTTTTTAAAAGTGACTTTTATGTAATGTTCCTAGTCCATTATAAAGTGACTTTATGAAGTAAAAGTGCACATATTTCATAAAGTGAAAATACTTTATTAAAAAATTCTAAGTGAATTATTTTGGAGGGAATGAATTTCATCCCTTGATCTTGTCAAAACAAGATTAGATCTTGACCGTTGGATTTAGGGATTGGGAAGGTGAAAAATCATTTTCATGTTATAAGAGCAAGCCTAGGGCAATGTGCAAAGACACAGTTTTTCCAAGAGTGAGCATTTTGGGCATTTGTGAGTTGTTTGAGAGTGAGAGCTAGAGTTCTTTTGGGTGGCTCGATTCCCTAGTAGAGAGATTCATCCCAAATAGAAGGTGGCTTGATTCCCTAGGAGAGGGATTCATCCCAAATAGAAGGTGGCTCGAATCCCAAGGAAGCTCTATTGCAAGTTTTTGCTAGGCCAAACAGTTGGGTTGTACTTCTCAGATAGCATGTTTTTCGAGAAATTGCTAGGCACAGATTTCGAGCGTTGGCACATAGTTCGAGAAAAAAAATTCCTGCATAGTCGGTACAGTCGTACGATTGCACAAATTTCGAGGTGCTACGTGGGACGGATTTCAAGGTACTACTGGGAACAAATTTTGAGGTACTGCTGAGCACAGATTTCGAGGTGTTGGTACAGTCATTAAATTCTGAATTTATTACTACTGTAACTCTAATTTTATGCCTGAAAATTCCTAAATAAAATTGCTCTTGGACTGGTTAGCCCCGTGTGGGTTTTTCTAGGGTCTAGTTTGACCAAAATTCATTGTGCATACAATTTACAGTCTGTTGTTCTATTTGTCTTCCGTTGTTTATTTATCTCAACATGTGTATTTCAACTTGTTGATTCACTGTTTAAATGCCTGTTAATTGTCATTTAGTTGTGACAACTTAAGTCTGAAATCTAAGTGTTTTTGCTGAGTGGTTGAATGGCTGTAAAAGCTTGATTTTTTAACATGGTATTAGAGCTGTGACTCTGAAGATAACATTATTTTATTGTTGCAGCAGTGTATTGAGTTGTTGGGCAAGTGTATTGTTGTTTTTTGACAACTTGCGTATTGGAAAAATCCATCTGCAAGTGTTTTGCAAGTGTTGGAGAAGATTGCGTTTTTTCTTTTCTTTTGATAGCAGAGAAAGATGGTTGGTTGCATCAGATTTGAGGACCGGTTGGATGGCATTTCCAACTATTTGCAATGGAAAGTCAAGATTATTGTTGTGCTTAAAGAAAACAGGTTGTGGGTAAATGCTAGCACTGTAATAACTCCTCCCACTGATCCTATTGCTCTTGACATACATGAAGTAAGAGATGCTAAAACACAGAGGATTTTACTGGATGGTGTCAAGGACCATCTCATTCCACACTTGGCTGAAAGAAGTCAGCTCATGAGTTGTGGGATACATTGAAAAACTTATATGAAGCGAAGAATGAGAACCGGAAGATGGCACTCAAAGATAAACTGCATGGGACCAAGATGGCCAAGGGTGAAGGTGTGGTATCCTATCTTACCCGGGTGGCACAAGTAAAAGATGAGTTAGCTACAGTTGGGGAGGTCATCTCTGATTCTGAGTTGGTGAGGACAACCTTGAGAGGCTTCACCAAAGACTGGGAAGTCTTTGTGAAGTGTGTTGTTGGTCGTGAACAACTCCCAGATTGGAGTAGGTTGTGGGATGATTTCACTCAGGAGGAGATCCAAGAAGGATCTCAAAGTAGTGGACAAATGGAAGGTGCTATTGAAGAAAATGTTGCTCTTTCGACAAAGGGAAAGAAGAATTCCAATAAGGACTTGAGCAAAGTCAGATGCTTTGCTTTCAACCAGTATGGTCATTTTGCATCTCAGTGTCCTATGAAGAAGAAGAAGAAGGAAGAGGTTGTTGTTGCAACTGTTGAGATAGATGATTTTGGGGATAGGTTTGAGAAAGAATTCTCAATGTTATCTCTTGTATCTAGTGCTGACAACAATGGATATACGATGAACATGAGTTGGTTCATTGACAGTGGAGCCTCTCGTCACATGACCGGAATGTATCATATATTCCACAACATTACTGAGACAGATCCTGACCAAATGGTTGAGAGTGAAGGGGAACGACACGTTACGTGCGGGGATTTGGGAGAGTCAGATACCAGATCTGATAGGATGAACTCCTTGAGCAGGATGGATTTTTGTTTGTTCTAGGTTTGAGTGTGAACTTGCTCTCTGTATCATCCTTGGAGGATGTTGGGTATTCGACATTGTTTCGAAGGGGAAATGTGTACATTTTTCCTAAAAGGGTAGTTCGGGGAAATGTTCTTATATACTCAGAGGGAGTGGAACTGATCCATCCACAGTCGATTGGTGATCGATTTGATGAGTTGTACAAGTTTGTTGGACATCCCATATTGTATGTTTCAGAATCGGAAGAGGAGCAAGAGGCTCCTGAGGCTATAGTGGCGCCAAGATTTCGGTCTCGATTTCCAATGGAGGAGGGGGATTCTCTTCAGAGTACCGACAAGAGACTCAACTGGTATGAGAGGACCAATGCTCAGGATTGGAGGATGGACTCTCCTAGTAGCTCAAGGTTCAGGGTTGTTGCCAGAAGGATGTCTTCAGATTCTAGTTCAGTGCAGGTGGTAGCGTTGGCTCCAGGTTCAGAGGGAGCTCCTACTGTGAACAATGTGATGGACCTAAAGACCATACCAGCGGATAGTGATGGCGGTGAGTACCTTCCTCGCTAAGAGGGAGTGTTATCTTTTTTACTTGAAAGGCACTCCGCATAATTTTGTCTTGTATGCGGAAGTGACCTTGCATTTACATTACCTAGGCACTTGAATTTTTCTAAGTTGTAATAAAGTGGTTCCTTTTTATAAAGTGACTTTTATGTAATGTTCCTAGTCTATTATAAAGTGATTTTTATAAAGTGACTTTATGAAGTAAAAGTGCACATATTTCATAAAGTGAAAATACTTTATTAAAAACTTATAAGTGAATTATTTTCGAGGGAATGAATTTAATCCCTTGATCTTGTCAAGACAAGATTAGATCTTGACCGTTGGATTTAGGGATTGGGAAGGTGAAAATTCACTTTCATGTTATAAGAGCAAGCCTAGGGAAATCTGCAAAGACACAGTTTTTCCAAGAGTGAGCATTTTGGGCATTTGTGAGTTTTTTGAGAGTGAGAGCTAGAGTTCTTTTGGATGGCTCGATTCCATAGGAGAAGGATTCATCCCAAATAGAAGGTGGCTTGAATCCCAAGGCAGCTCTGCTGCAAGTTTTTGTTGGGCCAAGCAGGTGGCACATTTTTTGAGAAATTGTTGGGCACAGATTTCGAGGGTTGGCACACAGTTCGAGAAAAAATATTTTTCATTTTCCTACACAATCTGTACAGTCTATACAGTCGTACAATGGCACCTATTTCGAGGTGTTGCATGGGACATATTTCGAGGTACTGCTAGGCACAAATTTTGAGGTACGGCTGAGCACATATTTCGAGGTGTTGGTACAGTCATTAAATGCTAAATTTATTGCTGCTATAACTCTGATTTTATGCCTGAGAATTGCTAAATAAAATTGCTCTTGGACTGGTTTTCCCCGTGTGGGTTTTTCCAGGGTCTAGTTTGACCAAAATTCACTATGCATACAATTTACAGTGTGTTGTTATATTTGTCTTCCGTTGTTTATTTATATCAGCATGTGTATTTTAGCTTGTTGATTCACTATTTAAATGCCTGTTAATTGTCATTTAGTTGTGATAACTCAAGTCTGAAATCTAAGTGTTTTTGCTGAGTGTTTGAATGGCTATAAAAGCCTGATTTGTTAACACAAACTTCATGGCATTGATATGTGGCATCATTGATTCTATGACTTCCATTGATCAAGGAGCAGCTGACCAGCAAGGTTGGAAGGATGACAGCGTCCAGGATGATGTGTACGACTGTGTGCCAAGGTCAAAGGAAGAACTAGTTCCAGGTGGCTCTTAAGAAGTACCTTCCTCGCTAAGAGGGAGTGTTGATGATTGTAGCTCGAATAGGTACTTATGCATAGGTCATGTGTCAAGCATGGACGAGTCATCCAAATTACCTCTCTAGGTACGTGCTTGAGAGAGGAAGTGACTTTTCTATCTCTTTCCTAAGTCTAACTTAGGAAAAACACATTAATTAACTTAATGTTGGCTAATGACTAAAATGGAACTTAAGATTAAGTCACAACCATTGATTTTAAGTGAGTCTTGAGATCTAATCTCAACCATCGATCACTTTGGAGATTGAGCATTAGGTTTTTGGTCATTGAGATGATAAAAGGAAGCCTAAGGAAAGGACGAGACATATAGAACATCCACACAAAGTGAGTAAAATCTCATTGATTGGTTGGAAAATGACTTTCAACCAAGTGTGCAAGGGCAAGGGCAGAGGGAAGGAGCAAGGTGTAGCACAGGGATTAGCAGCCAGCAAGATCGAAGGATTGATCTTGAGGTGTGATAGACTATCTTTCTTTGTATTATTCCTTAGTTGGCCATTTTCCCAGGACAAGAACGCAGGATTTTATCTTAATCATTGTTTATTGGTTTTTCCCCTTTGGGGTTTTCCAGGGTAAACACTGTGTCAAATGTGTGACTAATTTCCTGTTTATTTTCCATTGCGTAATGAATTAAATTATCAATGTATTTTGTTTATAAATTAACCAATAAATTATCGAGAATGAAGATCAGATCTGGCAATCAAAAATTAACATGGTATCAAAGCGAGATTGAGATCAACTCTGAGGGAATTCGAATTGACAGGGGTTTACAAGTAACAACAACAAAAAAGAGTACAGTCGTCATACAACTGTCGACATACGTCGTACGATTGCACATGCAAATATGGGCTCATGAGTGATGTGTGCATGAGCATATCCACACGAGAACTGGCCACAAGGAAGTGTCGACACAGGTGTTGGGGAAACAATGTCTACAAGCGATTGTTACGGGCTAAGAGAAACCAAAAGGAGTCAGAAGACAACATGTTGTCGAGTCAAAAGGGAGAGTCGTCGACAACAAGCGGGCATAGAGATAGGACACCAACAACAAAGGAGCTGGGACATGTGGGCTGTGAAAGGAAGAGCGACAGTTGGACAAAGCACAATGAAAGTAGTCGCTAGCGACAGGAGGTGACAATGGGACTAGTTCGAGCACGACAAGGGCAGTGGACGACAATGGAAGGAATCCACAGACGAATCAAGCTACGAGTTGGTACGTAGGCAGAAGTGGTGGATGGGAGTTTGACCAATAAAGGGGAGCCACTAGCAGAGTGGTCGTGACATTGTGGGCACTCGAAGTAGTGACAATGATAGATGAGAGCTAGCGGGCGAGTGTTGGGCTGCATGAGGAAGAAAAGGGCCACAGCCAAAACCATTGTAGCCATCGACAGGAAAGCCGCCACAGCAGCCAACACAACTACCAACAAGTCGTCAAGAAGTCACACCAACGGACAGCCAACGAGAAAGCCGCCAATTAGCCCAAAGCAGCATAACAGCCTCTAAGCAACGGGCAACCCAAGACAATCTCGAGAAACCCTAAAAGGAGAAGAAGAGCACCTAGAGGGCTCGGGCAGCCCAAAAACAAACCCAAGTAATGAGCGAAAGGCTTGATCAAACCAAGGGCAATAGAAAAAGGCCACAAGTAGCACCATGTAACATCAAGCAGAGAGTTCAAGTAACAAGTCCGGGCAATGGAGAGGAGTACGTGCAACAGATATGAACAACAGTTCTATAAGATGGAAACCACTAGGTTGAGATATGAAGACAAGTTGGAGGGTGCATCCAACTACAACCCTTGAAAAGTGAGGGTCAAACTGGTTCTCATGGAAAACAAGTTAAGGAAGTTCACTAACTTACCATGACCCCATCGATAGATCCAACAGACTCGATTGCTCACAATTTGAAGGATGTGAAAGCCAAGAGGATTATCTTAGACACGATGAAGGAACATTTGATCCCTCGCGTAACTAAGAAAACATCAACTAGAGTAATGTGGGAGGCTCTACCAAGTTTATACCAAACTAATAACCACAATAGGAAGATGGTGTTGAAGAAGGGGGTTAGGAGCAACAAGATAACTAAAGACAGATACGGTAGCTTCTTACCTTACCAGGATCACACAAGTTCATGATAAGTGAAATCCAAGAGGATTATCTTAGACACAATGAATGATCATTTGATCCCTCACATAACTAAAAAAATGTCAAGCAAGGTAATGTGGAAGGCTCTAACAGGTTTATACCAAACTAATAACCACAATAGCAAGATGGTGCTAAAGGAGGAGCTTAGGAGCACTAAGATGTCCAAGACAGATACTGTCACTGTAAATTTCCTTAAAACCCAGCTAGGACTAAAAGCATGCAATGAATTACTTTCAATCACCCAAGGGTTTCTTCACTCATAAATTTGCAGCAAAAATAAAACACTGACAGATATACCAATCAATCACACCAATAGAAACAACCCAATATTTTCAGGTATAAACCCCCGGAAAAACACAAGATGGGAAAATCGGTGCAGCAGTATAAGAGATATTTTATTCAGAAAATATGGAGCCTTTTACAAAATAAAAAAATCGATTTTCAGCAAACAATGGAAAAATCGAAACACACAGAAATACTGAGAAAAACCTGTCAGTTTAGCACGGATCTCGATGCAGCTGCCTGCTGCAGTTGTATGGCCTGTTGTACGGATCCGTACAACCCTGCTGTATAGATTCTGTACGGACAATACGGTTGGAAGTTGTACTGCTGTACATCCTGCTTGCTGTACGGTTGCCTCTGCCCTGTCCTTTCTGCTTCTCTCACTCCTCTACGTTGTTGTTCTTCGCTTCATTGCTCCTCCGTCTTCTTCTCAAAAATTTTCTCTCTCACAATGTTGCTCTCTAAATCTCTGTCGGAATGAATGTGTGTCCTCTCAACCAAATGACCTTTCCTTTATAACTCAATGCTAAGCGAATAACCTAATCTCACTATGGATCAATGGATGAGATCCTCCAGTGAGATCAATGGCCAAGATTAGATCTTTCCATTTACTTTAATTTTTCGCTCATACTTTATAAAAACTAATTTCATTAAGTCAATAATTAAATAGATCACTTTAATTAATTCTCCCAAGTAAAGTTAGGAAAAGTTAATTAAATACATTTTATTGGCTTCCTCAGTTTTCGTCTTCTGCATGCAAGGACAAATGCATGCAGGAAGACCTTCCTCAGTTGTTATAATCTAACACTCCCTCTCAACAAGGAAGGGATTCGGTAACAACCCCAACTTGTCTCTGAACTTCACAAACTTGAGTTTGCAAAGTGCCTTGGTGAATATGTCTGCCACCTGCTCATCTATCTGTATGTACTCCAATCGAATGGTTCCTCTCTGAATACAATCTCTAAGGAAGTGATATCGGATGTCAATGTGCTTGCTCCTATCATGGAACACTAGATTCTCAGAAAGGTTGATACCACTCTGATTTTTACAGTGAACTATAGTAGTCTCTATCTCACTCTCGAATAATCCTGAGAGAAACTTCCTCAGCCACATCCCCTCACATGCAGCCATGCTAGCTGCCATGTACTTAGCCTCAGTTGAGCTCAATGCAACTGACTTTTGCTTCCTGCTGAACCAAGAGACAACCCCTAACCCAATGCTAAAGCAGCAACCTGAAGTGCTCTTCCGATCCTCTACACATCCTGCCCAATCAGCATCCATGAAACCTGCCAATTGTATACTCCCACTGTGCTCATAAACCAATCCATACTCCATTGTACCTCTGATGTAGCGAAGTATATGCTTCACAGCTGTCCAATGTACTCTTCGAGCGTTCACTATGAACTGACTCAAACAGTTGACTGCAAAGCTGATGTCTGGTCGAATGTTGGCCAGATACATAAGCGACCCGATACGCTGCCTATACAGAGTAGAATCAAACTCCTATGATCATGATGCATCAATCTTCCTCGAATTGGAAACTAGAGGTATAGCCATAGACTTGCAGTCCTCCATCCTGAATCTCTTCAAGATCTCAACTGCATACTTCGCGTGTCCAATGAAGAAGCCCCCATCTCTCTGCAAAACCTCCAGACCCAAAAAGTAATGCATCAACCCAAGGTCTTTCATCTCAAACTCTAGTGCAAGGTTGGACTTGCAGTCCCTAATCAGCCTCTCACCTCTTGTAAGACAGAGATCATCCACATATAGGACCAGTATGAGAGGTACCTCACCTGACAAGAAGTACAGGTTATGGTCTGCCTGACTCCGTTTGAAACCCATCTCTCGTAGATAGTTGTCAATCCTCGAGTACCATGCTCGAGGTGCCTTCTTGAGCCCATAAAGAGCTCTCTGCAGTCTGCATACATGAGACTCTCTACTCTCCACCTCAAACCCCTCTGGCTGCTCAATATAAACCTTTTCCTCAATCACTCCATTGAGGAAGGCTGTCTTCATGTCCATCTGATGAACACGCCAACCCATCTCTGCTTCCAATGATAGTATAGTCAAAATAGAAGAATACCTAGCGACAGGGGCAAAGGTTTCCTCATAGTCAATACCTTCCTTCTGCGAATACCCCTTCGCCTCAAAGCGTTCCTTGTACTTCCCCACACTTCCATCTGCTGTATGCTTTACCTTATAGATCCATCTAGAACCCACCACCTTCTTACCTTGTGGCCTCTGAACAACCTCCCACACCTGATTCTTCATGATTGAGTCATACTCCTCAACCATGGCCTCTTTCCACAAGTCATGTTGTGCATCCTCCTCAAAACTAGAAAGTTCAGAGTCAATCAATTCTGTCATTAGTGCCATATAACTCAATCTATCTGGTGGTATGCTACGTCTGAAAGATCTCTGTGGAAGACTCACCTGTCTGGACTCCTGAACTGTGGACCTATACCACTTAGGTCGTGGCTTAGTGTCTGCCTGTTGTTGCTGCTAGATATCCTCCTCTTGTTGTTGCCCATCCTCCCCATCAAAGATAGGAGGATCCTATCCACCTGACTCCCTCTTACTACCAAAGCTCGTGCCCTGTGTCTGAATTTGTACCTGTGACTCCTCCAATTTGACTCCTTCTGAGTCATCAGCTGGCTGCTCCTTTGTTGGTAAGTCCATAGATCTTCTCAAGGATTTGTCCTCTTCAAACTGGGCATCCCCGCTCACAATGATCCTCTTGCGAGCTGGGATATATACTCTATAAGCCTTGGAAGTCTCACTATACCCAACCAGAAGCCCCTTCTCTCCAGAAGAATCCAGCTTCTTCCTAGTGTCAGCATGAATGTGACAATAGCATATATTCCCAAATATACGCAAATGACTCACGTCTGGTCTAGTATCTGTAAATACCTCCTCGAGTGTCTTCCTCCCAATGCAATGTGGGGACACCTGTTCTGGACATATACTATTTTCTGAAATGCCTTGGCCCATAGGAATAGCGGTAATCCCTGATCAAATAGCATGGCCTTGGTTGCACTCACCAATGTCTTGTTCTTTCTCTCTACCACCCCATTCTGCTGTGGGGTATGAGGAATAGTGTGTTCCATCTTGATCCCCTCTGATGCACAGTACTCCATGAATTCTCTGCCGGTGTACTCACCACCGTTGTTTGTCCTCAATATCTAGATCTTCTTCTCTGTTTGGTTCTCCACAAGAGTCTTGAACTCTTGGAACCGATCGAAGACCTCTGACTTGGCCTTCAGAAAATAGATCCAGGTTTTCGTAGAATAGTCATCAATGAATGTGGCGCAGTAACTGTAACCACTGAACGAATGAACACTCATCGATCCGCAAACATCAGAATGCACCAAGTCTAAGGCCCTCTCAGACTTGTGCTCACTATGTTGGAAAGGCTTCCTGATATTCTTCCCCAACGCACAACCCTTGCAGTGGTTGTGCTTGTCCTCCTAAATTGAAGGAACTCCAATGATTGCATGTCTTAGATGCCTCAGTGCACCATGGTGTAAGTGTGCCATCCTCCTATGCCACAACTCACAATCACTACTGCTACTGCAAACTAGAGCCTTTTCAGGCTCAAATTGAAGTCCATAAACCTTCCCGCTCCGAACCCCAATCACTCTGTACAATCTCTCATCTAACCCATTAGGTCTGATATATACTTTCCTGTCACAGAAAGTCACTAGAAAACCCTTGTCTTCTAGTGTGGACACTTATATGAGATTCTTGGTCATCACTGGGACATATAGCACATCAGCAAAACTGATAAGCTTTCCAAACTCCCTCTGAAACGATACAGTGCCAACACCCTGCACCTGATACCGCGCATCATCTCCTAACTCAATGTGGAGATCCACTCCACCCTCCTGCAAGCTCTTGAAGAACCCTCTGTGTCCTGTCATGTGACAAGATGCACCGCTATCAACATACCAGATACTGCTGCTGATGGAGCTTTCCATGCAAGCTACCAAACAAAAGTCTTCCTCAAAACTAGTGTTGAACTCATCCACCTCTACAGATCCTGCCATCTGTGTGTTGTTGTTCTTCTTCTTCTTCTCTGGGCACTGGGAAGCAAAGTGTCCATGCTTGTGACAAATGAAGCACTTGACTTTTTCCATGTCTAAGTTCTTCTTGCCACCCTTTTTCTTCTTTGCCTTCCCCTTACCTTTGTTTGTTAGGGCTAGAACCTCTTCATCCACGATCTGTGTAGCACTGCTGGATGAAGTTGAACCTTGCCCATCTGGGTCTCTTCCCGTGCGAAGTCATCCCATAATCTCTTCCAGTCAGGGAGATTCTCCTGAGCCACAACGCATTTGACAAAGACGTCCCATGGCTTAGATAAGCCATTGAGAGCTCTACGAACTAGCTCCTCATCCTCAATCTTAGAGCCCACTGCTCCAAACTCATTTCTAATCTGTGTGAGCCTTGTAAGATAAGGCACCACTCCTTCACCCTTGACCATCTTGGTACTACGCAATCTCTCCTGCAGCACCATCTTACGGTTTTCATTCTTACTCTGGTAGAGACTCTCCAAAGCCTTCCACATCTCTAATGTGGTTTTCTTCCCAGACAAGTGAGGGACTATGTGGTCCTTCACCCCATCCAAGATGATCAACATTGCCCTGGAGTCAATCTTCTTCCATCAAGCTAAATCCGTCGAATCTGTGGTAGCAACCTTTGCACTATCAATGTGCTCTTCAGCATCACTGACATCAAGGATCCTAGTGATCCTTTCTTTCCAAGTAGGAAAGTTCTATGCCCCTTGGAGTCTATCCTCAACTCTCAATTGTACGACCATAATGAATGGTACATGTACCCCTTGGATAGATATGCAGTGATCTATCCAAGCAATCTGCTGCTATCTCTCAGTCTACTTAGAATAGTTCTGGTACCATGTAAATTTCCTTAAAACCTAGCTAGGACTAAAAGCATGCAATTAATTACTTTCAATCACCCAAGGGTTTCTTCACTCATAAATTTGCAACCGAAATAAAACACTGAGAGATATACCAATCAATCACACCAATAGAAACAACCCAATATTTTCAAGTATAAACCCCCGAAAAAACCCAAGATGGGAAAATCGGTGCAGCAGTATAAGAAATATTTTATTCAGAAAATATGGAGCCTTCTACAAATTAGAAAAATCGATTTTCAGCCAACAATGGCAAAATCGAAACACGTAGAAATACTGAGAAAAACCTGTCGGTTTTGCACAGATCCCGATGCAGCTGCCTACTGCAGTTGTACGACGTGTACATACTTCTATATGAATCCGTACGGCCCTGCTATATGGATTATGTACTGTCTGTACGGACAATACAATTGGCTGATGTACAGTTGTACGACCTGCCTGCTGTACGGTTGCCTCTCCCTTGTCCTTTCTGCTTCTTCACTCCTCTGCGTTGTTCTTCTTCGCTTCCTTGCTCCTTCGTCTTCTTCTCAAAAATCTTCTCTCACAATGCTGCTCTCTCAATCTCTGTCGGAATGAATGTGTGTCATCTCAACCAATTGACCTTTCCTTTATAACTCAATGTTAAGCGAATAACCTAATCACTATGGATCAATGGATGAGATCCTCCGGTGAGATCAATGGCCAAGATTAGATCTTGCCATTTACTTTAATTTTTCATTCATACTTTATAAAAAATAATTTCATTAAGTCAATAATTAAATAGATCACTTTAATTAATTTTCCCAAGTAAACTTAGGAAAAGTTAATTAAATACATTTTATTGGCTTCCTCCGTTTTCGTCTTCTGCATGCAGGAAGACCTTCCTCAGTTGTCATAATCTAACAGTAACTTCTTATCTTACCAGGATCGCACAAGTTCATAATAAGTTGGTAGTAGTTGGAAAGACAATGAGAAATCCAAAGTTGATGAGGATTGCCCTAAATGGCTTTACCAAGCCATGGGCACCCTTCGTCAAAGGGATTGTTGCAGGAAAGAATCTTCCTAACTAAGAGAGGTTATGGAATGACTTCATCCAAGAGGAGTTTCGATAGGAATCTCTAAGGTTGGTAGTAGTTGGAGAGACAATGAGAGATCCAGAGTTGATGAGGATTGCCCTAAATGGCTTTACCAAGCCATGGGCACCCTTCGTCAAAGGGATTATTGCAGGAAAGAATCTTACTAACTAGGAGAGGTTATGGGTTGACTTCATCTAAGAGGAGATTCGACAGGAATCTCTATATGGAGGCTAAAAAAAGGGTGGCGATGAAGAGAATGTTGCTATTGCCAATCAAGTAAAGAGGAGCAAGGAAAATATATGTGGAGAGTCAATTTCATAGACAACGAAGAAGGACATGAGCAAATTCAAGTGCTTTGTGTGCCACAATTGGCCACTATGCTTCACAATGTCCAGAATGAAGGAAAGGGAAGGGTTAGAGTCAACAAATGGCAACCTCTGCAGAGGCTCAATTCAAGGCGTTTGTTGTAGATTTCTCATTAGTCTCGTCTTTCTGGCACAATTTTCGATAGTGCCTAGTTCATTAATAGTGGGGCTTCTTGTCAGATGGCGGGGACACATGAGTTGTTCACTAGGTTGTCAAATTCAAACTCAAGTTTGCATGTTTAGCTTGGCACCCAAGCCAAGCGTGTTGTGAAGGGAGTTGGGACAATCAAGTTTTAACTAAAGTCAGGAGGATCTCTAGAGGTGACAAATGTGTTGTATGTACCGAAGCTCAAGATGAATTTGATCTCAATTTCGACACTGGAGGACAATGGATACCTCATCTCTTTCGAGAGTGTTTGGGTTCTTATTTAGTTGACGGAATATGGCATAGACTCAGCACGAGTTCTTAGTGCTAGAGGGGGCAAGATATACAAGTTATAGGGAAAGTCTGTAATTGTATCCAAAAGGAACTTGGATCATGAATCGATGTCAGGGACAAAGGTCGAGTAGAAGGCTTCGAAAGGTGAGCAGAGTTCACATAGTTCCAGTGTGGAGAGTAAACCTTCAAAAGGGTTGAGGGAGTTAGCCCCTTCCAGTTCTGTTAGAAGACCTGGTTGGTACGAGATGACATTGATGGATGTTCATGAGCAGGAGAAGGCTCCTAGGAGCACATTGAGGAAGAGCAGGCCTTGGAGGGATGTCGGTGTGCAAGATGATGTGTGCAACAATGTGTCAGTGTCAAAGGGAAAACTAGTTCCAGAAGGCTCTTCAAGAAGTACCTTCCTCGCTAAGAGAGAGTGTTGATGATTGTAGCTCAAAAAGGTACTTCCACATAGGCAAAGTGTCAAACATGCAGTAGTCATCCAAATTACCTCTCTAGGTACTTGTTTGAGAGAGCAAGTGACTTTTGTATATTTTTTCTACGTCCAACTTATGAAAAGCACATTAAGTGACCTAATGTTGACTAATGAAGTGAACTTAATCAATCCAGTTGTTGATCTTAAGTGAGGCTCAAGATCTAATCTTAGCCATCGATCGCCTTGGAGACTGAGCATTATGGTTTTGGTTATTGAGAGGTTATAAAAACAAGCCTAAGGAGAGAAGACACACAACAGCCACACAGAGTGAGTGAGATCTTATTAATTGGTTGGAGAAAGACTTTCAGCCAAGTGTGTAGACGCAGGGTCAAAGGAAATGAGCATGGGGCAGCGAATGGATTAGCAACCAACAAGATCGAAGGACTGATCTTAAGGTGTGATAGGTTATCTTTATGTCTTTGTATTATTCCTGAGTGAACCATTTTCCCAGAACGAGAGCCTAGGATATCATCTTAATAAAATCATTGTTTGGTGGTTTTTCCTCATTTGGTTTTCCAGGGCAAATGCTGTCAAATGTGTGCTTGATTTTTTATTTATTTTCCATTGCGTAATAAGTTAAATCATCAATGTATTTTTGTTTATACTTTAACCAGTAAATTATCAAAAACAAAGATCAGATCTGGTAATAAAAAACCAACATACTATTCGTGTTATCTAACACAATGTATATTTAACAATATGAAACCCTTAATAGTTTTGATACACTGGTTCTTAGGTTTATCGTTTAAATTTAAAACTGAAATTAATTGGACTAAACTCGACATTGTTGTGAGGTCCAATCATATGAAATATTAGAGTCTTTTGTACTATCCTGTGCACAACAAAACAAACACTTCCCCTCATGTTTAAGGGAATAGTTCATTTTTTCTTCTGTGCACCACTGAGCAGAGATGTCATTTGATGCCAAACTTCCAACCACTAAAAAATAGATTCCAACCATGAAAATCATATGATCCTGACAAAGATATAGATTATGCAAAACTAAGTGAAAATATCTCGAATGTGTTCCAAGAATAGACAAAAATTAAACAAAGATAGAATTTTGTTTATATATGTAATATTACCACAAAACATAAGATTGCAAGTATAGAAATTTTGTAAACTGGGTGCAAAAGAGTCCTAGACTGCACATGAGGGAATGTTCAGCTACTTCCATTATTAAGTATAATCCTCCCAACAACCAACTGCGTAACCCTTTAGCTAATCACTGATCTTGCCCACTTATCTTCTTTGCACTGCTTTTCTAGTGGCAAGACACTCAAACATATAATTGCACCAAGAAAACTGAGGTGCTTTTATTGAACAGGGTGGATGAGATATGTATTAGAATGCATGTCTAAACTAAAATAGACAAAATTCAGAGAAAAAAAAAGCATCTAAATTCAGAAAAAAAAAGGACAACCTAAAAGAATAACCTGGCATAGATCCATCTTATCGTCTGATCTTGTGAGCAGTGAAATTTATAGTGTTTTATATCCTCTCTGTGCTTAATAGGCAGTAAGATTTACTGTGTGTTTTGATGGATCCATGCTAGTTAGATATGAAACAGATCCAGGGTTAAGATGGATCTATGCTAATTAGATATAGCAACCCTCCATGTATAAGTGGAGCAAGCCACCTATAGCCACTTATGCCTAAAGTGATTAATTCTATGCTGATGTAGAGGCAAATAAAAAAATTTAAAATATATAGTGCTAAACATCAGCAGACAGAGATACCCAATAGTGGCAGAATAAATCGTTTAACAACTTTGGGAAGGTGCAGTCTGCCTTTGTCTTGTATGATACAATATTTCACTTCTGGAATATGGTATTCTAAATTATGTCAATTCTCCCATATGTAAGGTGCACATCCGCTTCAGATACTTTATAACAATGAGGTATGATATGGCTTGCAGATTTTCATGTTTCAAAGATCGAGAATTTACCAATGTATAATTCTATGATAAAGTATAGCTGCCTCCCTTCAAATTAACAACCACGCTACCAAAACACTGGTGAACGAAATGAGCAAATCTTGAATTAAAGCATGACTTATGCTTCTCCACAGCAACATATATTATACTCCGATCCAGAATTTTATGGATCTAAATAGAAATATATGCCGCATTGTGAAGATGCAGGGAAATATACTTTGAATACTTTAATTTGTATGTCGGTTCCTTGGTCACCAACATGTAAAAAATTGCTAGCCGTTTATGTCCAAACAAACACAAATGCAGATGTCCTAACTAAAAGCATGGGGCCAGGAAACATCCTTTTCGAAAGGCTGAATAAACATAAACGGAAAATACAAATTTTGAAGATACACTGACTAGACGACTTCATTCAATCGGCTCAGCTGCTATTACAAATAGCGTGTCCATGGAAGAGATCCAAATTAACCTCGCAGGACCAAACGGCCCTTGACCAGTATAAATTAGACGGGATGAAAAAATGGCCTACAAAAAGAAATCATCAAGGCATTCCACCTGGAATGTTAACATTGGAGCTAAATCTATCTCTTCCAGAAGAGGGAATTGCCTCAATAAATTGGATAAATAGCCCGTTCAGAACTAACAATGGGCCCCTACAAAAGCTGAAGACATGACTTGGGCCGATGCTGTAAATCACCAAACAAATCTGTAGATCGTCATTTTTCTGCCTCTTTCTCTTCACTGAATACTATATTAAATATTTGATCATATGTATCAACAAAATAAACTTCTAGGCCTTCCTTCACATTTGCATTTAGCTCATCATAATCACGCTTATTTGCTTCCGGGAATATAATATATTTTATTCCACTTCGCCTTGCAGCAACAGCCTTCTCCTTGACCTGATTTTCAAATTAGTACCTTTAGTTTGACCTGATTAGAAAAAAAAAACTCAAAATGGAAGACAATAGGAGCAAATTAGACAGTTTATATGTGGTTTTCGGAAGCTATGTTGTTGTGACTATCTAATTTTACCTTATTGAAACATATCAGCCAGTGCAAAACAGATTTAATTACTATATTCACTTATCAGCATCAGAGCATTAAACACCACAAATTAGGAGAAAAACATACCCCACCAATAGGAAGAACTCTCCCTGTCAATGTCACTTCCCCTGTCATTGCAACATCCTTCTTCACAAGCTTTTTCATAGCCAGAGAAAGCATTGATGTAATCATAGTGCAGCCAGCACTAGGTCCATCTTTTGGTGTTGCTCCAGCTGGTACATGCAAATGAAGCTTAGAATTTGCAAGGAATTGGTTATCTGGTTCTTTCTCTTGTAAGATAGCTCTGGCTACTGTATGGGCTATCAATGCACTTTCTTTCATGACATCCCCAAGCTGCCCGGTCAACTGCAGTGCACCTTTTCCTTCTCCTTGCTCTATACTGGTGGTTTCAATGTAAAGCGTTGAACCACCCATTGCTGTCCATGCAAGACCCATGACTACACCGATAGGTGTTTGATCATAGAGTTTTTCACCATGAAAAACTGGTTTCCCCACATAATCAGCTAGATTTGTTACATCAATTGTAACCTTCTCATATGAGTTCTCGGGTTCCACTTTCTCAGCATCAGAAGCTGTTACTTCATCCTGTAAAATTTACACTAAAGTTGACATCTTTGGTGTGCCAGGGCATGTAAACCAGGTGAACTATTCTATACAGGCAAAAGAACATCTTAATACACTAAGACTGATCCCCCACCTAACACAGCATTAAAAAGTACAAAGACATCCAAATACACGTTATCAAGTATGCATTCAAAATAAAACAGACAAAAATTACTCCATCAAAGCACAAAAATTATTCAATGAAACTACTCCAAGAAAAAATGCAGAACCATGAAAGCACAGTAAAATTTTAATAATAAAGGATCTAAAACAAATAGTGGAACTTAAGCTATAGCATCAACGCTCCACCCATGCATGGAAATTTTCTGAAAAGAATACCTGAGAATTAAGAGAAGGCACTGCTGGCTCAGATGGTTTCTCTGCAGACCCTTCTGCTAATGTTGGTGTTTCCTCAATTCCTGGATCAGCTTTGCAATCAGTGATCTCGTTTGATTCCTCAGTAGGCTTTCCTTCAGTCAAAATAAGATTTTCCTCAACAACATGAACCGCATTGACTGACTCCTTGGAATCTTGCTTCTGACTACTGCCATCAGCAGAAACTGTACATGTCGCACCTTTACGAACCAGTTTCAAAGCAATCTGAAATATAATCAAACATGCACAAAATTTACACCACAAAATATTCAGATAAGATACCATGAAAGCATCTTCTTAAACTGCTAAAACAGTGTCATCGAAAAGAAAAGTATTAACACCACTTTGAATGGTGAGAGTTGGCAATCAATCTAGAACCCCTGGAAGCATTCAAAAACACAGCATTCATATATAAACAAATGTCTAAAAAAGTAGAATCACGATCCTGCCTTGCATTTCAAAAAGTTTGACTGAAAATACAGGGATAGTCATCAAATTTTACAGTAATGTCAACCTGTCGTATACTACAAACAATAAAGAATAAGCCAAAAGCTTACTTGGGAGATATTTCATTATTAAATACAATTTGGCATAACATATATACTTTCCAAAAGTATATATATCCTCAAAATTGTCCCTTAGATCAAAATGAACAGCACAGTATAAATTTCAGAGAAAGCCAAAGTAGAAGAAAAAGGAGATGACCAAAACAACAACCATCCCAGCAAACATTTTCAAAAGTATCCAAATTCTGCAGAGAGCATATTTTAAACAGACATTGAGATCTCTTGAATATGCACCAGCTAAAGCTTGAATTGCTGATTGAGTAAACCATGCCAGTGTCCAATTAACTGAGAAGATACCAGAAGGCCACAAAATAGCCCATTCAAGAAAGGAAGACTATTCCCTATTTGTAAACAAGAAAATTATCTTTGAAGTTGTCACAAACTGATAGTGACTTGACTCTATAAGAACAAATTCTTCTTTCAATTCAAGGGTTTTTAACTACAATCTTTCTAAGAGGCTAGAAGATTTTATCAAAAGCCATCCTTCATAGATAACAACCCCATTCGAAGAGCAGAGAAGCAAGCATTCTGCCACACCACATTATTGACCTTCGTAAGTTTAAAATTGGATATTGCTATTAAATTTTAAATTTAAAGTAGCATTCCTAGTCATTTTAAATTTAAATTAAATGTGCAGTGGTCCCAGTGACCTCTTACAGTTACATCAAGCAATGATATCCTTATATTGGCAGTTGCAACCTACCCAGCTAATCCTCTGAATATAAGCCTTCAATACATAACCTTAAAACACTTCATGTTGACCATCACAATTTATTTTAAGTTTAACACCTTACTTTCTAGCTCTTCCAATAGCTATCATTTTCCCAAGTAAGAGTGTAAGTTTTCTGAGATTTTCAACCCACCCGGTTTCATGTCAATTTGTCACTGTTTAATGCCCAGCCCAGAAATTGTTTTATGGCTGGAAATTACAAATAAATTTCAGACATGTAAAACACTGCTGAAAATCAAAATTTACAGGCAGAAAATTTAATTTAACCATACACACCATAAAAAATCAGACTCAGAAATTTTTGGCCAATAGCCCTGGAAAAACCCCCACAGGTAAAACCAGTCAGAGAGAGAGAATTTATTATTTCTTCCGTAATCTTCAGTACAGAAATTTTACTTATCTCAACCATAAAATTTCACACCCAGAATCTGCCTCGAATTCTGTGCCAAGCTGCTGCCTTGAATTCTATGCCAACACTGCCTCAGTTTCTGTGCTAACCATTGCCTCGATTTCTGTGCTAAAAGTCTCAAAATCTGTGCCAAACCAGTCTCAAAAACTGTGCAGAAAGTGCAGTCCTACAGACTGTACAGACCTCGAAATCTGTGCAGAAATTTTCTGGAAAACCGTGCCCAGATATCAGCCTAGAAAACCGTGCCCTGCCTCAGGAAATATGCCCAGCAAATGCTGCCTAGAAAACCATGCCTGCCTTGGATTTGTGCCCAGCTGCACTCCTCGGTTTCTGTTCCCAGAATCACACTGTACAGCTCTGCTGTACTTTCTCGATTTCTGTGCTGCTCATTTAATGCTCCCTGAGCTGCCTCGAAATTTGTGCCTCTTCTCTAGCTCTCTTCTCCTTCACTTCTCATCTGCAAAAAGTGTGAGTGTTTTGCCTCCTCTTGCCTTTTTGGAGAAAAACTACAGTAAGTGAATGGCCATCTAATCCAACGGTGCAGATTTCGTTAGATGAGATTAATTGCTCATTAAATCTCATAAAAATTAATTTTACTCACTTCACTTAAATTTTTCCAAAAAGTGACTTTATGTTCTAAAGTCTAATTAAATGCTCATCTCAAGTCATTTAATGCAAGGGTCACTTTATTTCCCCCCTTCAAGTGACTTAGGCAAAAAGTCACTAGGGAACACTTTCCTAGGTACAAAAATCAACACAGAGCCCAGACACTTGAGTTAAAATCATAATATTGAGTCTACAGTCCCCATATTAAAGTAGATAAGATCATAAGACATGCAGACAATGATATAGGAATAAACACTCCATTTAAACCATAATGGCTAATGGAGGATGGGAAAAACTTGGCAAGGTTGCCAAGTATTTCCCCTAAGATCAGTTCCCCTCTTTTCGTATCTAGACCTATTTCAATAATTACAGGTAACTGAACTCAATCTTATCAAAACTGCCCAGTTTAAATCAGCTAGTTCAGACCGGTTTGGTTGAAACCAATCCAATTCCAAGAAAAATCTGAACCAGGACAGGCTCAGAGAAGAACCACATGAATATGCCTAATCCAGTCCGAATCAATTCAACCCATGATTTCTTCTAGGATCGGTTCGCTTCTCCTGTCTGTATCTAGACATGTTTCAATACGTATAGGTAATTGAAGCCAATGTTATCAAAACTGGTCAGTTCAAATCAGCTAGTTCAAACTGGTTTGGCTGAAAATTGATCTGGCTATGACAAAAAAATGAACCAGGACAGGTTAAGACAAAAGACAGATGAACCGGTCAGTTCTGATCTGAACCAACCCACAACCCCCAGGGCCCAAACACAAAAAACAAAAGAAAGGGTAAAAAACATAGAGAAAGGTGCCCCCTCCTAAACCTTAATTCAACACCATATAATGAAACCATGCCTTGTTAACTTTGGTGTTACTCCAAAAGTGTTTAAACCATCCTTGGGGGTGCTTCATGAGATGTGGGATGTATGGTGTGTTGACTACCCTTGGTTGCACTGTGATGAACATACACATTGAAGATTGATTACCCATGGATTTCTAGACCTTGACTTGATGCTTAGGTGGCACATTTCCTTGGGAGGTTGGAGACCTATGTAGCTTACTGACTTTGCTCATGGGGTGACACATGGAGAGCCTAGTTGCTTTCTTGGAAGGAACACTAAGCATCTAGGAGAACGTTGAGCCCTAGGTAGCATGGTGACACTTGGTTTCTTGCATGGAGACATGTACACATGGCTTAGGAGAGAGCATTGGATGACTTCGGAGCGCTCATCTTGGGACCCTTGCTTATTGGACATGCATGCATTGGAGCTTGACATGTGTCACTTAGAGTTGGAGCTTGGCATGTGTCACTTACAGCTTTCAAGATTACACCAAATATGTTTACACCATTTTTTAGGGTGCTTCATGAGAATGTGTACATGGTATTGATATGGGTGCATGCATGACATTCTTCCTTGCGGCATTAGAGATCTTCTAATTGTTAGTTTTTCGCTTGTTTAGCATAATAAAATTAAACAATCTAATCACTGAAAGAAATACAAGCACAACAAACACAAAGAACACAATATTTCTCTCGAGGAAACCACAAGGGAGAAAACCCCGGCAAAACTTCCTCAATATAGAATTCACAAGTACAAGATAAAACCCCAAGACAAAATCGGCTCCTCTCCTTCTCTTGTGCGAACTTCTCTCTCTCCGATGCGAACTTGAGTGAGTGAGATGAGTGTTGCAAATGAGCAACTCAATCCCCTATTTATACTTAACAAGTGACTTGACCTTTTTACTAATTAGGTCGGCTTTAACTCACCTAACTGGGCCGACTTGTACACTTTACAATAAAATATTATTTTCTAGTTATTTCCAGGTTGACCTAACAGTTAGGTTTTACATTGACTCTTTTAATGACTCTTACATTATCAATTACATCAATGACATCTCTCGAAGGAGGAAGACAATAATACAATAGACAAATACATTTAGAATATCTTCCGCAATTACATTTCTTTAACACTCCCTCTTAACTAGGAAGGTATTATGCGGGCAACATCAACAGCTGTCCAACTGACTTGTGAATCTCTATATGTCGTAGGAAGTTTTTGGAACATCATCATATGTCTGGGGTATCATCAACATCATTTGTTGGAACATCATCATCATCATTTGCTGGAATATCACCATCAGCATCATCATCATCGTCTACTGGAATATCACCATCATCATCATCTGCTGGAATATCACCATCAGCATCATCGTCTATTGGAATATCACCATCAGCATCATCATCATTGTCTGCTGGAATATCACCATCAGCATCATCATCATCGTCTGCTGGAATATCACCATAAGCATCATCATCATCGTCTGCTGGAATATCACCATCACATCATCAATGTATGAACACTGGAACAACATCAATCATCAGTCGGCAAGTACTGGAATAACAATCATCAGGACGTAAATACTGGAACAACAACAACAATCATCAGTAAGTAAATACTGGAACAACAACAATCATCAGTAAACAAGTACTGGAACAACAATCATCAATAAGTATATACTAGAACAACAACAACAATCATCAGTAAACAAGTACTGGAACAATAATATCATCAGTCGGAAAGTACTGAGATAACATCACCAGTCGGCAAGTACTGGGATCACTACTATCAGTCGGCAAGTACTGAGATAACATCACCAGTCGGCAAGGACTGTCATCTCTATCAGTCGACAAGTACTGATCTTCAGTCAGCAAGGACTGGCATCTCTATCAGTCGGCAAGTACTGAACTTCAGTCGGCAAGGACTGACATCTCTATCAGTCGGCAAGTACTGATCTTCAGTCGGCAAGGACTGGCATCTCTATCAGTCGGCAAGTACTGATCTTCAATCGGCAAGGACTGGCATCTCTATCAGTCGGCAAGGACTGGCATCTCTATCAGTTGGCAAGTACTGATCTTCAGTCGGGAAGGACTGGCATCTCTATCAGTCGGCAAGTACTGATCTTCAGTCGGCAAGGACTGGCATCTCTATCAATCGGCAAGTACTGATCTTCAGTCAGCAAGTACTGATCTTCAGTCGACAAGGATTGGCATCTCTATCAATCAGCAAGTACTAATATTCAACCGGCAAGGATTGGCATCTCTATCAATCCGCAAGTACTGATCTTAAGTTGACAAAGACTGGCATCTCTATCAGTCGGCAAGTACTGATCTTCAGTCGACAAGGATAGGCATCTCTATCAGTCGGAAAGTACTGATCTTCAGTCGGCAAGGACTAGCATCTCTATCAACATCACTCCCTCTTTCGAGGGAGGTCCTTTCAGACCACACCAAGCTTGTCTCGAAAGTATTCAAACTTTATGCAAGACAAAGGCTTAGTCAACACATCAGCAACTTGTTCCTCTATAGGAACATACTTGAGCTTTACAGCTCCCTTCTGCACCATATCCCGGATATAGTGAAACTTGATCTCGATATGCTTCGATCTATCATGGAACACTGGATTCTTCATCATCTTGATACAACTTTGATTGTCACAGAGAATATTAGTCACATCTATCTATGCATCGAACAATCCTACCAACATCTTGCAAAGCCAAACTGCTTCGCTACAAGCTAAACATGTTGCAGTCACTCCCTTTGAAGCAGAGCTTTCCTGAGCACTATCCTCCCTCTGCATCGTGTACTCCCTGCATTGGGGCATTCTTCATCGAAGTGACTTGTAGCCTTCTCTTCGGATGATCTTCTATGTATTCATCTTTATAGGTCACTGGATACCAAGATCTCGAACTCGCTTGCACCAATCCATAGCAAAGGTTGATATCACATCACTCTAGGTGATCTTCCTATCCCATGGGTGCCTTCTGAGCCTATACAAAGTCTTTTTCAATCTGCACACATGTGGTTCTCTGTAGAGAGTATTGAGTCCTAGAGGTTGCTCGATATCATCTTCTACTTCGATTACACCATCTATTTAGTGTAATATCCACCACCAAGGAAGCGTGTCTGGCCACTAGAGCAACATCTAGTCATAGTCAACTCCCTCTTTCTAAGAGAACCCTTGCTTTGTACTTTTGTAGTATACTTGATTTCATAAGTCCATCATTACTTGTTCTACAAAACGAATCTCATCATTTTGTAGGTGATCGTACACGATATTTCCTACAAGTCAAAATTCAGTTGCATGGTTAGAAACATTTCATGGTTTCCAAAACATATTAATAATGACACATTCTTATGCATACAAACATAGGTCACATAGTCATGCAACTATCTTAGCCAATGCTTCAACACAACATTCATCCATATCCCATATTCATACGGTAACTTTCTAGATGGCTTCCATCTCTACCAGAACATTATTAAGAGCGTGCACTACTCCCAATATGTTAGTAAAGAGGTTTCATTCTAGATAAGTAGCAATGGAATGTTGTACAGCACCATAGGCTACTTACCCATCACATGCATATTAGTAGTATTATGTTCATCAATGCATACATTCTAATATGCATAATACACATTCTAAATCTAGGAATATAAATAAGTACACAGCTGGACAATACAGAAAATGACAATTCAAAATACTTATCTTTGTTTGGTTGTTGGGTGGACTCCCTCTTGATCTTTGCTTCCTTGCAGGAACTACTAGAGTCTCTAACAATGTGTTCTACTTCATCGTCTGATTCTGGGGACCTGTGCCTTTCTTGCGCATGATCGGAAATGTTGAGCAAGTATTCTACACTGTAGATCACTTGTTCTTTGTACTGGAGTAGACTCTGTGTGTCCCTCCTTCTACATCTTAACCAATGCTAAAACGGATGAGCAGTTCTTCCATATAGCATTGATCTTTATTTGTTTTCTGGAGTCCAACTTTGTAGGAGCTTTTCCTACTCCTTTCATGTAATATTGAATGTCATCTCTAGCTTCACCTTCTGAATGAATCCTTGAGTTTATAGAGTCCTCCTTCTTCAATTCCAATCATGACTACATCCCTTCTTATCCAATAAGAGGTTTCCTGGTACATATTATTCTTCGTCTTCACTGGTTTTGACTTCATCATATTCACTATCTTCAACTGCATGAGCATGAAATCTTTTTTTTTGCTTCTTTGATTATCCAAATTTGAATGGACAATTTCTTGCAATGTGTCCTGTCTTATGACAAGAGTAACATTCAATTAAGGAGAAGTCTTTCTTCACTCTCTTGTTCCTTTGAGATCTTTGAGGTCTTCTGGGAGAGTGGTCATAAGTGCGTACATCATTCTTTCTTTTCCTTCCTCTTTTGGCATGGGTTGCCAAAGCTTGATCTTGATTAGCATTGAGTTTCTCTTCTCTTATTGCTATTATTTCTTCCTCTTGTACACACTCTTCCCATAGTATTATGAACTGGATTAATTTCTTCCTGGCGCATATGCCACGAACGAAAGGTTCCCAATCTCTAGGAAGACCATTCAGAGTGGTCATCACAATTTCAACTTCTTCTATCGTGTCTCCAATAGCTTCTAATTGTTCATTGATCTGAGATACTCTGCAGAAGTATGAGTGCATAGTCTCAGACTTTTGGATCTTCACACCCTTGAGTTGATTTCCCAAGGTCATCTTCCTATTGATGTTCTTTCCTTCAAACAGGTTGGTCAAGGCATCAAACATCTCTTTTGGAGTCTGCTTTGAGGATACTCGAGGAATCAAGTGATCTTTGATAGAATCAGTTATGATCCTCTTAGCCTTGATCATATTCTTCCTGTGTCTTGCTTTGGCCTCATCTCCTTCTAGTTCTGTAAGTCCCTCTTTTATAAAACCTTCTAGGTCATGTTCTTCAAGAATGAGCATGACTATATATTTCCATGCCCTGAAGTTCTCAGCTCCTTCAAGCTTCTCATCAGGCTTGGTATTGTTTGTCATTTTGATAAAATGAGAACCTCAAATGGAAATAGAATAGATGTAGGGCTTACCAGTAAAGTTGTCCTTTTGAAAACTGCTTCTTCCTTGACTTAGGGTTTGACAAAAAAACCCTAATTTTTCAACTTTGATATCTTGAGAAACTGATTGGAGGAAAATATGTGCCTCCCCAAGGCGAGTTAGGCAAAGTACTCCCTTTCCCAAATCTGTGGACAGGATTGCAAAATATTTGATGCCCTAGTTTCTTCAATTTCTACTACAGATTTTTCTGGTCTAAATTTTGATGTATCTCCGACATTTCTGATTCTCAAGGTCTGAAACTTCGTCCTGTGATAGTCTAATCTATCCTCTATCCAACCCCACAGGTTAGAGCAGGATTGGATTTACCAAGTGGAACTTATGCTAAGTTTCCCAACATGACCTGTTTATGGATTGTTTCAGTATAGCGAACTTGTACAGACTGCCACGTGTCACTGTTTCATCTTTGGGTTCTAAAACTCGTACCCGAGAAACTACAGTTTGTGCACTTTCTGAAACATCTTACGAAATTCAATTTGGATCTTCCTAGCCTGAGATATAGCATTTCTCGCTAGGTCACCTTTTTAAAATTGAATTCTGGAGGAGGATGGAACCCTAACTTGAATGGATCATATCTCCTAAAGTACAACGCATCTGAGGTTGAAACTCACACACAAGGTCCATGAACTAATTTCATCTTCGGCCTGTCCTAGTTTCAGATCCTAAACCTTCGCCAAAAGTGATTTATAGCAAAAATGCCAAGATGACTAGTTTCTGAAAATGGAAACCCTGGGCGGCAGCTGCACAATGTTCTCTTTCAGGCCTGCTCTGATACCATGTTAGTTTTTCACTTGTTTAGCATAATAACATTAAACAATCTAATCACTGAAAGAAATACAAGCACAGCAAACACAAAGAACACAATATTTCTCTCGAGGAAACCACAAGGGAGAAAACCCCGGCAAAACTTCCTCAATATAGAATTCACAAGTAAAGATAAAACCCCAAGACAAAATCAGCTCCTCTACTTCTCTTGTGTGAACTTCTCTCTCTCCTATGCGAACTTGAGTGAGTGAGACGAGTGTTGCAAATGAGCAACTCAATCCCCTATTTATACTTAACAAGTGACTTGACCTTGTTACTAATTAGGTCGGCTTTAACTCACCTAACTGGGCCGAACTGTACTCTTTACAATAAAATATTATTTTCTAGTTATTTACAGGCCGACCTAAGAGTTAGGATTTACATTGACTCTTACATTATCAATTACATCAATGACATCTCTCGAAGGAGGAATACAATAATACAACAGACAAATACATTTAGAATATATTATGCAGTTACATTTCTTTAACACTAATGACTTAGTGGCATTCTACATGTCGACCACATGGAGGAGGTCACTTGCTTGGAGAACGTCTTGTACTAGAGGAGGAGTGTTTGGCATTTCGGAGGAGGTCATTAAGCCCTAGATAGCATGAGGTAGCTTGGATGCTTGCATGAAGGCATAGAATTCACTTGGGGATGTCTCAATTGTTATAGTGTTCATGCAGGGGGGGAATGGACCATAGTTACCAGAACCGGTAAAATTAGTTGGTTGCTACGAACATAAAATAAGATAATAATTAAATAATTAATAATTAAGTTAACTAAAGTTAGGTTATGAAATGAGGCGTCTCCTCAACATCAAATGCTCGAGCCATATTTTAGGGAGGGCCATCATTGTAACATATCATCTTTTATCCTATCAATCAATATATTATTCTTATCTATTATTCAATATGAGAGTCGGATTCGACTATTAACTTAGTGAAAGGATACGTTCACTGCATTTGCTATCAGAGCCAGGCTTGTAGCCACCAATCTAGGACCTTGTCCAAAACCAGGCCCGTGGCCCAAAGAAGAAAAAAAAAGAGAAAGAAAGAAAAAAGGAAAAAGTAAAATAAAATAAAAAGAAGAAAAGAAAGACAAGTAAAAAAGAAGAAAATAGAATATAGAAATAAATAAAAAAGAAGTGAGAAGAAGTGAAAAAGAAAAAAAAAAGAGAGAGAGAGTAAAAGTAAAGTTTAGAAGTGAGTAGAAGTGAAAAGTAAAAGTGAGAAGTGAAACCGCACATGGTTTTAAGGTGCACGTGGTTTTGTGAGACGTGGGTTTGGTTTTATTCCCTAAGAACAAACCAAAAGTGAGATTTGAACTTGGGTGGGGAAGGTAACAATCATTCTTCCCAACCACCTAAGCTACACACAATCCACAAAGAAATTAATCTAAAGCAAAAGGTTAACCAACGTGGAGATTAATTAATATTAGTCCATAATTGTAAAATATTACAATTGTTTGAGAAATATATAATATTAAAATGATATTATTATTACATTTAAATAATAATAATTATTATAAGGGCAAAGCAATTATTGTTAAAAAAATAAAATAAAATTTGAAGATCGGTTATCACCAAAGAAATCAAAGAAGATCATCCCACCGTCGAAGAAGTCAGAAACCATGGAAGCCGATTTGCGAGAAAAATTAGAAGCCGCGTTAAAACGTTATCGAAAAGACAATGAAGAATTGCGCGACATAAATAATAGTTCAAAAATAAGAATTGAATTACAAGAAAGGTACAATGAAATAAAAATCTCTGACCAGGAAAGGCGTATAGAAAAATTGTATGCGCAAATTGATGAATTAAAAGCCGAAAATAAATTCAATCAGAGGTAAGGAAATCAAGATATAAAGAAGGAAATAAATAATTACGAAGCAGAAATAATACGCTTGAACAAAATCGTTAGTGACAGATGAAGAACTAATGCAGTTACGACATAAATTAGAAAGTCAAGAATGAGAGGTCGCCCAGTGTCGACAACAGATAAAAGTTCTTCAACAACAAAATGACGACTCTAAAAAGACACATAAGTCAGAGATCGCGAAGAGTAATAAAGCATTATCTAACAATGCTGAAGAAATTTTTAGACTAAGAAATCATAACAAGATACTAGTCACAAAAATTAAGAAGTTGAAAAATAGCCGAAAGATAGAACAATCTATGGACGACATTGAAGGGAAGCTTCTAGACAAGCAGGAAGAAAATAGTTGTATCAGAAGTCATAATGAAGATCTTAAGGAACAACTTAAGACATCTGAAGATGACAGAAAATCGCAAGTTGAATTGATCAAGAAGTTTCAAAATGATAACAGGCAATTAGAAAACAAGTTGGAAAAGATACAGAATGAAACCTTAAAACCTGAAGAGACGAAAATAAAACTCCCAGCTCAGATCAATGCTCAAAAGACGACACTCGTAAAAGAAAATGACATTGTGAAAATTCCCTATCGACACCCCAACCATAAAAACCGATATTCTGAAAAGTGGGAAATGTCGAAAGACAATGGTACTAATGTGATCAAAGCTCTTAACGACAGATCAGTGGGGAATCCCAACAGTCAGCAACAAATCAATTTGGGATGGATTGACCCATCCACATATCGGAAGTTATGCTCTACACTTATCAGTTCATATCGACATGTATCGTCAGCCATGACATCACAAAGAACAATGCGCCAAAATTATAAGGCTTTGAGGACAAAGCCTTTCTAAGAGAGTTGCAATGCTACGAACATAAAATAAGACAATAATTAAATAATTAATAATTAAGTTAACTAAAGTTAGGTTATGAAATGAGGCGTCTCCTCAACATCAAATGCTTGAGCCATATTTAAGGAAGGGCCATCACTGTAACATATCATCTTTTATCCTATCAATCAATATATTATTCTTATCTATTATTCAATATGAGAGTCGGATTCGACTATTAACTTAGTGAACGGATACGTTCACTGCATTGGTCAATCCGGTTTTCACCCCTGATAGGTATGAATTAGAGAATCAACCCAAAAATGACCAGTTTGGTTCCGTACAGAACCGACCAAACAGGCTAATTTCGTATGAAACTGTACACCAACAGATTTGAAGAAGTTTTTTTTAATTTAAAAAAAGGTAGTTGAGGATTCAAAGGATTCTGTTATATGATTAGATTGTGTAGTCTTTACTATCTAGTCTAGAGTTATTTTTGGGCTCTATAGGCCATTTAGAGCCTTTTTCTTGATGTATTTTGATTCATATATGGAGTGCACTTAACGGTTTAGGCCCACATATGTTATGTTGGCCTCCCTTAAGTCTCATATACATAGCCGAAGGAGTGAGTCTTTTCATATCATCTCATTTCTTGATCACAGTTTTGTTAGAGATGTGACTTGAGAAGGAATGGGAGCTTTCTCTCCTCATTGTAAAATATTTAATTGAAGTCACATCTCTAGTACCCTAACGAGGCAAAAAGTTAGGGTTTAAGATAAAACCTAGGTCGTACTTGTTGAAAGGGAGAAGAAGAGAAAACATCTCCCCTTGGAGGACTTGGTAGTGTGATGCTTGCTTGTTGGAGTTCGTTTGTGTTAGCTAGGGTTTTTCTTGGTTTTCCCTATCTAGAGTTTTGGAGAGCTAAAGGATTGTACTAGACTTAGGATGAGGCTATGGTATGTGTGTGTGTGTGAAGTTTTCAGCTTTCCAATTATTTCCTTATTGGAGATTTGATTTTCAGCCATCTTTATCCTTCATGGTTTGGTAATTTCCAGCACTTTTATGTCCTGATTTGACATAAGTTGAGGCTGAAAATGTTAAGTGATTTAACATTCATCTTGAAGAAGATAGGGATGATTACTGCAGTAATTACTGTTGTTATAAACTGAATTTCATATCTGATTTATGCATGATAAGATTTCCCTAGAGGGCTGAAACTTGTTGGCACACATTTGCTATCTTTTCTTTTGGATTGCCTTGTTGATTGGGTTTGATAAGAGATAAAAAAATTGTTTGTTGTTGTTGCTGTTTTAATCATATTTCACAACAGCCCTAAGGTTAAAAATTCACAGGGTTAATTTCCATGAAACCTTTAGGAAATAGGTGAACCGCAAAACTTATGAAGTTGCATTAATTAGCCTAGAACAAGGAAATTTCTACAGCCTTGTGGCTAACTGTTGTAGAATAGTTCATGTTGCGCAGTATGTTTCCCAGCAAGCATAGGGCTTCTTAAGTCCGCTGTTGCTAATCACATCATATCCTCCAAATCTCCAAGTGGAACTGGTAAACTCTATGAAGCCCTTCTCAACCTCATCAAGGGTGGATATGTCATAATATATCTTGCTTAATACAATCTCCTGTTACGCCAATATTGCAGAAGCTTGAAATATTAAATGTTAATTATTCACAGACAATATATATATGATTGATAGAATAATAATCAATTGATGATGAATGTTTATAATGGGCACCGTATATAAACACTTATGGTGACCTTTCCAATAGACATGAATTTTAATAGTACATGTCCTTGGATAATTAACTCTTTTTATTTAATAATTATTACTATTTATTATCATAACATTGCCACTCCCTTGAAAACTGCTTTGTCCTCAAAGCAATATTGGATGATCCTCTCTTCTGAGTCATTTCCTTCATCTTCCTGTATCAATATATAACTCCCAAAATATTTAAGAGATGACACTTATACTCATGGCATTGCCATCAAAAGTGATTTGAAATGATTTCTCTTTATTTGTGAAAAACTTTTAACATTGTCTCCTCATCCACTTAAATAATTCTTTTAAGATTGACTTTGACTTTTTCACATCTTAACTTTAAGAAGTGTTTATAAAGATCCACTACATAATCCTTTCACTTCACCTAATAAAATATTTATTTAGTCACCCTTCAGTTATCAACCCCTGCCCTTTTCCTTTCCATGTTTTTTTTAATTCTCTTAAATTATTAATTCTTCAATATGATATCAAATGGATTAAATAAAAAAATTGCTACTCATTGAAATGCATACGGATAATGACAACACTAATACGGTAAGTAACAAAGTTTTATAAACCAGTGTCCACAAATATCCTCACCCATAGGTCGTGACTCTTTGAACAAACCACATAATTGAATGACATCAGGTGTAATCGGCAATTTAAAGGGTATGGCTTTAACATACAAAAATTCAAAATCAAAACAACGTAGTGTAATACAGCAACCACCACCACATGTACCTCTCTGTTAATTTCTGATCTGAAATTGGACGACTGGCATTTTGTGATGAACCTGCAATAATTAATTAATGCAAATACACGAGATATCAGAAATAATAGAACTCACAATCACTTTTATATTGATCACGGGCCACTTCAAGGGGGCAACCTCCTTTGAGCAAGCTCAATACAATGAACTTCACGGTGCCTTCATAGGTCTCAACACACACTTATATACTAAGTCTAGGCGCCAATACTATGGGTCAAAACCATGGGCCACTACAAACTATGGATCAACAATACTACGGGCGACTTACAAAGCATATGCGCCAACAACAATAACATAAACTATTGATCAACAAATACTACGGGACGACTTACAAAGCATATGCGTCCAACAACAATATACTAACAAAGTAAAGACATGGGTTCCTAACATCCCCTCCCCCTTAAAAAAGCTTTGTCCTCAAAGCTTTAGATGTGGAAATTGTTGTTGAATCTGAAGGAGTGGTTCCCATGTAGCATCCTCTGGTTGCATGCCATGACACTGAATTAAGACCTCTGTGATAGAGCGAGAGCGAAGCTGACGAGTGCGCCGATTGAGGATGGCCTCCGGCTCCAAAAGGATGGATCCTTCATTATCCACTTCGGGTAAAATTGTTTGTCCACTGATGTTGGTGCCAAGAACTTTCTTCAGACAAGAGACATGAAAGACTGGATGAATGCGGGAAGAAGGAGGAAGTTCCAATTTATAAGCAACGGACCCAATCTTCTGAAGAATCCGATATGGCCCATAGAACTTTGAAGCGAGCTTATGATGCCCTTTGAGTTTCAGGGAGGACTGCTTGTACGGCTGGAAATGAAGAAAAACCATATCGCCGACTTGAAAAGTGCGCTCAGAACGGTGCTGATCAGCTTGTTGCTTCATGCGATTTCTTGCCATGTGAAGATTGTCCCGCAAAATGCGAAGAATCTGATCACGGTTTCGAAGGACCTTGTCAACTTCCTGAACTGGTGAACTGGTCGGGGTGTATGGAAGAAGAACTGGAGGTGCCTGACCATAGACTGCTTCATATGGGGTCATTTTAGAGGCAGTGTGGTAAGAGGTATTGTACCACCATTCAGCGAGAGGGAGCCACTTTGCCCACTAATGTTGTTGTTCAAAGGTGAAGCAACGAAGATAAGTTTCCAAGCATTTATTGATAATTTCAGTCTGACCATCTGTTTGTGGGTGATACCCTGAACTCATCTTCAGTTTGGTGCTAGTGTGGCGAAATAGTTCAGTCCAAAAATCACTGGTGAAAGTCGCATCACGATCCGAGACAATGGAAGAAGGGATGCCATGAAGACGAAAGATCTGGTCCAGGAAAATTTGCGCAACTGAAGAGGCTGTATAGGGATGGCTGAGAGCACAAAAATGACTATATTTGGAGAGGTGATCAACCACAACGAGAATCACTGTCTTCCCGCCAGATTTAGGGAGCCCTTCAATGAAATCCATAGAAATATCTGTCCAAATCCGTGTAGGTATGGGCAAGGGTTCGAGCAATCTTGGAAGGAGTGTTGTTTCACCCTTATTGCGCTGGCAGGTATCACATTCGGCCACCATCTGTTGAATTGTCCTTTTCATGCCCTGCCAAAAAAAGTTACGTCGTGCCCGTTCATACGTTTTGAGGAACCCAGAGTGCCCTGCCGATGGAGAAGCATGGAGTTCATAGAAGACAGCCTGTTGAAGATATGTGCTTTGGGGAAGCACCAGACGACCCTTGTATCTCAAAGAAGCACCATCCCAAGAGTAATGTTGTACAGCAGAAGGGTTGTTGGTCAAGCGTTGGATGATTCGAGATAAGGAAGAGTCATTGACATAACCCTGTTGAACAAATTGCAACCAATTTGGAACAGACATAGAAATAGCTGAAAGAGAACCTTGGGCATCAAATGTGCGAGAAAGAGCATCTGCCACAATATTGTCTTTACCATTCTTGTAAGTGATCTCATAGTCATAACCCATGAGTTTGCTAACCCATTTCTGTTGTGCCGGGGAGGAGACACGCTGTTCCAAGAAATATTTCAGACTCTGGTGATCAGTCTTGATGCAGAAATGATTCCCTAATAGGTATGGGCACCACTTCTGTATTGCATGCAAAATAGCCATCATTTCCTTCTCATAAGTAGAGGCAGCTAAATTCTTACCTGAAAGGTCTTTGCTAGTGAACGCAATGGGGTGTTCATCTTGAAGGAGAACAGCACCAAGTCCATTGCCGCAAGCATCACTCTCAATAGTGAAGGGCTTGGAAAAATCGGGCATAGCTAGAACAGGTGTAGTACACATAGCTTGTTTTAATTTGTCAAGTGCACACTGAGCAGCATGTGTCCATGTAAAAGCATCCTTTTTCAATAGAGCAGTTAATGGAGCTGCAATCTTCCCATAATCCTTGACAAACTTGCGGTAGTAGCCAGTCAACCCCAAAAAACCACGAAGGCTCTTGAGTGTTTGAGGATGCGGCTAATTGTTCATGGCATCGATTTTGGCAGGATCCACGCAAACCCCTTGTGCTGAGATAATGTGCCCGAGATACTCAACTTCCTTCTGTCCAAAAACACATTTAGACTGCTTGGCATGGAGATGATGGTCAGAGAAAAGTTGCATGACAAGATCCAGATGTTGGAGATGTTCCTCCCATGTTTTACTGTAGATGAGGATATCATCAAAGAATACCAGAATGAATTTCCACAAGTAGGGTCGAAATATTTTATTCATTAATGCCTGGAATGTGGAAGGAGCATTAGTGAGGCCAAAGGGCATAACCAAAAACTCATAATGGCCATCATGTGTGCGGAAAGTTGTTTTAGGGATATCATCCTCATGAACCCGAATTTGATGATACCCAGAACGAAGATCCAACTTGGAGAAAAAGTGAGCCCCATGAAGCTCATCAAGAAGCTCATCAACAACAGGAATTGGAAACTTATCCTTGATGGTGAGGTGATTAAGTGCTCGGAAGTCAATGCAGAGGCGTCATGACCCATCTTTTTTGCGGACAAGAATAACTAGAGAAGAAAAGGAACTAGTGCTTGGGCGAATAATACCTTGCTTGAATAAGTCCCGAACGAGCATTTCAATCTCCGTTTTTTGGTGAAATGGGTAGCGATAGGGCCTGATGTTGGGAGGAACGCTGCCAGGAAGGAGCTGAATACGATGGTCTTCTGGCCTGGAAGGTGGCAATCCCACTGGTTCAGCAAAAACACCTGTATAACGATCTAGAATTTGTTGTAGATCCAAAGGAGTAGTGGAGACCGCTGAAGGTTGCATCTGAATGGAATGGCGCTGAGCGATGACACCATGTGAATTCTTCTTGAGGAGTTTTTCCATGCGATGTGAACTGATGATGCTGAGAGAACCTGGTTGTAATCCTGTCAAGGTGTGTTTTTGGCCATTGAGGGAAAACTGCATCCAAAGTTCAGCAAAATCCCATAAGATTGGGCCAAGTGTGCGTAGCCATTGAGCGCCCAAAACCACATCACATCCGCCTAAGGTCAAGGCAAACATGTCAGAGTGCAAGGTATAATCTCCCATAGAGATACGCACATTTCGACACTTCCCTTTGCAAAGTAAGGTGCCCCCATTGGCAACCATGACTTCAAAGTTGGAGCAAGGATGGATAAAACAATCAGCTTGTTTGGCGATCCGAGGGTCAATGAAATTATGAGTGCTACCAGAATCAATGAGTATTGTAAGAGGAAGCTTCTTGAAGTAACCCCTGACCCGCATTGTTTGGGGGGTGGTGATTCCAGCTAAAGCATGGAGAGATATCTCGGGCTCGTCATCCTGAGACGGAGGGTCAATAGGCGGTTCCTGAATGTCGACCAGAGCATCCAGTGTTTCTGGATCTTCGTCACCAATTTCAGAGGCAGGCGGAGAATCCACATCCAAGAGATAGAGCTTTTGCTGAACACATCTATGTCCCCGAGTGAATTTCTCATCACAATTATAGCAAAGCCCCTTTTCTCTGCGTGCTTGCATCTCTGTTTCAAACAAACGCTTGATAGGAGTTGGTCGAGGAGCCTACGGTATAGGTGGTCGTTGAGAACCAATATTTCAGAAGGGAACAAAAGTGGGCTTGGAGCGTTGTTGGGCTGCAATCTTGTCTTCTACCAACTTAGCCAACCCTAGGGCTTCCATCATTGTGTTGGGACAGAACATTTTGACCTCAGAGCGGATGTCATCCTTTAGACCACTGATAAAACAACTCCGGTAAAAGTCATCAGACAATCCTTCGGTGTGGTTGGCTAGATTCTCAAATTCGGTTTGATACTCTCTCACAGTGCCAATTTGGCGAAGTTTAGTGAGGGCTCCTATGAAGTCATCAAAAGCACTAGGACCAAATCGTTGCAAAAGGAGCTGGCAAAAGTCTGGCCATTTGGGCTCTGGATGAGCCTTGATGTACCAATGGTACCATTGAAGAGCTTCCTGTTCCAAATGAAAGGATGCCAGCGGAACTTTGTTGACATCAAAAGTATTATGCAGACTGAAATACTGTTCCGCACGATAGATCCATCCAGTTGGATCGGTACCATTGAAGCGAGGAAAATCAAGCTTCAGACCACGGAAATTGCTGGAAGAAGAGAACCCATTGTCTGATGAAGACTCGGACTGCCATTTGTTGTTCATCGCTGAATGTTCAAGATGGAGGCCGAGAAATTTTTCATCCAGATCCTAGAGTTTGGCTTGGATGGCTGCAAGTGCGTCCTCCATGGTTTTTGGTCGGTTGACTAGGAAAATCAGAAACTACTTCAGTAAAGGAAAATCTGGACTTGGGAAAAAATCTGAAGGGTAATTGGGGTTTGACTAGGTTTTGGACACTGTCGATTAGACAAGGAAGCAAAAATGAGAATTTCAGAAGTGGGGTGAAAGAATGGGAAAATTTGGCAGAGGGGAACAAAGAAGCAAAATTCAAAAAGGAACTCTGTGGTAAATTTGAAGGTGATTGGGTGAAATCTGAGGAAGTTATGGCAAACCCTAAAAATAGACAAATGTGGGATTTCGGGCTTTGGGAAGGGGAATTGGGAATAGGGTCCTCAGGAATGAAATATGCAGAATGGGATGACAGGGGTTCCCCGAAAATTTCAAGGGAAACAGACTGGAGCGGCTACGGCTCGGAAGGGATCTGAAACGGCGCCGAATGGATTGAACATGGCTGGATCTGGAACGGCTTGCAAAATGGATATGAACGACTGGATCTAAAACGGCGCAGCAACGATCGACAACAATTCAACTGAAAATAGATATGGACCCCAGGTATGTGCGGCTTCCTAACAGTTCAAGGCTTTCACTCGGCCACCAATGCTGTCTGACGGCTTGCGTATTGGGGCAGTACCCCTCACTCCACGGCTCACGTAAAACTGATAACCGCTTTGCCACAAACGACAGCTCTTGGTTTACCTCACGGGTGGGAACTAGTCAATCAGGTAGGAGTCGTTGCCCTTTTCGCTAGGAGGTCCTCTCAATGGGCCAGCTACTTCGGGGTTCTTGTGGTACTCCTCACAATGAGTTTTAGGGCTTATGCCCAAGTACTTCCCACAGTTAAGCGGATAGGGATTATTCCCAAATCCGAACCTGCAATAGATGCGAAAAAAAAAAAATTGGCAGAAATTTCACCCAGCGAGCCCAAGAAAGTGCTCTGATACCAGATGTGATGAACCTGCAATAATTAATTAATGCAAATACACGAGATATCAAAAATAATAGAACTCACAGTCACTTTTATATTGATCACGGGCCACTTCGAGGGGGCAACCTCCTTTGAGCAAGCTCAATACAATGAACTTCACAGTGCCTTCATAGGTCTCAACACACACTTATATACTAAGTCTAGGCGCCAATACTATGGGTCAAAACCATGGGCTACTACAAACTATAGATCAACAATACTACAGGCGACTTACAAAGCATATGCGCCAACAACAATAACATAAACTATTGATCAACAAATACTACGGGACGACTTACAAAGCATATGCGTCCAACAACAATATACTAACAAAGTAAAGACATGGGTTCCTAACACATTTTCCATGTTCATCTTCTTCCCAGCCATAATTCCTCATCTTCTGCATAGCTTGGCCTTCATCTTTTCTCTCCATGAAGTTGAAATTGTCAATGGTACTCCCCAAGGCAATCGAATCCACAGTTTCTCCGAGTTTGACGAGTTGAGGAGGTTCATCATTTTTTAATTCCCTCTCATTTGATTCACTATGGAAGGGAAGGGGGGCTTTATTTGGGAAACTCGATTTGGAAGAACCACCAATAAGAATGAAATCGCAGCAGAAGAATGGTCGTTCTGTCTAGAAGTCACAGAATTTGAACTTGGGTTGCAAATATAGGATGGACCTTCGACTTCGATTGGATTGGTGATGACTGTCTTGGGTTTTGAGTTGGGGAATGCCACGCAAGGATAAAAATTGTAGGGATCATAACCGAAAAATGGGTTGAATTCCACAGTTTCTCTATGCTCGATAGTTGCAAATGATTCAAGCCAAAAAATTAAAAAAGATAAAGCAAGAACTTTGGGAGGTTGATAGTTGTTCCTGAAAGGATAAGCAACGGAACAATCTTGCACAAGCCCTACTAATAATAACGAGGCATATAGGACACAAAATACAGCAATAAGTTTTGAATCTCCCATAGTAATGGCTTTCTCCTCCATCTACAATAAGATAAGATAAAATAATTTTATTAATGTCTGACAAATGACCACAAATGTAGGACTAAAGAGTACAACCAGTATGAATACAATGTGGGAGTGCAAACACAGCTCCTATATAATGCTGGAATCAAAACTAAGATAAAATAACAAAAAGAAAAGTACAATCAGTGGGACGGCCTCATAAACATGTATAAAACCATAACAAGGGCGTAGTCATGTAAAACACGAGGGTGTCAAGAATGTCAGAGTTTGATAGTCGACGGCTAGGGGTTTGAGCGAGGCTCTGGCTCAGTATCAGGTTCCTATGGGGCATCCGAGGTGCCCAGTTGTACAATCCTGGGGGATGTAGGATCGAGAAATACTCCTAACATTTGACGACAAAGAGAAAAAACATTGGATAGATCTCTTACTGCTCTGCTAGAGCTGGGACGAAATCCGATGGGTGGGAGACGCCCTACCTCGAACCTGTCTAGGACTAGACAGGATGTACATCACGGCTCCTCTAAGCCTGTCTCGATGGAATCAATCTACTTCACAAAGGTGAGGCTAAGGGAAGACCTAGGGCCTCACCACCCTACTACATGAAGTACTATGAACGCCAACTTGCCACTTGTTGCTCCGGTCAATAAGATCAACATGAAAGAAAGAGGTGATCCTCCTATTGATCTCAAGGCTAGATGTGGTATGTAGGAACTAATATTTGTGGCTGAAAATCTCTCTAACGAAGAGGGATAGGCATCTCTGGTCCTGATACCGAAATAAAGTAGAAAGCAATGTTGCACGACTCGAACTCGGCAAAGACTCGGCTGGCATATGACTCGGCTGGCATATAAACAAAATATAACATAATAAAAAATATAAAATATAAAAATAATCAATAAATATAAATTTAAAACATATAACTTCAATAAAAATTTAAAAAAAAAAAAAAATAAAACAGAAATTAAAAAAAAAAAAAATATATATATATATATATATATATAAACAAAACTATTTAACAAAATCTATATAATAAAAAATAAAAATAAAAATAACTACAGAAATAATATATATTATATATAAAATATATAACAAAATAAAATTAAAATTAAAAAAAAAAAAAACAATATATATATATATAACAAAAAAAAACAATATAACATAAACTATAAATAAATAAAAACTATATAATAAAATTTATATAACATAAACAAATAAAAACTATATAATAAAATTTATATAACATAAACAAGCAATAACGTAACATAATAAAAATAAATAAAAAATAAAAACAATTTACTGCACAGACGAATTACACAGCGAATTACACGACCCACGAAGACGCGCAACAGGACTGAAAACTTGCTGCTCCATGGTGAATATCCACCCCCGAACCTTCACCGCAACGAGCAAGCTGATGTTGATTCTTCACCGCAACGAGCTGCCAGCTTGCCACACGAACCTAGAACTGAACCTTCACTGGAACGATGAATTTCACGAACTGGAACTGTCACGAACCCTCAACCCACGCGGAACCCTCAACCTGTGGAACTAATTTTTGGCACCCTTCCCCTTCCGTAGCGTGTTGCCGAGTTCCACGAGTATCTACCGAGTTTCTCAATTTTCCGCCGGGTCCAGCGAGTGGGCGAGTCCACGAGTACCAGGACGAGTCTTTGCCGGTTATGCGGTGTGGGAGGTCGTTCGGGGAGACTCGCGAGTCCCAGCTGAGTGGTGCTTCACTGGTAGAAAGAGAACCTCCCGAGTCTCCATAGAGGTAGTGGTATTTTCCTTTGATATCATAATATATGGGGCACCTAAAGATGAGGTGCATCTCCGTCTTTGGCTCCTATAGGTGACACAACTGGCAGATCCTATCAGATCGTGGTATATGATGGTCAGTCTCCACCCGAAATCTATACGATCCAACCCAAAGTTGCCCCAAGGGAATCCCTGAGTGCATGCATCTAATGTTTGCATGTGTATGGGGGACGTACGATAATGTTGTTAGAGAGTAACAACAAGGTCTTCCTGCATTGCATGTGTCCTTGCATGCAGAAGACTTAAATGAAGAAGCCAATAAAATGTATTTAATGTATTTTTCATAAGTTTACTTTGGAAAATATATTAAAGTGATCTAACAATTAATTGACTTAAGGGAACACTTTTTTTTATAAAGTGAAAGTGAAAATATTTAAGTGATGGCCAATCTAATCTTGGCCATCCAATCTCATCAAAGGATCTCTTCCATAGATCCATAGTGAGATTAGGGCTATCACTTAGCCAATGAGTTATAAAGAGGATCAATTGGTGGAGAGGACACACAATTACATTCCGACAGAGGCAGAGAGAAAAGTTTGAGGAAGAGAATTTTTTCAGAGAAGACGGAGGGAGAGTCATCCAAAAGAGAAGGCCTTACAGAGCAGTGAGGAGGCCGTACACCAGCAAAGAAAGCGAGCAGCGATTCGGTCCTACAGAAGACGCAGAGAAGTCGTACAGGGTGACGTAAGCAATACAGAACAGTTCGTACAACTGACGTCAGCAGCCGTACGATTTTGTACAGCTAACGCAGGCAGGTCGTATAGTGTTGCAGCTCTGTCGTACAGGTTGGTGGGGTTGTTCAGTGATTTACGGTGGAACGATTTTGCCAGGTTTGGGAAAATCGATTTTTGGATTGTATTGTTCCATATTTTCTAAATAAAATATTTTCTCAAACTGTTGCATCAGTTTTCCCATCTTGGGTTTTGTCCGGGGGTTTATACCCAAAAAGATTGTGTTGTCTCTATTGGTGTGATTGATTGGTATTTCTTGCAGTATTTATTTTCCGCTGCATAGTGAAGAAATCCATGTGTGGTTAACAGTAACAATTTGGGTTTAAATTAATTAATCCAGCATACTCTAGCCCTAGAGTGGATTTTAAGGAAATTTACATGGTACTAGAGCTCTTCTAAGCAGACTGAAAGAAAGCAGTAGGTTGGTTGGATAGATTATTGGGATATCCATCCAAGGGTTTACAGGTACTATTCACTATGGTCATACAGTTGAGAGTTGAGGATAGACTCTAGGGGGCACAGAACTTTCCTACTTGGAAAGAGAGGATCACCAAGATCCTTGATGTCAGTGATGTTGAAGAGCACATTGATGATCAGAAGTCTGCTCCCACAGATCTGGCAGATTTGGCTAGATGGAAGAAGATAGATTCCAGAGCTATGTTGATCATCTTAGATGGGTTGAAGGACCATATAGTCTCTCATCTGTCTGGGAAAAAGACCGCATTAGAGATGTGGAAGGCTTTGGGGAGTCTCTACCAGAGCAAGAATGAAAACCGGAAGATGGTGTTGCAGGAGAGATTCCGCAGTATCAGGATGGCCAAGGGTGAAGTAGTGGTGCCTTATCTTACAAGGCTCACACAGATTAGGGATGAGCTTGGATCAGTGGGCTCTAAGACTTAGGATGAGGAGCTACTACGTATAGCTCTCAATGGATTTTCTAAGCCATGGGACATCTTTGTTAAAGGCATGGTGGCTAGAGAGAAGCTCCCTGACTGGCAGATATTGTGGGATGACTTCGCACAGGAAGAGACCCGAATGGGTCGAGGTTCAGCTTCATCCAGCGGTGCTCCACATATCGTAGATGAAGAGGCTCTAGCCCTTGCAAGCAAAGGTAAGGGGAAGGCAATGAGAAGAAGGGTGGTAAGAAGAACTTGGACATGGAAAAAGTCAAGTGCTTCATATGCCACAAGCATGGACACTTTGCTTCCCAGTAACCAGAGAGGAAGAAGAAGAACAACACATAGATGGTAGTTTCAGCAGAGGTGGATGACTTCAGCAAGAGTTTTGATGGAGACTTTTGCTTGATAGCTTGCATGGCAAGCTCCATCAACAACATCATCTGGTATGTGGACAGTGGTGCATCTTGTCACATGACACGACACAGATCGTTCTTCAAGAGCTTGCAGGAGGGTGGAGTAAATCTCCATATTGCGTGAGGAAATGATGCGCGGTATCAGGCGCAAGGTGTTGGTACTGTTTCATTTCAGAGGGAGTATGGAAATCCCATCAGCTTTGCTGATGTGTTATATGTCCCAGGGATGACGAAGAATCTCATATTAGTTTCCACACTAGAAGACAAGGGTTTTCTAGTGACTTTCCGGGACAAGAAAGTATATGTCAGCCACATGGGTCAGATCAGAGATTGGACAGGATGATTGGGGTTCGGAGTGGGAAGGTTTATAGACTACAGTTTGAGCCTGCAAAGGTTCTAGTCAGCAACAGCAATAGTGATGGTGAGTTATGGCATAGGAGTATGGCACACTTACATCATGGTGCACTGAGGCATCTGAGACAAGCAGTTATCGGAGTTCCTTCAGTACAAGAGGAGAAGCACAACCACTGCAAGGGTTGTGCGTTGGGGAAGAACATTAGTAGATCTTTCCCACTTAGTGAGCACAAGTATGAGGGGGGCCCAATGAGCGTCCATTCTTTCAGTGATTACAGTTATTGTGTCACATTCATTGATGATTATTCTAGGAAAACCTGGATCTATTTTTTGAAGTCCAAGTCAGAGGTCTTTGATCGGTTCCGATTGTTCAAGACTCTCGTGGAGAACCAAACAGGGAGAAAGATCCGGATATTGAGGACAGACAACAGTGATGAGTACACCGACAGAGAGTTCATGGAGTATTGTGCATCAGAGGGGATCAAGAAGGAACACATTGTTCCTCACACCCCACAGCAGAATGGAATGGTAGAGAGGAAGAACAGGACACTGGTGAGTGCAGCTAAGGCCATGCTATTTGATCAGGGATTACCACTATTCCTATGGGTCGAGGCATTTCGGACTGCAGTATATGTCCAGAACAGGTGTCTCCACACAACATTGGGGAGGAAGACACCTAAGGAGGTATTCACAAGTACTAGACAGGATGTGAGTCATTTGCGCATATTTGGGAGTATCTGCTATTGTCACATTCATGCTGACACTAGGAAGAAGTTGGATCCTTCTGGAGAGAAGGGGCTTCTAGTTGGGTATAGTGAGACTTCCAAGGCTTATAGAGTATATGTCCCAGCTCGCAAGAGGATCATTGTGAGCAGGGATGCCCAGTTTGATAAGGACAGAGCCTTGAGAAGATCTATGGACTTCCCAGCACAGGAGCAGCCAACTAAGGACTCGGGAGGAGTCAAGTTGGAGGAGTCAGAGGTACAGGTTCAGACACAGGGCACAGGTAATGGAAGTCAGAGGGAGTTAGATGGACAGGATCCTCCTACCATTGATATGGAGGATGAGCAGCAGCAGCAAGAGGATATCCAGCAACCAAAAGAGTCAGTCACCAGGCCACGGCCTAGGTGGTATAGGACCATTGTTCAGGATTCCAAACAGGTGAGTCTTCCACAGAGATCCATAAGGCGAAGCAAGCCACCAAATAGATTGAGTTATATGGCACTAATGACAAAGTTGATTGACTCTGAACCTTCTAGTTTCGAGGAGGCTACACAACATGATGTGTGGCAAGAGGCCACGGTTGAGAAGTATGACTCAATCATGAAAAATCAGGTATGGGAGGTTGTTCGGAGGCCAAAAGATAAGAAGGTGGTAGGATCCAGATGGATCTACAAGGTAAAGCATGCAACAGACGGAAGTGTGGAGAAGTACAAGGAATGCTTCGTGGCAAAGGGGTATTCGGAAAAGAAAGGTATTGACTATGAGGAAACCTTCGCCCCTATCACTAGGTATTCTTCTATTCGGACTATCCTATCATTGGCAGCAGGGATTGGTTGGCGCGTTCATCAGATGGACGTGAAGACAGCTATCCTCAATGGAGTTATTGAGGAAGAGGTTTATATTGAGCAGCCATAGGAGATTGAGGTGGAGAGTAGGGAGTCGCATGTATGCAGGTTGCAGAGAGCTCTTTATGGGCTCAGACAGGCACCTCGAGCATGGTACTCGAAGATTGACAGCTATCTACGAGAGATGGGTTTCCAACGGAGTGAGGCAAACCATAACTTGTACTTCTTGTCAGGTGAGGTACCTCTCGTACTGGTACTATATGTGGGTGATCTCTTTCTTCCAGGTGATGAGAGGCTGATCAGGGACTACAAGTCCAATCTTGCAGTAGAGTTTGAGATGAAAGACCTTGGGTTGATGCATTACTTTCTAGGTCTGGAGGTTTGGCAGAGAGATGGGTGCTTCTTCATTGGACAGGGGAAGTATGCAGTAGAGATCTTGAAGAGATTCAGGATGGAGGACTGTAGATCTATGGCCATACCTCTAGTTACCAACTGGAGGAAGATTGATGTGTCGAGATCAGAGGAGTTTGATCCTACACTGTATAGGCAGCTTATCGGATCGCTTATGTATCTGGTCAACACTCGACCAAACATTATGCAGTCAACTCTTTGAGTCAGTTCATGGTGAACCCTCGAAGAGTACATTGGACAGTTGCGAAGCACATACTTCACTACATCAAAGGAATACTGGATTATGGTTTGGTTTATGAGCGCAGTGGGAGTATACAGTTGGCAGTTTCATGGATGCTGACTGGGAAGGATGTGTAGAGGATCGGAAGAGTACTTCAGGTTGTTGCTTTAACATTGGATCAAGGTTTGTCTCGTGGTTCAGCATGAAGCATAAGTCAGTTGCATTGAGTTCAGCAGAGGCTGAATACATGGCAACCAGCATGGCTGCATGTGAGGGGATGTGGCTAAGGAAGTTGCTCTCAGGATTGTTCGAGAGTGAGATAGAGACTACTAATGTTCACTATGATAATCAGAGTGGTATCAACCTTTCTGAGAATCCAGTGTTCCATGACAGGAGTAAACACATTGACATTCGGTATCACTTCCTCAGAGATTGTATTCAGAGAGGAACCATTCGTTTGGAGTACATTCAAACAGATGAGTAGGTGGCAAACATATTCACCAAGGCACTTTGCAAACTCAAGTTTGTAAAGTTCAGAGACAAGTTCGGGTTGTTACCGACTCCCTTCCTCATTGAGAGGGAGTGTTAGAAAGTGACAACAAGGAAGCTCTTCTTGCATTACATGTGTCCTTGCATGCAGAAGACTTAAATGAAGAAGCCAATAAAATGTATTTAATGTATTTTTCCTAAGTTTACTTTGGAAAATATATTAAAGTGATCTAATTAATAATTGACTTAATGGAACACTTTTTTTTATAAAGTGAAAGTGAAAATATTTAAGTGATGGCCAATCTAATCTTGGCCATCCAATCTCACCGGAGGATCTCATCCATAGATCCATAGTTAGATTAGGGTTTTCGCCAATGATATCGGAATCAGACCGGTCATCGAACCGGCGAAGCCCAAAATGTGAACCGGACCGGAACCGGCAAATAACCAAGTAAAAAACCGGCCGACTAAAAAATACATAAATATTCATATTTTGTAAAAAAACATATATATTCATGTGCATACATATGAATCCAAACCATTAATACACAAATATCCAAAGTTTCTCATATATATAGCAAATATGGGTGCGAATAACCAAAATAGCACCTAGTGCAATACATCTCTAAGGTTTTGAACCAAAGTACATCAACAAAGAGGCTCTAAATGGCCACTACAATCCAAAAATAAACCATAGTATGAATGAATAACAATAAACTGATCATATGGCACTACCCTACTAGTGTCTCGCAATCTACTACTCCTCATTGTCCTCCTCATTGTCATCCTCATCCTCTTCATCCTCTTCAGGAGTGGGATTCTGAGCCCCACTTGATTCCCTTGGCCCTGAAGGTGGAACCTCTAGAGGTGGGTCCAAATCCAACCAAGAAAGGTCTTCATTATCAAATATTGGCACTTGAGTCTCCACAACCCACTCTGATGATGGATCAAAGTCATCCAAGGTTATGTTTCCTAATGTTTGGTGTCTTGTTCAACAACTGGTTATGCTTCAGCCTAAGATTGTACTAGACATAGACCATATCATTCAACTGTTTGTGTTCCTAACGGTTTCTTTTCTTGGTGTGTATATGCTCAAACACACTCCAATTGCATTCACATCCAGAAGTAGTGCATGGTTGGCTCAATATTAGAACTGCAAAATTTTTCAAATCACTGCAGCTCCCACCAAACTGCCCCCACCAATAGGCTGCAATAAAAGTTGAATGCAAACAAGTTTCAGCAAATGGCTTTGGAAATTTAACTCATTCTTTACAATGGATAATATAATTTGAAAACTTTGAAAATTCTTACCCGGTGGATCCTTCGATTTGCCTCGTATGGCCATGATCGTGCCAAAGCTACCGATACTCTCATTGAATTGCAGTAGCTTACTGTGTATCTCATCTTGTATCCTGGCATCGGGAACCATGCGCTCAATGCATCTATACAATCCGTCTTTTACCTCCCCATCATCATTTGCTACAAAGTCTTTTGTATAGTGGTACCTTCAAAAGTTCAAAGTTGATAAGATAAAAAATATTCATCAATGAATTTGAAATTGTAACTTATAACTTTGAACTTTAAAGTTTGAAATTAAAAGAAAACTTATAACTTTGAATAGGAATTTAGAGATTTCTTACCTTGGGTTTAAGTAATAGCCAGCTGCAGGCAATGGACGATGGAGTTGTTTGTTCCATCTGTCATCAATGATATTCCAAGTAGGAAAATACTTATGCCTTTTATCATCATATGCTTTCTTTATTGCTTCTTTGGCCTGATCCATGGCCTCATAAATAAAACCCATAGCAGGTTTATCACCATCTGCCATTCGCAACACTCTCACAAGAGGCTCACTCAATAAAACTCTCTCTTCTGCCTTTTTCCAAAAAAAAATTCAAACACTTTGTCAGCTATATCTTTCCCTTCAGCCTTTTTACTCCATTGACATTCATTCCACTCATCGCAGGAAAACATCTTCCGCAAATTGGCTTTTTGATCAACAAGGGATTGCAACGAAAGAAAGTTTGTTGCAAATCGTGTAATGGCCGATCTAACAAGCTCTTTACCCCTAGTTTTCTTCCTCATAAGACTCAAAACCCATGAGTGGTTGTAGATGTACCTGGTTATTGATTTTGCCTGCTACACACACTTCTTCAGCCACTCAATTTTGCCAATATCCTCCAGCATGAGGTCCAAACAATGGGTTGCACATGGTGTCCACCAAATGGTGGGGTGTTTTTCCTCTAACATCCTTCCTGCTGCAACATAGTTTGAGGCATTGTCAATGATGATCTATACAACATTCTCTGGCCCCACCTCCATAACTACTCCATCCAAAAGGTGAAATAATAATTGTGCATCCTTCACCTGATCGGAGGCATCCACAGATTTAAGAAACATGGTTCCTTTTGGGCAAGCAATCAAGAAATTGATAATAGTGCGGGATTTTCCATCACTCCATCCATCAGACATTATTGTGCGCCCTATTCTACTCTAGGACTGCTTGAACTCCTTCAGATATTCATCTATTCTTTGAACTTCATTTTTTAAAAGGGGTTCTCTGATATCATGAAAACTAGGGCCTTTGAAACCTGGACCACATGAAGCTATAGCATCTATCATAGGTTGATAATAAGAAGAATTAGTTGCATTGAAGGGTATATCTGCATCATACCACCATCTGGCTATGCATTCCCAAGCAGCCTCCTTCTCCATCTTCTTCCATTTAGCATCAATGGTGGGCTGAGCACCAGGGGTAGTGCGGGGCACAAAGAAAGAGTCAAGCCCTCTATTGCTGGTCGGGGTATTACGTGGCCTCTTCAGGTTCAAATTGGATGCTTTATGTCCACCTCTCCCCCTAACAAGAAAACTGGAGGATTCTTCAAAACTAGTCAAATGACCTTGAGAGGTTTCAGGATCACCACCCTCGGGATCATAGTCACTCTCATCCTCAAATGGCATCGAACTTCTCCCTATGTCTTATTGAATCTTTTTTGACTTGGCTTTTTCTTCTTGGTAGGCTTCAATACTACTTAGCATCTCTACTCTAAGATCATCAGAGACTTTCCTACATCGTTCAACATTGCCTCTGGCACCAGCTAAGTGTTGTTTTAACCTATGGATACCCCCCCAAGCTATTTTCTTCCCACAATAATTGCATACTTTTTTCCCACCCTAATCCAATTGGCAATGAACCCATGCCGCATCCTTCCTCTCCTTTGGAGCCATGGCAAACAAGAGCTGGAAATAAAAGTTTTATTTATTAATAACTAATTAACTAAGAAAAAAAAATTTAAAGAGAAAGGTCTTGAGACTTGACATACCTTAAACCTTTGAGAAAGAAGAAGAAATGAAGGAAAGCTTGAGAGAATTGTCACTGCTAAGAGAAAAAGAACAAGTTGCTCCGCTATAACAGTCCACAAATTCTGCACAAAAGCCTTCAATAACCTCCAAAACAGTCCACGTAGTAGCTCCAAATCTGCTGCAAAAAATAATGAATCGAAGCTCCTCCAATTCGTCCCTACAAAAAACACTTGAATATGCCCAAGTTGTTCTTGGAAACCACTGAAAAAACAAAGCTGAAGAACACTCCAAAGCTGCCCACCAAACCGTCCTCTCAAGATTGCCAAAAGATAAGCAATGAATAGTGTGAGTAATGTAGGGGGTGGGAGGGTCTTTAAATAGTGTTAGGATAGGCTTAGGGTTAGGTTAGATGCATAGGTTAGGGTTTTCTTTTTGTTTAAAAAAAAATGATTTTCGTGGGTCCCCAGTCCGCGGCCGTATGGACCGGCCGGTTCCGTACGGAACAGGTCAAAACCGGTCGGTTCGACGGTTTTGACCAGTTCCATACGGAACCGGGTTGTTTTCTTCGCGGTTTGATAAAAAATCCGGTTTCATGCATTTCTTTGCCGGACCGGACTAACCAACCCTGTAAACTGCTCGGACCGGTCGGTTTTGCCGGTTCCGGTCCAGTTCCGATAACATTGGTTTTCGCTTAGCCAATGAGTTATAAAGAGGATCAATTGGTGGACAGGACACACAATTACATTCCAACAGAGATGGAGAGAAATGTTTGAGGAACAAAATTTTTGCAGAGAAGAGGGAGGGAGAGTCATCCAGAAGAGGAGATCGTACAGATCAGTGAGAAGGCCGTACACCAGCAGAGAAAGTGAGCAGCGATTCGGCCGTACAGCAGATGCATAGGAGGAGCCGCACAGGGTGACGTAAGCAGTACGGAACTGTCTGTACAGCTGACGTCAGCAGCCATACGATTCCGTACAGCTGACGCAGGCAAGCCGTACAGTGTTGCAGCTCAGCCATACAGGTTGGTGGGGTTGTTTAGTGATTTATGGTGGAACGATTTTGCCAGGTTTGGGCAAATCGATTTCTAGATTGTATTGTTCCATATTTTCTTAATAAAATATTTTCTCAGACTGCTACACCGGTTTTCCCATCTTGGGTTTTGTCCGGGGGTTTATACCCAAAAAGATTGTGTTGTCTCTATTGATGTGATTGATTGGTATTTCTTTCAATATTTATTTTCCGCTGCATAGTGAAGAAATCCATGTGTGGTTAACAGTAACAATTGGGTTTAAATTAATTAATCCAGCATATTCTTGCCCTAGAGTGGATTTTAAGGAAATTTACATGGTCCCAGAGCTCTTTTGAGCAGACTGAAAGAAAGCAGTAGGTGGTTGTTTAGATTATTGGGATATCCATCCAAGGGTTTACAGGTACTATTCACTATGGTCGTACAGTTGAGAGTTGAGGATAGACTCCAGGGGGCACAGAACTTTCCTACTTGGAAAGAGAGGATCACCAAGATCCTTGATGTCAGTAATGTTGAAGAGCACATTGATGATCAGAAGTCTGCTCCCACAGATCCGACAGATTCAGGTGATGCGCCTGAGAAGCAGAGTCTAGACTCTCTCCGCCTAGGCCTAATCTGTCTGTAAGGAATATTATTTGTTGAAGCTTTTATAACCTTCAGGAGCTGCTCGACGAAACTTGAGACAGAAAGTTGTGTCATTTAGGTCTCGGTTCCCATTTTTCACAAAGTCGATAAAACTCTATTCTCCGTTTATATTGTAAACAGAAATGAAGGGCTTAATGTGCGGTCTGAGGAATGGTTGCATTCTATGGAGTCTTCTCAACCAATGTCTCCATAATGTTTCAATGGTACACGAATGTGGTGGGAGTTATATTCACTGGGTTGTAAGCAGTGGAGAAACTCGAACTGCATTGATGTTCTTCCTTGTCGCACTTCTATTCAAGATCAAACCGATGTTCATCTTCGTTTTCATTTTCTGCAATTCTAAATTTGTCATTTTTTTGCCCCATTGAAGCGGTAGATTCAATTCTATATACATTAGAACCTACAGCGTTAGTTGATTTCTCAACTTGCACTAATGTTAAACTCCATATCTCTCCCATTTTCCGATTGAACTTCTTCAACTTCTCGGTTGGATTTGAATTCATAAGTTAAGTCTACATCCTTGGTGGCTTCTTTTACAGGAATAGGTTTGGCCTTTAAATCCCGACATATCTCTATCATGCTTTTGAAACCCCTTTTTGATTCATTTATTAATTTACAAACTGCACCTATCGTTATTCCTTTTGTTGCCCTCAATTCACTTTCCCTGTAATCATAATGCTCTATTAATTTTTTTACTAGATCTCATATTTCTGTTATTTCTTCCATTGTGAAGCTCTGATATCAATGTTACACCAATATTGTGGAAGCTTAAAATATTAAATGTTAATTGTTCACAAATAATATATATATATATATATATATATATAGAGAGAGAGAGAGAGAGAGAGAGAGAGAGAGAGAGAGAGTAATAATGAATGATGACAAATGTTGACAAAGGGCATAGTATATAAACACTTATGATGACCTTTCCAAGAAACATGACTTTTAATGCTACATGTCCCTTGATAATTAGCTCTATTTATTTAATAATAATAATTATTTATTATCATAACATCTCCCTCTTTCTAAGATCTATGTACCCATGTGAGGATGCAATTTGTGTATAGGATCAACATTAAACCATTCTTCAGTGTTCATTGTAGTACTTGGGATTCAACGACTGAGCTAAGCAATGCATTGGTGTACAATTATCCTCACAAACTCAAGTATGGAGTCCCACCCTTCATAAACATCTCCCAAGATGGCCTATTAAATATTTGCAAACCGCGACAAAGAAATGGCATGGTCCATGACCTTAATGGTTAGATGTACTCTATCCCTCCAACAATCATTCAACACTATGATGAGTGAGCTAGTAATTATTAAATAAAAAGACTTCAATTAAATATTTTACAACGAGGGGAGAGCACTGGGAGCTAACGCATAGGCACTAGCATTAATATGAACGCAGATAGAGCATGTTTGAATGTGCAAGGCACTAAGGAGTTGATGTCCATAGGGTTCCACATGGGGTGAGTGGGTGTACAAACACACACAAGCTAGGGCGCACAAATGAAGTTGTGGATAAGCTATTGTGGGAGGAAAAGACAAAGCAAAAGTTATCGCACAAGTAGGGAGATGAAGTACATACAGTGGATGCATTACCGGCATACAAATGGGACACATTTGATGGGGACTAGGGATGGGCAAATTTGTAAGCAAGGATGCTCAAGGATTCCCATTGTAGACAACATTTATCACAGAAGAAGCCAATCTCAGGAATGCTCTCCTTCACAATAGCTTCCCTTATATGGTTGGATAATGATAGCTCTGTGTGTGTTATGGTGCCCTCAATAAATATGAACTTCACAGGTACCGAGGCTCTGAGTTTGCATAAGTCCAAGGAGGAAGTGCCTTTGCCTAAAGTAATGCCAACAGATCCATTGGTCCTCAATGCTTTTGCCTAAAGTAATGCCAACAGATCCATTGGGACTTTACAAGGGTTTTGAAATCCTCCTACTTAGTTACTAGCAGATCACCCTCCAGCCCAAGTGCCTGCGTGTGGCTTTCTCACCAAGTTAATGCATGGCCCTCTAATTTCAATCGAGCAAACAATTATTAAAGCAAGAAGACCCCATCCTAGAAGTCGTGAAGATGGAGATAGAGGCAAAGTCTTCCTACCATACATCAAAAGTACCTCTGACAAATTGGCAAGGATTTTAAGAAGGAAAAACATCAGTGTCGCCTCCAAACACACTAAGAAGAACCCTTGAATCCAAAAAAGACCCAATTAAGAAAGGCTCTCATAAGAGTGTATATTGCATTCCATCTGCACAGGAAATTGTATATCGACGAAACAGGAAGGTCATTAGATGTAAGGTTGAAAGAACATACTATGCATCTTAGACACGATAGATTTCAAAAATCAGCCTTAGCGAGACATGTTCATAATTCCAGCCATCAGATCTACCTTGAGGATCATTGCTAAAATCGATCATCATGCAAAGAGGAAAAACAAGAAAAAGTTGAGATCAAAATCCACCCTAAAATGTCAATAGAGACAAAGGAACTAAGCTTAGTGAAATCTGGTATCCCTTACTTCAGATAATCGCTAATCAACGAAAAATCACAAGAAGCAGACATGAGCCATCGTGATTATACTCATCCTAAAACTAGTCAACATGCATATTAATAAGCGAATCAAATCTCCAATGAGTGTGTCCCTTGATGGTGATCCTAGGGAGGGATCAAAACGTCGAGAAATCGAAGAGATTAAACACAATATCCTTTCTCCATTCCACTCAACCTTTGTGTAAAGATGTCTTACAAAATTAAATCTTCTGCTCCACATCTATGTTGTGGATACTAAAATGGACCTCTAATTGCTACAACTAATAATTAAACTTTAGAGCATCGATCTCACCTTGGTAGGCCTTAATATCCACTTTTGCTTTCATCTTGAATAACAATTAGGAAGGGCAATTCTTCATCGAACCCATCCGCCATGGCTAGTGTTTGAAGATTTTTCTTTATTCCGCCAACTCCTAGATCCTGCAATTTCCCACAAAACCTAAAAGAAACATGGCTTTGATACCAATATGATCTGTAAATTGTCGTGGATATTCCACTGGAACAATTCATCACAACAAATCTTACAACTTAATTCATTATGTTAGCTTAATTCCATGGAATAGTAAATAAACTAGAAATGAAAGGAAAATAACTAGAGCAAAATAACATATCCACACTACTAACACGAGATATACCTTGGGAAAACCCACTATGGGGAAAAACGAAAAAAGAAGTGAGGACTATGCTTGCTCTTTTCTTCTCCTAAATGCAATGCATATACAAAGAAAGTGGTACTCACTATGGATTTACCTCTGACACTATGGCCTGCATGGCTACTATAGGATCTCCTACTTCCTTTGTTATGCTCTAATATCCACTCCCTTACTATTGCTCAGTGATGGAACAATATAATAACATAATCAGAAATGGAACCCCCTCTCCTCCTAACACCCTGGTATTTAACATTGCCCAATAGTCCTCTAGGGTTTTTTTTTTGGTTTGTACATGCCTCAACTCCCGATTAGGGGTTAGAGTTTTCGACCCTCTAGAATGTTCTTGAAAGTCCACATGTGACTAGCTCCACATGTGTGGATAATGAGAGCTAATGTGGAATCCACTCAATACCATGGTCGTCAACTGGATAGATCAACTTGTGCGTGTCATAACTTCCTCATATGTACTTCGATTGAGGCGATTCTTTAGCCATTGGAAAGGTCTTGAAATGTGGAGCAACGTCAAGGGTCTGCAACCTAAGCTTGCAAACTTTTGACCCCAAAAAACATCATTTAGGCCCTCAAACTAGCCTCAAAGTGTTCTGGACCTCAAATTTGCAAAGTAAGACCTGGCCCTAAAATGGGCCCTAAAAGCCAATTCATCTATTGTTCCACCCACAAAGCACCAAAATAGATGACAAATTATATATTGATCCAATTCGGATCAAAGGGCGTTATTCATTTCTTTTTGTGCAAAATGTCAAATGAGGAAGCTTTCCACCAATGTTTCCTATTGAAATTAAACTCTTCCTAGGATAGGGATCCCATCGAAGTATGTCTACCTATTTTTTAACTCATTTGCTGCAACCACCATGTTTCAATTCGGAAACTGGAATATCAGGGTTAGTCTTGCCTATGTTCAGACTTGGTGAGCCAATTTCAACCCAAATGATCATGGGCAATCTTATTATCTGCTTTGGTTGGAATTCCTAGCCTTGCTTCTTTTTGTCAACATGTTTGCCTACAGATCGCATGGCTCTTATTCCAAATGGCCAAAATTCATTTCATGCGAACCTACGGGTGTGTGTGCAATTGCATATGAAAAGGAGGCTTCCCTCCTTTATTTATGTTTGCACTCTTGATGGAGTTAGACAGTGGAAGGTTCAATAACTCAATCTTCCTAATTTATGCTTTGCATGCTAGGATCACCTGATTAGAGACTACCCTCTTAACAGGGCCATGTTGAAAGAGGTTGCAAGTGAGTTAGAGTGGTGTTGTGGCTCCTCCTTAAGGCACATGGACATGTGCTACCTCTGTGGTTTCATGACAAGGACTTGGGGGTGATAGCCCCTCGTGGTTACTGGTACAAAACTAGGGATCTCTTCATCTAGTGCTACATGTGTAGGTCCAATGAAGGTCCATAATGGCCCTATGATGCAATCTAAGGTTGATAGTTCTTCTTTGGTAGTGGAGCAACCTCATGTGCCTAAACTCTAATTTTATTTGGATGGGATAAAAGCTAATGAACTTATTCACTGATTTTGATACCAAGATTTTTAATGCAGATAAAAACTAAAATAGAAATTCCAACACACTGATTACTAATGCACAACAGAATAAAAATAAACAGCTAAGTAGCATGGGTACCCGTACCTGGGGGTACCTGTACCAGATACACGTACCCACATACCTCGTACCTTGTACCCATGTACCTTGTTGTACCCTATCTTACCCAAAACTTGACGAAAGTACCCAATACTTTTGTCACAGATTCAGAGGGAATTGATTGCAAAGGGGATGTGGTACCCCTGTTTTCAAGACGCCTAGGGATGCCCAGTGACCAGTTTTGTAGAAGGTACCCTTGTTTTGGGGACACTTGTGGATGCCTGGGGACCAATTTGGTACAAGCCTAACCGGTTTTGTACAAGTGACATTAAAGTCAGTAATTTTAAATGGTAATATTAAATTCTTAAAGTAAAGGTGACTTTAATGTCACTTATACTTAAATTTTTAACATTAACATTAATTTTTTAGGATGTTTGAGAGTGGATCCAAATTTCCAACCTCAATAGACTTCATATGCAAAAAGTAGAATTTTAGATCCCATTCAAAATTCAACAAACTTAACAGTTCTCAAGATTTTAGGATTGCAATGTTTCCACTGGATTCTATCATGTATGAGGGTATGGGATTAGCATTTAATCAAGCACATCAATCTCTCTATGTATGTTGATGTTAGTGGTGCTTATTATTGAACTCCTTTGTCATGACCTTAACAAAAATGTACCCTTCACTCGAGAAAAATCACTCATTAAGCAAGGGAAGCTTTTTCTACCTTATTTTAACACTTGGATTAGGAAGTTTCATTAAACTGTACGTTGTTGACTAATGACCTTGGAGGACCAACTTCGAGATTGAAGGTAGAGGCAAGGGCTAGATCCTAGAGGAAGGGCACTTAGCCTCTTTGTTTATGTCTTTTGGATCAAATATGGATTGCACTTTATGTTTTTTTAGTTGTATCATGTATGCACCCTTGCTATATACATGAGAAACTTTGCATATTTGTGTATAATGGTTTGAATTCATATGGATGCACATGAATATATATGTACAGTGAAAATGATTTAAATTTCATATGTATTATAATTTATAATTTTATAATTTTAAAAATTTAAATATATAGTACCCCCAACGTACCCAAGTACTCTATTTCAAAAAGTGGCATCCCCGTCCCCGCACCCATCCCCATACATATCCCCTTACCCACGTTTCTTGGCAACTTAGATAAACAGTACCATACACAGTTGTCATGTCCCAAATTTGGTATTGGGTCACAATGGCCTAATCACATTGGCTCTATTCATTAGAGTTTGTCAAATTGATGCTAAAGGTCAAATAATTGCCAAGGAGGAAAATTACTAGTTTCCTAGGTTTGGGGTGGAAGCTTTGGGATTTGGAATAATGGGGATAATAAATGATGTTTGAACATTAGAATGGCATAAATATTTAATAAAGGATCTAAATAAATATATACAAGTGAAAATCAAAGTGGCATTTCATCATGAAGACACATGGAGGAAGTGGGACCCACATATGGCTAGATTTCCCCACTACATTTGGCATCATTCTCTCACCAATTCGAATTCAAGGTGGATGGTAACATACTTGGGGGAGTCCAAAAGGTATTATTCATTGCATGACTCATCCAAGGTCGAAATATAGAGGAAGAGTAACTCCCATGGAAGAGGAAGAGGCAATTTGGAGCTAGTGAGACACTTGGGCTAGATTCCCTAGCTCTATGACAACAATAATGAAGATACTATGACACCTATGACACAAATCAGACCTGAAGGCTGACATATGACATATATGACATGTCAGGGCTAAAAATAGACTCCAAGAGGGCGCTCAAGGGTGTTAGGGCAGCTAAGATGCTTCCACATGTGATTTGGTGGAAGTGGGAGACTAGGAATTGTTGTACAAGTGGCGTTCTTTGGAATCTCTTCCCAACATGAGTTGGCATGAGTCTCTTGGAAGGAATTCGACCCATGGAGGACATTAGAAGTTTATAAATGTCAATAAAAAAGAAGGAAAGCAGCTTTTGATCATTTGTAGAATTTGCAATTGCATTTGTGAAGAGGGAGAGCTAGTGGATGACTAGTTTCTTGCCTTAGCCAATTTCGAGGGTGAAAGATTCCCATCCAAGTTGGTAATTGGAAAGGCCATTCAGACCTTTCGTTTGGAGCTTTAATGGAGTCTTTATTTGCAGGTGTAAGCTACAGGGCAGCTCATGGTTTCTTCTATTGCAGCTCGCTCCTTCAGCCATTTCCAGTTTTGATGGCATATTCTTGATCCTTGAGGGAGGGCATTTTTGGTGAGCTATTGTACTCTTTGGGGGAGATTCTAATGCCCCATTTCTTTTGTAATACGAAGTAAATACTCTGTTCTTCATCTCCAAAAAGTTTCAGGTCGAAATTCCAAGTAGAAATGTATAAATCTCATTTTTAATGGAAGAATAATGCCATTTCCCCACTACCTTGTTGTGAGCCAATGTATTGATGATGATTTCGAATGAATGGATGATTCTCTGATATATTTGTGATAAGTATACTTCCATGGATGTCTTATACAAGTTTCATGTACTGTACTTGAGCATTTGAAGCATTTTTACTCAGTTTAATTGCATTGGGAGAAGAAATAGTGCCATTTCCCCAAGGGTCGAATTGGGGATTTTTGCAGTTGAATGGGAGAGGGTGAGAACAGTTGTAATAAACCATTAATGGAGCATATGAGACCTTAATAAAATACTTAACACATTACATACCTCTGTTCATAAATTTGAGTGGGTTTGGAGGCATTTGGGAAGCCATTTTCAGTACTTACCTTAGGGGGATTTGAACCCCAAATTACTAGTAAAATTGCATGCTTGGTCCAGAATCTTAAGAGAGTTTGCAGAGGTCTTTTGGTGGCCATATGTTATCCCTGAACATCATATTCAATTCCTAATATTATTCATAAACCTTCCTTGAAGATTTGAAGGCATTTGGAGTCAATTTGAGACCTAGAGACCAATACTAGTCAAAGGGAAATCACTAGTAAAGTTACCTACATTGACCAGAATTGAAAGAGTATTTGCAGAAGTGTTTTAAAGGTACAAAGGCATCCCTGAAACACATATTTATGTTCTAATATCATTCATATACCCTCTCAGAAGATTTGGGATCATTTGGGGCAAATTTGGGACCTAGAGATCGAAACTAGTCAAAGGTCGAACCAAGGAAAAAAGTGGAAAATTGCAATTTTAATAAAATTCCTAACAAGGGACATTACAACAGTTGCACAAGATATACCCTCGAAACCCCAAAACCCTGGGTAAAACCAGCAACAGATTGTCTTTATTATTTTGTGAGTCACTGAAATGCTTCAGCACTTAAATCAACCAAAGAAGCATTGATAACTCAGCCAGATCTTGATGGAATCTTTTTTTTTAAACCATGGGAATAGCAACCTCCCAAGGGTATATCTAACAGCCCGCAAGCCAGATCTTGATGGAATCTTGCCAAACCACTTGCAATGGGTCCCTAGGACACTTGCGCCCCGTAATCAGCTAAATGCCCACCTAGCGCCCTCCTCTTTTGGGTTGTACGACAATCCGTACAGAGCCATACAAAAATGTACAGACTCTTCTACAGCAATCCAAACCCTCAAAAATCACTCGACAAACAAGAGGACTATGCACCCTCTCTATGTGTTGACAGGTAGACTCAAACCCTCACTCTCTAACTGTGACTCAAAGCCCTCAATCACTTCTAGACAAGCTCAACTAAGAGAATCCCTCTCTTAGATTTGATCACTCACTGATCATTTACTCTCAATGCATCTCACACACTAACAATGACATCATCTACAACTCTCCATAGACCCTTTTATAACATTCACTTTATGCAAATACCATGGACCTTCCAATACCATTGGCTTTTTACATAAAGTATTATAAAGTACATTTTTATAGGTAATGTCTAGAGAGTTATAACTTGAGGATATCTCCCATGTGCTAGACACAAGCCAACGTGGAGACACGTATCCTTGCTATAAACTTCAACAATATAAATAATCAAATTAAAATTATTATAAAATAAAAATCAAGAGAATTTTTATTTAATGTAATATATGAATTTAGTTTTAAAGTAAGATTTAAAACTATTTTCAATTAGTTAAAAGTTTTTTTTATTCATAAAGTAAATAGTAAAATATATAAATTTACTTTCTTTTATTTAGTATATAAAATGACAAAATAGATTAACATTTATTATTAATTAGTGGTAACTACAATTTAGTGTAGGGATAAGTGAATACACTAGCACGGGCAGTAGACAAAGATCAGTGCACCAACTTGACAAGGTAGCACAAAATAGACTTTTACTGCAACTTAGTTTTCTAGAGAAAAAAAACTGAGTCAACCATGTATATGGATGGTTGCAAGGAAATAGGAATGTCCTTAACAACCATCCAAGGAGAGGACCCCATGTTTTCAAAGACCTGCATAAATAAACCAGAAAGCAATAAAAATGAAATGATCTCATAAAAAAGTTTTATGACATTGTAACTTTGATTTGTTTTGTCTTAGTGTTCCATACATTTACTTGGGCTGTAGAATGCCTCAAGTGCATCCTCGCGTCTCCTTCTCCTCTTCCCTGAAAATTTCAGTTTCGATTGATGGCGATCATGGATTTGTGGAAGCTCCCGGTGAAGGAAACGTGCAAGAAAACGTCTCCAAGTTCCCAATTTTAGAGGGTAAAAGTTCCCATCAAGTTCCCAACCATTTGGAGATATTCTCGCTGGATTTGGAATGTTCCCTACCAGTTACCAAGTTGCCTGGAACCCAGAACTTCGAGACCGAGTTTCCTAAAAGCGGAGAGTGATTCTCGTGCTACATAGCTTATAAACAAGAGTTCAAAGAAGAGTAGTTGTTACTATTGACAATATGCTATTCTAATGTAGTGTTTTCTCCTCTTTTTTGGACCTTTGATGTAATGAAGAAATTTGTTGCAGCCTAGCTGTTGTATGAAGGCAAAACGTTTTGAAAAGGTTGCCAACAAGGAGCCTAGGATGTTTAATACAAATAGAAGTTATAATATAGATTAGGAGTTAGCTGGAAAGACATATTACTAACACTTTTTTTTTAACCTGGAAAGACAATAAGATGTAAATTCTGATGTCAACTATGAAATATTGAATATTAAGTTTTTTTCATAGGAAAAAAATTATTATTAATGTGCAATAAATGACCACAAACATAGGTCAATGAGACCAAGTATACATCCAGTGTGAGTTAAAAAGTGGGGGTGCCATAGGCTTTAGCAACTTCTAGAAAATGCTAAAAAATAAAAGAACAAAAGCCAAAAGGGCACAAACATAAATAAGAGTCTAGCTAAGAAAATTGTTAAGTCTAACTGTAACCAAAAGATATGTATAGCAATGGTATAACCATGGTATAAGTGCAATGATACAAAAAGAGAGTCTAGGATTGGAAATCTAAGATCTCAATGTTCATCGAGCTAGAGGAATGGAGAAAGAGATGATATCAACCTCTCTGTTGGATTTTGTACAACTTCGGAAGATATTCTTTATTATATTTTATTGTACTTTCATTGTACTTGTTTATACCTCCTAAGGGAGAAGAACCTTATGTAATCAATTATGTAAACACATGAAATAATCAATGTAAGCCTTGGGTGCAAAAGGAATTAATAAAAGGATTAAAAATAAAATATTTATTGCCCCCAAGACAAGTCGGCCCCATAAGGGATTTTATGGTTTCAACACTTGTATAATTATGAGGTTAGTGCTCCTCATTTGTTCATTCTCACACTTGAGAGGGGCGCATCACTTGGGAGAGGAGAATTTCGCATCACCTAGAGGAGGAAGCTGATTTCTAGGGTTTATATTTGTTGAAAACATTTCCACACTTTCTACTTTCTCATTTGTACTATGATCTTAGAATTATCATCTCTTTGCGAAGGTTGCTGAGTTTTCTCCCATTTGGGTTTCCTAGGGTAAACTCTGTGTTGTTGTTTTGTGCTTTATCTTACTTCTAGTGATCTTGGTAATGCATTTATGTTTTATGCTATGTATGTATCAAATTTAACATGGTATCAAAGCCATTCTAGAAGAAGCGATTGCCGAAGCATTGTCGGAACCTGCCGGAATTAGGGTTTCATCTTGTGAAGTCTTCACCTATTATTTTGGAGGAAAAGAGCCATAGGAATTTCGTTTTTGGGTAGACTAATCCAATGGTGAAGACGAAATTCAATTCCGAGAACTTTCAATTTTTGACCTAACTCTGTGGCTGCAACAGAATTAGGGTTTCAGTTTTATCTCATTTCTCTGCACAGATTTGTACCAGCCCACCCTCTATTCAACTCTCCTTGGCAAGGCGAACTTATCTATGGGTTCAGTTTTTCAAATTATTGACTTTTATTTTTAACCTAGCTCCTGCTAGGGTTTCTGAACCAGATCTACAATCAAGATGATTGGGATGAAAGTTGAAGATTGTTTGGAAGGAGCCTCCAACTTTATCTCTTGGAAGTCTAGGGTTCTTCTACTCCTATAAGAAAATGATCTCTTATTATATGTAAATGAGAAGGTCCCCGAACCAGAAGCCGAAGAGGATAAATCTCGATGGAGGAAGAATGATGCTAAAGCAGGAAGGATTCTTGTGGATTCCGTGAGACATCATTTGGTTCCTCAGATCTCAGGAAAGAAGAATGCTAGGAAAATGTTCAAGACCATTATGAAGTTGTTTGAACACACTAGCCTAAATGTATCCATGACTTTGAGAAACCAACTCTCAAATATGAAGATAGCAAAGTCGGAATCCATTGCCTCATACTTTATGAGGATCGCAGAACTCAGAGACAAGCTCAGCACCAGTGGAGATCCTATTGGCGATAAGGAGCTTGTCCTCCACACTTTAAATGGTCTTCCACCATCATGGGAGTCCTTCATCCAAAGCGTAAGTGGTAGATCCAAACTACCAAAGTTTGACAAGCTTTGGGCAGATTGCTCTCAGGAGGAGACCAGGATTGCAGCACGCCAAAGACTCCATGGCCATGACACTCAACTTGATGAGAACCAAGCCTTTGTTTCTCATGCCACGAAGGGTAAGGGAAAAGTTAGGAAGTTCCATAAACACAAGCACCAAGATAGGAGACCAAGTCCTCGCCCAGATCAAAAGGAGAAGAAGGACATATCTCAAGTTCAATGATATAGGTGCAAAAAATATGGACACTACGCAAATAGTTGTCGAAGTTTAAGTAAAAGGAAGCATGAGCCTCAACTGCTGATGTAGAAGAGGATCATCATCGCAAGAAGCAAAGGGATGATCGTTCAGAGTTCCTCTTCTAGAAGATCCAGAATGCAAGAACATAGATCTCTTATGGTTCCCACAAGAAGGCAATGGGGGCCCACACACCAAAACAATAAGAGAAAAGTATTTTGTTTTCTTGCTTACATAGATCTGGTTTTGTCTTATATGCTTTTTATATGCAGATCTAATGTATTGAGCAGTTGATATGGTTTACTCTGTTATATTATGCATATGAGCTACACAACATTTCATGAAGTTAGTCTACATGATATCTCCCTCCTACATGCTTAGGGTAGTGCACACTCTTGATGGCATGGTCTAGTGGAGATAACAGACATCTAGATACTTCCCGGAAGTGTTTCATAGACATGTTCATGATTGTTGCGATAAAGTATTAGCTAAGATGCCTGTGTAAACTATTTGCTTTTCATTTGATTATAAAATGTCACTGATCATCAGTCGGGATTTGACTTGTAGGGAAAAGACCATGTGATTTGGCCTACAAGAGAAGACGTGTTCTGATGGACATATGAATCCCGTTGATGTTCAGCAAGAAGCTTCCTGGAATATGACTCTCAGCCTAGAAGGATGACCTCGGAGGAAGCTTTCACAGAAGTGAAACCAGAAGTAAGCCACCTTCAGATATTTGGCTGTCCAATCTTTATACATGTGCCCAAGTTGGAACCTTCAGGCAAGAAGGGAACCTTTGTGGGATACAGTGAGTCTTCAAAGACTTACAAAATCTACATCCCAGGGTTCAAACAGATTGAAGTCAGTAGGGATGTGACCTTTGAAGAAGAATTACCTGTCAGGAAATGCAGAGGATCAAACATGGAGATCGATGATGAAATGATAGAACCAAAGGAGATGAGATCATCTCCCCCTCTAGTTCAAGAGGGGGTTAGCAAAAAAGGATGAACCTATCGATTCCATTGATCTAGTTGATATCCCCAGAAATGTTGCAGTAGGTCGGAAAAGACCTAGATGGGCACAAAAGACTTAGCATGGAGCATATGGGAAACACAAGGCCAGATTTGTTGCCAGAAGATTCTCTCAGAAAGAGGGAGTTGATTATGAGGATACATTTGCTCCTGTGGCTCAAGATACTCCCATCAGATCCATCATTGCTATTGCTTCAACTATGAGATGGAAGGTGCATCAGAATGATGCAGACCCCAACCTTTGCTTCAAGGTTGCAGATGATGAGCCACTGATTTTTGTATTGTATGTTGATGACTTGCTTCTCACAGGAAATGAGAAACCCATTGTATGGTGAAAGAAGAATCTCGCCTCTGATTTTGAAATGAAAGATCTTGGGTTGATGCACTACTTCTTGGGATTAGAAGTATGGCAGAGGCAGAAAGAGATTTTCCTAGGACAAGGAAAATATACCATTGACATATTGAAGAGATTCGAGATGTTGAAATGCAAGTCCATGACTACTCCGATGGATGCGAGTTGGAAGAAGTTGAGAGATTCTACTTCAGATTTTGATTTGATTGATCCCACCATGTATCGCCAGTTGATTGGGTCATTGATGTATCTGACCAACACCAGACCAGATATATGTTTTGTTGTCAATGTCCCCAGTCAATTCATGTTCGAACCAAGGTAGATTCACTGGATTGCTGCAAAACATGTGCTCAGATACTTACGTGGCACTATGGGATATGGTTTGAAATATGCTTCAAATAGTGACCTGAGATTGCAGGGGTTTACAGACTCAGATTGGGCCGGATGTGTTGTAGATCGAAGAGTACTTCCGGATGTTGCTTCAGTTTGGGTTCTGCGGTTATTTCCAGGTACAGCAGGAAACAGAACTCGGTAGCACTCAATACTGCAGAGGCCGAGTACATGGTTGCTAGCACAGCAACTAGAGAAGCAGTTTTGCTTCATAAACTCCTGACAGGATTGTTTAGCCAGATTCTAGAGTCTACCGTGATTCACTGTGATAACCAGAGCTGTGTGCAGATGTCAGTGAATCCTGTATTTCACGACAAGTCGAAGCATATCAAGATTCGATATCACTTCATTCATGATATGGTGCAGAAAGGTGCAATTGAGTTACAGTACGTGCCGACAGACAACCAGACTACAGATGTTCTCACCAAGGCTCTTCCCAAGATGAAGTTCGAATACTTTTGCGGAAGACGTGGAGTCGAAGAGAACATATCCCTCCTTGAGAGGGAAAGATGACATTGAGATGCTTTCCCTGCTTTGCCCTGGTGCCTTCTGCAGTCCAGTTACTCAGCCAGATATGGGAGAAATCTCATAGACAGATGAGTTGGACAGTCAGCAGTTGGCCGGGCTCACCCAAGTACCTTCTGCAGTCCGGTTACTCAGCCAGATATGGGAGAAATCCCATAGGCAGATGAGTAGGACAGTCAACAGTTAGCCATGTGGTTGCACAGGTGCCTCTTCAATCCAGATATTCAGCCAGATATGGGAGAAATCCCATAGGCAGACGAGTAGGACAGTCAGTAGATGGTCGTGCCCTTTTGCTCGTCTGAGATCTCAGCCAGGTATGGGAGGACCGCATTGGCAGATGAGACAGACAGGTAGCAAATTGTATAGCAGAGATGGTACAGCCGATTATCTCAGATATCTAGGATTGAGTGATTCTCATGGATCCAGGATCGAGTGATTCTCCTGGACTCACCGAAGGACTAGTGAGGATGTCACAGATATTCAGGATTGAGAGATTCTCCTGAAATCCAGGATCGAGTGATTCTCCTAGACTCACCGAAGGACTGGTGAAGATGATACACTAAGACTGTGTGGACAACCTTCAGTATGCATAGAGATGATGGAGACAGAGTAGAGTACAAGATGAAACCCAGATGATCGTGATGTTGATGAAGACTGAAGAATACCTTCCTCGCTGAGAGGGAGTGTTGGATTTTGTACAACTTCGGAAGATATTATTCATTATATTTTATTGTACTTTCATTGTACTTGTTTATACCTCCTAAGGGAGAAGAACCTTATGTAAACACATGAAAGAATCAATGTAAGCCTTGGGGTGCAAAAGGAATTAATAAAAAGATTAAAAATAAAATATTTATTGCCCCCAAGACAAGTCGGCCCCATAAGGGATTTTCTGGTTTCAGCACTTGTATAAATATGAGGTTAGTGCTCCTCATTTGTTCATTCTCACACTTGAGAGTGGCGCATCACTTGGGAGAGGAGAATTACACATCACCTAAAGGACGAGGCTGATTTCTAGGGTTTCTATTTGTGGAAAACATTTCCACACTTTCTACTTTCTCATTTGTACTCTGATCTCAAAATTATCATCTCTCTGCGAAGGTTGCTGGGTTTTCTCCCATTTGGGTTTCCCAGGGTAAACTCTGTGTTGTTGTTTTGTGCTTTGTCTTACTTCTAGTGATCTTGGTAATGCATTTATGTTTTATGCTATGTATGTATGAAATTTAACACTCTCGTGCTCCTGTTGACTCTAGATGAGGGAGGTAACCAGGTTACTGACTCACTATTGAAGTCATCAAGTAATTTGAGGGGATCTAGTTGTATTATTATTGGGGGTCATAGGAGCGAGGAAGCCCCACTCTCCTACAATCCAAGGTCAAAGGAAAGAAACTTTAGATAAAGCCCTAGTTGTAGGGCTAAATATGATGAGCAGTTCGACGAGCATGAGTTCCCCTACTTTAGACCCATCTAGAGTCAGTTTGTCTATTACTCTGATGATGTGTGGACCTATGGCATGGTCAAACAGCTCTAAAACAGCCTTGAAGTGGTCGGTTGGCAATCTGGGGCGAAGGTCGAGGGAAAACCCGAGGTCTATTGCTAAGTATCTCCCAAATGAAAAGGGCTAAACATTTATGGTTGCAATACCAAAAGAAATTAGACATGGAACTCCCAGATTCCCGACAAAGGAAATAGTAGTGCCTTCTAATCTCATAGTATAGGGAGCATCTAAAAAATGAGGTGCAACTATCATAGACTCCTGTAAGTGACACATGTAGAAGATCCTATCTAGTCGCAAGATATGGTGATTAGTGTCCATTCAACGTCAATGAAATCCTACTCTGAGCTAACCCAAAGAGATCTTGGGTGAGTGCATCCAATGTCTATTTGTATGGAGAGCGGAAAATGATGCCATCCAACAATTCTAAGAATTGCTCCAAAAAAGAGACCATCTTCGAGGCCAAGCTCTCTTAAGAGTAGGTCTAAGTAACCAAGATGTGCAATTTGTAAATGTCCCCTCTGGCCCAATTCATCTCCTATCTAGTTGCAAGAGGTGGCTTGGTACATCAAGAGAGTACCTAAAGGGGGGTAGGCACTCAGGGGAGATGGTCATCAACTGGAGAAGCCAAGAGGCCTCTAAGTACCAACCTCGTGCAATACCTCTAAGGTATTATGAGGCAAAGGCTTCTTAGGAGCAAAGTACTAGGTAGGGTTATCTCGCTCTCCTAGATGCAAAGTCTCCAAAGGGCCAATCTCTATGTAGGAAAGAAACTAGACGAGAAATCATCTCATGGCAAAAAGGATAGGCTCTGAACTCTGCTTGAACAATGGGTTGGGGTAGTGTGTTTTTGCACCAAATGATGCACTTGAGAAGAAGGGTCTAGACTCCCCAGGTTTGAGGCCAATCAATCTGTAACAAACCCAGTCCCCAAATCTTTGAACCATAGGGCATTGTACGTCTGATAATCATCTATAGAACGTGATATTTGGGCGAGATGTTGACAAGATATTCAGATAGAAAATGAACCTGATGGTAAGATCCACCTCCTTTTGCAGCCCTGTGTGACAGATCGTGTCCATTGGACCACTGGGAGCATGCCTCTTCATTGCTGTTATTGCTGGTCCACTATCAAATTCAGCCCCGCTCCCAAATTTGTTCAATGCCTTCTTTGAAAATGAAAGAGGATCCTCATCTCTATGTACCCTACATTCTAGATTCTACCACATTTGCCACACCAACAAAATCCTCTTTTGACATATATTTTATTTGAATGGGAGAAACCCATTTACATGCTCCAATTCCTCTATTCAAGAGGGCCAACATGTGGCCCTTGACTCCAAAGGAGGTGCACTTAATTCAATTTTTCCAAACTTGCATGTCCAAATGCAGTTTCCACCACCAGTAACCTTACCATTGAGCACATATATACTTCTTACATATTTCCACAGCTGGTATTTACTGTCTAGATACCACGTTCTTCTTCTTGAAGCTCTATTTCCAACAATGGCAGCTACACTTCCAATAGACAGAGCAGCAACATCAATGCTTGGACAAGGAGGAGGATGAAGACCAACCCCGACAATTTTTTTCTCTTCCTTTTGTTAAGTTTATATGCTGCAATAACTTAGATTCCAACTTTATTAGCATTTAATACATTTTCATAATAACGACAACATAAATAGGATCTCTAAAAGACACACAATCACAAGGTACACAACAATTTATCCTGGGAAACCCTCAAGGGGAACAAAACCCAGCAAGAACTTCCACAATATAGATTACTAAAGTACAATGCCCAAAGAAATAAGTCTCATAAAGAATAAAGGCAAAACCCAAAAACAAGAGCCAAGAACAATCCTCCTCCTCCTTCACTAGCCTCCTTCTTTCTCTAATGCGCAATGCATGAGTGAGTGAATGGTACAAATGAGAGAGTAATAGTCTATATTTATACTTTACCTTTTACTTGACTTTTAACCTAACTAAGTCGGCCTCACTAACTTAACTGGGCCGACCTCTCTAGAAAGACTCAAATAATATTTATATTACATTATTTTGGGTACTAATGACCCGACTTGCAATGGAGGTTTTACCTCACGACTTTTACATGACTTTTTACATTGAAGACATCTCCCGAAGGAGGAATAATACAAGTAGAATATTCTTCGAAGTTACATTAATTTAACACTCCCCCTTAACAAGGGTTTTCTACTGACAACAACAACAACAACAACAGGTGTGGCATCGAAAGGAGGGAGGAGGAGGCATCATCAACAACATCATCTAGAACATTGGTTGGTACATCTATAAATCATTGGAAGTTCTTCAACAACATCAATATCAGCAATTGGAACAACTTGTTGTAACATCATCAACATCTGTAGCACGGAGCTGGAACATCATCATCTACAGCACGAAGCTAGAACATCATCATCTACAGCACAAAGTTGGAACATCATCATCTGTATCATCATCTTCAGTACAGAGCTAAAGTATCATCATCATCATCTTCAGTACATAGTTGAAGTGTCATCATCTTCAGCAAGAATTTGTTGGAACATCAACATCATCTGTTGGAATATCACCATCAGCATCATCATCATTGTCAGCAAGAATTTGCTGGAACAACATCATCATCAGTATATGAATATTGGAACAGCATCAATCATCAGTAAGTAAACACTGAAACAACAACATCAATCATCAGTAAGTAAATACTGAAACAACATCAATCATCACATCAATATAAAAATTGATACATCAACAATAACGACAGCACGAGGTTGGCTCATGAGCATAAAGCTGGAATATCATCATTGTCAACAACTCAAGGCTGGAGCAACATCATCTCTGGCAACAGGTACATCAACAACCAATATGACCCTTCCTTTCGGAATTTCGGGATCAAGTTCAACAGAGGTGATCCTTTCTTTCGGAATTACGAGATCATGGACAATCCTTCCTTTCAGAATTATGGGATCATGGACAATCCTTCCTTTCGGAATTATGGGATTTTGGTCCATCAACACTGGTGATCCTTCCTTTCAGAATTACGGGATTATGGGCAGTCCTTCCTTTCGGAATTACGGGACTCTAGTCCATCAACACTAGTGGTGCTCAGACAATCCTTCCTTTCGGAATTACGGGACCCAGTCTTTACAGAGCTACCACTATAGCTCACTTGGACAATCCTTCCTTTCGGAATTACGGAATCATTGTCCACTAATCACATCTTAGACAATCCTTCCTTTCGCAATTACGAGATTTTAGTCTAAGGATCAACCTTTAAGACTATCCTTCCTTTTGGAATTACGAGATCATTGTCCAAGGATGATCAATCCCAACTACGCCCACCATAGTATCATCATCACTACCCCCCTTCGAGGGAAGTGCTTACGGAGTACACCAAGCTTGTCACGGAAGTGCTCAAACTTCACACGAGACAGAGGCTTAGTCAACACATCTGCAACTTGCTCATTGGTGCTCACATATTGGAGCTTTACAGCTCCCTTCTGCACCATATCTTGAATGGTTCTCTGTCATCTTCATGCAACTTTGGTTATCACATAGAATCACTGTGGTATCCAACTCCAGATCAAATAGACCTGATAACAAATTCTGAAGCCATATGGCTTAACAAATTGCGGAACAAGCTACAATATATTCCGCTTCTGCAGTGCTGAGAGCAACACTGGACTGGTTCTTAGCCATGAGATCATGGCTGACCCCAGACTGAAACACCCACCTGAAGTGTTCTTCCAATCTGAATCTGTATAACCATACAGTTTAAGTCATGATCTCTAGTATAACTGAGATCATAGACTACCATACCTTTTAGGTACCTCGTCACATGCTTTGCAACTATAAGGTTAACACATCTGAGCTCAACCAAATACTAACTCAAGGTGTTCACAGCAAAGCATATATCTGGCCCAGTATTTGTCAGATACATCAATGACCCAATAATATGCCTGTATAGTGTCACATCCACTAACTCTAACGAAGAATCAGTTAGCAACTTCAAATTTGTATCCATGGGTGTGGCCATGGCTTTACATTCCAACATATCAAACCTTTTCAGGATTTCTACTGCATACTGGGGCAAACAACGTTTGCCGCAAATAGAGACTAAGTAAAAGTGTATCTCTATCTGTACTGTAGTCACTTCCTCTGAAGCGGAGCTTTCCTGCTCCTTCTATAACTAAGCACTATCCTCCCTCTGCATCTTATACTTTCTGTATCGGGACATTTTGCACTGGAGTGACTGTTAGCCTTCTCTTCTGATGATCTTTTGTGTATTCATCTATTTCATCTTTCTAAGTCACTGGATACCAAGATCTCAAACTATGTTGCAAGTTCTCTATTGCACCCATCTATGAGCTTCTTGTCTTCAACCTTGTAGCAAAGGTTGATGTCTCATCACTTTAGGTGATCCTTGATCTCATCATTCTATCCATGGGTGACTTCTGAGCCCATACAAAGTCTTCTTCAATCTGCACACATGTGGTTCTCTTAGTCCTGGAGGCTGCTCAATATCTTCTTCTACCTCGATTACACCATGAGTCTGGCTACTAGAGCAAAATCTCATCATTGTGGACTTCCTCTGCTTGATTTCATAAGTCTTGTTTATAGTTGAACCATCGTCACTTGTTCTATGGAACAAGTCTCATCATTCTTCATTTGTAGGTGATCGTGTACGATACTTCCTACAAGTCAAATCCGGTAGCATGGTTAGAAACATTTCATAGTTTCCAAAACATATGCATAAAAACATAGGTCACACTGTCATAATGCTATCTTAGCCAATGCTTCAACACAACATTCATCCATTTGCCACATTCATATGGTAACTTTCTAGATGCCTTCTATCTATACCAGAACATTATTAAGAGTGTGCACTACTCCCAATATGTATGCAAAGAGGTTTCACTCTAGATAAGTCGCAATGGAATGTTGTATAGCACCATAGGCTACTTACCCATCACATGCATATCAGTAGTAAACTGCTCATTAAAGCAACTGTTCTAACATGCATACTATACTTTCTAAATCTAGGAATATAAATAAGTACACAACTGAACAATATCATTTAAACAATCTGATAAAATGACAATTCAAATACTTATCACAGTTTGTTTGGTAGGATCTCTTTTGATCCTAGTCTCCTTGCAAGGATTACTGGAATGTCTGATGGTGAGCTCTACTCCATCATCAGATTCTGAGGTCATGTGCCTTTCTTGCTTATGATCTATAATGTTGATCAAGTCTTCTACCATAGATCAAAGTTGTTTCTAAGTGATCTTACGTGAGCCACCTTCTTTTGACCCAATAAAAACTACATCTTCCATGAAAGCAATTCTAAACTCTTTCTAAAGCTGAGATATAGTACATCCTTCTTCATCATCAGAGTTCCTGAATCAAGCTTGTATGTTGCTTCTCCTATTCTCCTAGTGAAACTTTCTGAGGGGAATCCTTTTCTTCAAAATTGGAGAGAGTGCTTTGAAGCAACACCATTATAGGACATATTCTTCAATTTCTTCCTTTGGTAACTTCCTGAGAGGTACTTCTTCTTCTTCTTCAACTAAATGAGCATGATGTCTTTTGTTACTCTTCTTCTTGTATTCTTCTTTTCTCACTGGACAATCTTTGGCAATATGTCCCATCTTATCACAATAATAACATTGATAAGAAGAGAAGTATTTATGCTTGTAGTTTTCTTTCTTGTACTTCTGAAACTTCTTAGGAGGATGAAACTCCTTATGAGTTTCCTTCTGGTAGTGAGATTTTCCTTTTCCTCTTTTAGTATGGGTAGCTAGAGCTTGATCATCATCTCTGAGTAGTGCTTCTCGATTTGCCACTCTAGCTTCTGCTTGAACACATTCTTCCCATACAATTTCAAATTGTAGACTTTCCTTTCTTGCACACATTGTCTGGATAAAAGAATCTGAAGGTCTAGTAAGACCATTGAGAGCGTTCATCACTAATTCATCTTCATCGAGGTTGTCTCCAATTGCTTCTAGTTGTTCTTTGAATTGAGAAACCCTTGTAAAGTATTCTTGGATAGATTCACCCTGATTCATCTTTGTACTTTTGAGTTGGGTTCTCAAATTCATCTTTCGATTAATGTTATTTCCTTCATACATCCTTCATATGGCATCAAACATTTCCTTAGGTGTTTTCTTGGAGGACACTTGAGGAATCAAATGATCCTTGATGGAATCTGCTATGATCCTCTTGGCCCTAATCATGTCCTTCTTGTGCTTTCCTTTGCTTTAGCTTCTGCGGGTTCTGGCACACCTTCCTTAACAAACTTCGCAAGATCATTCTCTTCTAGAATGAGTCCAATTTTGTATTTCCAAGCACGGAAATTTTCTATGCCTTCCAACTTGTCATCAAGCTTAGTGTTTGGAGCCATCTTATCCCGGAGAACAAAAAATGACCAAAAATTGAAATTTCTCAAAAATGAAAACTAAACTCACCAAAAGATGCGCTTCACTAAGGCGAGTATGCTGGTACAGTCTATTTCTAAAGAATACAAAATTTCACCATTGAAACTGGACTTGCGAAATTATGGACTGCAATTTGTGGTTTTCTAGTTTTCTAGTTTTCTAGTTTTCCTGGTCCAAAGTTAAACTAGGGTTTCAATTTCTGGAAGACTTAGCCACTAAAATACTTCGACCTTGGTGCCAATAGATGTGCGTAGGAGGGGCGTACTTCCCTATGCCACTTGCACTCAAAAATTCCACTTTAGTAAGAAACCCTAATTTTCATACCTGAAAAAGGAGAGAGAGATTTACCTAGTGAGAGTTGCTCTTTTCAGTCTAGCTCTGATACCATGTTAAATTTATATGCTGCAGTAACTTAGATTCCTACTTCATTAGCATTTAATACATTTTCATAATAACGGCAGCATAAATAGGATCTCTGAAAGACACAATCACAAGGTACACAACAATTTATCCTAGGAAACCCTCAAGGGAAAGAAAACGCAGCAAGAACTTACTCAATATAGATTACCAAAGTAGAATGCCCAAAGAAATAAGTCTCCCAAAGAATAGAGACAAAACCCAAAAACAAGAGCCATGAACAATCCTCCTCCTCCTTCGCTAGTCTCCTTCTTCCTCTAATGCGCAATGCATGAGTGAGTGAATGGTTCAAATGAGAGAGTATACTCTCTATTTATACTTTACTTTTTACTTGACTTTTAACCTAACTAGGTCGGCCTCACTGACTTCACCGGGCCGACCTCTCTAGAAAGACTCAAATAATATTTATATTACATTCTTTTGGGTACTAATGACCCGACTTACAATGGAGGTTTTACCTCGTGACTTTTACATTAAAGACATCTTCCGAAGGAGGAATAATACAAGTAGAATATTCTTCGAAGTTTCATTAATTCAACACCTTTGAGAAGCAACCCTTGATGACTGAGCCATAATTTCTATGGAAGAGCACTGCCGTTTGAGAAATGACAAACTCAGAAAAATGATGGCCAAATTTAGATGCAATGAACGCTTGAAATCTGGAGCTTTTCCTCGTCTGCATAGTCTCACACTCTTCTGGAATGAGGGTGTATGAAATGAGGCCCAAAACACCCCTTTTATTGTATTATTTTAAAACCCTGATGCATGCCTTTTCCTGCCCCGTGTGTCAGGCACATCCAGACACAAAGAGCCTCAGTGTTGACACCTGTAGGACAGGCATTTGGCACAGGACATGTGTCGGACACTTGGGAAAGATGTCCAATACACGGATCAACGACACACAAAGGGGCAGGCACAAATCGAGTTTCTTAGCCTGCAGCTAAGACAACTACGAGCCTGTGTGGAAAGCAGGTGAGATTGAAAATGATCTTGAGAAGAAGGGTGTGAGCCCAAATTTGTTGAAGTGATTTATTTGGCTTTTTTTGAAGGTAGTGAAATGCAAGTCTTAGATGAAGCAAATGAGAGCAGTCGGAATATGCCAAAGCTGTAACATGCATGAATAGGTAGAGACCAAGAAGGTGGTTTTGATACCATTTGCAGCAAACAACACAATTGCTACAGTCAGAACAAGAGATTACACCATGTCGGGAAAGCAAATATCCACCAAGGATAAAGACTACTAATAAATAATATGAAGAGAATGATTAATATCTGAGAATATCACAATGAGCCACTATATATAGAATGATTCAGTGTCTCTCTGTAAAGTCACGTCTAGTGTGGCCAAACCATTAATTATATACTCTCCCTTTTAAATTATTAATATAATCATTATGTATATAATAATTTGCTGAGCCCTTTCCCTCTTGCTCCATCTATCGCATACTAGATCATATAGACTTCCTATTGGACATAACACGGGGTTGCCTCCCAAAAAGATAGCATGTTGAGTTTAGGCCTCAAACAGCTCGACTTTGAGGAGTAGACACATATGCATATAGCCTTCTTTCACCTTTATAACAAGCTACTTTAGTTGGCTCTAATCTTTCTGTTTTCTCAATTGTTCAATGATTATAATCAGATTACTATCATTCCATCTCCATTTCAACACTCTTACTTGCCAATACCCCACAAAATGCATATCTTAGTCCCATTGACCATCAGTGGCCATTCAACGACATTAATATAATTTGAATTGCTTTGGCAATGGCATTCACAATCAGAAGCAACCAGTTCTTCACCAAGAATCAGAATCCGTGGAAACAAACACAGATATAGAGTCAAGTTTCTTTAAAGTACATCAAATTATTAAACAATGAATAGAATGCAATCCTTAGTGGAAAAGAGTGCAATAGAGTTAACTAACAGTGAAATCCAGGTAATAATCTTTTCTTCCGATGACAATTTGCAGGCAAACTAATGATGCGGTAAATTCATAGGGAAAGTAAACTCAACAAACCTTACGGTAAATCTTTTCTATGTGTTTTTGAAGATTCCTCACCCCCGCCTCACGGCAGTATGATTCTATTAGTGCAAGAAGTGCTGCGTCTGTTATTTCAACCTGAAGAGGCATATAATATAGATGGTACATCAACATAAAAACTAAGATAATAATTAATGAAATCTGAAAGCCCCAATTACAATATATATATATATATATATATATATATATTATAGAAGGGTTTACTAGTTGTCAAAACAGACTACCTGTTCAGGTTTGACACCACAAGCATCTCGAGTAGTCCGTTCCAGATAATCACGAGCAATGTGCATCTTTTCATCAGTGATGTAACCCACAAGACTAATAATTTCCATGCGATCCAATAGTGGATTAGGTATCATCTCTACCACATTCGCTGTGCAAACAAACAAAACCTAGCAGCAGAGTAACACAGGTACAGCCATAAGAATAACAATGAATTGAAATATCTATAGTAACAATAAAACCAGTTCAATAAAATGCACAATTTTTTTCATACTGAAGCTATGCAAACAAGGAATGCCACAGTAAAAATTTAGAATTTACAAATCAAAGAGTAACTACCATGCTCCCATGAAAATGTGCAGAAAGTAATTCATATTATTGTCTCTTAATTGCGCCGAGAGACGCTCTACAACCCAGTATGAGGGAGATCTTGTAACATGTTAGTGTTTGTCGAGTTTGTCGAGTGTGTGTCGAGTAACAAAATAATACAAAGTAAAAAGTAATAAATATTATGTCGGCCATAAACAAAAAAGAATAATACAAAGTAAAAAGTAAATATGAGACTTAAACTAGAGACTTTACTTTTACTTTTAATACAAAGTAAAAAGTAAATATGAGATTTTAGAGTGTTTGTAGAGTTTGTCGAGTAACAAAATAATACAAAGTAAACAAAAAAGAATAATATAGAGTAAAAAGTAATAAATATTATGTCTGCCATAAACAAAAAATAATAATACAAAGTAAAAAGTAAATATGAGACTTAAACTAGAGACTTTAGAGCTTAGGATTAGGTGGCTCAAATATTGCACTCAAGGAGCTATTCAAGGAGAGGTTTGCACCTCGGTAGATTTGATCCCTCTCGGCGCTTGATAGAGCCTAGAATTTGGATCTATGCTGGTGGTAGACCAACCAATGTCTTGAAACTATGTGTTGTGATAACATAATGAAAAGGAGTAATCTCTTTAGATTCCCCGCTTCCTATGCTATAAAAGGGTTGTGGGCACTTGATCACAAAAGTTCTGGCAAGAACTCACTTGAGAACAGCCACAGTAAAATGCAGGATTTGACAAGTGGCATTAATTTGAGACCATAAGATGTAGGTTAGATAGGAAGACAGTCTGCAACATCTTTCTTTGTACCCCTAATGATTAAATAGACCCAAACCACAAAAGAGTCTAGTTGAGAAGGATATAAAGAACATACCCTGCTTGTGAAAAATGCTACATGTGCTATTCTTTCACCCAAAGGACGTACAGTTATGACTTTCAAGAACAAATAAAAATATACTACCAACGTATATAAGATCATCTGGTTTCTTAACTGCAAAGATAGTTCACATGGTTAACAGATATAAAGTTTTACAGTTTTACAGAAAGAGAGGAACATATGTTAATGTCCAAAGATAACCAGAAGATAGCCAACACGAATGCTATGTGCACATATGCCATATACAGGCAAGAGAATAAGTCAGCATTATTAGACAAAATAAAAAATGTGTACTTCCAGCATGCCAAACATAGCAGCAATGCCAGTGAGACTGTAGCTCAGAGGTAGAAAATAGTACGTGGGACCAATGACCAAGGTTCAATTCCCCTAGAAATATGAATAAGGCTTAAGCAGTTGGTGCCAGGTGCAAGAGCTGGGTGAATTGATGGAAGAATACCCCCTGTTGCAGTAGCTTAGCCAAATGAAAGTGACTATGTTAAGCGGTTCACCCTCAAGGGCCATTTCATCAACACAAGTGGGCTGCTTCTGGCGCCCAGCCTCTTTGGGCCAGTTGTAATACTTCTGTTGACTTAAAAGGAAGCACTTTCACAAAAAACAGTGCAAAACGCTTCACAACCAAAAAAGAGATGAATGAAAAAGAATAATGACAACCGTACGCCACAAATGCAGTGAAACTCTAAGCTGCTACTTAAAGATTGGGAAGAAATCCACCTGTTGAGATTTGTATCTCAGGATGTCCTCCATGTGATTATGCCTAGCATGAAGGGACATTAACAAAGTAGGCATTAATGTATTGTGTGAGAAACACTTTACAAAGCAGCATGGCTTCAATGGTAGAAGCATGCAAAGATTTCCAAGACTTTTACCTTTTGCATGCGGGAAATTTTTTGATGCAAAAGTGTGATTTTGCATGAAAAGAAAAATAGGGATTTGGAACCCTAATGAGGCACTGAAGCTTATAAATGAGAGCAAAAGGGTAAAGGTAGATATCTCAAACAGATCTTCAGAGATTGAGGAATCAAAGAGAGGGGGCGCACTTCTGAGAGAGAGAGGCGCACTTCTTGAGAGGGGGCACACTTTTGAGAGAGAGGGGGCACAATTCTTGATGCCGAGGGGGAGGAGAGAAGCAGAGGGTATTCCTTCAGAGATTGAGGAGGGCACATTGGATCTCATCAGTGATTGATTGAGAAAGAGAGAGGGGTGCACTTCTATGATAGAGAGGGCGCACTCCAGAGCTGGGGCTCACTTTAGAGATTGAGAGGGTGCATTCTTCATCAGACTAAGTAGAGCAGAGAAGAGGGGCATACTTCTTCAGCTGAAAGGCAGGGAGAAGCAGCGGCGTACTTTAAGAGACCTAGAGAAGGGCACATCATTCGAGTGTGAGAGATCATCACACTGGATCTCATCAATGATTGATTGAGAGAGAGAGAGGGAGGCGCACTTCACAGGAAAGAGAGGACACACTTCTGTGGCAGAGGGGCGCATTCTTCATCAGTCAGAGCAGAGCATAGAAGAGGGGTGCACTTTACTATTGGAAGGATAGTAGAGGCAGACGGTCTTAGAATTTAAAGTAGCAATATAATTTTCATCTCTTTCAACTTTAATTGCAATAGAAACAAAATAAGGATCACTGAAAGAACAACCATGCACGGAAACACAAAGACAAAGAAGTTATCCTGAGAAACCACAAGGGAGAAAACCCAGCAACCTTCTTATACGGATATCAGTTCAAGATACAAAGTACATCTAGATACATAGCCAAGATAAAGATAAACCAAAGAAGAAAACTCTCCAAGATAGAAACCCCAAAATTAGCCTTCTTCTCTCTCTTGCACACTTCCTTGATGTGGACCGAACTTGCTTGTTTGATGAAAAGAATGAGGCATCACCCTTTATTTATACTTGATTTTGGCTGACTTTTTCACTGGGGCCGACTTGTCTTTATGCTTGAGCCGACTTCTTTTTATTTGCATAATAATTATTATTTTCTTATTTCTTCTGGGGCCGACTTAGTATGAGGATGCCTCACGTAGCTATAACATCAACAGAGGGCGCACTTCTTCAAGGAGAGAGAGGGAGTCACTTCTTCCAGAAATTGGCAAAGAAAGGCCATCAGACCTTTCAGAACAGAGCAGAGCCAAGGGGGCATTCCTCAGAGCATCAGTTGCGGCTGTTGAAGAGCGTGGGTTTGTCCCACAGATCTGGCACGCCTTCCAAGGCATCAGGTTTCTCTTCTTGAGTAAAATTCTGATTGTAAAACAATCTATTTTTTCTCTAGCTCGAGATTGAAGAAAGCCCTAGTTTGCTGGTTTTCCCCATTGGGGTTTCCAGGGTATAATATTTGTGTACTGTGTGATTGGTTTATTGTTCCGCTGTGCATGTTTGACAAGTTAAATGAGCTTATGTATTGCTGCTTATAAAATCAGATCTGAGATTTATTTTTGTGTATGCATCTGGGAATTTTATTGAAAGTAGTAATCAGAGTTTAAGTTCAGAGATAAAATTTAACACCGCAATCTCATGTTCCATATATAGCTATAAATTCAGGATCTGGTGAGTAATTATTCTGCTCTGTGATCATCAAAATTAGTATAGATAATTGGATTCTAGTCAAGATATAATGGCACCACAATAGAACTCACCTTTGACAAATCAATAGGAACATCAAGATAGTGATCAAGAAAATTAGCATTTTGCTCAGGATCTAGAAGTTCTAGTAGAGCACTTGCTGGATCTCCAGCATGTCCACGCCCTAGCTGTTAAAAATTAATAGTCAAAATGTGTCAGCCGATATTGATATTAAGAATCTCAAGAATTATGTCCTAATAGAACACCAGCTGAATCTGCCCAGGTCCTATCAATTGAAATTCTCTACTTTTGGAGCAAACTCATGCAACTGCAACTTGCAACAGAGCCAAACCAAATTCGATCTATAATTAACACGTCAATATATAAGATATTATACATACCTTATCAATCTCATCAATTAATACAAGTGGGTTGGCCGTACCAACAGATTTAAGGCATTGCACCATTTTTCCGGGCATAGCACCAACATAGGTCCGTCGATGTCCCTAGATCAGAATTCCCAAAGTTAGGTCAAATTTTGTCAGGAAGCAAAGAATTTGGCCAATGTTTAAGGAATATACATATGTTTTTGAACCAAAACTATTCAATCCTTTAGGCATAAGTTGTTTCAATATTTTCTATTGTTTCAAGAATTAAAAGGGAAAATGAGAGATTCAATCCTTTAAGTATGTACCTTTATTTCAGCAACATCAGCCAAGCCTCCCACTGAAAATCTGTAGAATTTTCTATTTAAAGCATGGGCAATTGATTTACCAATACTAGTTTTACCCACACCAGGAGGTCCTGAGAGGCAAATAATCTTACCTGCATTTGAAGATTAATGATTAAATATGGCAATCATCAGAGCTGCAGTTGAAAAGCATATCTGTACAATTAGCTGCATGTTATTAATTTCAGTTAAAAAAGTGAGACATCTAAACTCAGGATCCATGTAAGTGGTGGAATTTATGTGAGAGACAGATGGTTTTGGTCAAACAAGGCAATTCTGTTGATAAGGGTAGAATTCAAGATATTGACATCTAAATCACAATTGCAAAAAATCAATGATGAACCTGGACATATACTCGCTTGAGATTTTGGATAACCATTGTCATGCAGTTATGATCAGAATCCAGATATCCTCTCCACAAAATTTCATTGATCAGAATCCAGATAGAGGATATTCATTCAACATAGGGGCACTTCACAGCAAAGATTTCATTATTCAGTGATTATTTATTGCAAGATACAATACCCCATCTCACTACCCTTCAATTGTATACAATTAATATGTATAACATTGTATGAGTGGACATTGTGAGAGGGTGTTAGGCCATATGAACTAGTGAAAGCACCATATTGAAAATCGGTATTCAATGTTCATGATATACACATTCCTAATCTGGTTCCCAAGGCAAAGGCCCTACTAGAGAATTATGAATATCTTAGACTTAGGCTTGGTTTATTTATGTTCATGTTTATGTCCATGTTCCTGGATGTACCATGACTTATCGTAAAAAAAAAGAAAGAGAGAATACGATGAAATATAATATAAAGGCCAAGATTGGCTTCTGGATAGAGAGGCCTATGATGCAACGAAGTGAAAGGGAGTTCCATGGGAAAAAAATATTCCATGCCAATTGCCCATTAGAGAACTACTTGCCAATTTTGAAGAGTTTTTAATTGAAGGTATTAAATCCTTTGGTGGACAAGCATGCTTTCTGCAAGATGTGATATTTGAACTTTCATTTTTTACTTGAGAAGCTGCTTCTCTCTGCTCCATTCAAATTGTCTACCCAATCCTATAGCCGTCTCCAATATGCTTGAGAGTTTGTTGCATCTGTAGTGAGCCAGGCTGTTCATGACAAGTATTATACACTTATTGGCTAGTCTTCAGGAGAAAAAGAATGGCTGTAGCGAGCAGAGACGCTGGGAAAGGGAAAAAACTGCCATCTTCACATCACTTTCATCAGTCGGCTGACCCTTCTTGAAGGATGGTATTTGTGTCAAGGTTTATCCAGTAAAAGGGTCGGCCGACCATACATCAAGAAGAAAGCTATCCATTGTAGCATACCACATGAAGAGCTTGTTCAAGGCCATAGAGAGATTTCTTATGATGACAAACAAGGCTGGAGTCATTATGAACATGGCGAGGAGGTCGTTCCATGTAAATTTCTTCTTGCAAATCCCCATGCAAGAAGGAAAATTTGACATCTATTTGACGGACCTCCCATTTATGTGAAGTGGCAAGGGCTCGAACAAGGCGAATGGAATTCATTTTGGCTAAGGGGGAAAACGTTCATTATAGTCAATCTCTTCAACTTGAGAAAAAACCTTTGGCAACTAATCAGACGTTATGTCTTTCAACATTTCCATCTAATGCATATTTAGTTCAACACACTCGTTACATCTGATAAGTTTTCTTCCTTTTGGAAGAGGTACAAGATCCCAAGAATCATTCACCATTAAGGAATGATATTCTTCATTCATTGTTGTGTCCCAATCCAGATGGCTAGAAGCCTCCGCAAATGTATCTACATCATGAGTCTTTGAAACTTGAGCCAAAAGGGAGGAGACTTGCTAGAACTGTGAACATGTACAACACTAATCTATAGGATCACCGTCAAGATCACCAACCACTTCTCATGTTGTATGAACCCATCTAGGAAGCGGTAGTGTTCTGTTCAAGGTGAGCAAGGTGGAGGTGGATCTTCATCCTCATTGTCATCATCTAAAGAAGAAACTAGATGAGGATCACTAGTATAAATGTTGGGAATAAAAGATTGCGCAATCGCCAAAGATGGCTTGCAAGGAGAAGATGTCACAAACACCAAATTAGGCTCATATGCCCAGAGACAACTAGAGGAAGGTCAGCAAGTGGAAGTGGATCTTCATCCTCATTGTCATCATCTAAAGAAGAAACTAGATGAGGATCACTAGTATAAATGTTGGGAATAGAAGATTGCGCAATCGCCAAAGATGGCTTGCAAGGAGAAGATGTCACAAACACCAAATTAGGCTCATATGCCCAAAGACAAGTCTCTAACCTTTTACATCTTCAAAATATCCAACAAAAATGCACTTCTCACTTTTTACGTTGTAATGCTTTACATTTCACATCAGGAATGTGAGCCCATGCTTCACTACCAAACACGTAAAAATGGTTTACATCTAATTTAATTTTACTACATGTTTCTTTCTGTGTTATATCATTTAAATCCTTTGTGGGAGTGCAATTAACTATGTAGATGACACAACTAATGGCTTTTTCCCAAAAGTGAAAACTTAATCCCTTACATTGGATCACACTATTTTCCATTTCCTTTAACATGTGATTCTCTTTCTCAACAACACCATTCTGTTGTGGTGTGTATGGAATAGTATGTTGCATCTAAAAGCCATGTGCAATGCAGTAAATTGTAAATTTGTTGTTAACATAATTACTCCACTATTTGTTCTTAACATTTCAACTTGATGTCCATATTGTTTTTCTACAAGGGCCTTGTAGGCCAAAAATGTTGTTGTTATAGCCATGTGAGGCATCCTCACTAGCCCATCCAACCTAAAGAAGCAAAACAAACATTAAATGTATTTTTATATTGCAAAAGGACAAGTCGGCCCAGTAAGGGAATTTTACAAAAAGTAATGTACAAATAGAAGTGTTGGCTCCCTCATTTCATCATTCAACTCAAGCAAGTTCGCTCAAGTGGAGCAGTTCGCATTTTCTTGGTGCTAGAAGACAAGTGTAGCTGATTTCTTGGGCATTGACTCATTTTGTACCTTTTAACTTCTTTGTACTAAATCTCAGAGTAAGAAAGGGTTGTTGGGTTTTTCCCGAGTTTGGGTTTTCCCAAGGTAAAGTGTTGTGTCTATTTTTTGTGCATAGTTGTTCTTTCAGTGATCCTTTTATTGCTTATATATATTATGCTACGATAGGTAAAAACATTAACATGGTTTCAGAGCTATATTGAAAGTGACTATTGCCAGAGAACTAGGGTTTGGAGTTTCTTCAACTTCCAACCATCAAATTGGTTCGATCTTACCTTCATTGAGCTCGCCTCAGCAAGGCGAATTTTTCTGTGGAATCAGATTTTCATTCTGACAATTTTCATTTTTGACGTAATTTTTTAGAATTAGGGTTTGTTGGTTCTCAATGTTCTGACCACAGATCAGGAAAAAAAGAAGGTCTATTCAACTCACCTTAGGAAGGCGAATTCATCTGTGGAAGTGGTTTTCTCAAAATCCAAAATTCATTTTTGACCTAGCTCCTGCTAAGGTTTCTGTAGATCTAGTACCCAGTCAAAATGTCAAGCATCAAGGTTGAAGATAGGCTTGATGGAGCTTCAAATTACTACTCATGGAAGTCTAGAGTGCTTATTGCTCTAGAAGAAAATGATCTACTAAACTTTGTTGCAGAAGGAGTGTCAGAACCAATAGAAGATTCAGAGAAGACTCAATGGAAGAAGAATGATGCCAAGGCAAGGATGATACTAATAGATTCAGTTAAGGATCATTTGATTCCTTGGATTTCTCAAAAGAAGACAGCAAAGGCAATGTTTGACACATTGGAGAAATTGTTTGAGAATACAAACACTGATAGGGCTCTTTCCATAAGGCAACAACTATCAAGCATCAAGATGTCTAGATCGGACCCCATAGCTTCATATTTCATGAAGATCTCAGAGATAAAAGATAAATTGGCAAGAATTGATGAAATTATTGCAGACAGAAAGTTGGTCATGATAACTTTGAATGGTCTCCCTCAATCTTGGGAACCTTTCATCCGAAGCATATCGGGAAGATCAAAACTACCAAATTTTGAAAGACTATGGGCAGACTGTACACAAGAAGAAACCAGACTTGTGGTTAGAGGCAAAATACAAGACCCTCGTGAAGAAGATCAAGCCCTCATTACACATACCAAGAAGAAAGGAAAGAGGAACTTTGGACGAAAAGACAAAACCAAAAGATCAAGTCCTAATCTTGATCAAAGGAAGAAGAAGGACATGTCGAAGGTTCAATGCTATAAATGCAGAAAGTTTGGTCACTACAAGAACCAATGCAATTCACAAAAGAGGAGAGAACATGCCTCTGCAGCTGATGTAGATGAAGAAACTCAACCAAAGAAATCGAAAAAGACAGAAGAATTCTTCTTCATCTCGACCTTATCAGGTACTATTCCTACTGATAATAATGTTTGGTTGTTAGATAGTGGTACTTCTAAACATATGACAGGTTATAAGGAGTTTCTCTCAAACCTAAATGAGAGAGAATCACATCTAAGAGTGGTCCTTGGAGACGATGCTAGGTATACATTGAAAGGAACTGGGACAACCTCCTTTCAGTTAGATTCTGGTGATTCTCTGCATTTGGGAGAAGTATTATATCTGCCAGGAATGAAAAGAAATCTTGTCTCTATCTCATCACTAGAAGACAAGGGTTATAAAGTTGCATTCTCAGATGGGAAGGTTCTTGCATGGCACAAGAATTCCACTATCGATTCTGCAAGAATAATTGGTGTTCGTGAAGAAAGTTTATACAAATTGACGGTACAGCCAGTTCAGGCTCTAGTACAAGACTCTATCAGTTTGAGTGAGCTATGGCATAGGAGACTTGCTCACCTACACTATAGAGCTCTTCCTCCTCTTGGGAAGATGGTTACAAGTCTTCCCGAACTCCAAGTGGAACACAATGGAATTTGCAAAGGATATGCACTTGGCAAGAATTCCAAGGGATCTTTTCCTAATAATGACACCAGGTCCAAAGGAATATTAGAATTGGTACACTCAGACATGTGTGGACCTATGTCAATTACATCATTGGGAGGATTTTTGTACTATGTGACCTTCATAGATGATTACTCCCGAAAGACGTGGATCTATTTCTTGAAGTCCAAAGAATCCGAAGAGGTTTTGAACAAGTTCAAAGAATTCAGGCCCAAGTTGAGAACCTATCCGGAAAGAGGATAAAGATTCTAAGGTCCGATAATGGAGGAGAGTACACCTCATAAAATTCAGTAATTTCTGCAAGGAAGCAGGAATCAAGAAAGAATCTACAGTTCCTTACAACCCTCAACAAAATGGGGTTGCAGAAAGGAAGAACAGATCTATAGTTGAGGCGGTCAAAGCCATGATTCATGATCAAAATCTACCAATGTTTTTATGGGCAGAGGTCTCCAGCACTGCAGTATATGTTCAAAACAGAAGCCCACACAGAATACTGAAGAATATGACTCCAAAAGAGGCATTCACAGGTGTGAAGCCAGAAGTTGGTCATCTACTTATATTTGGATGTCCAGTATACATTCATGTACCCAAAGAAAAGAGAACAAAGCTAGAACCTTCAGGGAAGAAGGGTACATTTGTTGGGTACAGTGAATCCCCGAAGGCATACCGAATCTACATCCCAGGTCAGAGACAGAGATGGAGATCAGCAGAGATGTTTCCTTCGAAGAGGAGATTGCCTTTAGAAAGGCTAGAAGGCCATCCTCGGACAATGAGGAGCAAGAAGCTCCAGAAGAAACGGAGTCATTACCCCCTCCCTCTTTAAAAGTTGAAAGGGAGCCTCTGAGTTCGAGATGAAGGATCTTGGTCCGATGCATTACTTCTTAGGTTTGGAGGTGTGGCAGAGACAGGATGATATTTTCCTGAGCCAAGGAAAATATATTATTGATATCTTGAAGAGATTTGGTATGATGGACTGTAAGTCCATGAACACACCCATGGAGATAAACCTTAAGAAGTTGAGTGACTCAGCTTCCAAGTCAGAATTGATAGATCCTACCATGTACAGAAAGTTGATCGGTTCACTGATGTATCTAGTTAACACTACACCAAATATATGCTTTGTAGTGAGTGCTCTCAGTCAGTTTATGTGTGAACCAAGATAGGTACATTGGGTTGCTGTGAAGCATGTGCTAAGATATTTACATGGCATTGTAAAATATGGACTGAGATATGCTTCTAGGAGTGACATGAGATTGTATGGATATACATATTCAAATTGGGCAGGAAGTGTCGTTGATAGAAAGAGCACCTCAGGGTGTTGCTTCAGTTTGGGTTCTGCAGTGATTTCCTGGTGCAGCAGGAAGCAGCCCTCGGTAGTATTGAGCACTGCAGAAGCAGAGTATATTTCAGCAAGTGTGGCTGCATGAGAAGCAGTATGGCTTCGGAAGCTCTTTGCAGGATTGTCCTGGCAAACACTTGAGCCTACCGTGATTCACTGTGACAATCAAAGTTGTGTGAAGCTTTCAGTGAACCCTGTATCTCATGACGGATCGAAGCATGTGGAAATCAAGTACCACTATATCAGATATATGGTAGAGAGAGGAGCAGTTTAGCTCCAGTATATTCCGACAGATGAACAGGTTACAGACATTCTCACCAAGCCTCTTTCCAAAGTGAAGTTTTTGTACTTCCGTGAAAGACTTGGAGTATTGGAGAATGCTTCCCTCAGTGAGAGGGAGTGCTCATAGTCCAATTAGGACAAGCGGTCCTTGCAGACCGATAATGAACTCTGTTCAGGATAGGCAGTCCTTGTAGACTGATAATAAACTTTGTTCAGGACAGGCGGTCCTTGTAGACCAACAATGAACTTAGTCCAGTTAGGACAAGTGGTCTTAGTAGACCGATAATGAGCTCAGTCCAGTTAGAACAGGCGGTCCTAGTAGACCAACAAAGAGTTCAGTCCAGTTAGAATAGGCGGTCCTAGTAGCCCGACAAAGAGTTTATTCCAGTTAGAACAGCGGTCCTAGTAGACCGACAAAGAGTTCAGTCCAGTTAGGGCAGGTGGTCTTTATAGACCATAATGAGCTTAGTCTAGTTAGGACTGTTGTTCCTGTGAGGAACTTTTTCTCCAGTATAGAGAGGACTCTTGTATAGAGTATATTTGATCCATGTATGGAATATCGTCCTATATTGACAATGTTGACCCTTTCTTATGATGAAGAGATGTACTAGTCCAGTTGTGACGATCAGAAGATGTTCGAGTCCAGCCATGATGATGCCGAGATGTACTAGTCCAGTTGTGACGATCAAAAGATGTACAAGTCCAACCATGATGATGTCGAGATGTACTAGTCCAGCCGTGACAATCAGAAGATGTACGAGTCCAGTTGAGACGACCAGATGATGCCTGATGAGTTCTAGCGTGATGATACCTCTCTAGCTAAGAGGGAGTGTTGTTGGTATAGCTATGTGAGGCATCCTCACTAGCCCAGCCGACCTAAAGAAGCAAAACAAACATTAAATGTATTTTTATATTGCAAAAGGACAAGTCGGCCCAGTAAGGGAATTTTACAAAAAGTAATGTATAAACAGAAGTGTTGGCTCCCTCATTTCATAATTCAACTCAAGCAAGTTCACTCAATTGGAGTAGTTCGCATTTTCTGGGTGCTAGAAGACAAGTGTAGCTGATTTCTTGGGCATTGTTTCATTTTGTACTTTTTTATCTTCTTTGTACTAAATCTTAGAGTAAGAAAGGGTTGTTGGGTTTTTCCCGAGTTTGGGTTTTCCCAAGGTAAAGTGTTGTGTCTATTTTATGTGCATAGTTGTTCTTTCAATGATCCTTTTATTGCTTATATATATTATGCTGCTATAAGTAAAAACATTAACAAAAAACAAATCAAATGCCTCACTCTTACGTTTTAAGAAATAAACCCGAGTGTGTCTAGAGAAGTCATCAATGAAAGTTAAGAAGTACTTGAACTCAGAGAAAGAAGAAAAAGGAAGCAGACCACAAAAATCACTACGATCAAGCTGCAAGGCGTCCAAGGCATGCCAAGAGGCACATTTGTCAAAACTGTCTCGATGATGTTTGTCGAGAACACACCCGAGACAAACACCATCTCTACAAGAAACAAGAGCAAGACTAGTCACCATATTCTAATAGCATAGTTACTACAATGACTGATAGATTAAATGACCAAATTGTTGATGTTTTGTAGCTCGGATAGCATCTTCCACATAGGTTAAGCATCAAACATGCGTGAAGTTGTCCAAATCAATCTATTTTGTAATTCACTTTATTTATAAAGTGAGTCTTTTAATGAGTTGTTGAGTCTAATAAAATGCATTTTAATGCATTAGTGATTTAAACTAATCCCAATCGTTGATCTCATCGTGAGATTAGATTATTGATAAATTAGGATTTCAGCTAAAGTATAAAGTCAGGTCAATGTAGAGGGAAAAGACACAATTCATTCTTCATGAAGACAGGTTGGTCCGAAGGTGAAGAGACTCAACAAAGAAGCAAAGTTAAAGCGTCGAAGAGAATTCCAAACAAGAATCAAGCAAAATTCAACCCATAGCCTACAGAGGATATTGATCCGTACAATACAATATGTAGAGTCAAACTAATTCTATACAGACGAATCAGTACAATCGTATGGACCAGGTCCATACAGTCATATGGGCATCCATACAACAATCCATACATGCGACAGTTTTCTTGATTTTCATGCAACTAGTTTTCTCGGTTTCTATGTGTTACCGTTCAAACTAGCAGTCCCAAATTTGTAGCACAATGTGATGTGTATGCTAGTGAACGGTAAGCATGGGAGAGAGCTAAGTCCAAATGTCACCTCAGCTCGGCCTCTCAACTACTTTGGGTAACTCTTGAACCCAAGGGAGAGCACTCTTGAGATACATGGAAACACCAACAAGCAGATACCTATCTACAACCTTTATAGTAGAGATCAGTTCCTTATATGGAGTCAATCAATGAATTAAGAAGGCTACTTGATCTACTGAGGAGTTAATTCAAATAGCTACTTGTCCAAGATAACAAATATCAATGATCTCCAAAACAATTTCACGTTTACCAATGAATTCCACACAGCCCAAGGGGCACCTCAGAAAAGTGCACCCTTAGGGGGAGAGGAACAGGTGGGACAAGGTGAGGCCCAAGGAGGCCTCAAGAGGAAAACTATGCCTAGGGTTTTCATGTTTCCAAGACAGTGGCTTCAATTAAGACGCCCTTCAAGATCTGTGGACAATTCAACTAGGGAGAACTTGAGGGGTTTTGGGAATTTTTCAGATTTTTTGGGTTTTTATGCATAAAATTGCAGCAAAAAATATAATACAATAAATGTTGAAAAATAGAGTAAAAATGACAAGAAAGGGGATATGATTTTTGTCTCAATCCCTAGGGCATTGAGAGATCTATGGTTAACGTCCCTCTCTTAAGATGTTTCTCTAGCACTTGGAAGCTACGGCATCACCTAGCAACCTCTAGGGTTTGGTAGGAGAGCCTAACTAGGGAAAATGAAAAAGTCCAAGGCCCCAAAAGCAATAGGAAACCCTTATGCAAGACGTTTTCTTTATAAAAAGACCTAATTCAGAGAAAATGCAACATAAAACTACCATTCAATCCACATAGTAACATTATTCACCAACATTCAACAAGAGATGAGCAAAGAAGACACCTTTAGGTCACACTTGTTCATGTGTTATTCCAACAAGTCTAGCATCGACCATAGCAAGTGCAAGAAAGAAGCCCTAGATCATTCATCCATCCACTATCAAGCAAAGAAGATAATCCCAATAGAAGTGCGCATCAACAAGAAGACTCAAAGAGTAGGAGAACAGAGAAATAATTTCATATTAGAACCCTTGTCTTATGATTTTACAATGAGAGGAGGATGTCCATTTATACTATTTCATCCTCAAATATTTAATTTTGAGCCTACAAGTCCTAAAAATAAAATAATAATATTTTCAGGGTAAATTCTACATAATTAAGAAATTTTACCCCAAAATAGACAAAAACAATAAAAATAAGCTAAAGTAAGTTGAGAAAAGGATTCACTGGATGAAGTAGTGATCCAAGGGGGGGCGTCATGCCCCATCTAACCCCAAAATGATGCATGTCCCTCAACACCCCCCCTTCCAAGGCTTGTAGGCTCATCTGCTAGAAGCACGATGTCATAGGCTAGTAGCACTAGAGTAGGGGTTTATGGATGTTGAAAATAGGTCCAAGTGGGTGCGGAAGGTGTGCTAATAGGGGTTAACAGCCCTTTACAACACGCAATCACCTTTGCATAAAAAAAAACTAGGATGGTCATTAGCCCCAATGGGTCACCCCGAGAAGCCCGGAACACCAAACCATGGGCTAAAAGCCCTGCATGGCGGGTACATCCGCACACTAAAAATTCAATCAACGAAGCCATTAAGCCAAGTACTTTTGAGAGTGAAACCAAGGTGGTTGGCCATGACCAATCCAGCAGGTAAACAACCCCCAATCCAAATATCCATACAATAAAATCCACTTTGGCATGTACAATAAAAAAATTTGAGCCCTTGCTCTAGGCTTGACCTTGCTGGAATGTTGCAGTAGCTCTAGTGCGTAACATTGTGCATCAGATTCCTCGATCTTTCGACAGGCAGTTTTGTCTTGTAATTTTGCAAAAAATTGGTTTTGTTGAGTGTACTATACTATTTTGATTTATGGCAGTAGTGGAGGTTTCCTTGTAAGCTTTGGAATATTAATGAAAAGAATGATTTGAAGCAGTACATACATGTGTTAAATTGTTTAAAGTTTTTGCAATTCATTTTCCTACTATGTGTGTGAATGCTACAATGTAAGAAAGTTAATTTCCGCAAACTAAATATCAGTTATTGATTTGAGAACATAAGGTTGCAATTCACCTTTAGTAAGGAAAATTAACATGGTATCAAAGCATCTCTCTGATTGAGACTCTCAAAGGTTTACAGTAGGTAGATTAGTTGCAACAAGAAAAGGACCAACAGCAAGGGTTTCATAATTTTGATTTTCATATTTAGTGTTTGTGCTTTAGATCTCGAAGATGGCATCAACCAGCCTCAAGTTCTAGGACAAATTGGATGGCACCCCGAAATTCCTAGAATGGAAAGTCTGGGTAACTCTTCTATTAGAAGAAAATGACCTCTGGGATATCATCAAGGATGCGATAGCTCCACCGACAAATCCACAGCTTTTGGTAGCTCACAAGAAGAAAGAAGTGAGAGCCAAGCAAATGATCATGGATGCAATAAAGGATCATCTGATCCCTCATGTATCCGAGAAAAAGACAGCGAAAGATATGTTTGATGCTCTGGTTAGCCTTTACCAAAGCGAGAACATTAACCAACAGATGATTTTGCACAATGTTGCGTGGTACCAGTACCAGCGCACCTTCAGATATGCCCCAGGGAAAGAGGAGCATTTTCTTTTACTTGGAGGGATGTGTTCTAGCCTTTTTGCGGAGTGTGGGTTATGGCCAGACCCTCTGGTTCCCTAATGGGGTACTATGGCTTAGTGGCATTGTTGATTGCCTCATAAAAGGGCTTAAAGCCTTGAGGTTGGTGTCTGTAGCCCCCAGGGGTGTGTCATTGGGTCACATGACCCCCTCCTTACTTTATCACACTGGTGGCATTTTCTTTCAGCATTGAGGTTCATGCATCTACTCTAGGCCACCATCCACACCCTCCTAGTCCTCCAGCTCAGCAACGCCCTCTCTCCTTGGGCTCCTCCTGATGATGACGTCATCGTCCATGCCAGGCTGCACTGCTTGATAAGGGGGGGACGTTGAGAGATTTACACTACTGTTGTCGTTAGATGGGGTATGACAACCCCCCCCCTCCACACTCCAGCCTTCAAAACAGAGTGATATGCTTATTTTTGGTTGTTTAGTCATGCATGGGTAAATTCTAGGGAAAATGTCCCAAATTACCCACAGATTTAATTATTTTATATTATTTTTGTTTTAATTTTAAGTTGACATGTTATAATTTCAAATTGACATTTTAAAAGGCATGTCGGCCTGGATTATTTTATATTTTTGTAAAGTGAGTGTGAGAAAGTATAAATAGACTTCTCCTCACTTCATTTTTACACAACTTATGGGATAAAAACACTATGTTACTTTTTTACCCTTCTTAGCGCTCTTGGATTGATGCACACCTCTTGAGGATTGATGTACTTTCTGGTTTGGCGGCAATCTCTTGAAGTATCTTTTGTTCTTGCTCTTTGCTAAGGTGATGCTAGAGTTGTTTGTTTAACACATGCACAAGGAGGTATCTAAGTTCTTCTCTTCATTTCTCTTTGTTAAATGTTGAATGATGATGCTTGTTCTTGGTTGAATGCTAGCCATTAATGTTGCATTTTGTCCTAGCTAGGTCATTTTCAACCTTTAGTCACCATAGCATTGTGAGGTTTGAGCTTTAGGTCTCCAAGGTTTGCCCTAACAAGAGCCCCTTTAACCAACTTTTGTGGTTGTTGAAGAAGGCCCTAGTTTGCCAAACTTGGCAAGTACCATCCCAAGAGGAAGACCATCTTCCTTGATGCCCTAGGGTTAGGGTGAACCCTTTAAAACCCTAGGTTGGCATTTTCTACCTTTTTCAAACCCTAGTTTGTATTTTTGTAAATATTATTGCTAGTTCAAACTTGCATTTGTATGTAAATTTGCATCTTCATGGTAGAATTAGGGTTAGAATTAGTTCTGCATTTTCATGGTAGAATTAGGGTTAGAATGGCAATATTACTTTTGTTGTAGAAACTTTAATTTGATCAATTGTCATGATCTTACACCAACACTTGCATGCATAATTATTCTTGACATGTGAATGCTAGCTGCTACATGGATGGTATTGCTACATTGGTTGTTGAATAGACTGTCCATAATATATCTTTACTACACTCAAATAATTGAACGTTATCATTATTGTGCTAACCATCACATACACATTTTCCTTGTAAGATTATTAGCCTAAGTGACATAGAATGAGATATTTGGATATTGGTTAATTCATCATTTGCTCGTTTAATGCAACTACGTAGTTTGTCCTTTTCTTGGACTCCATAAGGGCACTGGTCTAAATTAACATTGCATAGAGAACATAGTTTTTTTGCCTAGTGTCTTACGGGAGAATTCAGGGTCCTTCCATTGAGAGGTTACGACTCTCCAAAGAAGTTAGAATTGTGATCAAGGTGACATTGGGTCACATTTCTTATAATTGCTTTACTAGGAACTAGCCCTGCTAGTTTGCCCAGTAACACACAACAAGCTCAAATCTGTTGAGATGACTAGATCAGACACCATCACCAATTACCTGATGAAGGTCACACAGATCCGTGACCAACTTGTTGCAGTTGGGGAAAAAATTGACGATAGGGCGTTAGAAAACAGGGCACTGAATGGGTTCCCACCGCAATGGGAAACATTTGTCCAGGGCATTTGTGCCCAGGAGTATCTTCCTAGTTGGGAAAGACTATGGGATGATTGTATCTAGGAGACTCGGATGGAGTCGAAGGCCAACAAACAAGGAGGTGACAGTGACCATACACTCATTGGTCAGGCAAAGAAGAGCAAAGGTAAAGGACCTACTAAGGGTAAGGCAAAGAGTGAGGAGTCAACCTCACAATCAAGGAAGGGCTTGAGTAAAATCAAGTGCTTCATATGTCATAAGAACGACCATTATGCATCACATTGTCTAGAGGAGAAGAAGGGTAAAGAGAACCAGCAGCCTCAGCTGAAACACAGATGAACGAGTTTGCTTCCAAGTTCAAGAAGGATTTCTCGATGGTATCTTACCTTTCTTCCAACACAGTTCCCAGGAACACATGGTATGTGGACAATGGAGCATCGAGGCATATGACATCATCTCGGGAGTTATTTTTGAGTCTAGAAGAGCACAACTCTGGAGTTCAGGTCAGCTTGGTGATGATGCCAAGTGTCCAGTAGCAAGAGTCGGTACCATTCCTTTCCAACTCCAGTCAAGTAACTCTTTAGACATTGACGATGTGTTATTTGCTCCAAGTCTCAAGAAGAATCTGCTTTCAGTTTCAATCATGGAAGATAAGGGGCACCTACATCATCGGGTGTTTCCTATTCCAAGGGATATTGCCACAGGTCTTCCAGAGTTCAACATTGAGTAGCAGGGTGTGTGCAGAGGGTGCACACTTCGCATGCATGCCAACGCTGCTTTCCAAAGCAATGAACACGGATCTAAGGGGATCCTAGATCTAGTGCATTCAGATGTGTGTGGACCAATGTCAATATCATCAATCACAGGAAGCATGTGCTATGTTTCCTTCATTGATGACTTCTCTCACAAAACATGGATCTACTTCTTGAAGACAAAGGATGAAGTCTTCAGCAGGTTTCAGGAGTTCAAAGCTCTTGTGGAGAACCAGACAAGGAAGAAGATCAAGGCTTTTAGATCGAACAATGGGGGTGCGTATACCTCCAATGATTTCGAGGATTTCTATCAGGATGTAAGAATCAAGAGGGAGCACACTTTACAAAGCGGAAGAACTGATCCATGATACATGACCAAGATTTGTCAATGTTTTTATGGGGCATTAGCATGCAATGCAGCAGTATACATCCAGAACAGGTGTCCTCACAGGGTTTTGGGGGACAAGACACCAAAGGAGGCATTCACTAGTTTAAATCCAGACGTGAGTCATTTCCGCATCTTTGCCTGTCTAGTTTACATCCATGCACCAGTGGAGAAAAGGACCAAGTTGGAGCCCTCCAGCAAAAAGGGTTTACTTGTTAGCTAGAGTGAGAATTCAAAGGCTTACAAGATATATATTCCAAGAGAGAGGAAGACAATTATAGGCAAGGATGTAAAGTTCGAGGAAGACTTTGCATCCAATAAGTCTCATGAGCCATTACCAGTGATAGAGGATGAGGAGCAAGAAGCTCTGAAGGCTAAGCCAGGGTTACCAGCGACTTCTAGTTCAAGGCAAAATCTTTCAAATGCAAAGGAAGAAAAACCAGGTCCTTCCAATTCTATCAGGAGACCTCGATGGTTCACTTAAACATTGAGGGATGCTAAGGAGCAAGTTGAGGCTCCTAGGAGCGCATTCAAAAAGAGTAGACCTTCGAAAAAAAATTCGAACTACATGACATTGACGAGCAGCATCATAGATTCCGAGACCTCCAATTTTCAGGAGGCAGTCGACCAGTAGGTTTGGAGGGATGCCATGGTGGAGGAGTACACCTCAGTAGGTTTGGAGGGATGCCATGGTGGAGGAGTACACCTCCATCGAAAAGAATGGTGTTTGGGGCAGTGTGCGTAGACCAGGGGGGAAGTCAGTGATGACTTCTAGATGGCTCTTCAAGATCAAGCGTGTGGTTAATGGTAGCATAGAGAAGTACAAAGCTAGGTTCGTTGCGAGAAGGCTCTCCCACAAAGAGGGAGTGGAGTTCAAAGACACATTTGCTCCAATCGCCAGGTACACTTCCATTAGAGAAGTCATGTCTTTAGTCTCCATTATGGGATGGAGGATGCACCAAATGGATGTGAAGACGGCTTTCCTCAATGGGGCTATTGAGGAGGAAGTGTACATAGAGCAGCCTTAGGGATTTGAGCTCCATGGGAAGGAGTCCCATGTGTGCAGGCTAAAAACGGCCCTGTATGGACTCAAACAGGCACCGAGAGCATGCTGTTCCAAGATCAACGAATACCTACAGGGCATGGGCTTCACCAAAAGTGAACTAGATCCCAACTTATATGTCATATTTGTTGAGGTTGATTTGCTCATCCGGGTGCTATATGTAGATTACTTGTTTCTCACAGGTTCAAAGAAGCTCATTGTAGGGTGCAAGGCAGATATGGCAGTTGAGTTCAAGATGAAAGACATTGACTTGATGCATTACTTCTTAGGGTTGGAGGTTTGGCAGAGACGAGGGGAGATTTTCCTTGGGTAGGGCAAGTATGCAGTTGAGATCCTGATGGAGGACTGTAGGCCCATGGCCACTACTATGATCACTCATCTAAAGAAGGTTACTACTTCAAATTCAAATATGGTGGATCCCACGTTGTACAGACAACTGATAAGTTCCTTGATGCATCTAGTCAACACTAGGCCAGATATATATTTTGGAGTGAACACCTTGAGCTAGTTCATGGTGGAGTTGTTGCCAACTAAGTTGTACTTGGTTGGATTATCAAGCGAGTCGACAGAGTTGAACATGTCAATGTTCATTTTCGATGATATGATGACCATCAGGCCTTTTTGAGGGCCCCTTTTTTTTATTTTTTACCACATTTCTATGGCCCTGCGAGGTTTGTAGTAAAATGTTCTAACATGATTTTTTGTAAAGGACTTGTTTCTCTATGACCTTTTGGCCAAGTCAGGTATTCCAAGGAGTTTTTTCACTTAAGAATTATGTCTTGCAACTTTGCATAACATCATTTTTGAGTTTTTCTCCTGCTCCTCCAAAGCTGGAATGCCTGGTGAAGTTAACGGGCATTAGGGGGTTATTAAAGTCCATGGGTCAATGTATATGAACATGCTAGACATCAATTTTGAGTCGTATGGACATGTGCTAGGTCCCCCTAGGTTTTTTTTACTTTCCAGCGGAAAAAAAAAAAATTCCTGTAATTGAGCCATTTTTTAATGGTTTAATTGAAAAAATTGTAATTGACATTAAAGTGTGGCCTTGGGGTCTTTTTTGCCTTGGGGGTGTTCATTTTCTAACTCAGAGCACCCACCTTACCCCAAAACCCACTTTCTATAGTGTTTGAGGCATTTATTTTTCACTTTTCTCAAAAAATCCAAAAAAAGTGAAAAATAGTGAGAAAAAATCAAAAATGTGATAAAAAAATTAAATTGTTTTTGGAGGAGTTAAAGGTCTGAATTATTTCAGCACCTTTTATGGAGCATATTGGGCCGAAATGTAAGATTTTTGGGCAGCTGATTTCATGGGATTGACTCCCCACATGAAGGAGGGCGCATTTACCTTGGCTTGGGCACATTTGGTGAGAGGAGAGGCCCACGAATTGAGGGTTTTGCAGCTTGTTTTGTGGCAGCTGTACTGCTGCGTTTTGGCAGCAAGGAATGAGGAATGGGCAGCCCCATTCAAGCCACGATCCTCTCCCTCATTTGCTCCACCATTCCATTACTCTCTCCTCAAGCTTGGGCGCCTACCTCTCTTGCTCATTTTCTATAAATTGGCAAGTTCTCTCCCATTTAGAACTAGTTGGAGTTGAAGCAAGCTACCATTTTGTAATTGTCATTGTTGTTTAATAAAATAAGAGACTTTGGAGGTCACTGATGGTGTTGGGCTTTTTATGAGTGGATGAATGAATTGGTTTAACATGAGGTAACCTGTATTTGTGCTATTTGTTTCTCTTTGCATCAAATCTAGCTTTGGGAAAGATCAGTATTGATTTATAAAGGAGGTTAAGTAATTTGTTTATTGCTTAGTCTTTTATTTATGCATATGTAGAGATCTGATTTAAATGTGTCATTTTGTTTATGAACATTTTCTTTTAATTTCTACTGTGTATTTTTCTAGATTTGATCTTTGTGTTGCAAGTTGATGTGTTTTGCAGGTTGCTTCAAGTGGATAGGTGGGAGAACTTGCTTGTTGCTTCTACTTCTCTAACTTCTTATGCAGATACAGTCCCTCAGCTCACCACAAACAAGGATCCAAGGCTTCTACAAGGAAAAAATTGATAAAACTATAAAATTTCTCCATATCTCCTTCTCTTCTACTTCATACTTTCACTTTGGTTACTGGTTACAAGTATAGAGTAATAGTGGTTTGCATTTCAAAGTTCACATTCTGATTTATTACTCTAGAAGTCTGATATTTTCCATTTGCAAACTATTCATCATTAATAGATTAGATCTTTCATTTATCTAGCATTTTACTTTTCTCAACTAGTAAAAAAATTGTCAAATCTTAAAAAAGTGTGAAAGGTAGTGTTTAGATTTGTTTTAAAAGTTTATTTGGCTATCATAAGAGCTAGTAATTTGCAGCTCATTGAGTTTGCAAAGATCCTAAGGAGACAAGCCTCGTTCATTCTTCTGTGTGGGAAAAATTCTCAAAGGACGCAGGATACCCTGGGTAGCGACCTCCTGGAAACCGTTAGACTATACCCTAGTTTGGTATAGTGTTGAACATCTCCTCCTTGGGACTCCGATCCAGCCTACATGTTTGAGTGAGGAACCACATAGTTGAATTCCGGACATATTCCCTGTACCTTTTCGTATATCGGGAATCCCCCAGCCCTAATAAAAAGATCATTACCACATTAATAATAAAATAAACCAAGAACAATTGCACAACATGGTCTTTTTAGTTCAAGCACTTTTGTGACTCCATTTATCGGCACTGGTCTATCTTGTTATATTTCAATGATGATTGATGTTTTAAAATGACAATGATGTTGATGAATGATATTTGCTTTATATATATGTTGCATTGATCTTGGTTTACAAAAATATTCTTGTTAGCTTTTTAGCTCGGAAGGCACTTCACATAATTTTGTCTTGTATGCGAAAGTGACCTTGCATTTACATTACCTAGGCACTTGACTTTTTCTAAGTTGTAATAAAGTGGCTCTTTTTATAAAGTGAGTTTTATGTAATGTTCCAAGTCCATTATAAAGCGATTTTTTATAAAGTGACTTTATGAAGTAAAAGTGCACATATTTCATAAAGTGAAAATACTTTATTAAAAAATTATAAGTGAATTATTTTGGAGGGAATGACTTTCATCCCTTGAACTTGTCAAATCAAGATTAGATCTTGACCGTTGGATTTAGGGATTGGGAAGGTGAAAAGTCACTTTCATGTTATAAGAGTAAGCCTAGGGCAATGTGCAAAGACACAGTTTTCAAGAGAGAGTCTTTTTCAAGAGATTAAGCATTTGGCATTTCTGAGTTGTTTGAGAGAGAGAGTAGTTCTCTAGTGGCTCAAATTCCTAGGAGAGGAATTTTTCTGGAGGTGGCTCGAATCCCAAGGCAGCTCTGCTGCATTTTTATTTCTGGCACGTTTTTTGAGAAAGTTGCTGGGCATAGATTTTGAGGGACTGCACACAGTTTGAAAGGAAAAAAAAATTATGCACAGTCCATACAGTCGTACGGTGGCACAATTTTCGAGGTGCTACGTGGGACGGATTTCAAGTTACTGCTGGGCACAAATTTCGAGGTACTGTTGGGCACAGTTTTCGAGGTGCTGTACAGTCATTAAATTCTGCATTAAATGCTGCTGTAACTCAGTTTTTATGTCTGAAAATACTTAATGAAAATTTCTCTTGAACTGGTTTTCCCCAGGGGGGGTTTTCCAGGGTCTGTTTTGACTGAATATCACTGTGCATTACAATTTCAGATTGTTGTTCTATTTGTTTTTCTGCTGCTTAACTATCTCAGCATAAGTGTTTCAACTTGCTGTTCATTTTTCAAGTGACTGTAATTTTCATTTAACTAGTGACTATATAAGTCTGAAATCTGGGTTTTTGCTGGGTGGTTCATTGGCTTTTAAAAGCCTAATTTTCAACAATTCTAACTTCTAGATTAGATGTTTTGTCTTTCATAGATTAGAAACCTTAGTTTATTTTCACTTTTTAGAGTCCACCCCGCTTGGCTTCGCTAGGAATAAGCCAAGACGGAGGAGTCGAGTTTCAGGTGACAACACTTGACTCTGGCTTGCCTCCAAGGCCACACCAGTGGCTTGAAGACTTCTGCCACGTTTTTCCAGGTGTGAAACTAGGCGACAACAAGAGCCAAGGCATGAGCAATAGGTAGCAGCCAAACATGTGCTCAGATACTTAAGGGGCACAATGGAGTATATATTGAGATATCTTGGAGATGGTGAAGTGAAGTTACATGGATATACTGACTCAAATTAGGCAAGTGGTGCATCAAACATAGGAAGAGCACCTCAGGGTGTTACTTCAGCGTGGGATCAACGATGATATCTTGGTTCAATCGAGAGCAAACTTCCGTGGCACTCAGTTCAACAGAGGAAGAGTATATGTCAACAGGTACAGCTAGTTGTGAGGCCATCTGGCTTCGCAAGTTGCTTGCTAAGTTATTTGATTAGGGTTTGAATCCCATGGTGATTTACTGTGATAATCAGAGTTGTATCATACTCCTTTAGAATCCAATTTTTCATGACAAATACAAGCATATTGAGATCAAGTATCATTCATTCAAGACAAGATTCAGAATGGAGGAGTGAAGCTCCAGTACGTACCCACAAATAAATAGGTAAGTTTGAAGCTTTCATAAATAAACCTGGATTGGTGCAGAACTCCTTCCACGCTAAGAGGGAGTTTTGATGTTTTGAAGCTCAGACAAGAACTTCCGCATAGGTTAGGTGTCAAACATGCGTGAAGTCATCCACATCAATCTATTTTGGAATTCACTTTATTTATAACGTGAAAGTCTTTTAATTAGTTGTTGAGTCTAATAAAGTGCATTTTAATGCATTAGTGATTTAGAGTAATCTCAACCTTTGATCTCAGTGTGAGATTAGGTTATTGGTAGATTGGGGTTTCAGCTAAAGTACAAAGGTAGGTCAAGGCAAAGGGGAAAGATACAATTCATTCTTCACGAAGACAAGTTGGTCTGGAGGTGAAGAGACTTGATAGAGAAACGAAGTTAAAGAGTCGAAGAGGAGCCCATGCAAGAATCAAGTAGAATTCATCCTCCAGCTTCCAGAGGACAATGATGTGTACAAGTGTAGGGATTTGTACAGTACAATCTGTACAATCGAACAAATTTTGTACAATCACATAGACAAATATGTACAGTCATACAGAACAGGTCTGTACAATCGTATGAACGACCATACAACAGTTCGTGCAGGCAACAATTTTCTCAATTTTCATGCAACTATTTTTCTTGATTTTCATGCAGCAAATTCCTCAATTTTTGGACAACCAAACTAGTCTTCTCTTGTTTTGTTGAGTGTATCGTACTATTGTGATTTATGGTAGCAGTGGAGGTTTCCTTGTAAGCTTTCAAATATTAATGAAAGGCTGATTTGAAGGAGTACATGCATGTGTTGAATTGTTTAAAGTTTTCGTTGTTAATTTTCCTACTATGTGTGCGAATGTCGCTATGTAAGAAAGTTCATTTCCCCAAATTAAATATCAGTTTACATAAGGTCAAAATTCACCTTTGTAAGGAAAATTAACACAAATTGCTCATGCCAAAGCTTGCTCAAGTCATCACTATGAGCAATAAAAACTAATGGAAAATATGATAGCCCAAAGTTGTCAAATTTGTACAACATGGTAATATCATCAACAATTCTAGTTGCTAGAACATACTTAGGATCTTTTAAATCCTTGATTACAACTTAGCGAGGTGAAAACTCTACGATCCTACCTTCACCTAAATAAGTGATATGATAGACTGATAAAAAACTACAAGAAAGACTTGGAACACATTAAAAGTTTGATGTTACAGTCATTAAAAGAAGAAGAAAAAATGGCTTAATACTTAGCCATATATGATAAGATGCTTCAAAATCAATAAGCCACTCATTAAAAGAAGTAGATGATGCAGTGAAGGAAAAAACAAAAGTATAAAGTGCATGTCCATGAGACGAAGTGTTAGAGGAAAGAATCAAGGTTAATACTGTGCTTCTTCATTGTTGCATCTATGGCTTCCATTTTCTTGAAACACTTACTCTACATGACAATCTTGCCCACAAAAACCACAATGCCTCCCAGTCTTCTTACCTTCCCATTTAGTGCCTTTATCACCATTGGGAGTATATGAGCTTGATGAGAGAGTTTGGAACACTTGTTTTGTTTAATGTTGCGAGGATGTTACTTCTTTGGATGCTTTGCTTTATCCTTTTGTTGTGCCACTAGGGCTTTGCTCGATGTACCTACAAAGCTAATCACTCCAAGATGCAAAAGCTTATCTTTCTCTCTAATCAAATAATCACAAAAATTCTTCAAGAGTGGGTGCTTTGTATGTAGCCCCTAGAAGTTCTCTAGTGGAGTGAAAAGTAAATAAAAAAAACAGATATGGACAACCAAGCTTAGCAAGAATAGCAGAAATACATTGGATATCCTTTTGAGGTATCTTACATTCTTCAACTAAGAGTTTGTTAGGGTCCTAACCTAACCCCCCTACTTTATCTATGTAAAAGGCCATCAGGCCCATTAGTTAGTTAGTGGGTAATTACTTGATGTAAAAGAGCCTTCCTTATTAATTAAAGGCCCTTAGGTGGTCGAACCTCATTATTAGTGGGACCACAAATAGTTAGAATTGGGCTACATAAGTACTATATATATAGTAGTAAGAAATGTAATGTGAAGTCAAGAATTGTCATTATATTTGGAGTTGGTGCTCTTGGAGGTTGCCCTCTTGAAGTGGCAAGTGAACATTGCTATTTATTTTATCTATTTGTATTTACTTTTATTAAGTAAAAAGCAACTTTATATTACTGAGAAAAGAATATTTACAATTGTTTGCAGGCCTCTAGTGGTCAAGAACCAAAGTTTCCCCCAGTGCTCAAATAGAAAAACTGGTCCCATGAGATTCAAAATTGAAACATAATAAGCCCTAGGGGCTCGAAATAGAGCTTGCCCTCATCGACCTAGAATTGAACCAGAATTGTATCATATTAATAGAGTATTAACTAAAACAACCCAAAAAAAAAACTAAAGACACAAAAACTAGTTCTGACTAGTCTTTAGAGCCGCATCAGAAGGTATTGAGGGAAGCCGAGAAGCCAATGGAATAGGGGCACCGAGCACAACAACGTTCGGGTGTGACAAGCTACTGACATGTTGATGGAGGGCTTGATTATCACATAACACAATTAGAGATGAGAATATGGCTTAAATTTGCTCTAATTTGAAGTTCAAGTTCTGGACCTCGCTTCTGGTTTCAAAAAGCAGATTGAGATGAGCCTCAAACAAACCTGAATCATAAGGGTAGTTGCCAATATTCTTAAAAGGAGACTGCAGTTGCGACGGCCCATGAGAATTATCCATCGACTTACTGAGAGCTTGATTATCAATAAAGGAATCTAGAAAGGAATTCCAACCATGCTCGAAGCCCAACGAGCATCCATTGTCATCAAGCCATTCAACCTGACAACCCCATTGTTTCATACCAAAAGACTTACAGGAAGAATTCGACATGTTCTGAGTAACCTCCGAGGAGGTAGTCTTCGCAGGAAGGCTAGGTTTAGGGCTCTCAACTCTCCTAGAATGCGCACGCTGCCTCAGACAGGCCATGGAAGATCGAAACACCACCCCTAGAACGAAAATACAAGGCTTGCAGCGAAAATCCCATACCTCAATCTTCCTCTTAAACATCCTTCAAACAACATTATCATTACCATGAGACTGATTGTACACAGGAAAATTTGCCTGCCATAATGGAAAATCTTCCTCACTAAGACGAATCCAATCGGAGTACAATGCAAACTTAATGTCAAAAGACGCCATCCTAGTTTGAATCGTTAGAGCCCAATGGAGCTAGAAACAAGGGATGAGGTCCATTAATATATTTTGAGCATGTGGGAGGATGGGCCACTAGCTGGTCCAGTCGGCCGCCATCCATCCAATGTGCCATGTGTACATTTAACACCCCATCCGAGGTTATTTATTTGTATTTCATTTTCTATCTTTTCTATGAATTTCTAGGTTTAAGCATATTACAAGTGGTATCAAAGCTCTTACTTGGGCCAAAAGGGAAGAATTTTCTAGGGTTTGGCTTTTCAAACAAGTCATCTTGGCATTTTCGCTCCAATTTTTTTTATGTACCATTTAGATTCTGAAACTTGCAGTGTACATCAAAGACATAAACAGTTAACTTGTCTCCTATTTTCAGCTTCTGGGTCGCTATAATTTTGGAGATATACTTGATCAAAGTTCAGGGTAGTTCCCTCGAGGTTTGGCTCTTTCAAATTAGTCATTTTGGCATTTTCGCTCTGTTATCACACCATAGTAGCAGGGCTACTATTCTTGCTTAGCAGATATCTGCACACTCCAGAGCTTCCATTATTCAGAGCTTGGCTATGATGATTGTATATTTTGAGATCACTCATGATCAGAGCAGTGTATTATTCAGACTTATGTTAGACCTTGTGTCAAGGCTGAGCCTAGAGAGTTCAAATCTGATGACCGATGTGACCCTTTATCCCATGCAGTTTCAGTTCAGTGCTTAGAGATGTATTGCAGCAGTGTTTCAGATGATATATGATGATTATTATTGTGATGATGTTATATGACCTATGGATATTTTATCATTGACTGTGGATTATTATCTTGTTAATTTAGTCATGATCACAGCATCTGCTTGGTATATTATTGCTGATGTGGCAAACTGTTTAAAATGAATTGTAAATTATAAAATGTACATTTACTTGCACATTTAGGTTGTTTGACAAAACCCACCGGTTTACCGCCTTACATAGATATGGTCTTTCCTGACACCAGTTGTCTACTAGTTTAGGCTCCATATTCACTTGACTCCATCCATACATGACTTTCCTTATTTGACTTTAAACCTTGACATGTCTTATTTGACTTTCTGATACTGAGGACTTCCCCATTTTCTACCTCTGTGTTTGGACCGCATCCCTATATGTTCAGTGTCTCAGCGCTAAGTTGGTGACAAAACTTACCTTTGGTGAGTTGGATTGTAGGCCTAAATCATTCTGGTCAGTTGTCTCGATGTTTGGCATTGGCTTGAACTCCCCCTAGTCACTTGAGATGTTGTTGGCTAAAACTGAAAGCTCATGTACTACTTATGGAAACTTATAAATTCGCCCATGGAAACTAAAAAGGGCAAGAGCGATGAACAGCTAAAAATACTCCTCGAAGAGTATAAGAAAGGTCCAAAAAAGCAATGGTTCTTAAAAGCTATATCTAAACAATTGCTGACCTTATATGTATATGAAAACATGCCCTGGATGCAAGCTGCAACGAGTTGTGCTTTTCAGCACACCTGAGATCCGAAGGGTTATGTAGGCCAAAAAGGCCATGAAATGAAATTGAATGATCCTAATGAACCTAGATCAACTTGATGTAGACATGATGCCTAAGTTGAATAAGCACTCTCTAAACAACTTATCCATTTGTGAGGCACAGCCATTCCCCGTGTTATTTTGTCCAAGCACAGAGTTTGTAGCTTCCCCCTTCTCCCAGTCCAAAGTATTTTTGAGTTAAGTTAGACAAGTCAACCCCTTGGCCCAACCTTGTTCCTAGCCTTCATCCTTCACTAGCAGTTTGACCATGTCCAATGGGTGAGTTTGTCATTTGAACTATTGTGCAAGTAATTTTATATAACAAAGGAATATGCTAACTTGATTAATGCCACTGAATGGATGTTATACTTTGAGCTTGGTTGTGAGAATGATTAGAGAAGCATGTCTTAGTCTACTGATGTGATTTATCCTTGGTTGTATATTATCGGGATCCATGATGATGTGAGCCATATATATATACCTATTGATGATGATTGATGGTCCCACATACTTGATGATGATATCATATGATGGAAATATGGTTCAGATGATGATTGATGCAGTTCAGCAGGTTTTATTATTACTTCAGATCATCTGATTATGCACTGTCCATATATGGTGGACCCTACAGCTAGCCCATTAGGGCAACCCATGGTGTATGAGTACACATTCCTAGTGGATTTGGGTCTTCTGGATCCAATGAGACACTTATCTTTCAGTTCCGGGCACTTTTGACAGTGATTGATGCAGTTTTACACTTGTTGACCAGATTTGGGGTTGATTTCCCAGCCTGAGCAACAGGGGCCATGAGAGGCCAATTCACCTAGGGCGTTGTGTGAGAAGGGGGTGGTCCAGCCACTTGTTTTTACCATTTACCCCCCCTTCTGGAGAGCCTGGTGGGCTCAGTTGGACAGCGCAGATGCCCTGGGAGGCAGTTTTGGCACTTTCACAGTTACCAAGGCAGTTAAAAAATGGAATAAAGTGGTCACTGAGGAATTCGATTTGGGCAATTGAGGCAAGGTTTCGGCATTTGGTTTTCACAAAGGTCTTCCAGGGTGATCCCACTATCTTCCAGCCAGTTTTCACCATGTGGGTACGCCCACAGCGATCACAGGAGGTCTTTTACTGCTTGTCTGTCACAGATTTTGAGGACAGATTTGATCATTTATATTATATTGGACATATTTTATTATTTTATTGTGCCTTCGGGATGAGCTAGTGAGGATTGATGCCTCCTAGCCCCACCATGTGCTTCTTATGTCATGTCCTAGTCATTATAAGGTGGGCTTTGGTACTTTTACCCCCTCTAGTGGATGACGTCACCCTCCATGATTATTTTAGACTATGACGTCATCACCTTATGAGTGATCCATGTGTTATGTTATTATGGCTCATCTTAGCCATTGATTGTATATTGAGATCTTTTAATCTCAACCACTCATTTGATGTAGTATTGTAGAGTGGTATAGGGTTTTGGTCTTTATTATCCTATATAAGGAGGAGACCCTCTATTGTATAGCTCACCTTTGGAGCTCTGGAATATTGGAATAGAACACTTCTTTGTGGAGCATATCTCTCTTGTCTTGTGGATTCTCTTGCATCTTGAGTATACAGTATCTCTTCTATGTATCACTGTGGATTTTGGTTCTACAACTATTTGTCTTGCAGGGAAGTCGAATTGGTGGAGAGGAGGGCGATTTCTTGAGGGTTATTGTTGGAGGGATCCACATATTCTCTCTTGGGTTGATCTTGTGACAGGGAGTATCATTATTGTATCTTCGTGACATAGTTGATGCTTTCTATTACATCTTTCTATCATTTTCATAATCATCTTACTTGACTTGTTTCCTTTGATCATGTCTTGTAGGAGGAGGACAATTTGGCTTCTTGAGGAGGACGATTTGGCTTGGAGAATCAAAATTGCACTCTTGAATATACACATAGGAGAATGCAATCAATTTGCAAGGTGGCCACAAGCAATTGAGGTAAGATCTACAAGGTATGTGCCTCTTTCCATCCATTCTCTCTTCATTGGTCACAAACCCTAATTAATCAAAAACCCCATTTTGGTTTTTCTTAGATCTACTTAGCTCTAGCCTTGCTTTTGAAAAGATCTTAAGAACCCACCTCTATAGCATCCACCCCTAGTTGGATCTATAGTTTGGTGGTGATTGGGTTAAATTTGACACACTTTTCAAGGCAATATAACCCTCTTGAACCAAATCGCACTTCCTTTGAGAGGCTTGTTGGGTTAGATCTAGCATGTGGGTAGGTGAGATCCCACTTGTTTGCAATCTACACACTTGATAACCTACCCCTAGACTTTTACTTGGGTGATTTCTACCTTGTGGGCATCATTCCACATTTTAAGGGATTAAAACCCCATTTTGAACTACTTGGCATCTTAAAACTCAGATCTAGTAAGATCTAACCCTTGGATTGGCTTGATTTTCTAGATCCACATAGATCGGTGCCTAAGCTACTTAGATCTACAATTTGGTGGCCATTGGACTTGATTTGACCCACTTTATCCACCTTTTAGCCCTCCTTGAGCAAGGTCGCGCTTCCTTGGGTGACTGAGTTTGCCCACTTCTAGGACCTGGGTAGTTGAGATTGCAGTGGATTTGGAACGGGCATACCTTGAAACCTATATCTAGAGTGTCATTTTGTGACGATCTGCCTTGGGGGTAGCATTCCTTGTTTTAAGGATTGCGGTCCACTTGGGTCATTTCATGAAATCCTAGATCTAGCAAGATCCAACCATTCTATCTCAATTAACCCGCTTGAGGTGCATGCTAGGTGTCCCGATCTACACTTTGACATATCTTTTGACTCCATTAACCCATCCAACAAGGCACTAGTCCTCCTTAAGCAAGTCGCACTCCTTGGGAATTATGTCAAACCTTAGATCCATTAAGTGGGTACTACTAATTTCAACTTAGATCCATAGATCTACTCACTACATATCCCCTAGTACCAATTGCATCCCTTAATTTCACCTTGTGGGTTCCATTTGAATCATTCACATATCCCAAGAAAGTGGGTCCCACTTGTATAATACATGGTACTAGATCTTGTCATTATAACTAGTCATGTGGCCTAAATCATACATTGGTTGAAACACTAATCATTTCTCAAACCACCTTCAACCATACTTTAATTTCTAGGTCCACTATACCTTGCATTGGTTTTCGTAACTTACCATTTACTCATCCCTAACAACCTTTGTTTGGGTCCAATCATCTTTGATTGGTTATAGGGTCTCCCCCTAGGTCTTGACCTATCTAGATCTAAAGTGAAGAGTGCCTCGGTTGATGTGACTCCCACCTTGCATTGGGAACCGTGGCATCTCTTGGGTCACCTCTTTAGTTGTCCATCTCCTCTACCATCCCGGATGGGATACCACTAGGGGCAACTACAAGTTGTGTGATAGCATGCTCCAACTTTTTTTCTGTGCCACATCAGGGTCTGAAACTCCCGATGTACAAAAAGGGCACAGGGAAGTAGCTTGTGTTCAATTTTCAGCTTCGAGGTTGCTACCATTTCGGAGATGCACTCGCTTCAAGAGGTAATTTTCATAGCACAAAAACTAGTCTTGAGAAGGTGTTATGAGTAAAACTATTATATCTGGAATTTCAAAAACCCAATTTGAGTGCAACTAATTTCATCGGAAAGGAGATGGACCATAGTATCTTTGGTAGCAATTTCAAAATCATATCCTAAAAATTGGACACATGGCAATCCATACACTTTCGCTCTCCTAGAAAGGCCAAAAATAACAAGTCTTAAGAAATTTACCATAACTTTTTATTGGCACATCATAATTAGGTCAAACCTATGGGATTGCAAGGAAGACATATCAAACTACTATATGGCGAAGTTTCAAAACTAGAGGGGTCAAAATTACAATGAAACCTCATTTTCAAGGTTGGACAAAAAAAAAGGCTTCAAATTAGGGTTTTAAAAGGTATTTTATTTTAAATTTGCATAACTTTTGACTAGAAGGTTTCATTTAGGTGATTCAAAAGTTATTGGAAAGAGGGAACACAGGAGAATATGTTGGAATAATCATATTGTCATTTTTTGATACTATTGTCAATATATTCAGGTTGGATGTACACCATAAGTGCAAAAATTTGAGAGTTGCAGAAGTATCATCCTCAGGACCTAACAGATTCCACCCATGGTGAAACCTTATAAACCACCTGACACCAACATCCCAAACAATATGGCCACCTGTTCTAGTTTTGACAGGTTGGACAACCTGAAATCTCAATACACAGATCGTAATGAACAAATTCATCATATCCAACAAACCATCAACAGTTGGGATCAGACATGGAAAAAAAATTGGATACAAAATTAGACCATTGGGAGAAGAAGTTGGATGAGAAGTTGACAAACTTGGAAATTAGTGCCACGTATGCAGAAGAACATGGGAATGCACAACACGGTGAACCACACCATGAAGAAACTTCCCAGTTAACACTATTTAGCCAGCATCAACCTTTGTTTGGTCCTCATAGCAATAAACCACACTCTATGGATAATAACACCTAGAATTGTTTTCCTAAAGTAGACTTAAACAAGTTCGATGGTTCTAATGCATCAAGACGAGTTACTCAAATGGAACATTGCTTCGCTCTTCACGATATTACAGATGACATGATGAAACTTAAGGTGGGGGTCTTGTATTTGGATCCAGAAAGATGACAATGGTGGGGGTGACATAAAAAGTCATATGGGCGCTACATTGCGTGAGTTTATTTGTTAAAGCTCTCCATGAGCGTTATGAGCGAGATCCTCACTATTTGGGACGGATTACCAAGTTACACCAAGCAGTCTTAGTCGCAAACTTTATTTCAACCTTTGAGCAATTAGCCATTTGTACAGAGAACTTAACAGATTCTTTCTATAAAGAATGTTTCATTAGTGGCCTCAAAGAGGCAATTAAAGTACAAGTCAGAATGCAACATCTTGCTACCTAGTTCAAGGCATAGCAAAGGGATGTAGAAGCAGATACAGTGATCAATGCACAAACCAACAAACCCCCTTTCATTCCCCGCTCATACCCTACACAAGTCAATTCCTCATGCACAATTTTTTCTACTCCCTGGAAATTTCATAAGTTGTCTCCATCAAAAATGGCAAATCGACAAAGACGAGAACTCTACTATAATTGTGATGAAAAGTATGCCTCCAAGTCATAAATGTAAAGAACAAAAGTTATTCCACGTTGATGTGACGGCTCCTACCAATTCTAAAGACATCATTATGGAAGATACCCCTATGTTTGAGGCTATTGAAGAAACTCTTCCCATGCAAGAAGAAGTGGAAACTAAAGTCCATCAAGAAGAACATTCATCTCTCTTCATGCTTTATCTAGTATTTCATCCCCACAAACCTTGAAACTTAGGGGTTACATCAAGCATCGCAAAGTGGTAGTCTTTAATGATAATGGCAGCACCCACAACTTTATTCACGTACGATTGGCCAAGAAACTCCATTGTTATGTCTGCTCGATGCCAAAATTTCAAATTATGATAGCTAATGGAGGGATGATGAAATGTCGAAGGTGTTGTGAGAATATAAAACTCCAATTGGGTGATTATCATCTTAAATATATCTGGAATGATTGCTCACTGCCATGCCATCCATGCTCTAGATAACACCACAGCCAAAATCCATACTAACTTGCAAAGGGTTTTAACAAACATCAACAGGTCTTTGAGACACCAAAGTGTTTACCCCCATCTATAGGAGAGCATGATCATGATATTCCCTTGATACCGAGAAGTCAAACACCATATGTACGACCATATAGGCATCCATTTTCACGAAAGAATGAAATTGAAAAGATAATTCATGAGCTACTAGAGGTAGAAGTCATACATCCTGGCACTAGCCCATATTCATCCCCAGTGGTCATGGTTTTAAAGAAAGAAGGTGATGACGCATGTGTCCTAATTTCTGTGCCCTCAGTAATAGATGATCTTTTGGATGAGCTCCACATCACTAAATTTTTCACCAAACGTAACCTTCATTCAAGATACCACCAAATCAGGATGAAAGAGGCTAGCATTCCAAAGACAGCTTTTCGAACACATGAAGGCCATTATGAGTTCTTGGTAATTCCCTTTGGACTTTGTAATGCTCCCTCTACTTTTCAAAGCCTCATAAATAAAATTTTGAGGCCATATCTTCATCATTTTGTACTAGTTTTCTTTGATGAAATTTTGATCTACAATAAAACTTGGGATGCCCATGTACAACATGTTGATAAAGCCTTACAACTCCTTCGAGACCATCAATTATTCATTAAACACTACAAAGGTGCTTTTGCAGTCTCAGAAGTCAAATACGTGGGTCACATTGTTGGACAAGATGGGGTGAAAGTGGACCCCAAGAAGATTGCAGCAATGCAAGAATGGCCCGCCCTAAAATCTTAAAGAGCTTACGTGAGTTTTTAGGCCTATGAAGAACTACGATAAAATTGCAACCCCATTGACAACCCTGCTCAAGAAAAATGCTTTTGCATTGAACAAAGTGGCAGAACAAGCATTCTCGGTTCTAAAGCAAGCCGTGTGCACCACACCAGTCTTAGCCATGCCTGATTTTTCTAAAGACTTTTGTATTGGAATGTGATGCCTCCAGAAAAGGCTTAGGTGAAGTTTTAATGCAAGAAGGAAGACCCTTAGCATTCACAAGTAAGCAGTTGCATGAAAAGAACTTGGGGAAGTCTACCTATGAGAAAGAAATGATGGCCATCCTACATGCAGATAAAACATGGCCATCGTATTCCAGATCAAGACAGATCACCATAGCCTAAAATATTTTTTGGAACAAAGGTTTTCATCCCCAGAACAACAGAAATGGATCACCAAAATGCTTAGCTATGATTATGAGATCATCTACAAAAAGGGAAAAGACAATGTTGTGGCAGATTCTTTGTCAAGGAAACATGAGGACGAGGGATCACTCTTTTCCTTATCCTCTCAGCATATTAAGCGCCTCCAGGAGGATCCCAACCCTCCCCAGGTTTACACTTAAGGTTGTCTTTCCTCGTACCTAAATCTGCCTTAAAACAGACAATATTAACAGAGTTGCATTCATCTCCTCTAGTAGGTCACTCAAGATTTCAAAAAACTTATGCATGCGTCAAGTGCTCATTCTTTTGAAAAGGCATGAAAATGGATATCCTTAATTTTGTAGCAGAATGTGACACCTACCAAAGGAACAAGGATGAGACAGTAAAGACTCTTAGGGCATTGCAACCATTACCAATCACAATCGGTATTTGGACCAACATTTCCATGGATTTTATTATTGGTCTTCCGAAAGCAGGTAACAAATCAATCATCATGGTAGGAACAACGGTGAGACAGTAAAGACTCTTAGGGCATTGCAACCATTACCAATCCCAATCGGTATTTGGACCAACATTTCCATGGATTTTATTGTTGGTCTTCCGAAAGCAGGTAACAAATCAGTCATCATGGTGGTAATTCATCGACTTTCCAAATATGCCCACTTTCGTGTTCTCCAACACCCGTTTACCCCGGCAACAATGGCCCAATGTTTCTAGACCATATTTTCAAACTTCATGGCATGCCTACCTCCATTGTGTCAGGTTGTGATCCCACTTTCACGAGCAAGTTTTGGCAAGACCTATTTAAGCTACAGGGCACCCAATTGCAAATGAGCACACCTTATCATCCACAAACAGATGGTTAGACAAAAGCAGTCAACAAGTGCCTCGAAACCTATTTGCAATGTTTTGCATCTGAAAAGCAGCACCAATGAGCACAGTGGTTACCATTAGCAGAATGGTGGTCTAATACCTCTCATCACAATGCTAAAAAAATGACACCATATGAAACAGTCTATGCCCAACAACCACCCTCAATGGTTTCTTATCTACGAAGTACTTCCAAAGTACACGCAATTGATAATTTGCTTCATAACCATGATGTCACTCTTTGCACACTCAAGGAAAAATTGGGAATGGCCCAAAATCGCATGAAGCAACAAGTAGACCAACACCGCTTAGAATGTTCATTTGTAGAAGGTGACCAGGTGTTCCTTTGCGTCCAACCTTATAAGCAAACCTCTCTCTAAGTTAAAGGCCATCAAAAGCTCGCACCAAAGTTTTACGGCCCATATCAAATTCTTCAAGGCATTGGTCAAGTAGCCTACAAATTAGCACTTCCAACACACTCCAGGATTCACCTAGTATTTCATGTTGATGGACACAATGGCTCACTGAGAGGGGGGTTGAATCAGTGGGCTAGCACTTAATTCTGATTTGAACTTCTTCTAACCCTAAACCAATATCATTTACATTTCCATTTCAACATTCATACAAAGATCATCATTCATACTGATTTATACATCAATAAACATTAAGCAAGTAATCCATATAATTGACACATCACAAGAGACACAAGATATAAGCTTTGTAATCTTTTTATATTTCTTCAATCGGCTACAACCGTGGGGTTTTATCAACTACAACTGAATCCGAAGCACCAACTTCTATTCCAAGACTCAACTTGGTCTTTTTCTCATATCCAACTAAGAAAAATAGTACAAGACCCAGCTTGTATTTACATACACATTCTTGTCCCATTACATCTCATCAATTACATGTCATCATTGTCAGCAACTAAACACATCATCATCATTTTGTCAGTCATATCATCTGCACCTCATCTTGTTCATCGACATATCCACAAACTGTCATTTATCATGTAACTTTTGATGCCCTAGATTATCATCAAAATTGTCTCATATAAGCTTGTCCATAGTCATCTTCATTCTACTGTCCATGTCCTCATCAACTTGCTGCTCCAGAGGATATCAAGTTGTCTTTGTCATCATTTTAGCCACCCAAAATCAGAGATATAAAATTTATTTCACTGCTGCACCTGCTGATCTGCTGTTGCGACAAAACCTGTCCTCATCTCCTCAAAACCTCCGAAAACAGAGCTCTCCTATACCTCCACCACATGTCATAAAGATTTTTCCTTTTATTTATACCTTTCTTTGTCCATGAATTCTGGAGGCCAACATGTCAAGTAGAGTTTATTTTATCATTAAATAACTCAAATTTATTTTTTATTTCCATATAATCTTGTTCAAATATATATATATATCCTTTTTTCCACATCATCAAGGGTTTGTCACCACAAAAAAAAACTTTGCTTCATATGCCTTTAATTATGCCCGTGTGGACTCTTCATCAAATGCCCGCATAGGCATCATCATTTGTTTGCCCTTGTGACTTTCACAAAATGCCTGCAATGGGCTACTTCAAAATGCCAGCAAGGGCCTAGGAAAATGCCTGCAGTGCCTTCAAATAATGCCCGCAAGGAGCTTTCTTTGATGCCCTTGGACTACAACATAATATGCCTGCAGAGGCATTAATAAAATGCCCATAGCTGCCATTATGAAATGCCCGCAGGTGCTTTTAGATGTGCCCTTAAGGCCTTCAGAAAATGCCCGCAAGGGCTTCTACAAATGCGTGCAGCACCCTTTAAAAATATGCCCGCGGGCTTCAATAGAAATGCTCGCATGGGCACTTGAAATGCCCGCAAGGGGCCTCAAAATGCCTGCAACACCCCATAAGAAATGCCCGCAGGCTACATAAGATGCCTGCATGGCTCAAGTAAATGCCCGCAGAGCCTTTGAAATGCCCATAGCAGTCTCCATAAATGCCCGCAGTGCATCCTCCATATGCCCGCAACAATCTTTCCTTGTCCTCAATGCCTTGTCATCATCCTTGTCATGCTTGCCATGCTTGTCCTTGCCATGTCTTCCATCTTTTCATATGCCTTCAAATGTGCCTTATCATCAATGCTTTCTTGTCATGCTTGTCACTTGTCATTAATGCTTGTTTGCTTTGCCATCATGTCCTTGTCCTTGTTTTTGCCATGTCATCAACACTTATCCACCTAAGTGCATCTACCACATCATTAAGCCATTTCATCCACATTTATCTTGTCCTCCATTCACTGTGCTTGCTTGCCATGTCAAGTCTTTGTCATTGTCCTTTGCCATGTTTGGTCTTCATAACCTTTGCCACTTGTCATGCTATCATTGGTTGTCCTTTGTCAACATGTCCTTCATGTCACCAATTTAACCTTTGTCATTAATGTATTGTCATCAATGACAATCATATTCATCACATGCCTCTTGTTTAAAGAAGGTAGTGGGTCAAAATTGTCAAGTTCAAACTACCAGATGAAGAAGGCTCTATTTGGCTCCAACCAAAAGCAATTTTGGACACTAGGGAGTGTCAAATACGTCAACGCATTATCCATGAAGTTTTGATTCAGTGGAAGGATACCTCACTAGAAGATGCTACTTGGGAACCATCAACAATTTTGCAGTAGTTTCCCCATCTCTAGCATTGAGGACAATGTTGTGTTTGAACGGGGAGGACATGTTAGGGTCCTATCATAACCCCTCTACTTTATCTATGTACAAAGCCATAAGGCCCATTAGTTAGTTAGTGGCTAGTTGTTTAATGTAAGAGGGCCTTCCTTACTGATTAAAGGCCCTTAGGTGGTCCACCCTCTTTAACAGCGGGACCACAAATAGTTAGAATTGGGCTATTGAAGTACTACTATATATAAAGTAGTAAGATATGTAATGTGAAGTCAAGAATTGTCATTGTATTTGGAGCTAGTGCTCTTGGGGGTTTCCCCCTTGAAAAGGCAAGTGAACGTTTCTATCTATTTTATCTAGATGTATTTCATTTTCTATCTTTTCTACGAAATTATGGGTTTAAGAATATTGCAGAGTTTAACTGTTAAATTTAGATAGATAGTCTTCAATGCAAGAGAAATCAGTAGGATTTAAAACAATGAACTAATTGTCAACCTGATGAGCTCAAATCTCACTGTATTCACCAAATAGTGAATACAGTTTCCAACTTTGTCCAAGCCACATCCAGTTTGTCAATTCCTTAAAGGTGAAATATAAATCATTAAAAATGAACATTCCGATCAATCCACATGCTTCATCATATTTATTATCCCATTTGGGTTTCTTTGTGGCATCAATGGGAGCAATTTCTTTTCCCAAGGCAATCCGATAAGGTCCTTTACTTCACAGTACATCCTCCTATAGGATTTCCATGAGAAGTAGTTGGTATTGGTAAGCAGAAGATCACTTGGACTAGCCATATTATAACATGCATGTAAGATGGCTTCAAAAACAAAAACTAGAGGTCTAGATGCAAAGCTCTCAAAAAAATAGGCTATTTTAAAACAGGCGTCACTGAAAATGGACTTTCGATGTCAAAGTTATGCCCTTTTAAAGAAAAGCATAAAAATGAACCAAGGTGCCACGCAATAGGAAGACATTTGTTCATGTGGTGGTGGGTGCACAATGAGGTTGCTCAATAGAAAAAACTTCCTTCACTAACTTTGCTTATAAACTCACTTTTACAAATAAATTACTTTTTACAAAATAAATAAGTGACCCACTTTTTAAAAATAAGTGAGAAGCACTTTTAAAATGAAGTTACTTTAGAAATTAAAAATGCATGCAAAAAGTAACTTAAAAATTAATATTACAGCTACTTTATACTGATTCACTTTTATAAAATAAGTGAAATGCACTTTACAATAATGTTGTGATAAAGTTGCAGCTGGGAAACACTTGTGAGCAAAGGCACACTTCCTATAGCGCAGCAATTGCAACTGTTGAGTAATTGGGTTTGATCTTGAGATTTGGCACGTCTCCCAAGGCTTCAAGTTCCTCTATCTGTGAAATATCTTTTGTAATCATTTCGATTTTTTCTATGGCTTGATTATCAAGAAAGCCCTAGTTTGTTGGTTTTCCCCATTGGGGTTTCCAGGGTAAAAATACAGTGTTTATGGTTGTGTGATTGGTTTCTTGCTCCGCTGTGTATTATCAGTTATTTGAGCTTATGTATTGCTGTTCATAAAATCAGATCTAAGAATTTATTCTTTGTGCATCTGGGATTATTTTATTGGAAGTAGTAATATGATTATAAGCTCTAAAGAAAATTAACAGAAAAGTGTTTCCAACTGAAAGTAGTGCTCTGAATGCAATGGAACAACTCTCTTGGCCCAGAAATGCACAAAAATAGCAGAATCTAAAAATCCTTTTATCCATTTTTATCCATGCAGTGACAAGGTTAAGATCTCAATCAACAATAGGAGTGGGTTTTCATAAGCGCATTGATACGATGTTCGACTAAAACATGGTATTTCCACACAAGTCGAACACCTTAGACAACCCCTCACACAAACAAATCACAAATTGGCACACCAATGTATTGCATGGTTAAAACCCTCGAAGAGGGAAATAGACCACAGCCCCAACCAATGCGGCCACTTGGGGAATTATATTAATCCAAAAGGAAGATTTTACATATGAGATCGATCATCTGCTAATGACTTTCCATGCTCTTTAAAAAGATATCATGGACCAATCAAGTGTTAAGCCAGGGATCAATACCGTTACTATCAAGGAGAAGATGAACCATTGGATCATTTTGTCTAGAACACATCATAACCGTCGGATTACATAAGTACAGATGCATACTGATGCACACTAAAGAAACACACTTTACCTAAAAGACACATTAGACCAAGTTGATACTAACTAACTCCTAAGTGTCAAAATATCCTAACAATAAGAGATCTCTATGTATTGACTTTTACACCCACTGAAAAATACCAAAACTCTGTGTCTTATCTCTCCCTGCATATTTCTGCATATGTGTTGTGTGTATTTAGTACTAATTAGCTATTAATACAAATCTAACTAATATCACTCGGTAAAATTCATAATATATTGCAAAGTTGCAAAACTACGACACTCAAATAAAAAGTTAAAATAATATGTCAAATGAAAATGCATACCTTGAGCTGTTCCTCTGAGCTTGCCAACTGCAATAAATTCCAAGATTCGTTCCTTGACATCAGATAAACCATAATGGTCTGAATCTAGTATATGTTGAGCATGCTGTACATCAAAGTTTTCCTCGCTGCAAACAAATTTGATGCATGAACATTGTAAATAAGAAAGAGTGAAGAAGCAACCAGCACCTGCTCTTCAACAACAAGCAACCATGCAAGACAGCCAAGTTCTGAACGGCATAACCATTCAACCACTGGAAATATGGACTCTGAACAGCACAACATTCAACCACTACAAATATGGACTTTCATTCTACCATTGATAATTCAGCTGTTGCAAATTATGATAAAATCTAAACTTGTAGCACAAAACTCGGTGCTGGTCAAATCATATATTAGAACATCTCTTAAGAAACAACTACCAACACTGTGTATGTGCTAGAAAATTTCTTCAGAAAATGAGACAATGAGCTGCAAGAGTCATGTATCATTATGCTCAATTGCAATCATAGTTAACTGATCCACAATTGCTCATGGAAGTAACACCAGAAGACTTAAAAGGCATTGTTATTCAAAAACATGCAAAGCCATACTCTGAAAGTTCTTTCAAAACAAAACTTGGCTCAGTGAAACACTCACCAAGGCCAGAGAAGGATTCAAGTAGTACTTGAGAAAAACTCAACAACTTTTATGAGCAAAACGGTAATATTTTCCTGTTTCGATATATAAACTTATGAAGGGCCCCAGCGAGTTTTTCATAGGGCTCAAGTCAAACTTGTGAATAATGAAAAACTCGGCAATAGGTCAAAATTTGACCCACGAATACACCTCACTGGCAACAAGTTTGAATCACAAACAAGTCAGTTTGCCTCGTTTTCTATGCCAAGCAGAATTTGAATCAGGCCTACTCAGCCAAGCTTTCTAACATGGCTTTCAACAGTATATGCATAAATTAGCTATTTTCATGTAAATAAACACAACATGAGCATAAAATAAAAAGAATACCTGTAATGACCCCATGGTAGAGAAGTCAGCCAATCCAGATAGTTTCTAGTCACATTGAACTCACTAGAACTAGCTTCTAAAAGCTGCAACTTTGTAAGTTCTTCTTCAATCACCTGCAGAACATGTGGTGGGCACCTCTCCTTGTTTGGTCCAAGTCTCTCTCTAAATTTAGCTGCCACAAAGACAGAAGAAAACCATTTTAACTGTTAATTAATTTGAGCCCATCTAATTAGCAAAAACACAGATTTCAATTGCAGCCTCCTCCCAAACCATATTCAAGAAATACTGGATTATATATTGAAGTACGCAATCTGACTGCAATTTATATAAAATTACAAATACAGCTTGCTAGATCTAGGAATACTCCACCACCCAAATTCAGGTCTACTGCTGACTTGGAAAATGACAATGTGGTTTAACCCTCAATATAAACCTTTAAAAATTTTATATTTGTTGGCAATGCTAAATGTTTTAAATTTTGGCATGGCAATAGCATTAAAAGATAAGACGTAATGTCCAAAAACTCTCACATGAAAGAGCTGTTTTGTCATCTGTCTCCAAACCTAGTTCCTGAAAACATTAATCAACAAAATTGCAGGTATGTTAGGACAGATACTATATAATATTAATATATACTTATAGATAAGAACATTCCAAAAAAGTTAAAAACAATTAAGCATAACAAATAAATGCAGAAACACCTTTGTCTGGAATGCTGAGACATCATAAAAGAAGAAAGAATGGATTGACAATAATGCTGCTATTTAGTGATTTAAAACTGCTAAGACCCAAGGACACTGACTATCTTGGAAAATAAATCCATTTCTACTGACTAAAACTAAGTACATCAAGATGCACCATAACTGGATTGCTTAGGAATAAGACCTCATAAAAAACTTGTCCTTAATGACAAAAACAGTCACCTTCTTTATTGCTTTGAGCTGCTCATTCAAAAGGTAGCGACGTTGTTCGCCACTTATCTTCTCTTCAATTGCTTTCGCAATAGATTCCTAACATCAGAATAGAACAAAATAGGCACCATTCCCTTGGTTAATGACATTTGAAGGCACCATATTAAAAGAAATGCCTCATTGCCACAATTATCACATTTTGGTTAAACAACAAGTTACCTGGATCTTGCTAATTTCCATCTCTTTCTTCACTAGTTCCAATGTCAATTTCAAACGCTTGTACACCTAATGCAAGACAATGCAACTTCATAAGCTAAGATCTAATAGCTAAAAACAAATGAAATACGGCACATAAATAGAATCATGATTTGAAATTGAATAATAACAGAACCAACTGGTTAAGAAGGATGATAATATCTCCATGAACTCAGTAAGATTTGACAATTGAACCAACAAAAGATGGAAATAATAAAAAAATGGGTCTTTACTGTACCCTATACCTTCCACTAAATTAACCAGCTGCCCACAATAATCCTACTCTATCAAGATTCAATACAGTTTACCAGCAACTCGAAGAAATATCCAAGAGGCATAATACCAAAGAAGTATTATTTTGTAACAATACATTTACATGTCTTGAATTTCAATAATAAACACATCCTTGCATCAAGAAGTACAACAGTGTGTTAAAGCCTATTTTCCTTTGCATCAAAAAAGTGTCAATATCTTAGTGGAAAAATATTAATGTAGATGTCCCCAATCAACTAAATATGCTTTCAATGCTGGCACTTTCCTCTATTAAGCTTGTCTGAGTCACACATAAAGGTATCTCTAGCCTCTGCATCAACCAATTTTCCTCAAGAATAGTACCTTTCCATCTCAATGGGGCCACAAAAGAAATGAAAATTCCGCCATAATCTTACCCCACTTTACAAGTTTCGAAGTTGTGCTTCATATCTTCTGTTTGTGGAAAATCACACAAAGCCCAGAAGACAATGCTTTGTTCTCCAACGTTTTAACATTACGCACTTTCTGCCTTGCTCGAAAATGTGTTCTCTGAAAAAGCTTTGCTCGGGATATCAGGCTACTCCCAGGCTCTCCAATTTCCAAGCACTGCTCACTAAATATTGAAAACACTTTATAATTGGTTATTAGATCCCCAGAGAAATGATTACTTCTTGTTATTATTGTTACTTGAATGAGTTGTAGAGCATGTTTTAACCTTTAACACTTGCAGCAGTTTGATGTTAGCATGAGTCATATTATTGGTCATGTTGACTTGGTCAAACCTAGTCTGACCAAAGTCAACTACAGGACATGAGGTGGATAGACCCCAGATGATGCAGAGATATGATATGTGGTCTTGTACAGGTCACCAGATAGTTCTATGCAGTGATTACAGGTTTATGATGATGATTTGTGCTTTTCGACACTTTTACAGATTATTATTATTTGGTCTGTCTGGGCATATTGGATATTTTATATGATCTTGCAGAGATCCATAGGGTGTATGAGTGCACACCTTAGATGGATTTGGGCTCTCTGAGTCCAATGAGACAGTCTGTTTTCAGTTCCGAGCAGTTACAGTGATGATTGGCCTCAGTTGGCCATCCTGGTGCAGTTTTGCCATATCAGATGCCCTGTCAGAGCAGAGAGAGGATTTGATTGGTTCACCTAGGGCCCTGTATGAGGAGGGGGTGGTCCAGCCACTTGTTTTTACCATTATACCCCCCTCCCAAAGAGCCTGGTGGGATCAGTTGGACAGCACAGGCACTCCAGGAGGCAGTTTGGGCAGGTTCACATTTCCCAAGGCAGATTAAAAATGGTGAAAATGGCTACTGAAGAATTCGATTTGGGCTACTGAGGCAAGCGATTGGCATGGGATGAGTTTTGATGATGAGTGTGATGTCTTCCACACCTTCCACAGCAGTTTCAGCATTCAATGGGACCCACATCCATCTCTCCGGCACTTTTTATGGTTTTCTGGAGCCTTTGGAGGCTCACGACCTTCCCAGACAGGCACTATTTGGTGCTTGTATTAGTCATTTGATGATATTGTGCCATGGGGACACACTAGGGAGGCTAGACATGACCCCCTAGACCCGCCATGAGCTAGTTATTATGCTTTATCATTGACATTTGGTGGGAACCCCTCTCCTAGGGCGATTTTGTCCATTGATATGTTATATTTTTATATTGATCCATGTACTTTATGTTGAGCTCATCTCAACCATAGATTAGAACATTTTGATGTTTTAATCTTAGCCATCCATTCAAAAAGTGGTTAGGGTTTTGGTATCGCTCCATCCTATTTAAAGGAAAGAGCTTCTCATTGTAAAGGGACTTTTGGCTCTGGATTATTGAAATAGAAAATTATTATTGCATCTACTTGTCTTGTGGTCGTGAATGCTATTGGAGTTCGACTATTTGTTCTTCCTTTGCACTGCGATATTGGAGATTATCTTGCTATCTTTTTGTTCCACATTTTTCTCATCTACAGGTGGAGGCCGAATTGCTTCAAGGACGACGCATTGGTTGGGGAGACTCTCCCTGCTTCTTCTTTGGGTTTTTTCGTTGGTTACAGGGAGTATTACTATCTTAGCACCTTCTACTTCATGTTATCATTGCTTATTCGCTTGTATTTCCTCCATTATTGTTCAATCTGATTGAATCGATTTTCCTTGGCTTGACAGGAAGAGGAGGGCACACGTGTGGAGCTGGGCATCTCATTGTGGCAAGAGAAATCAACAATTTCTCATTTGATCTCTGCGGGAACATTCCTCAACAACATGGCAAGCACTTCCATCACACAGGTATTATTAAAAATTGATAAAATAATTCTAACTGCTTTTCACCAAACAGCCACTGAGAAATTTTATCAAACACTTTGTAAACCTCTGATATTAACCTCCTACAGTCAGATAAATAATCACATGTCACTGGTATTAATATATGAATGCCTGTAAGTTAATATACTGTCCATAAAGCACTTCTAGCAGCGGGAAATAACTTAAATCAGCAGACTGTCCAATAATTTCATGCACAGAAATTAAATATCAGCAGAATGTAGAAGTGAAATAACACATAAATTTTTGGTCAAAGATTGACCCTGGAAAAACCCCCCAAACCCCTAGGGAAAACCAGCATGCAAGAGATATTATTATTCTGAGTGAAATAAATGTTACAGAGCAGCTATATCATACAGTAACAAAAGCACAGTACCAGCACCTTGGAAAATGTGCCAAACCCACAGTCACATTTCAGTCATTTGAGCAACCTCCTCACTCTGATTCTTCCTTGAAATCTCTGTACAAAGTCAGCCTCTAAAATCAGTGCACAATAATACTAACCCAGCATTATCACAGTACCTTAATATCAGTGCCAATCTTCAGCAATACACCTCTCTGATTTCTGTGCATAAACCAGCAGTACGGCCCCCCTAAAATGATGTACAGACAGCATTAAATGCTGTGTCACTGTCTTGGGAAGCGTGCTCACTCCCTCAACCTGAAAAATGTGCCTCTCCTATTCTGTTATGTCTCCATCAACAGCAGCAAACACTTCTGGGAATGTGTGTCCACTCAGCAGCTCTTTCACCTAGGAATGCGTGCCCACCATTCATCTCAGAAATACTTTATCTCTTGCATAGAAGCTCGTGCCCTCTGAGAGACTCCTCTCTCTCTTGGAAATCGTGCCTCTCCTCTCCTCTTCTCTTGGAGTGCACCCTCACCAAAACTCTCTCTTGGATTATTGCCAAATGAAGTCTCATTCAACTTTTTATTTACCCTATTAGGGTTTCTCTCATGACTCTTCAAATTCGATGGATGAGATTAGATCTTGGCCAAGGATCTAATCTCTCATTCACTTAAAATGCCTAAGTGAACTATATACCAAATTTTCTTTTTGAAAAGTCACATAACCCTAAATATTTAAAAAGTACACCTAATGACTTGAAATCACTTTAAAAACATAATAAAGTGCAACTCACTTTAAAATCATAAAGTCACATCAAAAAGGTACCTTAATAAAAGCTTATTAATAAAGTCACTTTAAGAATATTAACGAGACTCCATAGTTATGAACCCCTGCACCTAGGCACCTGATGCAGGAGTGCCACCGAGCTATCAAATGCTAACACTCCCTCTTAGTGAGGGAGGTACTACTATCATCAGCTCCACCTGGATCTCTCTCCAGTGCTCTCCCTCCAATAGTTGAAGCTCCCTCTAAATCTGAATGCCCCTTAGATACCTGTACTGGATCATCTGCTGAAGGGATCATCTGCTGAAGGTCTCCGTCTGACAACTCTGAACTGAGAGCTATGCTCACTCTCCTGCTCATCCTGAAGAACCATATCGTACCAATTCGGTTTCCTCACAAAGTTGGATGAGTCCTCCACACTGACAACCACCGCTGCTGCCACTAAGTTTGATCTCTCACCAGGCTCACCATCCACAGGATGCCCCAATACTCGGTATACCCTGCTATCACGGATGCCAAGCAGACTCGCTGCACCCAAGGCCCCGCTCACCGGATATATATAAACACGCCCTCTCACATGAAGAATCGCATATCCGTCATCCTCGGAAGCTGAAACTGAGAACAAGTTCCTCTTCAGCTCTGGAACAAACAACACATCGCCAACCTCCAGATAACCACCAGACTCGAGTTGGAATAGGACTTTTCCAACTCCTTCTACTGCATGGGTGTCGGCATACCCATCCTCAGTCAATATGACTCTGTCAATATCTGTCAACTCTCAGAACACTACTCGTATCCCCGTCATATGGCGTGCTGCTCCACTATTTATATGCCATACTCCAGTATCCAAACTCTCTGCTACACGACTGTTTGAAATGATTGAGACGAGCGAAAATTCCCTCTCAAATTTCTTCGCAAAATCTGCCTCCTCAACTGGAGAGGCCACCTCAGGTTCTACTTTCTTCTTATTCTTTTTCTTGTTGGGGCACTGCCCAGCATAGTGTCCAAAACTCTGACAAGCAAAGCATCTCACTTTGCTCATATCTTTCTCAACCTTGGCTCCACTACTTGAGCCACCTTTCTTCTTCCTGCCTTTTCCTGTAAGAGCAACATTCTCTTCATCAGCTTCTTTCTGCTGACCTGTGGCATATGCTCTCTGGCTATAACTACACGTACAAAATCATGCCATGGTGGTGAGAAGACATTCAAGGCTATTCTCACCAACTCTGCATCCTCCACTTTCTCGCCAATAGCTCCCAACTCATCACGAACTTGTGACATGCGGGTCAAGTAAGAAGAAACACTTTCAGTCTTGGTCATTTTGGTGTCTCTTAATTTATGTTTCAGAACCATCTTCCGGTTCTCATTTGAACTCTCGTACAAGCTAGTCAAGGCATCCCACATTTTGAATGCACGATCTTTGCCTAAGATGTGTGGAATAATGTGGTTCTTTACTGCATGAAGGATGATACGCCTAGCCTTGATGTCTTTTTTTGTTAAAGGCTGACAATGCTTGTGCATCAGTGGAAGCAGGAACTACTACTGGATTTGCCTGCGTGTTATGCACCACTTCATCCCACAATTCATTCTCTTCCAAAACAAGCACTAACCTTGCCTTCCATGGAACAAAGTTCTCTGCTCCATCTATTCTATCCTCCAACCTTAAACTAGTGGCCATATCTCTGAGTTTACACAGAAAGAAAATTGCTCACACAAAAACCTCTGCTCACCAAAAAAAACTTTACTTCTCAGCTATCACACCCAGCAAATCTCTTGCACATGCAGCTGCACTGAACCTGCACTTCTCATGCAAATCACCTGCAAAAATCAGCACTTCTCTGCTGCTCCAATAGTCCACTGAAAACTCAGAGCCCCAGCTCTGATACCATATTAAAAATTGATAAAATAATTCTAACTGTTGTTCACCAAACAGCCACTGAGAAATTTATCAAACACTTTGTAAACCTCTGATATTAACCTCCTACAGTCAGATAAATAATCACATGTCACTGGTATTAATATATGAATGCCTGTAAGTTAATATACTGTCCATAAAGCACTTCTAGCAGCGGAAAATAACTTAAATCAGCAGACTGTCCAATAATTTCATGCACAGAAATTAAATTTCAGCAGAATGTAGAAGTGAAATAACACATAAATTTTTGGTCAAAGATTGACCTTGGAAAAACCCCCCCAACCCCTAGGGAAAACCAGCATGCAAGAGATATTAGTATTCTGAGTGAAATAAATGTTACAGAGCAGCTATATCATACAGTAACAAAAGCACAGAACCAGCACCTTGGAAAATGTGCCAAACCCACATTCACAGTTCAGTCATTTGAGCAGCCTCCTCACTCTGATTCTTCCTTGAAATCTGTGTACAAAGTCAGCCTCTAAAATCAGTGCACAATAATACTAACCCAGCATTATCACAGTACCTTAATATTAGTGCCAATCTTTAGCAGTACACCTCTCTGATTTCTGTGTATAAACCAGCAGTACGGCCCCCCTGAAATGATGTACAGACAGCATTAAATGCTGTGTCAGTCTTGGGAAGCGTGCTCACTTCCACAACCTGGGAAATGCGCCTCTCCTATTCTGTTCTGTCTCCATCAACAGCAGCAAACACTTATGGGAATGTGCACCCACTCAGCAGCTCTTTCACCTAGGAATGCGTGCCCACCATTCAACTCAAAAATACTTTATCTCTTGCATAGAAGCTCTTGCCCTCTGAGAGACTCCTCTCTCTCTTGGAAATCGTGCCTCTCCTCTCCTCTTCTCTTGGAGTGCGCCCTCACCAAAACTCTCTCTTGGATTATTGCCAAATGAAGTCTCATTCAACTTTTTATTTACCCTATTAGGGTTTCTCTCATGACTCTTCAAATTCGATGGATGAGATTAGATCTTGGCCAAGGATCTAATCTCTCATTCACTTATAACTCCTAAGTGAACTATATACCAAATTTTCTTTTTGCAAAGTCACATAACCCTAAATATTTAAAAAGTACACTTTATGACTTAAAAGTCACTTTAAAAACATAATAAAGTGCAACTCACTTTAAAATCATAAAGTCACATCAAAAAGGTACTTTAATAAAAGCTTATAAATAAAGTCACTTTAAGAATATTAATGAGACTCCATAGTTATGAACCCCTGCACCTAGGCACCTGATGCAAGAGTGCCACTGAGCTATCAAATGCTAACAGGTATGATCTCAAGGTAAGTTTCTCATTTCATTGGTTTACCCATCTGTCAATATAATTTAAAACCTAAGTTGCCAGGAAACGTGGGTAAGGGGACGGGAATTGGTACAGGGGTGGGAACGGGGGCGCCACTTTTTGAAACAGGGTACTTGGGTACGTCAAGGGTACTATATATATATTTATATATATTAAAATTTATAAAAATAAAACATGTCACAGTCACATCATACATGTATATTTGATATTTCTAAATTCAATGATTCATATGAACATTCACATTGAAAATTTGAAACATAAAATAATAAATTTGATAAATCATATGATATAGACTCATAGTATGATATAGACTGAATGGCATTTCCAGACATGAAAAAGAAAGTTCAAAACAATAAACATTGAACAATGAACAAGATAGCTGATTTGGCTTCCTCAAGCCATGCCATCAGCGTCCTCAAGATCAATGTCATCAGCATCACTAAGGTCCTCTGTCAGCAAGCTCTCTAGATAGGCATCACTGGAGTAGTGAGCATGGAGCACTAGCAGTGAGAAATGGAGTGCCGTGCAGGTTTAGGTAAGGGGTAAGTGCCCACATAACATGTGTTTCAGTGTTTTAATTTTTAATTTTTAAAATTTTAAACATCAAACATTGCAAATCGACCCCCCTCGACCGACGAGGTAAGGTAAATTTCCCAACGGCCGTACCTCCCGCGTACCCAAACATGCGGTACGGCGTACCAAAATCCATTCAAGTACCCTGTTTTCATAAGTGAAGTACCCGGTACGCGAGTTTGAATTTGGGTACGGCTGGGTACGGCTGGGAACGTACCATTGAAGTACCCAAGTACCCGATATGGGTTCGTGTACCCGACCCCCCGGTACGGGTACCCATGCAACATAGTTTAAAACCCTCATTTAAAATCTACTAAAAATTCTATTGATCAAATCCCTTGATCAATTGGCAAAACATTTTTGGGTATTGTAGATCGAGTAAATCCCAAGGTGGGTTTTCAAGGGCGTCACCCTTTGGGACTCCATTGGCCCATTTTCCTAGGCACTAGTCTTCTCCCTACCCTCACGACTTTCCTGGCTTGCCCATTTTTCCTATGGTTTGATCCCTGTTTGGTTGCTTGCACACTTTGACATTGTCATATCCCTTCATCAAGCATAGCTAGAAAGCCCTAACTGTTAGATCTACGTTTTGGATCACTTTCCCTGTTTTAAGGGTCACGTTTCCCAAGGCAGTTAAATTTGGCCATTTTAAACTAGCTTTGAATCCTAGAATCATACTTAATCCCTGAATCATTGTGCTTAAGATTTATTCATCAAGTCATATCATCTCTAAGCCTCCACAGTGTCTCAGTCTCCTTAAATCTAGGGTTCCATACCTGTCCCCTTACGTACCTCACTTTGTCTGATCTGATCTGGTGATTGGGTCGATCTCTCCTATCGGGGGTAGATCTGGGTCTCCCCCTTGCTACCTTGCCTTTGGTAGCAGAAGCGAAGAGTGCCTTGGTTGGCGTGACAACCATCCATTTGGGAACTAGGGCTCTCTTGGTTCACCACTTTAGTTGCATATCCCCTCTACCACCCACCTTGGCTCCATCTTTAGGGGCAACTACAAGATTGGTGATAACATTTTGGCGTCGTTGCCGGGGAGGTAGAGGCTTACCTTCGGTGTCTACGAGTGTCTGTGCATTAATCCATATCTTATCGCGTCCGGTATTTTGCCTTGGTGATTGCATTCCTAATTCCTTAATAACTTCAATCACCATTTTAATTTTCACTCATCTCACCTCTCCTACGACATATATCATTTCGGTGAATTACCTGTGTGGTTCACCTGGCGACTCCACCCCACGACTATACTGAGGACCAAACCCAACGTATTAATCTTAAGTTCTTAGAACGTCCTAATTCTGAAGGAATCCCTACAACATATCCTTGTAGTCGAAGACAAATTAAAGAAAACTCATCCAATTTCTTTTGGAAGATTTCTAATCCTCCGTCACCGAGTCATCTTTTTGGATCTCCTTCAACCTCATCTAATCCAATGGTCGGAACAAACGCTGGTGGAAACCACAATGTTCCTCCTCCACAGAACCCTAGGATTTTTGGAAGGAAGGCTAAGCCATCTCCTTTAGAGTTTTCCCAAATCCAGGGGGGCCCTCATGACATGCCTGAGAAGTATTTTGAGAAAGTTCCCCAGTTTGATGGAGTGTCTGCTATCTCCATTGAAGATCATATTGATAAAGTATGGGAACACATGGAAGCATATGAGGCATCTGATGAAGATGCCTTCATGAAGGGCCGTCTGGCATCATTGGAAGGAGATGTCCGGAAGTGGTTTGATAGATTGCTTGCTTCATCCATCACTGGGTATGACAATTTTGTTGCAAAGTTGAATAGTGAGTGGTCCCAAAAGTTAGATGGGAAATTTCTCTTACATCAACTGTTTGACACTAAGAAAAAAGAGAATGAAATAGTCCATGAGTTCAACATAAGTTTCAATAAGACTGTAGCCAATATCCATGGGGAGATTAAACCGGAATATCAAGCAATTGCCATTCATTATTTGAATGCATTTGAAGGATGGCTCGGTTTTCACTTAAAGGATAAAAACCCAAATGACTTAAAGACCGCTCAGTTCAATGCAAAGATGGCTGAGCAAAATGCAGCATCTATGGGCAAGCAAAAAAAATTCGATCACTTTGCCCCATCCACTTCTAGATCTGATCCTCGACTTCAAAAACCTAAGGAACCTGTGAGTGAGCCAAAGGAATCAAAGGACACGTTAGAAACCATGCAAGAGATGATGAGACAACTAACTGTCTTGACTAAAAGTGTCGCAAGTTTTCATAATCCCGAGAGACATAGAAACCCTTATGGCCCTAAACCTTATTGGAATAACAATAGAAGGCCCGAGGGAGATAATAATAGACGACGACCTGAATATCCAGAAAATTCTGAAAAGAAGAATGTGAATTGGTGTGATGAAACAGAAGAAGAGCCTTCTGACACCAATTATCATGATGACCAACATGATAACATCAACTTTATTAATGACTTATCCTTTGATGATGAATTTGGAAGAATCCTTCTAGAAGAAGAGACATGGGAGCAAGAAGAAGTTAATGATGAACCTAGCTCCTCGTGTTGTGCCATAAATCTCCCAGAACCAAAAGAACAACCAAAGATTCAAATCTATAAACGAAAAAATGATTCCCAACCTTCTTTCCTGGATAAATGCAACGAACTTAATGAAGATAAAGAGGAAGAAGAGGATTTTGTCGTTAATGATTATGATTTAAAAATTGATATGAAGAAAGAGTTAGGCAAAATAATGTGTAATATCCTTGTCACTGAGTTGATGAAAGTGCCTTCAGTCAAAAGCCAAGTAGAGGAGTTCTTTGATGGCATTGGCTAAGAAAAGACTCCTGAGGTTGTCTTAGAATCCTGTCATATTCAAAGTCTTAGTGGAACACAACCTAGAAAAGTTGAAAAGGATCCACCTATTAATCTCCATTCGGCTATTTATGAAAGAAAGAACGGTGGTGATACTCCCTTTTACCTTACTTTGTACATTCAAAACATGCTCCTCCATAATTGTATGTTGGATTCCAGAGCGGCTATGAATGTCATGCCTTTACATGTTATGAAGGAAATGGGAGTAGAGGTGACTCGAACTTATGGAAATGTCTGTAGTATAGATTCCTGACGTGTGCAGTCTTATGGTTTGATAAAAAACCTTAGGGCTGATCTGTTTTCATGTTCAGACATTTCTACTATGATCGATGTAGTTGTGATTGACTTGCCCCCAACATATGGAATGCTTTTATCTGGGAAATGGGCAGCAGGTCTGGGTGGATACCTTATGATGGATCTTTCATATATTTGTGTTCCTAACTCTGACGGAGCTTTAATTAGGGTTAATAGAGAACCTTGCTATGACAAGCATTTAGAAACTTTTGAGGAAGGGATAAAAAACACATATGGGGATGAATTGCTAAATAATGCCAAAGCTAATGTTGTTGAAGATGAAAATGAACTTTGGGAAAATGATCAAGTAGAAAACATGTTCATGGTAATGGAAGATTTTGACTCCTCTTTTGAAGAAGAGTAGATAGCTGAACTTGCTAGAAGGATTAATTTGGAGTTACTTAGGAATGAGTTTTCTGAAGAAATAGAAGAATTGAGGAATGAGAATCAACCTCAGGTTCAAGAACATAATAATGAAATAAATCAAGAACCAGTAATTGAAAATCCTATACCTGAAGTTGATGAGTTTGATGACATTAGGCGTGGTGAAAGAATTCCTTTTACCATTAGAGAATTCTTTGCTTTAACTGACCATAATAGAGAAAGGGAAAGTCAAGGGCTTGAACCTATCTACCCATGGGCAAACCGTCCTGAGTTAGCTGCTGTAGTAGAAGTTGTTGATGAATCCAATGGTTCCCATTATTCTGATGTTCCCGATTCATTATCTCATTTATCTCTAGAAGATGGTAACCTAAATCAAATCCATGATAATTCTTTAAGCTGGGAAGATGATGCCCTAATTAATGATGCACCTGAAGGGGACTTTAATTTAAACAATCTTGCTATATTTCAAACTCCTTCAGATTCTCAAAACAATGTTTTATCTGCATATCCTCTTGTCCCTAATTTTTTGCTACCACCTGAGTCATCTAGTCATTATAGTCATGATCCTTCTCACATTCCTAGTTCTTCGGTATCTCATTCAGAAGTAGTTCCAACTGAGTTGGAAAATATGCACATTACAGTTCCTTCAGGGGAAGGCTCTAGTCGTAATACTGTCATATCCCATACGCCACCTCCCTTGGAAGAACTCAGAGATTTCTGGACTGTCGGTGAAGTTGTCAAAAATATAGTGTCTTCTCATGAGGATGAGCCTAATGAAAGTGTCCAAGAGACGAGAAGAGAGATTCGAGAAGTCTTAGTTGGTAGGATAGCCATTTCCATTAATGGTGGTCTACGCAGAGTTAATGCGGTCCCTCCTAGGAGGAACTCAAGCATTGTCACCCCCCAGCCGTAAAACCTTGCTGAAATCCACCCTATGCCCTATACATAACATTGGAGTTGTTCCTGAGTCTGTCAATAGGAATAGATTTCCTACGGGAAGTCAAATCATTATTCCAAATCACTTATTGCATATCAGATCTGGACAGGTTGATAATCTTTGGGTTGGACCCTTCACGATGGAGCAATGTTTCGGTGACATGTGCTTCTTAACTACTGGTAGTGGACGACGTATATTACTTCCTATCAATCAAAGAGAGTTGAGGGATTATACCCCTAACCTCACTTAGTGTGGACTTCTGTGCTTGCCTTGCCTGGTAGGTTGGAGTAGGTAGGAACCGAATAAGCCCACTTGGGCAGTAGTTAGTTTTTCAGCCATTGAGTTTGGCAGCTTTTTATCTTTTTCCTAAGCTCATTTTTTAAGCTCTTAGTGTAGTCCCGAGTACTTGCCATTTTCTTTTCCTACACAATAAAATAAAACTTTTTCAAGTTATGTTAGTAGATTAGATTTACTTTATGCTTTTTAGTTTCATGCATTTCAGTTTCAGTATTGTATTTAATTGAGATTTATGTATATACATGCATTGTTCTGACGACCGGTCTGTGACTTTGGTATAGCTCTGGACATTTTGCAGATAGCAGGTGTCATTTTGGTAGCTAAATCAGGCTGCAACTACAAACTCAGGCTGTAATAGCCATCTCAACCACTCAGCAACCTCTAGATTTCAGACTTAGGCTACCATTAATTAAATGACAAAACAGACATTTAAATAATAGATAACAAGCTAAAACACATTCGCTGAGATAATGAAGCAGCGGAAAAGATAAAAATAACAGCAATCTGAAATTGTATTGCACATTGAGATTTGGTCAAAACAGACCCTGGAAACCCCCCCTGGGGAAAACCAGTCCAAGAGAAAATTTCATTAAGCATTTTCAGGCATAAAAACAGAGTTACAACAGCATTTAATGCAGATTTTAATGACTGAACATCACCTCAAAAATTGTGCCCAACAGTACCTCAAAAATTGTGACCAGCAATACCTCGAAATTTGTGCCACCGTATGACTGTACAGACTATGCAAAATTTTGTTTTTTCTCGGACTGTGTGCAACCCCTCGAAATTTGTGCCCAACAACTTTTCAAAAAACGTGCCAGCTGAGAAAAACGGCCCAGCTGTTTTGCCCAGCAGAAACTTGCAGCAGAGTTGCCTTGGGATTCGAGCCACCTCCAGAAAAATTCCTCTCCTAGGAATTCGAACCACTAGAGAAATGCTCTCTCTCAAACAACTCAAAATGCCAAATGCTTAATCTCTTGAAAAGCTCTCTTGAAAAATGTCTTTGCACATTGCCCTAGGCTTGCTCTTATAACATGAAAGTGACTTTTCACCTTCCCCAATCCCTAATTCCAACTGTCAAGAGCTAATCTTGATTTGACAAGATCAAGGGATGAAAATCATTCCCTCCAAAATAATTCACTTATAATTTTTTAATAAAGTATTTTCACTTTATGAAATATGTGCACTTTTACTTCATAAAGTCACTTTATAAAAATCACTTTATAATGGACTTGGAACATTACATAAAAGTCACTTCATAAAAACATCCACTTTATTACAACTTAGAAAAAGTCAAGTGCCTAGGTAATGTAAATGCAAGGTCACTTCCGCATACAAGACAAAATTATGCGTAGTGCCTTCCGAACTAAAAAGCTAACAAAATATAGAGATATCTTGACTATTAATGTTTGAGAATCTTCCAGTCAATGCGGACAAAGACCGAAGTCCCTAGTCTAAATGGTTTTGATCTAGAACAAAACACAACAAAATATAAACACTTTCCTAGATTAATCAAAGTACAAGAATAGGGCACGTTACTCACCTTGTAATTGGAGTAGTCTCTCCTTGCTTTATGTGATCTTCAATGCCTAGCTGCAAAACAACATAGAGCAAACAAGAGGAAACAAAAGTGAAAGCAACAAGTAATATTGATTAACCTAAACAAGTGGTCAAGGAAAGAAGTTTTAAAGATCTACAATGCACAGTAAACCTTTATGGAAAGAGAATATATTGTTGTATTAATGAATATAGAGAACAGGAGATTACAACCATTGCCTTGACATTGTAATTTCTTCCAACTAATCGTTGCCTTAAGGATCCAACCTTGTCTCTAATGGATGAAAGGATTTCAACTTTAGCAGAATTTCTCCAGCATTTGGGTGCTCTAATTCATCCTCCCCCAACCATGAAGAGGAAGCTTGTATATATAGGCCAAAGAGGATAGAAGAAGTTGAGGATTTGATGGAGAAGGCTAAGGGATCATCTCAAGAAATTAGGGGTTCGACTGCCACCTTCACTCATTTATTCGGATAAGCCTCTACGAAGACACTTCTTCTAGAAGGCTCCCGAAGCTTCTCTTTTTCCTTCCTAACTAACAGTGACGGATTTTGTCAACTAGCAACCTGCGTCATTGAAGGGTGACACTTTCTGATCAGAGGCAGACAGTGTCAGCGATGCACTTTGTCAATGTGCAAAGTGCGTCGTCAAGAACCTGACGCATTTTGTCAATATACAAGGTGCGTCGGTGTGACAACATAGGGAAAAAACATGCTAAATCCTTTCCTTCAGTCAGTTTAGTACTATTGCTTTAGGAATTAGGAAAAGTCAAGGATACATATATCATGATGACGAGATTTTGGTGTAACAGATTGCCCCCAAAGCATGAAGCTAGAGAAATACGATAGGTGAAGTGCTTTGATGTATGGAAGTTTAAGGCAAAGACCATCGGTTGAAAATGCTCAACAAGGATTTTTGCAGTACCACGAACTATAAGATATGTCTCAAATGACTCATAGCATGGTTGCCGACCAATACACTGCAGATCCATGAAAACACTGAATAAAAGTATGGCCACTAAGAATACAAACGTGGATCCATACATCCATCACAAGACCAAATCATAGCCATGAGAGAATACACAGTGGATCCACGAGACAAATTGAACATAGCCACGGACCAATACAATGTGGATCTGTGTGATAGAATAATGGTTCCATCATGATGTCTATGTGAGAACCTACTCAAAAAACTCCATCGCAACCTGGACAAGATACATAAGAAATTTATCCTTAGGTCTTCATCCCGAACCCGAAAAAAGTACAATTCTAACCATGCGAATAGATGTCCTGACGTTGAACATGGTAGAAATCACTTGATTACTGGTCATTGAGGTATATCGTTAACAAGTGAGAGGGAAACCATTATTAATGTCAATGACTCCCAAGGTACTCTAGTACATTCCTCCGAATGTGAATTAATGAGTTGAGGTCGAACATTCGGTGGAATCTTCCAGTCAGAGGTCAATGATGTGAACCTATTGCCGAAAGCGAGGTAACTTGCCATTAAGGCGTGCAGGTCCAATGTACTCGACTGGTTTCTAGGTCTAATCCTTGGGTGATGTGTTGAAGTCGACAAGGATAAACCCGTCGAAGGAGGGCCATGATGTTTCCCCCATCATCGACACGAAACAGGATCAAAGATATTTTGAAGTAGATCGGATTGTAGAGTAATATTTGAAATTGACTCAGAGGTGACTGACACAAAGGAAGGTATAATGACGGCAGAGGTTGACTCAAAACCAGACTTCCCTTGAACATGTAATGGCATGACTTGGTAGCATTGACATGACGAGATAGATACCAAGACCTAATACAACAAATGATTGATGCATTCCTCAGATGACCCAAAGGAGTAGAATAACTCATGGAAGTGGTAGGACTCGAGGACAAGCTGATTACCCAAGTTATTTGAATGAAGTGCAAACGAGTGCCATGTTCAAGGGAGACTATAAGCTGCCACTAATACATATGCAAATATATGCTCTTTCCTTTAATTTCCCCATCATGATTGACGAGTGCCTCTTTTCCTTTTAACAAGCTGGAAGAGGGTAACAAACACTTGTTGAAGCTCATCTTTTGCATGAGTCCAGCCTCACATGTTTTACGAACCTAAGGAAGGAGAGGTTCATTCCCGAAAGGGTCCTTCAATTTTTGGTTTTATGAGTCCAAAGAAGGAAAACTCAATGATTTTTCATATTTAGAAAGTCTGAAAAAATCTAAAGGAAACTCCAGGGTGGTTCCGTTTTCATAAATAGTCTAAACGGTCCAAAAAAGAGATAAATTACAAGTGTGAAAGAGACAAATTTGCTTGGCGATCTTTTCATATTTTGGGAGTCTGAAAAGAGCTTAAAGAAAACTCCACAGGAGTTCCTTTTTCGTAACAGTTTTATCAGTCCGAAAAAGAGATAAAAGTACACTCGGTAACTTATTCTCATGTATTACGAGCAAGAGAAAGAACAAAGACCAAGCTCGACACCTTTTGTACTTAGTTTTAACGAGCACGATAATGATATCAAAAGCACATATATATCTCCTTTCAGATTTGTTGAAAAGTTACCTAGGAAGTGTTGTTCACCTAGTGTTGCCTTGGGGTGGAGAAGAACACTTTAAATGGTGACCCCTAGAATTATTAATTAATAAAGTGAGAAGTACTTTATAATTTTAAAGTCACTTTATTAAAAGGTAAAGTCATGGTTTATCCTAAGTTCACATTTAATGAAAAGTCAAGTAAATGATTAATTAAAATGGGTGTTCACTTTATTAAATGACATGAAGTGTACTAAATGTCGTTTATTAATTATTTAATTGAGCATTTATTGGAAACCCCTCATCTAATCTAATCTAGACCATTAGATTGAAAAAAGGAAGTTGCCATGAACAAAAAGGACTTGGGCAAGGAAAACTAAATCATTATTCACTTTTCAAGAGAGAGTTTTGGAGAAGAGAAAGAAGAAAAGAGAAGGAGAGGTCGATTTTCTGAAGGAGAGAAACTAAACCCTTGCACAAAAATCGAGGAAGATTTTGGGCACATTTTTCAAGGAGAAGGGCACACTTCCCAAGACAATCTGTACAACATAGTACTGCACAAAAATCGAGGCAGCCATACAGTACCGTACATCACAAAAATCGAGGCAACCGTACCGCATTTAATTCAGCCGTACAACACAGATTTCAATACTGAACTGTACATCATTTAAAGCAGCCGTACAACACAGATTTCGAGGCTGAAATCTGACAGTTCATACAACAGAGATTGGGCACGATTTTTTAGGCAAGTTTTGGCACGAATTTCAAGGTGGTCGTACTGTATTTAATGTTGTCCGTACAGAGTTAATTTCTGGGCACAAATACGAGGAGGTTGAGATAAGTACAACTGTTGTATTTTGAAAATTTGTCTGAAGAAAATAAAATCTCTCTTAGTCAGGTTTTCCCTTCGGGGTTTTATCCTGGACCAATTTGGTCAAAATTCCAGTGTCTAAATTTTTATGTGTTGGCTGATTTAAATTTCTGAGTATGAGTTTATTGGCTGAAAGTTAAAATTTCTGAGTTGTTTATATCTGAAAACTAATCTCATGTGTTTCAGTTTAATCATTTTTATGTTAAAAATGTGCATACTGGGGTTTGGGCATTAAACCATATGTAGAGAAGCTATCAAGCTTGAAACCGGGTTGGGGTTTGAAAACATTCATGGTATCAGAGCGGAGTTAAAGATCAGAAATTTAAACACTCAGAAATATTTCAGATTTGAGAAAAACAGGGGTTTGTGAAAAATTTCAGATTTGAAGAAAAACAAGAGTTTGTGAAAAACAAGTTTTTGAAGAGGAGAGGTCGATTTTCTGAAGGAGAGAAGCTAAACCCTTGCACAGAAATCGAGGAAGATTCTGGGCACATTTTTCAAGGACACACTTGCCAAGACAATCTGTACAGCATAGTACTACACAGAAATTGAGGCAGCCGTACAGTATCGTACAACACAGAAATCGAGGCAGCCGTATAGTACCATACAACACAGAAATCAAGGCAGCCGTATAGTACCATACAACACAGAAATCAAGGCAGTCGTACAACACATATTTCAAGACTGAACCATACATCATTTAGTGCAACCGTACAACACAGATTTTGAGGCTGAAATCTGACAATCTGTACAACAGAGATTGGGCATGATTTTTTAGGCAAGTTCTGGCACGAATTTCAAGGTGGCCATACTATATTTAATGTTGTCCGTACAAAGTTAATTTTTGGGCACAAATACCGAGGAGGTTGAGATAAGTACAACTGTTGTATTTTGATAATTTGTCTGAAGAAAATAAAATCTCTCTTAGTCAAGTTTTCCCTTCGGGGTTTTATCCTGAACCAATTTGGTCAAAAATCCAGTGTCTAAATTTTTATGTGTTGGCTGATTTAAATTTATGAGTATGAGTTTATTGGTTTAAAGTTAAAATTTCTGAGTTGTTGATATTTGAAAACAAATCTCATGTGTTTCAGTTTAGTCATTTTTATGTTAAAAATGTGCATACTGGGGTTTGGGCATTAAACCATATGCAGAGAAGCTATCAAGCTTGAAACCGGGTTGGGGTTTGAAAACTTTCATGGTATCAGAGCGGAGTTAAAGATCAGAAATTTAAACAATCAGAAATATTTCAGATTTGAGAAAAATAGGGTTTTGCGAAAATTTTCAGATTTGAAGAAAAACAAGGGTTTGTGAAAAACAGGTTCTTGAACAGTTTCTTTGAGAAGAACAGGTACAAGTTGCAGTTATGGGTGTCTGGACTCAGGGTGGAGGACAGGATAGATGGGGCTACAAATTTTAGCCCATGGAAGGTTAAAATCATGTTGATACTTGAGGAAAATGAGCTATGGGATATAGTCAATAGTACAACAACAAATCCTGTGATTGTTCCTATTGATGCTACTGATAAGAAAACTTTTATGAAAAGGGATGTGAAGGAAAGAAGGATCATACTTGATGCCGTGAAGGATCATGTGATCCCACATATTTCAGCGAAGGCTCATGCCTTCCAAATGAGGACAACTTTGACTAGCTTACACCAAAGCTCCAATGAGAACAGGAAGATGGTGTTGCAAGAGAAGTTGAAGAATGTGTACATGGGGAAAAGTGAGGGCATGGCTTCCTATCTTTACTAGGATTACACAGGTTAGAGATGAGCTTGCAGTTGTTGGGGAGATCATATCAGGCAGTGAGTTGGTGCGTACAACCTTAAATGGCGCGACACCATCTTGGAGTGTGTTCGTTCAGACCATTGTTGGTTGTGAGAACATGCCTTCTTGGGATCGTCTTTGGGATGATTTCATACAGGAGGAGACACGTAGAGGATACCTACAGGGCAGTTCGTCACATCATAGGGATGATGAGGAAAATGTGGCATTAGAAGCTAAGGGCAAAAATAAGAAGTTCAAGAAGGGTCCTAAGGGTGGGGCCAAGCAGCATACAGGTGAGCAGAAGAAAGACTTGAGTAAAATCAAGTGTTTCGCTTGTCAGAAGTTTGGACACTATGCTGGATAGTGTCCGAACAAGAAGAAAAAAGGACAACAAACAACAGCTATAGCTGACATAGATGACCTTGCCTCACGGTTTGAGGGAGAGTTTTCTCTTTATGCTAAATGTACAGAGAGGACATCTTTCACCAGCAGTGATATGGAGAGTGTTATGGAGGATCAGGTGCAATGTTCTTTGTTGGTTGGCCATTCTTTGAGTGCTTCCACCACTACTTCCACTTGGTACATTGATAGTGGGGCTTCGAGCCATATGACAGGTGTTCGAGATGTGTTCACCGAGATGATTGAGACAGGCTTGAGTCTCTAGGTAGTGTTGGGAGATGACACGATTGTGAGAGCAGTTGGGCGAGGGACTTTTACCTTTCAGAGGGAGTCAATACAGTCCATGACTTTGAGGGATGTTTTGTATGTCCCAGGGCTGAAGAAGAACCTTGTTTCAATTTGCACTATTGAGGACAGGGGTTTTGGTATATGCGTCCTAGATGGGAAAGTGCATATCTTTCCCAGAGCAGCAGGACCATCTACTTCATGTGCCATTGGAGTTAGACGTGGGAAATTGTACAACCTTCTCTTCCAGCCTCATCATGCATTGGCACATACTAGCAGTAGCATCGAGATGTGTGAGTTGTGGCACAAGAGGATGGGCCACCTTCATCATTCAATTTTGAGATTGTTGAGGGAGATGTCTACAGGTTTGCCTCAGTTCAACACAAAGCAGGGTAGTATGTGCAGAAGGTGTGCTTTGGGAAAGTACACCAAGACTGTTTTTCCGAGCAGTGACATGAGATCAGGTGGCATACTGGACTTGATTCATTCAGACTTATGTGGACCGATGTCTTCAGCCTCGTTGACAGGATTTGAGTACTATATCAGTTTCATTGATGACCACTCCAGGAAGACCTGGATCTACTTTATGAGAAGTAAACAATCTCAAGAAGTCTTGAGGAGGTTCCAAGAGTTCAAAGCTCTTGCGGAGAACCAAACATGGAGGAAGATCCGGGCACTCAGGTTAGACAATGGGGGTGAGTATACCTCCAAGGAGTTTGATGAGTTTTGCAGACAAGAGGGCATCAGGAGGCAGTTGACAGTTCCATATACTCCATGGCAAAATGGAGTTGTCGAAAGGAAGAAAATAGAGATAGTGGGAGCAACTAGAGCTATGCTGCATGATCAGAGTCTTTCTCTCTTTCTATGGACAGAGGCCTGTAGCACTGTTGTTTATGTTCAGAACAAGAGTCCACACCGAGCATTGGGTTGTAAAACTCCTGAGGAGATGTTCACAGAGAAGAGACCTGAGATAGGTCACTTCCGTATATTTGGATGCCTTACACATTCTCATGTCCTTTATGAGAAGAGGGCAAAGTTATAGCCTGCAGCAGAGAAAGGCATCTTTGTCGGTTATGATGAGACTTCGAAGGCTTTTCGCATATACCTTCATGCATAGAGGAAAGTTGTATTGAGGAGGGAGGTCAGATTTGAGGAGGAGAAAGCCTTCAGGAAGTCTTATGATTCAGAGATGATGGAGCAGCAGCAGAGTACTACTTCACAGCCGACAAAATCTTAGAGTTTAGCGGGTACAGGGTCACAGGTTACAGGTTCATCAGTTTCAGGGACTCAGTCTATAAGGACTTCTGGTACAAGGACAGGTTCTCGAGTCACAGGTTTCACCTTCATGTGATTCGGGTGGTACAGGTTCAGGATCACCAGGTACAGGTTCTCAAGCCACGGATACTTCTTCAGGGAGACAATTGTCAAATGAGGAGGTTCTGGAGGAGCGCCTACAGCAGGACGCTACTTCCAAGAAACGTAAGCCAAGTTGGCTTAAGGATCTTGTGAAGGACGCTGAAGAGTCTGTGGGACCGCCCAAGATGGAGGTCAGAGAGAGCAAAGCACCAGAGAGATTTTCTAGTCATATGGCGATGGTGACTAGCTTGAGTGATTCTGAGCCTACTACATTTGAGGAGGCTACTCCACACTAGGTTTGGAGAGATGCCATGATGGAAGAGTACAATTCCATCATGAAGAATGGAGTGTGGGAGATTGTTCCGAGACCGGAGGGGAAGTTAGTGGTGACTACCAAGTGACTCGATAAAATCTAGCATACTGCGGATGGCAGCATCGACAAGTACAAAGCTCGATTTGTGGAGCGAGGGTTCTCACAGGTAGAGGGAGTTGACTACTATGAGACCTTTGCACCGGTTGCTAGATTTTCTTCGATTATAGCAGTGATCTCCATTGTGGCAGAGATGGGTTGGAGGATTCATCAGATGGATGTTAAAACCGCTTTTTTGAATGGTTTTCTACAGGAGGAGGTATATCTAGAGCAACCTCAGGTCTTTGAGATTCATGGGAGAGATTCACATGTGTGCAGGTTGAAAAAGGCTTGTATGGTCTGAAGCAAGCCCCTCGGGCTTGGTATACCAGGATTGATACTTATTTGCTTTCGATTGGGTTTTAGAAGAGTGAGGCAGATTCCAACCTATACTACATTGTGGTTGGAGGTGTTTCGCTCATTCTTCTGCTATATGTTGATGACTTTCATTACAGGAGGAGAGCACCTGATTGAAGCATGTAAGAAAGATCTTACTTCAGAGTTTGAGATGACTGACCCTAGACTGATGCACTACTATTTGGGGATGGATATTTGGAAGGAGGATGGACATGTTTTCCCGGGGCAAGGAAAATATGCTGCAGATGTTCTGAAGAGATTTCGGATGGAGGATTGCAGACCTATGTCCACACCCATGACCACCAAGTGGACGAAGCTTCATGCTTCTGAGGGAGAGTAGGTGGATCCTACTTTGTATCGTCAGTTGATTGGTTCATTGATGTATCTGGTCAACACCAGACTATATTTGAGTTTTGCGGTTAATACTCTCAGTCAGTTCATGGTGGAGCCCAGGAGAGTGCAATGGACTACCGCAAAACTCATATTGAGATATCTTGCAGGCACAGTAGATTTTGGTTTGGACTACAGGAGATCTGATGGAGTGGGATTGGTTGGCTTCACGGATTCAGATTGGGCAGGTAGTGTTTCGGACCGGAAGAGCACTTCAGGTTGTTGTTTCAGTTTGGGCTTGGCAGTTGTGTCGTGGTTCAGTCGGAAGCAAAAGTCCGGTGCATTGAGTTCTGCAGAGGTTGAGTACATGGCAGCCAGTCAGGCTAGTTGTGAAGCCTTGTGGCTTCGTAAGTTGATGGTTGACTTATTTGGTCAGGAGCTGAGACCTACAATTATACATTGTGACAATCAGAGTTGCATCAAGCTCTTTGAGAAATCCGGTATTTCATGACAGGTCAAAGCATATTGAGATCATATATCACTTTATTGGGGATTATGTTCAAAGAGGAGCTGTACAGTTACAGTATGTTTCTACTGATGAGCACGTGGTTGACATTCTCACAAGGTCTTTGGGTAGAGGGAAGCATGTCTATTTCAGAGACAAGTTGGGAGTGGTGAAGAACACCTTCCTCGATAAGAGGGGGTGTTGAAAAGTTACCTAGGAAGTGTTGTTCACCTAGTGTTGCCTTGGGGTGGACAAGAACACTTTAAATGGTGGCCCCTAGTCATTATTAATTAATAAAGTGAGAAATACTTTATAATTTTAAAGTCACTTTATTAAAAGGTAAAGTCTGGTTTATCCTAAGTTCACATTTAATGAAAAGTCAAGTGAGTGATTAATTAAAAGGGGTGTTCACTTTATTAAATGACATGAAGTGCACTAAAGTCATTTATTAATTATTTAATTGAGCATTAATTGTGAACCCCTCATCTAATCTAATCTAGACCATTAGATTGAAAAGAGGAAGTTGCCATGGACAAAAAGGACTTGGGCAAGGCAAACTAAATCATTATTCACTTTTCAAGTGAGAGTTTTGGAGAGGAGAAAGAAGAGAATAGAAGAAGAGGTCGATTTTCTGAAGGAGAGAAGCTAAACCCTTGCACAGAAATCGAGGAAGATTCTGGGCACATTTTTCAAGGAGGATACACTTGCCAAGACAATTCGTACAACATAATACTGCACAGAAATTGAGGCAGTCGTACAGTGTCGTACAACACAGAAATCGAGGCAGTCGTGCAGTACCGTACAACACAGAAATCGAGGCAGCTATACAACACAGATTTCAAGAATGAACATAACCACTTTTTGGGAATCCCATGGCCACTCTGCTTCTAATGTCATTGAGCTGGCAAAATTCTAGGTACTCTGTCAAAAGATAACTGCTCCCAAATTTAGTAGGTAGATTCAATTTCAAGTGATTTAGCTAGGACCTGAACTTCACTGATTACTCATAGTTGATTTCACCATATTGCCTTATGATTGACAACAACTTCATGAACCCAAGACAAAATGTTCTTACTTCTTTTTGCTTTCTGAGTCATGGTTAATTAGGTAAAGGTTCACATTTTAATGTAAAACCCCTGCTACTCCCAATTTAGAGATTTACAGAATTTTTACCATCCAACTCAATGCTTCAATATTGATCCATGGTCGATAGAAGCATATGAAACAAAATTTACTGTTTAAAAGTAGGCAAGAGTGGCCATTTAGACTCCCTGTACATCATGATTCATAACAATGTGCAGGTTTCCATAAAAATCTCTAGCCTAGATAAGATAAGCTAAGATAAATGTTTTATGTACAACAAATGGCCAAAAAGATAGGTTAATGGGAGTAGGATGTACATCATGATACAATGATGTAAGAGAGCACAGTGAGAAAGGAATACTGGATAAATTATTACTGTTTACTAGGATAGTTGTATTACTCTCGCATGTGACTACCAAAACCTCCAAGTATGATGAGTATTGCCCTAGAAAGAGTACTCGGATCAATACTCTTCACTCTCCTTGATTGAGTTTTATTTTTGTGTAATATTATAATTCTCTGGTGTGATGTTTATTTAAAAGACTGGAGGCATAGGTTGTCTGTACTATGTTGGGTAAATCTCTGTGATTGTGCAAATGAAAATATTGTATCTTGGAAGGAACTGAGCCATCAATCTTCTCATGATATCGTTGTTACAGTCTTTATAAGCAAATTTTCTGTAAGTATTATGCACAGTCAGCATGTACTCTTCATAGCCACATATACGGATTTCTAATGCGGTTTGAAGTATCCTCTGATAATTTAGTCCACATTAGACGGTAATGATCAGCTTGAGGTTTACGGTGGCACCTTGATGAGAAGCAAATGACTGTCTTATTGCTTTAGTTTCAAACCTAGGCTGATTTCTGTAAATGATCAAGAATTCTACTGTTATGCATAATTATGAATCATGACAGTTATTTTATGTTGAATTTTCTGTAGCATTGATGTACATCGTGTTTGAAATTCCTGTGGCCGCGTTGTAGCAAGCTATGCTTCAGAATTAGCTGCTCTGCTAGATTAGTGGCAGATTATAGCAATTTTTAGCCTTCAAACACTGGAAGTTTTAGATTGTGCCCCTCGACAGAGGGAGTTAGGTATTCATTGGAGTGTCAGAGCCTGAGTTGCAAGGCTGACCCTTGAAAAGGGTGTTTTGGAACTCCAATTTTGGCAATGATCTCTCTGTTGTGGATATTATGAAGCTTGAATTATGCTTTTGGGCAGAACATCTGGGCATTTTCAGAGCTTTTGAAATTGGCAAGGAGGCTGTAAGTGCCATATGGTGAGTATGAACAGATTATGATGAAATCTAGCATAACCCTATTGCTGAGAAGTTATCAGGCAGAGGGGAGATCTGTGTGCAGATCACCATATCGAAACTCCTTGAGTGCTAAGTAACATGGTTCGGGTTTGAGTTTGACTTCAGCAACCATTTGATTTTATTTGAATTTGAATTTTTTGATAAGGTTTGGATGAGATTTGGCTTTAGATTCATGTGTGTGTGTGGGTGTGTGTATTAAGTTATTAACATTAAAATGAAATATACTACAAAATAATAAAAATTCTATATCAATATACATATGTGACTAAAAATCATGATCAATAAACTGGAGTCTTGACTGCAAACTGGAGTCTGGGACAGTCCACTTGAGTGCTGGTGAAGGCTGAAGCTGGAAGCTTGGAAGTTTGGAACCGGAAGGCTAAATCATTATAACAGTGAACACTGATGTCTGAAATCATTGCTAATTCCCTACCCAAAATTGCAGGCAGCAGCGACTAGGGTTTCAACTTTCACTTTTAGGGCGGCTTGCATTTGCTGCTTTGCATATGACATGTTATTTTGTGTGAAAAGGGACCACGCAGGGGTAGGTAGGGTTAGTCTATGTTTTATTTTTTATTTTTTAATTTACAAATGACTAAAATATTGAAACCAAACCCTAGTTGATTTTTTATATAATTCGCCTAAAAATTCATTTTGAGATTCGAGTTTCACTAGGGTTCAAATTTATGAAGATTTGATTTGAGATTCGGCTTTGGAATTTGACGAATCTCAGTAAAGTTTTTTGCCTTTGAAGTTAGCTGAATTTCGAACCTCAAGGTTTGAATTCGGCGAATCTTGTGACTTAGCTTGAGTGCAGGTCTGTAGAGGTCACGAGTTCGAGCTCGATTGAGTCTTATAGATAAACTTGAGTACTTCAGGAATATTTGGCTAAGTAGCAGGCCCCCATGGAGGCTATTCTTGGGAAACTCTATAGTGAACAACTGGTAGTCCGAGAGGAGCATTCTGAGTAAAGGATTACACAAATTGGCCTGGTATGGAGACTTCCATCAAAGGGGAAACCCAATTATGAGAAGTTGGTGCTCAGAAATGAGAAATGCAAAGGATAACCCAAATCCCTGAGAAAATCATTCCAAGAAAAGGGAGTCGATGGTCCAAAAATTTATGGGTACTGAGCGCTTGGAAGATTAGAGGGCAGGAAGTATCTGAGTTCTGAGCAAAGCATTCCGAGAGAAGACATTTCAGAGGAAGGTTGCCAGCACATGGTGCTTAGAGAACAGTGCTTGGAAATTGGAGAGGTCAGGAGTAGCCCAATTTTCTGAGCAAAGCATTCCAAGAGAAGACATTTCCAAGCAAGGCAACATGTGCGTAATGCTCAAAAATTCGAGAAGTGTTTCCGGATGGGCTTTGTGTGATATGCACAAATAGGAAACTATGAAGCACAACTTTGGAGTTGTAAATTAGCTCAGGATTTGTGGGATTAAATTAAGGAGTCAAGTGTGTAGTGCTAAAAAATTGATGAAACTCGGAAGAGCTTGATTTCCCATTCAAAGCATTTCGAGAGCACATTTCCAGGCAAGGCAGCAAATGCTTAGTGCTCAGAGAGCAGTGCTTGGAAATTGGCAAGGCAGGGAGTAGCCTCTTTTCCTGAGAAAAGCATTCTGAGAGAAGACATTTCCCAGCAAGGCAGCAAGTGTATAATGCTTGAAAATTCGAGAAGGGTCGTCTGATGGGCTTTGTGCAATTTGCCACAAATAGGAAACCATGAAGCACAGCTTCGGGAATTGTAAAGTAGCACAGGCTTTGTGGGTTAGATTACGGAAGCTTTACTGGGAAGTCTGCTCTTGCAAGAATATATGGCAGGAAGTAGCTCCAAGTTTTGAGCAAAGCATTCTGTGAGGACATTTTAGAACAAGGCAGCAAGTGTGTAGTGCTCAGACAGCAGTGATTGGAAATGTTCCAAGTCTCCATTATAAAGTGACTTTATGAAGTAAAGTGCACATATTTCATAAAGTGAAAATACTTTATTAAAAAATTATAAGTGAATTATTTTGGAGGGAATGATTTTCATCCCTTGATCTTGTCAAATCAATATTAGATCTTGACCGTTGGAATTAGGGATTGGGGAAGGTGAAAAATCACTTTCATGTTATAAGAGCAAGCCTAGGGCAATGTGCAAAGACACAGTTTTCAAGAGAGCTTTTCAAAAGATTAAGCATTTGGCATTTTGAGTTGTTTAAGAGAGAGCATTTCTCTAGTGGTTCGAATTCCTAGGAGAGGAATTTTTCTGGAGGTAGCTCGAATCCCAAGGCAGCTCTGCTGCAAGTTTCTGCTGGGAAAACAGCTGGGTTGTTTTTCTCAGCTGGCACGTTTTTTGAAAAGTTGTTGGGCACAGATTTCGAGGGGTTGCACACAGTTCGATAAAAAAACAAAATTCTGCAGTCCGTACAATCGTACGGTGGCACAAATTTTGAGGTACAGCATGGGGCGGATTTCGAGGTACTGCTGGGCACAATTTTCGAGGTGCTGTTCAGTCATTAAAATCTGCATTAAATGCTGTTGTAACTCTGTTTTTATGCCTGAAAATGCTTAATGAAATTTTCTCTTGGACTGGTTTTCCCCAGGGGGGTTTTTCCAAGGTCTGTTTTGACCAAATCTCACTGTGCAGTACAATTTCAGATTGCTGTTATTTTTATCTTTTCCGCTGCTTCATTATCTCAGTTAATGTGTTTCAGCTTGTTATCTATTATTTAAATGTCTGTTTTGTCATTTAATTACTGGTAGCCTAAGTCTGAAATCTACAGGTTGTTGAGTGGTTGCGATGGCTGTTACTGCCTGATTTTTTAGTTACAGCCTGATTTTTTAGCATATTTCACCTTTATTATTTGTCTGGGTATCTTGTCTTTCGGTCTTTCCCACAAGTATTGGCCAAGGTAGCCCCCTTAACTAAGCTACTACATGAACTATGAATTGGTCTTCAAACATCCTCAACAAGCTGCCTCTCTTTATTGAGCAAAATTGTTTGGACTTTTTCACAGTGTTCCACTGGGACGCGTTTCCCGGCATCCCGAGGACTCCTGACAAAATGTTTCCCCCCACCCATGCCCCTGAGAATATTTTTTTATGTTTTTCCATTATTTTCACAATTTACAATCCCTACTTAGTACTACTTAGAAAATAAATCAATATATTTAGTATTTACATTGCACAATCATGAATATATGTCAAATGAAATATTATTTTTGGTATTTTATTTTATTTTTATAATTTTAGGGACATCCCCCTGTCCCCCCCCCCCCGAATTTCCCTAAAATTTGGGTGTGGTCTCCACGTGTCCCGAATGTGCGTTTCCCCACTCCCGCGTCCCGCCATCCCTGAAACTTGGGGGAACATTGCTTTTTCATAGTTTGGCCCCTTGAAACATTGAGGGGCTATGTTAAAATGCCCTCAACAAATCCTACCAATAGAGAGACAAAACCACATCAAAAGGGATACCACTAGCATAGATGACCCTTGCTATTCTTATCTCAACTTCTTCTCTTGCTTGAATATCGAGCATTTTCACCAATCTGATTTCTTGACTTGTGGTCGGAGGTTTAGATGACTCTTCATGAACCTATGTCGGCCTCTTCTTCCTTGCTCATGGAGAATCCTTGGCTCACTGCTAGCAACCAAGAAAGTAATGGGACCCATATTTGCTTCTTTGCTCTTTCAATTTTTTAGCATCATGGTGCTCTTTCTCAAATTTGCCCTCAATTGCAGATTTCTGGTATGTGCATAAACATCAACACCAGATTCCCCCTTAATGCAAAACATGAGCCTTCACTATTGTGTAAGAGCCTTTTTAGATCGTTTGTTTTGAAAATTTACATCTCCATTCACACGAACCCCCACCACCCATTTGTTTGAACTTGGTAATGTTGATTTTTGTACCTAGGAAGTTGTTCCCCTAGGTGATTTTGCCTTAGTCACCAAAAAGGGGAAATAAAGTGACCCTTGCATTAAATGACTTGAGATGAGCATTTAATTTCACATTAGTGATTAAAGTGACTTTTTGATAAATTTAAGTGAGGTGAGTGAAATTATTTTTTATGAGAATTAAATGTGCATTTATTCTCATCCACACATCTGATTCAATCTGGGCCCTTGGATTAGATGTCCTTTCATTCACCATAGGTTTTCAAACAAAAAAGCAAGGGAAGGCATTTTGATCTTCACCTTTTTGGAGAAGAAGAGAAGAGAGAGCAAGAAGAGGGCACGAATTTCTAGACAGCTGTACAGGGCATTTATTGCACAGCACGAATCCCGAGGCAGTGAGAAAGTACAGTGGGCACAAATCCTGAGGCTGTACGGCAGGAGTTCTGGGCACATATTTCGAGGACCGTACAGCAATGTTACAAATATCGGTGCGGTGAAAAAATCAGCAGGGTCTAGGAAACATCGTTTCGGGATATCTCGGCAGCACATCGGCAAAAATCGGCAATAAATCGGCAAACTTAAAAAATACAAAAATACAAACTTTTCCGGCCACTAACACGCCCTGTCAAAAAATCGGGAAAAATCAGGATAAATCAGCAAAAAATCGGCTAAAAATCAGCCAAAACTCGGCCTGTCAAAAAATCGGGATAAATCGGCTAAAAATCGGCCAAAATTGGCCAAAAATCGGCCCGATTTTTTGGCCAAATCGGCGCCTTTAAAAAATCGCGATTTGCCGATTTTTCGGCCGATATTTGTAACACTGCCATACAGTCCGTATGCTGTCCTTTCTGCCATGAATTTCGAGATTCTGAAACTGCACAGAAATCGAGGCAGCAACAGCACAATTTTCGAGGCAGCTTACTGGATGAAGTTTTGGTTGAGATGAGTTTTTTTATACTGTAAAAATTTCTGTACTGAATCTCTCTGACGAAATAAAATCATCCTCACTCTCTCTTACAGGTTTTCCCATTCTGGGTTTTGCCTGGGCAGATTTGCCAAAAATTCCTGAGTCTGAAATTTATGGTGTGCATTTAATTTTTTAAATTCTGCCTGTAATTGTGAGTTTCAATTGTGTTTTTAAAGTCTGAGAATTTTTAAGTTAATTTCCAGCTCTTAAACTTAACTGGGTTGGGCATTAAACTTTTATGAAAAGACTTGAAACCGGGTTGGGTTGATTCTCAGAAAACTTTCAGGTAACATACTTCCAAAGAGTATAGTACTCATTGTTAGAAATCTGTCATGAACCAACAGTTCAGCTAGCAAACTCGGCTAGACAATTTGTCAAACACTTAACAAACTCTGATTTCTACTTCATATAAACTTCAACATTCATGCATTAATCTCAAACACATCCAACTGTACTTTATAGGCAGAAATATTAAATGCTAAGTAAATCTGAAAATAGCAGCGGAAGAAATGACAGTGAACACCAGTCACGTTCAACACATTTTGAAACAGGAGATTTGGTCAAATCACCCTGGAAAAACCCACAAGGGGAAAACCAGTCCAAGAGAAAATTTTATTATTATGAGCTTCTGCAGAAATCAATGAGTACACAACTAGAAACCATCAGCAATAAATATCCAAGTACTTATCTCGCAGACTGCTAGAAAACCTCAAAAACAGTGCCCACAAGTATAGTAGTCTGCTGTACTTTATCTCACAGCAGTATGGCATGCTGTACTTTTCTTCAACCCTTGGAATTCGAGCCAGTCTGCAGTACTAACTCGTTCCAAACAGTGACGTCGATTTCTGTGCAACAAGCAACTGTACCACCTGTCCAAAAATCACTGTACAGCCTCCAAAATGACTCCTGTACGGACTGATAAGCTCACTGCTGCTCCTTTTCTCAGTTAGTGTGCCTCTTGTTTCCTTGAAAAGTGCACCCTCTAGCTGCTCATTCTCTTTCTCTCCCTTCAGCTCTTCTCTCACTCTCTTGGAGTGTAGCCTCTCACACTCTCCAAAGACTCTTGGAATGCGTGCCTCACACTCTCCAAAGATGCCTCTCACACTCTCCAAAGACTCTCTTGGAATGTGTGCCACAATGGCTCTCACTCAAGTTCTTTTATTTATCATTTAAGGTAACTGCCCTAACTCTTCATCTTCTACAGTCAAGATCGAATCTTGGCCCACAAGATCAATGGATGTGATTTATTCTAGATAAAAATCACTTTTACTTTACCCCAAAATAATAAAAGACCCCAACTTGACTTTATAAATGTAGATTTTCTGCCTTTAAATGTCTGCTGGTTTAATGCCAAGTTTAGGTGGTTTTCATTCCCAGTCGGTTATGCATAGACTGGGAACTACTTATACAAAAATCTTTTAACAGTAAACACGAAATTAAAAGGCAATTTACAGGCTGCAAATTAATTTACAAACATTCACACACAAATTTGACACAGTAGTTTTTGGCCAAATCGAGCCCTGGAAAAACCCCCACGGGGAAAACCAGTTGAGTGAGAGAGAGAGATTTATTATTCCATCAGCAAGGTAATGCTACAGCAGTAAAAAACAAATACAACTTATCTCCATTAACTGCACCCCAGTCTGTCTCGGTTTCTGTGCAATTATGGTGATGTATCCTCCTCGAATTTTGTGCTGAAGACACTCAAAACTCTGCTGACCTGTGACTGGAAATGTGCCTGTTATAATCCCAGAACAGAGACAGAAATTTGACTGCTGTACAGACCCCTCCTGTAGCAGTCACATCTCATCAAACTCGTGCAGTGCTGATCTCTATCCTTCAACGTGACAGAGAACTCGGGATAGATGACAGGGTTCAATATCACTGATACTATGCCCCAAATGTATGAAGCTGGCTCGAGATATGAGCCCAGAATCTTCCTTCAAGCTGCTAGCTGCTGCTGTACGAGGAAGGTACCACCTCCACCTGCGTGCTACTGCTGTACAGGAAGCTACCACGATTCAATGCTTGAGATGTGGGCTGATATCACTGTTCACATGCTGAACAATAAATGCCAGGATGATTGCCATAAATCTGAGCTAATACTGGAAACCATAGCCTAGAAACTCGTGCCTGGAGTGATCACGACTTCATTGCCTACGCCCTAGCTCGACCTTCTCCTTCTCGTCCTCTCTGCTCTCCTCATTCACATCAACACTAATGAATAGGTATTTGCCTCCCTCCCTTTTTATTCAACCCTAAAAGGAATCTTTAAACCAATGGCTCAGATTAGATGTGAGTAAAACTTTATTAATTAAATCACTTAATTAATAATTACTCACTCACTTTTAGACTTAGGACAAAAAGTGACATTATAGTCTCATTAATTAATTACTTAATGTGAGGGTCCCACCACCCCATGCTTAGTGACTTAGGCTAAATCACTAGGGGAACTCGACCAAGGTACAAAACTAACAATAAACAAGTTATAAAGTCATTTTATAAACTCACCTTATAAAGTCACTTAAGTGAGACATTTGCTCGGACTTCTGCATCTAGGGACAATAAATGCAGAAATACCTCCGAGCTACAAAATCTAACACTCATGTTGCCTGCTTGATTTAGTGGGTCTAAGGACATGAGAAATGACGCTTTCAGAAGCCATGAATGCTGCAAAAACAATGAAGAAATCTGCTCACCAAAGATAAGGCCGCCCACAAACTTCATCCTGCTGCCCACAACTGTCCTCTTGCTGGAAATGCACCAAAGCATGCTCCCAATGCTCCAAAACAAAAGTGAAATGCTTGTTGCTGCTGCAGAAATTTCTACTTGCTCAAGAGAGTGTGAGTAATGAGTATAATAAAGTGATTTCTTCTAGGAAAAGAGAGGCTGTTATGGCTTCTGGAAAGTTATTTTTTTTCAAATGAGTGTAAAATTAAATAAGAAGGTCTAGAAACTAATTAGATGCTATTATGTCTTCATTAATCATAGATTTAGGGTTTTTGGTTCCTAATAAGTCCCACGCACCTCATGGGCATTTGGATGGGCCGGTACAAGCAATAAAAAACATCAAAAGGCCATAAACACACACCGAAACTGCGCACAAACAGCCAGAGCCGTAACATATGACATTCCCAAATCATGAAACGTTCATGCAGTACAGCCCAAGCCATTTCCAGGCCATTTTGGCATTTTGTATCTGTTTCAGTGTTTCCGTGGGTTCTGGGTACTGGAATGGCATCCAGATAGGCATTTGCTGCAACATAGGTTTAGAATGAGTCCCTGAAATCTAATTCTACCCTAACTTGTTTTAAGGCCGTATCTTCTGGATATCCCCTGCATATCAAACTCCATAACAACGAACTACATTTCAGGCATCACTGATAGCCATTTCCTGTAATACAACAAAGGAAGGATAACACTTTGGAGATAGGGAGGCTGACAAGATAGAACTTCTTGCCTACGTAGGAGTGATTGCATCATCCATAGCTCTTCACACCCCTCTTTTAACCCTTGATTTAATCATTTAAGCTCTTTTAAAAAAGAAAAAGAAAAAAAAAGGAATTTGAAGTAGATAAAAGACAGTAAACACAGATAGATGAGTATTTGTCATCAAGGGAATAAAGGAAAACATATAACAAACTTATTCTAAGCAAGAGAAGTTATTACTTACATCCAGTTCTTCCAGAACTTGCTGACAAAGTAGCTTGTTTGCTCCAGATATAGCAGCACCAAAATCAGCCAATCTGGGAAAGTTGAAGTCACCAACATGCTGTTTGTCAACCAAAGTAATGAATGAGAAAATGATTCAAGTCTTCATATGATGAAAAAGAAAAGACTGATGAGCTTCCAATGCTTGGAATTCAACAAGACAAGACATTAGGTCCGTGTGTACAAATAACTAACAAAATAGCCATCACCAGTACAGATTTCTGAAATTATTTTGCAGGGATAAAGATAACCAATTACACAATATCAAAAAGTAGAATTAAAAACACTATAATTAACAATGCTTTATGAAGATCATCCAGATTCATGAAACAGCTCTACATTAATAAAATTATCTTATCTTAATAAAGCATAGTTTGAACGAGTGTTGGGCCAAGTTCCTGAACATGGATGATCATCAAGATGTAAGTGAAACATGCTGTTTCTTCGATCTTGAAAAACAAAGCAATTAAACATATCCTAGAAGGGTTGAAACCTCCCACTAATAGATTGTTTATTTTTCTCAGATTACAATTAGTAACTAGTTCACTAGCAAATAGTAATTACTAATTAATAAATCGCTTGCTACAAGAATCCACTAGCAAATACCAAATAGTAATTAGTTCAATATTTACTTTCAAGGTGATGGTAAAACCAATAATACCCCAAATGGTTCTTGATCTAAGAAACCGGATTCGTCCTAAAGCCCTCCCATGTCCCGTGGGGATCAAATCGGACACGATTCGATGTCAAATCGTGTCCGATTAGACTTTCAGTCGTGTCCGAAATCATGACACGACCAAAAGTCGAATCGGACACAATCTGACATCATGTCCCCGACTGTCGGACACGAATCCCGAAAACAGGACACGTAAAGCGCGGAAAAATGCGGTCGGGTTTGCTTTAAAACGAAATTTTGGGTTTCTTTTTGTCATTTGCAAGGAAGGAGTTGGTTGAGAGTGAGCTGTATGTGCAGGTGAAGGAGATCTGAAGGAGATTTGAAGGCTATCCATTGCATCCAAGCGATTCCAAGTGCATTGCGGTGGATTTGTGGAGAGGATTGCAAGCTCAACCATCACACAAGAAAAGGAATGTCTCAATCAGCTAGGGCAGGAGCTAAGGGGCAAAGGACAGGGAGAAATGCACCATCTAGTGCCTCCCCTCCTATTCCACCAAGCACAAGCGGTTCTCCTCCTCCATCAAGTGCTCCATCTGCTGCTAGTGGAGCTCATGCTATGGCTCCATTTAACCCTGTTTTAGCAAGACAACAAGCCCAAGAAGAAAAATACCCTTTGTGGAAGTATGTGACAAGGAAAGATGGGCCCGGGGCAAAGCTTGGTGGGGGAGGAAATGTGTCTTGGAGATGCAATTTTTGCAAGAATGAGTTCAAGAGCACATATTTTCGGGTTGAGGGCCATTTGTTGGCCCTTCCTTCTTGTGGGATTTCTTCATGCAAAGCGGTGAGTGTTAACCAAAGGAGGGATATGGAAAGAGAGGATCATGTTGGCTTAGGGAAGGTGGCAGCAACAAGCAAGAAAAAAGAAGATAATCCTTTTCCATTTTTGAGGAAGTCCTATAGAACCAAGCCTCCATTTCCACCTAGCATTCATGGGAGTGGGGATACTTATCGAACAAGAAAGAGGCAATCTACAGGTGGTCCAATGGATAGGATTTTCCAACAAGAGGCGTGAGAAGAGGTAGACCTTACCATTGCATTTTTCTTCTACCTCAACTTCATCTCATTCAATGTTGCACGGTCACCATTGTATTTTGAGACTGTTCGAACTATCTTGGAACGAACTCCAAGTGGTTATGTGCCTCCTAGTTCAGAGAAGCTTAGAACCACATTGTTGGTTAAAGCAAAGAAGGAGGTAGATAAAACCCTTGAGCCAATTAGAACAACATGGCCCTCATGCGGTGTGAGTATTGTTTCTGATGGATGGACGGATCCAACACGCCATCCACTCATCAATTTCATGGTATCTTCCCAAAATGGACCGTTGTTCTTGAAAGCGGTGGATGCTCTTGGGAAATACAAGGATGCACAGTATATGGGTGATTTATTCATCAAAACCATTGAAGAAGTAGGTGTTGATTCATGTGTACAAATCATCACGGACAATGCACCTGTTTGCAAGGCTGCTGGCATGATTGTGGAAGCTAAATATCCACAGGTATGTTCATTTTGGACACCTTTCATTTCTATTTTGCTCATTGTTTGAATTTGGTCATTGCAATGTTAGTGTTGTAGAGTCATTGATACATGCTTTTATTGCTCTTACAAGTTTTTTGGACACCTTGCATTGTCCATTCCTTGAATTTAGCACTAAAATCCATTGCTTCAGATGTGACATGGATTGGCAACCTTATTAAGAATGCATGCCATATCCGTAACTTTGTACAAAACCACACAAATGCCCTCACCATCTACAAAGAGTACACACAGCTTTCATTGCTGAAGATTGCGGATACTCGGTTTGCTTCCTCATTCATCATGCTCAAGAGGTTGAGGGAGGTCAAAACCGCTCTTGGGTCCATGGTGATTTCAGAGTTTTGGGCTTTTTGGAGAAAGACAGATCAGGTTGCTTCAAAAAAGGTGAAGGACACGATGTTAGATGATGGTTGGTGGGACACGGTAGATCTTAGCATTAAGATCATGGAGCCAATCATTTCTTTGTTGCGGTTTGCAAACACGAACCAGCCCATCCTAGCAGAGGTTTATGAGGGGTGGGATTCCATGATTGAGTCCATGAGGTCCATTGTCATGGAGAATGAGTGTCCCGAGTATGGGACATCGGCAGAGAACTTATGGACCATTATTCGGGATATTCTTATCTCCGGGTGGGATAAGAATTGCACACCTTTGCATTGCTTGGCCCACTCCTTGAACCCCAAGTTCTACACTTAGGAGTGGTTCACTGGTGGATCGAGGGCCTCACACAGAGTTCCTCCTCACATGGATGCAGAGATTGCACATGGGAGGAAGATAGCACTTAGATGGCTATTTCAGGATAGAGACCTGCTTGAGGAGGCGGAGGAGGGCTTTGTAGATTTTTCCACTGGCACCAGGAGATTTGGAGGCTATGATGTGCTTAGAGACAGGGGGGTTAAGAAACCCTATGCTTGGTGGGCAACTCATGGGGCAACATCCCCTATTCTACAGAAGTTAGCCTTGAGGGTCATCTCTCAAGTTACATCATCCTCTTGTTGTAAGAGGAATTGGAGCACATATGGGAACTTGTACAGTGTGAATAAGAGCAGGCTTGAGCAGTCCAGGGCAGAGTCGATGGTGTATGTGCACTCCAACCTTCGTCTTATTTACAGGAAGAGGGAGGAGTGGGTGAAGGTAAAGACAAAGATGTGGGATGTCTTTCCTGATGATATGGGTTTGGACAGAAGTACTGAGTTGGCATTAGCCAACATGGATCTTAATGATCCAGTGCTAGAGTCGGTCACTTTTCATGATAGTGATCATATAGAGGGGTCATCGTCCACAGCAGCAGATGCAGATTGTCAGATGGGCAGAGAGGAGGAGGGGAAGGAGGATGAGGATCAGGGCAATGCCAATGATGAGTATGTTGATTCAAGCATGGAGGAGGACTATTGACATATGGGATTCTCCCATCTTGATCCACCCCTTTTTGTATTTACTATAGTCTATTAGTCTATTTGGCATTTTCCAGTGCCCAGTGGCATTCCGACATATATGTATACATTTTGATTTTGATGACTTAATGAGAAATATGGTTCCGACGTGCATCTATGTGTCTCATTGTGATTTGTGAATGACAAATGTGTTGTGAATCGTGATTTGTGAATGACAATGTGTAATCATTAATGTGTTTTTATTCTAATTTCTATTGAATATTTGTAAATGTTTTAGTTTCTAAAGATTTTTGGATCTATATGTCTATATTTTTAAATTTTAATATATTTTTAAAAAATATATATATGTATATAAAACGTGTCCTTCGTGTCCTGATTCTGGGGGTCACCGTGTCTGTGTCAAACTCTCGTATTTTTGTGTCCTTCGTGTCCCGTGTCCCCGTGTCAGGTAACTTAGTTCTTGATCAATCATATCAACTCCATAATAAGAAAGTTGCATAGGCTAATCTGGTGTATCAAGTGCCACTCCTATTTCAGGAAGGGATAAGAAGGCAAAGTTGGCTTAGTACATTGACAGATAGAAAAAAGACCAAGTTTGTTGGATCAAAGGAAAAGAAGTAGGATAAATCAAAGTTATTTGTCCAAATTGAACAATTTATCAGCATACTTCAATGCCCTAAGGTATAGCACACAATGACAGCTTCCCAATGAGTTAAAGAAGTCTGAAATCAAAGGATAGATGCATAACGTCCAAATCCAACAAGACCATCGTATCCCCAAGTAGAAGCCCCATGGGTGGCCACACCAATGAAGCACCAAGTGGACGCCGCATCTCTTAGGTGATCAATGTTGACCATGTCTTCAAAGAGACAAATTAATTAATTGAAGAGTGAATTAATAGTAGTCGCCGAAGTCTTTAAATAACTTTATTAAACAAGACGTTTAATGGGTTCAATTAGACAAGGTTAAATTGTTAATAGCTTTGATCATTGTTGACCAAGTCTTCAAACAACTCTATAAAAGAGCAGAGAGACGAAGCAAGGGAATTTAGTAGATACAATACAAGTAGCTTACTAAAGACAACAGAGAGAATTATTCCTTGTTACTCTATTCTCAACAAAATAAGCATGAGAGCAAAAGCACAATAGGTTGAATGGCCAAGAAGCCTTTGTAAACTAACCATTTGGCTCATTAGAATATAAAACAATCTTAGTTTGGAGAGTGTGCTCATGGTTTTGTGATTTCCACGTCTGAAAAATAATAAAGCAGTGCCTTTTGTTCAATTAGGTGTAGCTCAAGTGCTTGTGAGGAAAATTGTTACCCCCACCCGTTGAGTTCAAATCCTACCTTGTGACATGTATTCTCTTAGTGAGTTGACCGTTGATGAGCTATATATGATATAATCATGTGTTGTTGACCTAGCCATGTGCCCTGAAGAATCTAGGGTTTACCCTGGGTATCATCCTTGGAATGAGGGGAAGTGCCCAAAAGGTTTACCTCAGGATACATTACCTAGAGTCTAGAGATATAAAATTAAATTTTATAAAAAAGAACAATGCCTTTTATTCTAAGTTACCAGGATACATATATGGATTCGGATCCAGATTTTAAACCTGGGATCCGGATACGGCAGGGAAATGGAAAGTACAAAAAAATATAAAAATATTTATATAATAAATAAAAATATAGAGTGAAGAATCAAAACTATTCATGAAACACAAGAGTAGAACTATAAGTTATTGCCAAAAAAGAGAGTTCATGTGCCATAACTGATAATTTGATGAGTTGTAACCATGATTGATATTGATAATTTTAAAAACCATTTGAACATGAACTTGAAGTAGGTCATAATAGTGTTTTTGTGAGCCACATCCACATGTCCCTATCAGTAGGGAATAAAGTGGTTTTCTTGAAGGCTATGGCAAGACTACATAACAGTGTAGGTGAAGTGGCAACAACATAGCACATAAAGATAGATCAGCCCTTGACAGCAGACCCAGACAATAAAGATAAATCAAATAAAAACATTGAGAGCAGAACTTGATATTGATATATCAAAGTTCAAGAGCAGATCTTGACATAAGGATAGATCAGACCTTGAGCAGGAATGGGTTTTACACTTTTAGCCATTAGTTGTTTAGGGATTTTTAAGTTTTTCATTAAAAAACAATTTTTTGGGGGGATCAATGGGTCATAGAAGCACTGGAAGTTTCAGGATCCGTTTGAAAATTTCAAGAAATGTTTGATTTTTCATAGGATCCGTTTCATAGGACCAGGATACGTTTCCTTCTGCAGGGGATCCGTTTCCATGATAGATCCTAGGCGGATCCGATCCCGATACGTATTGGATCCACGGATCCATGGGTTCTAAACACTGGGGTGGTGGATCCGGTAACACAGCTTTTATTTCTAGATTTTTTCCTCGATTGAGATTTTCTCTTCCTCGATTGAGATTTTCTCTAATGTTTAGATTCCAAAGTTGAAGATTATTACAAATAAGAAGGGCAAAGTTTATACAATTCTAGACATAAAAGTAGATTGCAACAATAGCAATTTAAAACACAACAAAATTTCGCAAATTAAGATCCAAAGTGACAAACTATCTAGAGGCATCGCTTCACCAGCTTATAAATCATATTGATACCAGAGAAGGTTGTTCCTTAAACCACTATGCCAAGATTCATAGAGAATATGAGGAGAGTGGTCACAAGGTGGGGTCTTGCATGAGAAAAAGGCTCAAAAGACCAAGAAGCATAATCACTCGATTCGAATAGAACATTGCAACACTGATTGAGATGGTGTTACAGTTCATGGAAGTGAAGTTCAAGAAGGAAATAGAATTCGGCAAAATCAGAGTATGACAAGGAGGATTCACAATTAGGGCCTGAAAAACTCAACTGTTGGCACAAGCAACTGGAAGTATATTTTATCATGCATAAAACAATAGAGGCACAACAAATTTATTTTACTCCTTTAAACATGTCCAATCATGCTTTGATTTGGTGGGAGGGTTACATAGATGCTTTGCATTTGGGCAAGAAACCCATGACAGCTAAATGCAAACAGTTCAAGGAATTAATCAAATCACAATTCTATCCCACAAGTTATGAGAGGCTCAACTCATGAGATGACATTATTACCAGCAAGATCAAGGACAAAGTGTTCAGGATTACATGCCCAAGTCCTAGAAGCAAGTCATCATGTTAGGTATCTTGCCGGAAGAACCCAAGTAGTAGTGAATTACCTTGGCAGTCTACATGGTCATATCTTAAGGTAGTAGTAGCTTCTAAATGTTACAAACTTACAAGTAATAATGAAGCAAGAAACAAAGCTCTCTATATCAAATTGGGACATGAAAAGGGGGCAGCAAAATAATCAAAAACCACCCAAAAGATAAGAAAAGAAAGTTGTAGCCACAACTCAAAAGGGAAAAGATCCTAAGAAGCATTGCAAACATAGTGATGTACATGGATATACAAATGACAACTGTTGGAAGCTTCATCCAAAACCTTGTCTACGTTACGTTGCAAGAGCCAAGGGCAAGTGGAGAACAAAATGCACTCTTCGAAGTCAAGTTTCAAGTAAGAAAAAACAATATAAATGCTCTTTATGATACTAGTTCTCAGTGCAATCTAAATTTTGCATCTTTAGTACATGAACTTGTCTTAGAAACAAATGAGCATTTACAGCCAATGAAGCATCACCCGTTGGGGACTCGCGAGTTTACCCGAGCGGCCTCCCACACCGCGTAACCGGCAGAGACTCGGCAACTGACTCACGGACTCGCCCCACTCGTTGGAACCGGCATACACTCGGCAAACTCGCTGTTGACTCGTGGAACTCGACAGCAGTGAAAAAGGGACAAACAGATGCAGTTGAAGTTCAGTTGCAGTTGAAGGTCGACTTCGGGCCGGGCATCTTCGACTTCAGTTGCTTGTCGGGTCGGACTTCAGTTGCTTGTCGGGTTAGGTGCTTGTGTCTTCGACTTCAAGCCGAGTAAGTCCGCGACTCCGCTGTGCTTTGCAATATTTTTTTTTAATTTTCTTTTATGTTACGTAATATTATTTTAATATTGGTTTGTAACTTTGTTAATGTTATATAGTTTTTTACTTATTTATTTATAGTTTTTGTTATATATATATATATATATATATTGTTATATAATTTATTATTATTTGTTTTTTGTTATATATTTTATATATACTATATATGACATATGTAGTTTTTATTATTTATATTTTTTATTATATAGTTTTTGTTAGATATTTTTTTTATTTATATTTTTTGTTATACAGTTTTTTATTATAAATTTTTTATTTTCATTTTATTTAATTTCTGTTATTTTTCATTTATGTTATATGTTTTAAATTTATATTTATTAATTTTTTGTTATGTATTTTTTATTTTTTATTTTGTTAAATTTTGTTTTATATTTTGTTTTTTTGTATTTTATATTTTATTTTATTTCTGTTATATATTTTATATATACATTTTTTAATTTTATTTATTTTAAATTTTAATTTATTTTATTTTATTTTATATTGGGTTATATATTTTCAATTTTTGTATTTATTTAATTTTTGTCATATTTTGTATGGTTTATGTTTATGTTTATGTTTATGGCTATAATTTATGGTTTATGAACACTATGTTTTATGATCGCTATTTACATTTTTGCATACAAAAATTGATTGTATTAAGTCGCATAATCATAGTTTATGAGACAATGTTTTGAATTATTGCATAAATTGTAGTTTTATAGCTTATATGGATTGGAAATGCTTTTAACCTCCATTTTGTGCCCAAAATGTACAATATTTTTTTCCCTATTTGCCGAGTTTTTCCCGAGTCCACGAGTCATATGCCAGCCGAGTCTTATCCGAGTCCGAGTCGTGCAACATTGTTCACAGCCATGCTCATTGAGTTGATTGCAAAAAATTCCACAGTAAAAATCACAAGACAGTGTGTAAAGTTAAGTTTGCACTTGGCATTTATTACATCAATGGAGTGGAATGTGATGTAGCTCCACTTGATGTATGTGATCTGATGTTTGGAAGCCCTTATCGATGGGATAGGGACGCACTCTTATAAAAGAGAACAGTTATTTATTAGACAAAGGTGGTTGAACCTAGTTCATCAAGGCACACAAGTGAAAGGATCAAACAAGTTTGGGCTAGATAACTAATCAGCAGTAACCAGAAGAAGAGTACCTTTGAATAGGACTTAGAAGGACTTGGAGAAAATGCTGGGAGCTAAGTGCTTCCACCTTCATAATTGAGCTTTATGGGACCAAAAGCCTTCAAAATGGGGATGTGTGATCCGAAATGGATCATGTACCAAGTTTAGTTCCAAAAGGGATAAGAAGACGAAGGTGGCTAAGTAAGCTGATGGGCTTAAAAAGGACTATGTTTTCCATTTGAAAGGCCAGGAAACAGGAATACACTTTGTGAATTAATAGGAAACAATAAACACAAGAATGAATGAAATTATATTTAAGCCCACTAATGACCAAAAATGGTCAATGGAACTCAAAATTACAGCAAATAGCAATAGCAAATAATAGGTGTAAAGGGAATCTCCTCTCCAAGGATAAAATAAATTATAAAAGTAAATGAAGAAAGGTTGCAAATATAAGTGTCAAAATCATCTTCATAGAACAGGTCCTCCCAAATGTTAATATTAAGTCAAAATGTTAAGCCTCACGGATAATGCAAGGTGACATCAAGAAGACACTGAACAGTAACAAAAACACATGATGGTAAAGGAAAGTTACAGGAACTTGTTCCTCTACTCCCACACTGTGCAACTAAAGTCATGTTATTGTTGCTTACAAACAGTTTAATGTGCAGACACCATATAAACAATCTTGATTAAAAGTTGCAAACTATAAGAATTTTACAGAAGCAAGCATTGGTAAGAAGCTGCTGAACCTATGTTCATAAATGCCTAGATGAAAACTAAAATAACAGGTTTTGTTTGGAAAGTGCTTGGAACTAAAAAGAAATTTGAGGTGTTTGCATTCTTAAAAGTACACTCCAAGAAATCCTGAAAGAGTGAATCCTTTTTTTGGATTGTTGAGGGATAGCAAACTAAGTTGCAATGCCATCAGCAAGAAAAAAGATGCATAGTAAAAATCAAAACCAAATATCTGGATCTACCTGAGTATATGTCTGCACATGATCCCTCCATAATGAACTCGTCTTTAGCACATCTCTTAAAGTCGAAATAACTTCAAAAGATGTTGCCTTTATCACATCATCATCTTTATCATACGGCTTTTCCTACACATAGCAAAGTCAATCAGCTTCAGTTCCACTTTTCCAAACTGGAGTACAAACTACAAACCTCAAACAGAAATTATGTATTAAAGCACACATAATGATAAAGAACTATCAAACTGATTCTACAGTTTTCAAAAGTGTTCTCTCAGACACAGTATGCAATAATGTTGCACATTTCAATATATGATGTAAAATGTGTTCCAGATATTCCCATTTCTAGACATCACAAGGCTCTCATTTATGGTAAAACAAAAGCTGAATTTTAGATTAAAGTTATAACTGAATTGGAAATGATAATTGAAAGATCATTTCAAAATTTCACAAGAATAATCGTATTGCATAATATTCAATCTAGAGTGCAATACTAAAGAAAAGCAGACCGCACTTTGTAGCTTGAACGTATATAAATATCATTTTTTTATAAATCAATTTTCTTTCTTAAAATTTGAATTCAAAACTTGATGCATTAATGACCAATCCGGCCAAGTATCTAAACAAATATATTTCTTTGTACAATGTACAACAATGTGTAACAATGATCATTGCAATTGGACAAACTTATCAGACACTGGCAAACAACGTTCATAGCCACATGAATAAACTAAGAAAAATCAACGCAAAAATAGTCCTTGGCTATGTTGCAAGGGTACTCCTGGGTACAGATGAATGTACAAGTGCAGATGAAAACTTGAGCTACAGGTACAACATTTTTTCTTCAACAAATGGAGGTCATCAGGATGCAGGTATAATGGTTATGGGTATGGCCTGGGAGAGATAGGAAAACAATGCAAATTGAAATAATGTTCTTTGATCTATGTGTGTGTGTGTGTGTGCACGCATAAGTGCACGAATGCACATGCATATCCCTATTCATAAAGACAATAGACATAAATGGACTTAATGAACAGTGGTTAAGCAAGTTGAGAGAACATTGAACTTCTCAACAACTTCTGTAGAATAATATGCAACTATGTTCTCATAGCTATATAGACCAATGTTTTAAAACTCGGAACTGGACTTTCAACTGCCGAGGGTGAACTTGGCTTGGAACCGGAACCAGCAATGACTCGGAGTGGTTTGATTTCAATGACTCGTACTACTAAAAAATACATAAAATTTTAATGAAAAAAAAATTAAAGATTCCAAGCTATGATTCCAAACCATTAGAGACAATATGCAAAGTCTACTCATGTATATACCATGTAAGGGTGAATATATCAAAATGCCACCAAATGCGATACATATCTGAATCAAAATTGAAAATACATAATCATCAAAATCATTGTCTATATTGGGATCCTATTCATCAATAGCACCCTGTTCCCCCTTCCTCTAGGTTCTAGCCCTTTCCTCTTCCTCGAATCTAAAAGTTGATCCCCCAAGGACATTAGTCAACACCCTACAATTTTGACGAAACTTCCTAATCCAAGCATTAAAATTAGGTAGAAAAAACTTCCCATGCTTAATAAGTGATTTTCCTTGACTAAAGGGTACATTTTTATTAATGTTGTGACAAAGGAGTTCAATCAACTTCAACAATCAGGCATCGGCACCACCAACATCAAGGTACATAGATAGTTTGTTGTGCTTGATTAAATTCCAACCCCTTACCCTCATACATGATAGAATCTAGTGGAAATGTTGCAATCCTGAAATCCTAAAAACTATTAAGTTTGTTGAATTCTGAATGGGATCTAAAATTCTACTTTTTGCATATGAAGTCCGATGTGGTTGGAATCACTCTCAAATATCCTGAAACATCTGTGTCTAGCCTCCACACATGCTCCATGGGCCTATTTGGATTAACTCAGCCAAGTTAACGTGGAACCGGCCTCCAGGCCGAGTTTTGTCCTGGTTCGAGGTCCATGAGTATTGAACTGGTCAACTCAGCCATTTCCAGCTACGCGTTGACCGGTTCTTAAAACAATCATATAGACATCCAAAACATAGATTTATAGTTCACAACAAAATCCAGCAAGCCAAAAAGCCACTTGCTACATCAACACAAGCCTACTCAACTACTTGCCTTGTCTAAAGAGAAGCTATAGATAACTCATTAGCTTTCCAACGATACAGTACCCTCAACTTTAAGTTACAAATGCAAAATTACGACACATAGTAGGATATATGGTGAAACCTGTCTAACATGAAATTACCCACTAGAGATAAGACCATTTTCCTGCAAATTTGTTAAGAGTCTCTTACTGAGGAAAAAATAAATATTGTAGTGTTGGATTAAGCTTTCAAAAAAATCAGAGAACTCAAGATTCCAATAATCTGGTACCAAGTTACATTTTTTTGCCAAATGCATTTGTCGGTTAGCCTCAAGTAGAAATCTGAACCATACACCCCACATTCAAAATGTTGAAAAAGTTAACAAAGACAAGTGTCCCAACCTTACCCTTGCTTCATATTTGATAAAAGAGATTTTTATTAATGCAGAAGTGAAACTCTTTTTTTTAATGCAGAAGTGTAATTTTGCATGTGGGATTCGCATGCATGCATTTTTAATGCGGATGTGTGTTGATTTTGCACCTAGGAAAGTATTCCCATGGTGACTTTATGCCTAAGTCACTGAAAGGGGAAAAGCGACATGACCCTTGCAGTAATTTCATGTGATGTGAAACTAAATTCACTTTATGAGATGTAAAATGACTTTTTAAATATTTAATGAGTTGAGAGAAAATAATTAATTACAGAGAGAAAACTGATTTATTCTCATCCATTGATTTTCTATCCCAAGATTAAATTAGGGCCCTTGATCTTGTGACCTCTCAACCTACGTTGTTGGGAGCGGGGAGCGAAGCGGGGAGCGGGAGCGGGAGCGGGAGCAGGAGCGAAAAGCGAAATTTTCAAAAGCTTCCGTTTCGGGAGCGTTTTTTATATAATATATATTTTGATGCATATAAATTAAAAAAAAAACATGTATTATGCCAAATTAGCTATAGAAAACATGAAAACATAAAATCTAGATATTCATATAACCATTTAGTACACATTGATATAACATTAATCATCTAGGAGCTATAACTTATAACATTGTCATTAAATGATCATCATCAAATCATCAATCATCAATCATCAACAACATGAACCTTCAAATTTCAACATATAATATTTGCCATCAAACTAGGCCATAATGTTTACAAAATAGGCCAAAATAAACATGAAAATGAAATACAAAGTACTATGAATCTATGATACTATCTACTAAGCTTTCCGCTTGCCACGAGAAACTTCCAATTTATTTTCTCGTGGTCTAGGTGGAATAGGTGCTGCTGGAAGTGATCGTGGAACATGAGAAGAAGATGAATGGCCCCCACGAGCTGAACTTGGACGTTGTGAAGCTAAAGGCAAAACTCCTACATCCGGAAAGTTGTTTCTGCTTGGGGGTGGCATCTCTGTACGGGTACCTGTAGTCTGAATTGGATCATCATGATCACCCAATAGTTCAACCTCCAAGCGCTCTAATGCTATGGCTCCATCCTCCACATTAGCCTCCTCTGGATTGTTGTCCCAAGTCAAAAATGTTCTATCATTCTTGGCCGCCTCACAATAATGGGACAACAACCTCAAGTTGTAGTGCACATAAACCAAGCTTTCTGCGTGATCTACATTCATACTATTTCTCTTTACACTGTGGATGAAGTTATAGGTGCTCCAACACCTCTCTACAGAAGAGCTATTAACAACCTGTGATAGCACCTTCACCGCCAATTTATGCAAATATGTGGCTCCAGAGCCATGCATGTTCCACCAACAGATAGGATCCAATCTATCTCGATCTTTGGTTGCATACAGGGAACCAAAGGCTCCATGCTCACTAATGTATTCGCTCAATTCACTCCGTACTTGAGCACACTCATCCTCATCAGGGACCAATTTGTCTAATGCAAGCATATACCCAGCTTGCACCTCTGGATCTGTGTGGGGTTTTTTCCTGACTCCACCCCCAGGTGCAGGTTGGGCCAACCAAATTGGAGAATAGTATTTTGGGGTGAGGACATATGCAAGGGCATGGAGTGGAACATTTAGATTATCCCATCTTTTGACCACATGTTTATGAATATGGTCATACAAGATTGCATCTCTTTGCTCAACAATGTCTTTGATTTGACCAAGCATGCTATCCATCTGCTCATATACCTCCCCAATCACCGGCTGATCTGTATCTGCAAAACGAATCATGTTATAAACTGGCTTGGTGAACTGCAGAACATACCTAACTTGTGACCAAAAATGACCTTCAAGAATGGTGTCCTCCACCTCCTGAAAGTCATTTCTATCAGATGCGCTTGCAGCGTTGTCTTTCAATTCCTGCCATGGATCACTTGAGACCATACTAGCCAATGCCTCTCTTACCTTCAAAAGCCTCCTGAAGGTGAGGTTGTAGCTAGCAAATCTAGTCTTTGCAATCTTCAATAGCTCCAACTTATAGTGATTGCGAAAAATGTGGTGGGCCATGCTATGATTGGTAATAAATTTGATCATTTTCTTACCTCTCTTGTACAAGGCACCAATCCATCGGTAATTAGGGTCCTTCATCTTAACAATATCATGCATCAAAAGGTTCAGTGTGTGAACCAAACACCCTGACCAAAATATGTTGGGATACTTATCCTCAATGATTGCTCCTGCTGCCTTACAATTAGCAGCATTATCAATGATGACTTGAATGACATTGTATGGCCCAATCTCCTGAATGGTTTTAAGTAAAGGTTGTGCAATATTAATACCGGTCTTGTAGCGATCTGAGTAGTAATGGGCTGAAAGGAAGACCGCACCGCTAGCAGAAACGCCAAGAATATTTATCAATGGCTTGCCTTTAACATTTGTCCACCCATCAGATACAATGGATACCCCATAGTTGGACCAATCATTTGTGAACTTTCCAAGAGCACCATTGATTTTGGCTCTTTCCCTGTCAAGTCCCACGGTTCTAGCTTTGTCATACCCAGGGCTTATGTATCCTTGAGGGGCACCATTGATGGCTTGTACCATTTCATGCCAATAGGGTGAGCGAAGAACATTGAATGGCACACCACATGCATAGAGAAAGCTATAAACTTTTGAATCCACATCATCTCTACAAACTGTGTCAAGGAAATCAGATAATGTTCTTCGCATAGGCGAGATTCCATGGGGAGACGAGGGTCCCGATCGAGCCGATGATGATCCGCTCCACTACCAAACATTCTCTATGAGGATTCAGATTCAACCCTTGATCTCTTGGAGTTGTTTTGAGCGGCCTCTTCTTCCATCTTGTATTTGCTTCTCTCTTTAGCTCCCACTTCGTCACAAGTTTTGACTCCATGAGACTTACCTTCATCGCATGGCATAATCCCATACAAATGCTTTCTCACCCAGGTATATGAACCTGTGTAAGTCTTAGTACAATGGGGGCATATGAACTTTGTGGTTCCAGCCCCTCTCCCTCCCCCAAGCCTTATCACATACTTCCACAAAGGTGTTGTGTCTTTTTGTTTTTGCCCCACATCACCCTCATTCTCATCATCATCACCCTCTTCCCCTTCCTCCTCTTCTCCTTCGCATGCGTCACTCTCTACCTCTTCCCCCTCATCACTACCACCACCATATCTACTTCCCAACACCATCATAATGAGAAGAAGTGGAATGAAAAAACAAAACCACATACCCATCATATTTCTTGAGTCAAGATGAGTGTCACTTGTTGCCTGCAATAGAATGATGGAGAAGAAGATATTGGAAAGAGTAGGAGAAGAGAACATTGCAAGGTTTACATTTTTTAACATAGTGAAAAAAAAATTCAAAAACAAACACACATTGAGTTTTTAGAGCCTACCTTTTAGCTCTTCAATGGTGGTTGAATGTCTCTATGGAAGCTTCAATCTCCCTTGCAAGCTCTCCCCTTCAATCTCCCACTCAAAGCTCAAAGCTCTCAAACAACTAGCAAACTCACTCAAAGCTCAAAGCTCTTCCCAATCAATGAAATGAGTAATGGAATGAGTCCAAATGGACTCCAACACCCTTTATTGGCCTAAACTAACCCTAGCCCATCCAAAAAAATCAAAAAAAAAATGCAAAAATCAAAATTTTGGTGGTTGAGTCCTCCAATCCCGCGGGAGCGTTTTCGGGATCGATTTTGGGAGCGTTTTTTAAGCCCGGAATCGTCGATTCCGGATCGATTCCTCATCAATCCCTAAAAAACCAGGGATCGTTTTTTTTATGAAGGGAGCACGAATTACCAAATCGATTCTGGCAGGAATCAATGAGGAATCGCGATTCCGGAATCGATTCCTTCCGGATCGCGAATTGGGAGCGATTCGAGAGGGGGCAGAGCGATTCCCAGCAGCGTAGCTCTCAACTACCCTCATGAGGCAAACAAAAGGCAAGGTAAATCGAATAGGCATTCATTCTTCAATGAGCTTTTCAAGAAGAGCAAGAGAGGGCGCAGGAGAGAGAAGAAAACTGAGGGCATGCATTTCGAGGCACCCTACAGAAATTAACAGCAGCACAAATATCGAGGTTAAAGGCATGCAGTTCAAGGAGATTTTCAGCTGCACACATTCCTAGATACTGGCATCAGCATTAAATGCCTGCCATTTATTGTGGTGGCCATACTGTTGGAGAGCATCTCTGTACTGCTGATTTGGATGCACAAAAATCAAGGCAGGGGCACAGTTTTTGAGGGAAAATTACAGTCTGAGTTTTGGGCACAAAATTCCAGGCAGGGGCACAAAAATCTAGACAATCTGTACAGCTGCAGAAGGAGAGAATCCATGCAGTCTGAAGAGAAAATCTTGCACGTTTTCCAAGGCAGAGTTTGGACTGTGTTTGCGAGTAAATGCTGTACATTCTGGGTTGAGATAAGTTGTTCCTGATATTGCTGATTTTATTACTGCTGTACTATTTTTATTGAAAAAAATAAAGAACTCTCTCTCTCGCACAGGTTTTCCCCTTAGGGAGTTTTTCCTGAGGCATTAGCCTATAAATCTGAGTCTGAATTTTAATGTGTGTGACTGAGTTTATTTTCTGCTCATTAAAGTTGTGAAATTTTCCATAGTGTTTCAAGCTAAAGAATGTTTTATGTGTGAAAAACTCAATTGCAGCAGTCATATATCGAATGGGGTTGGGCAGTAAACTGATGTTCTAAAACAAACTTGAAAGCAGGAATGGGAAAGCAGTGAAATTTTTACAAAGTGTAATTTTGCATTAAAAGTGAATTAGGGTTTTGGAACCCTAAAAGGCACCCAAGTGTTATAAAAGAGAGCAGAGGGGTAAAGGTTGAGATTGATGAGACATTGCGAGAAGCAAAAAGCAGTCGAGAAGACATGAAGTACTTCCGACACTTTAATATTGAACCTATGCGGAAGTCCCTTTCCGAGCTACATTCTTCAACACTCCCAATCGAGAAAAGAATTCTGCACCAATCCAAACTTGTCTCCAAATGCTTCAAACTTCCCTTTTGCTACGGGCTTGGTCAAAATATCTGCAACCTATTGATTTGTGGGTACATACTGGAGCTTTAATACTCCCTTTTGAATCTTGTCTCAAACAAAGTAATATCTAATTTCAATGTGCTTGGACCTGTCATGAAATACGACATTCTCAAAGTGTTTTATACAACTCTGATTATCACAATAAATAATCGTGGGATCCAACTCCTAATGAAATAATCTTGCAAGCAACTTGCAAAGCCAGATAGACTCACAACTAGCAAAATACTGGCTACCATATACCCGCCTCTACTGAGTTGAGTGGCACAAAAGCTTGCTTCTCATTGTTGATCCCAAGCTAAAACAGCACCTTGAGGTGCTCTTCCTATCTAATCCACTACCTACCTAATCTAAGTCTATATACCCCTGCTGCTTCATGTCAAGATCTCCAAGATATGTTATTCCATACTCCATTGTGCCCCTCAAGTATCTAAGCACATGTTTTGTCGCTACCTAATGCTCATGCCTCAACTCCACCATGAACAGACTCAAGGTGTTTACTACAAAACATATATCTCGCCTAGTCTTAACCAGATACATCAAGGAACCTATCAACAACATGTACAATATAGAATCCACTATATATGAATCTCAAGTTGTTACCTTCTTTAGCTTACTGATCATAGGTGTGGCCATAGGTTTGCAATCTTCCATCCAAAATCTCTTCAGGATCTTGACTGCATACATACCCTGCCAAAAGAAAACTCCCCCAGTCTCAACCAAACCTCCAACTCCTTCATCTTGAACTTGGCTACCTTATCTTCCTTGCACCTTGTAATGAGCTTTTTTGAACCTATAAGAAATGGGTCATCTACATATAGAACAAAAATAAGCTGAAGATCATCTACATATATGATTTTGGAAATGGGGAAACGCGATATATATATATATATATGAGCAAGAACATTTAAAAAAATGAACGTGAAATATAAATCACAAATCATAAATGTCAACGAATCATTGCCTATATTGGGATCCTATTCATCAATAGCACCCTATGCCTCCCTCGTTTAGGCTCTAGCCCTTGCCTCTAACTCGAATTTCAAAGTTGATCCTCAAGCACATTAGTTAACGACTCAACACCCTACAATTTTGATGAAACTTCTTAATCCAATTGTTAAAATAAGGTAGAAAAGCTTCCCATGCTTAATAAGTGATTTTGCTTGAGTGAAGAGTACATTTTTATTAAGGTCATGACAGAGTAGTTCAACAATCAACACTACCAACATCAAGGAACATATAGGGGTTGATGTGCTTGATTAAATGCCAATTCCATACCTTCATACATGATAGAATCTAGAGGAAACTTTGCAATCCTAAAATCCTGAAAACTATTAAGTCTATTGAATTCTGAATGGGATCTAAAATTCTACTTTTTGCATATGAAGTCCGATGAGGTTGGAACCACTCTCAAACATCCTAAAACAATTAATGGTAATGTTAAAAATTTAAGTAAAAGGATGGAAAATAAAAGATAAGGAGAATGTAACTTTTACGTACGAACGAAACGTGTTTCCATCTCGGAGATACATTTCGTCCGTACGGAAACGCGTTTCTAGGCCGTACAGTACGCATTTCAGGGTTTCGAAAAGGCGAAACGCTAGAAACAGGCTTGGGGCCCACGTTTCCTGCAACATAGAGTGTCCCTAAATATGCTCCTAAAAGCCTCAACATGTTCCTGAGCATCCCTTGATGTCTGAGTGAACCGTCGTGTTCTCATGACAAAACTGATAAGAGTGGGTGGCTCCTCCTCTACACTTGAAGGTTGTTGCCTTGAACTAGAAGCAATTGTTGACCCTAGCTCAACCATCGAAGCTTCTCTATCACTGGAATAGACTCATGAGACTTCCCAAATGCAAAGTTATCATGTCCCAAATTTGGCATTGGGTCACAATGGCCTAATCACATTGGCAATATTCATTAGAGTTTGTCAAATTGATGTTAAGGGTCAAATAATTGCCAAGGAGGAAAATTACTAGTTTCCTAGGTTTGGGGTGGAAGCCTTGGGATTTGGAATAAGGGGGATAATAAATTATGTTTGAACATTAGAATGGCATAAATATTTAATAAATGATCTAAATAAATATATACAACTGAAAATCAAAGTGGCATTTGATCATGAAGACTCATGGAGGAAGTGGGACCCACATATGGCTAAATTTCCCCACTACACTTGGCATCATTCTCTCACCAATTCGAATTCAAGGTGAATGGTAACATACTTGGGGGAGTTCAAAAGGTATTATTCATGGCATGACTCATCCAAGGTCAAAATATAGAGGAAGAGTAACTCCCATGGAAGAGGAAGAGGCAATTTGGAGCTAGTGGGACACTTGGGCTAGATTCCCTAGCTCTATGACAACAATGATGAACATGCTATGACACCTATGACACAAATCAGACCTAAAGGCTGACATATGACATATATGACATGTCAGGGCTAAAAATAGCCTCCAAGAGGGCGCTCAAGGGAGTTAGGGCAGCTAAGATGCTTCCACATGTGATTTGGTGGAAGTGGGAAACTAGGAATTGTTGTACAAGTGGCATTCTTTGGAATTTCTTCCCAACTTGAGTTGGCATGAATCTCTTGGAAGGAATTCGACCCATGGAGGACATTAGAAGTTTATAAATGTCAATAACAAAGAATGAAACCAGCTTTTGATCATTTGTAGAATTTGCAATTGCATTTGTGTAGAGGGAGAGCTAGTGGATGACTAGTTTTTTGCCTTAGCCAATTTCGAGGGTGAAAGATTCCCATCCAAGTTGGTAATTGGAAAGGCCATTCAGACCTTTCATTTGGAGCTTTAATGGAGTCTTTATTTGTAGGTGTAAGCTACAGGGCATCTCATGGTTTCTTCTATTGCAGCTCACTCCTTCAACCATTTCCAGTTTTGGTGGCATATTCTTGATCCTTAAGGGAGGGCGTTTTTGGTGAGCTATTGTAATATTTGGGAGAGCTTCTAATGCCCCATTTCTTTTGTAATATGAAGTAAATACTCTGTTCTTCATCTCCACAAAGTTTCAGGTCGAAATTCCAAGTAGAAATGTATAAATCTCATTTTTAATGAAAGAACAGTGCCATTTCCCCTCTATCTTGTTGTGAACCAATGTAACGCTGATGATTTCGAATGAATGGATGATTCTCTGATGCATTTGTGATTAATGGACTGCCATGGATGTATTTTACAAGTTTCATGTATTGTACTTGAGCATTTGAAGTATTTTTACTCAGTTTAATTGCATTGGGAGAAGAAATAGTGCCATTTCCCCAAGGGTCGAATTGGTGATTTTTGCACCTGAATGGGAGAGGGTTGGAACAGATATAATAATCAATTAATGGTGCACATGAGACCTTAATAACATCCTTAATACATTCCCTACCTTTGTTCATAAATTTGAGTGGGTTTGAAGGCATTTGGGAAGCCATTTTCAGTACTTAGCCTGGGGGGATTTGAACCCCAAATTACTAGTAAAATTGCATACTTGGTCCAGAATCTTAGGAGAGTTTGCAGAGGTCTTTTGGTGGCCATATCTCATCCCTGAATATCATATTCAAGTCCTAATATCATTCATACACTTTCCTTGAAGATTTGAAGGCATTTGGAGTCAATTTGAGACCTAGAGACCAATACTAGTCAAAGGGAAATTACTAGTAAAGTTCCCTACATTGGCCAGAATTGAAAGAGGATTTACAGAAGTATTTTAAAGGTCCAAAAGCATCCCTGAAATACATATTTATGTTCTAATATCATCCATATACCTTCTCAGAAGATTTGGGAGCAATTGGCGCAATTTGGGGACCTAGAGCTCAAAACTAGTCAAAGGTCTAACTAGGGAAAAAAAGTGAAAATTTGCCATTTTAATAAAATTCCTAACAAGGGACATTACAGTGGTATCAGAGCATGGTCCTTGCACCTGTGGATTAGGTACATACATTCAAGAATAATTGGTAGCCATGTCTTACTATTATGATGAATCCTATGAGTACAATTCTTATGAGGAATATGCAGATGCTTATGAGCAATATGAAGCAGAATGTGAATGGTACGAGGAAGAGGTGCCATCATGCAACACTTCTTACAATTTCAAGAGAAATGAAGATTATTCTTATGACTTTAAATCTGATGAATATGAGTGTGTCACACCAACCAAGGATAATTTTATAGGTGCATTCCAAAGTTGGAGAGCAACATATAAAACCTTGCCCCAACAATATCAAAAATATCTTGCTTTGAGCAAAAATACACAAAATGCCATGTCTTTTGAGTACTTTGCTGAACATATTTTTGCAAATAGGCCCAAACATGAAGATGTGGAGTTAGTAAAGAAAGGTTATGCCCTTCTTGTAAAGAACCTTGGAGAGAATATCATATATGTGTGCAGGAAATGATGTCCTACTTGAGGAGAGCTTTTGGGAATTCTTCAAAAAGAGATTCCAAAGATATTGATCCTAAGGAAAACAAGGGGCAAAATGCATCAGCTTGCTTGAAGGAGCAAAAGGAAGAGACATCACAAGAGCATGAAGAAGATTCTATTGAGAATATGGAAGATCATTTCGAGACACCTTCTAGCTTAGACATGAACCAAAGATAATCTACTGATGGATGCTTAAACTATGAAGGAGTACCTACTGATGGGTGTTCACACCTCTATGTTGGTGACATAGAGATCAATTTTGAAAGTGTTGTTGCAAGCCCAAGTTCCATTAATCATGATAATGAAGACCTTGTAGCAGTTGAAGAAGAACTAAGATCAACTTCCCCATCACCACTTGAGCTTCATGAAGTTGGTCCAAGCAAAAATGAAGAAGAGGAGGTTCATTTGCAAAAGCCTCATTTTCTTGAAGGATCCTTAAAGATGAATGAAAAGAAGATCCAAGAGTCCCTCAGCATTCTCCATGACACTCAAGCATTGGTGTCAAATTCTTGTTAGAGAGCTACTTCATTGGAGGAAACATCCTTCCTTGAAGACATGGAGAAGATTCAAAGAGCAATGTGCCACATCAAAGGTAATTTCATGTCTTTGCTTTTTGATAGAAACCATTTGTTTGAGCTTAATGAATTGTTACATGATGCATACTTGAAGAATAATGAGGATAATCATAAGCTCACAATCCAAAATGAGCAACTTCTTGAAAAGTTGCAAGATACTTGTTTTTCCTCCTATGTTTCAGATTGTCAAATGGTAGATTGTTTGGAGGATTCTCATGACATGGTGGATCATGATAAATGTGGAAATTTGAATGTGCTTAATGTGTTTGAAGATGAACTTGAAAAGATCCACACACTTGATGTGGTGGAAGAGGAACTTGAATTGTGAAATCCGGAAATTACAGTTTCTGCAAAAGTTGGAATTTCTGAAATCTGAGACCATAGCTGGAAGCTCCTTGGAAAAATCGAAGTTTAGAGCTTTGGATCGAACTTTTTGGTTGGGTGAAGCTCCGGGAAACTCAAACCCTAATTCAGGATCCTCCCTAGTGATTCCAAAAATCTAAAAGGCAATTTTCAGGGGTGAAACTTTGCAGTTTTCAAATTTTGAGTATACCAGCTTGATCAGCTCATCAAGGCGCATCTTTCTAGTCTTTCAGAAGTTTGAAATTCAAAGTTTGAATTTTTAGGGTTTCTCTGACAAACCCTAATCCAACACCAGATCCAGTTTTCAGCAAGTCAGGTGATAAGACCTAAACCTTTTCTATTTCCATTTGAAGTACTCTTTAAGATGTCTCACCGCACCAAGCTTGAGGATAATCTGAAGGGGCTGATAACTTCCAAGCATGGAAGTATAGGATTGGGCTAATCCTGGAAGAGAATGAGTTGGACACTTACATAAGTGAAGAGATCCCTGTCCCAGAGGGAGAAGAGGCTAAGCCCTTACACAAAAGGAACTTGGTCAAGGCTAAGAGAATCATTGTTGATTCTATCAAAGACCATCTCATACCATATGTGTCATCTCTGAAGACACCCAAGGAGATGTTTGATTCCTTGACCAAGCTATTTGAAGGGAAGAACATAAATCGAAAGATGACCTTGAGAAATCAATTGAAGAATATCAAGATCCAGAATGCAGAGACCATGCAGTCTTATTTCTCAAGGATCTCCCAGATAAAAGAACAACTTGAAGCTGTGGGAGAAGATATAGTGAATGGAGAAGTGGTAATGACCACTCTTAATGGCCTTCCTAGGTCATGGAATTCCTTCATCCAAGGAATTTGTGCTAGGAGGAAACTTATCACATTCAGTAGGTTGTGGGAAGAATGCTCACAAGAAGAAGCTCGAATTGTAGCTCGAGAAGAGAAGATGGGGAATGAAGACCAAGCTCTCACAGCACATTCCAAGAGGAATGGTGACAAGAAGACTCACCACCATGATAAGAAAGAAAGACATCACCATCAGAAGGGTGATTTCAAATCTCAAAGAAACATGTCCTATGTCCGTTGTTATACTTGTGATGAAAGGGGACACATTTCCAAAAATTGTCCTAGGAACAAAAAGAAGAACAAGAAGAAAAGACATCATGCTGATACTGCTGAGGATGATGAACCTCCTAGGAAGAAGGCTAAAGAAGAAAGTGAAGACTCTTCAAGTGATGAAGAGTATGTTTTAATTTCTGCTCTCACTGGTACCATTACTCATGGGAGCAATGATTGGCTTATAGACAGTGGGTCTTCCAAACATATGACAGGATTCAAGGAATCCTTTATGAATCTATCTGAACATGAATCACCCCACAAGGTGAAACTTGGGGATGACTACCAGTAGCCCATAAAAGGAAGTGGCGAAGCCTCCTATAAGCTAGACTCTGGAAAGTCTATGAAAATGAAAGATGTACTATATGTTCCAGGTCTCAAGAAGAACCTACTCTCCATATCTGCATTCAATGCAAAAGGCATGAGGGTTGCATTTATAGATGGCCAAGTCCTTATGTGGCCAAAGGGTAAAACTATAGATGATGCAATGGTGATTGGAGAGCAAGAGGGAGGATTATACAAGCTGAAGGGATAAACTGAACGAGCCATGGTACATGAATCCATGGAACCAAATGAACTTTGGCACAAAACGCTTGCACATATGCACTACCAATTGCAAGCAAAGCAATAGAAGGTCTTCCTAAAATCCAGTCAAAGATGAAGTGTTTTGATAAGTTCAAGGAATTCAAAGCCTTAATATAAAATGAAACTAATAAGAAGATCAAGATCTTTAGATCCGACAATGGCGGAGAATTCACTTCAAGGGACTTCAAGAAGTTATGCAATAATTCAGGGATTAAGAGGGAGTTGACCACTCCTTACAATCCACAACAGAAAGGAGTAGAAGAAGCTATTTCAAAGTCGGACTCCAACAGCTCCTGCAAGGAAGCAAAGATTCAGAGGGAGTCCACCCAACAAACAAACAAAGATAAGTATTTGAATTGCCATTTCTTGTATATTCTGTTTGTTTAAATAGTGTTATTCAATGATGTATATGCTTATGTTCCTAGACTTAGGTTGTGTATTATGCATATTAGAATAATTGCATTAATGAACAAGATACTACTAATATGCAAGTAATGGGTAAGTGGGCTATGGTACTGTACAACATTCCATTGCTACTTATCTAAAATGAAACCTCTTTGCTGACATGTTGGGAGTTGTGCACACATTTAACAATGTTCTGGTAGAGATGGAAGGCATCTAGAAAGTTACGGGATATAGATCAATGTTGTATTGAAGCATTGGCTAAGATATTGCATGACTGTATGACATATGTCTTTATGCATAAGAATTTGTTTTTGAAAACAATGAGAAGTTTATAATCATGCAATTGAATTTGACTTGTAGGAAAGATCGTGTACAATCACCTACAAAAGAAGGACTACAACATTTGTTCCAGCAACGAAGTTCAAGAAAACTATCTATTGAAGATATTAAAGAATCTGAAGTTCCCAGGATCCGGGATGCATGCCACAACCGAATCCGGTTGTCTCCATTGAGAAGCGAATCCGACTTCACATAATTGAATATAAAAATATATATGATAAAATGATTGATAAAATGGATGATATGTTACAATGATAACCCTGCCTTAAATATGGCTTGGGCATTTGATGTTGAGGAGACGCCTCATTTCATAACCTAACTTAGTTAACCTAATTATTAATTATTTAATTATTATCTTATTTTATGTTCATAGCATTGCCACTCTCTTAGAAAGGCTTTGTCCTCAAAGCCTTATAACTTTGTCACATTGTTCTTTGCGATGTCATGGCTGACGAAACATGTCGATACGAACTGCTAAGTGTAGAGCATAACTTCCGATACGTGGATGGGTCAATCCATCCCAAATTGATTTGTTGCTGACTGTTGGGATTCCCCACTGATCGGTCGTTAAGAGCTTTGATCACATTAGTACCATCGTCTTTCGACATTTCCCACTTTTCAGAATATCGGTTTTTATGGTTGGGGTGTCGATAGGGAATTTTCACAATGTCATTTTCTTTTACGAGTGTCGTCTTTTGAGCATTGATCTGAGCTGGGAGTTTTATTTTCGTCTCTTGAGGTTTTAAGGTTTCATTCTGTATCTTTTCCAACTTGTTTTCTAACTGCCTGTTATCATGTTGAAACTTCTTAATCAATCCGACTTGCGATTTTCTGTCATCTTCAGATGTCTTAAATTGTTCCTTAAGATCTTCATTATGACTTCTGATACAATTATTTTCTTCCTGCTTGTCTAGAAGTTTCCCTTCAATGTCGTCCATAGACTGTTCTATCTTCCGGCTATTTTTCAACTTCTTAATTTTTGTGACTAGTATCTTGTTATGACTTCTTAGTCTAAAAATTTCTTCAACATTGTTGGATAATGCTTTATTACTCTTCGCAATCTCTGACTTATGTGTATTTTTTGAGTCGTCATTTTGTTGTTGAAGAACTTTTATCTGTTGTCGACACTGGCTGACCTCTGATTCTTGACTTTCTAATTTATGTCGTAACTGCATTAGTTCTTCATCTTTGTCGCTAACGATTTTGTTCAAGCGTATTATTTCTGCTTCGTAATTATTTATTTCCTTCTTTATATCTTGATTTCCTAACCTCTGATTGAATTTATTTTCGGCTTTTAATTCATCAATTTGCGCATACAATTTTTCTATACGCCTTTCCTGGTCAGAGATTTTTATTTCATTGTACCTTTCTTGTAATTCAATTCTTATTTCTGAACTGTTATTTATGTCACGCAATTCTTCATTGTCTTTTCAATAACGTTTTAACGTGGCTTCTAATTTTTCTCGCAAATCGTCTTCCATGGTTTCTGTCTTCTTCGACATTGGAATGATCTTCTTTGATTTCTATGATGAGTCTTTCTTAAACTTGGTCGTCTTTCTTTGACTTGACTTATCCAATGATGGATAGTCTTTGCTAGATCTTCACTCGTCTTTTTCTTCGATTTGTCTTCTTTGATTTTGTCTTTTTCTTGATTTCTATTTTTATTTTTATTTTTTGATAATAATTATTATTATTAAAAATTAATAATGATATTATTATTAATATATATACCTTTTTTTATAATAATAATTATCAATTAATTAATTAATAATATTATTATATTAAATTTTTATAAACTATATAGTTTTTTTTTTTAATTAAATATCTAAACAAATATAATATTATTATTATATGGTTTAATATTTAATTTAATTGTTTTTTTCTTTTTTAGGGTTTCGATGGATGGCGGGAGCCAGGGAGGATGGGTGGGAGAGCAGGTGGTGGAAGGTGGCGGTGGAAGAGTGGAGAGGGAGCAGCGCAGCAATGGGAGGGCGCAGGTAGTGTGGGAGGGAGATGGAGTGTGGGGACGTGGGGTAAGGATGCAGGGCGAGGGCGTGGTGAGGAAGCAGTGGGCGAGGGACGACGTTGGTGTGAAGAGGAGCGCAGGCAGAAAGGAGGGGTGACGGCGGTAGAGTGGTGGACGCTGGAGATGGAGTGGAGTGGGGCAGTAGGGAGCGGCTAGCTGGGGAAAGAGTGGAGATGAGGGAAGACGCAGGTGGTGGCAGCTACGCAGGCGGGAGTGGAGCAGCACGGGGTGGTGGAGGACGCAGGCATGGTGAGATGGAGTGGAGTGGGGACTGTGGATGAGGAGTGGGGGCACGCACAGGAGGGGATGGGAGGTAGGGCACACAGGGAGAATGCGCGGGGCAATGTATGCGGGAAATGGAGAATGGAGGAGATGAGCGTTGGATTGGAGTGGAGGTCAAAAATCCGATTCAGAGAAACTCTAACACTTATGGCTAAAAGCCGGATTTGGAGAAGCTCCAAGATGTATGGCTAAAAGCCAGAATCAGCAGGCCGAGAATGGTTGGCTCTGATACCAAATGCCACAACCGAATCCGGTTGTCTCCATTGAGAAGCGAATCTGACTTCACATAATTGAATATAAAAATATATATGATAAAATGATTGATAAAATGGATGATATGTTACATTGATAACCCTACCTTAAATATGGCTTGGGCATTTGATGTTGAGGAGACGCCTCATGTCATAACCTAACTTAGTTAACCTAATTATTAATTATTTAATTATTATCTTATTTTATGTTCGTAGCAATGCAGTAATAGAAGGATGCAATGGTCGAGGAATACCAGTTGATCATGAAGAATGATGTTTGGGATGTGGTCCCAAGTGGATCTATAAGATCAAGCAAGCTGCAAATGGCAGCATAGAGAAATACAAGGCCATGTTGTGGCTCGTGATTTTTGTAGCCAGGTACACTTCCATCAGAATAGTACTTGTTCTAGATGCAGTGATGAAGTGGAAGATACACCAGATGGATGTCAAGACAGCTTTCTTGAATGGTGTAATCGAAGAGGAAAGTGTATGTGGAGCAGCCACTTGGGTTTGAGACACATGTCAGAGGGACTCATGTGTGCAAACTGAAGAAAGCCCTGTATGGTTTGAAACGGGCACCCAGGACCTAGTACGACAGGATAGATGGCTTCCTATCCAGTTTGGGCTTTACTAAGAGTAAAGCAAACTCCAACCTTTACTACAAGGTTGAGGAAGGCAATCCGATGATACTACTTCTGTATGTAGATGACCTGTTTGTTACAGGTGAGGATAGATTGATTGCCGATACGAAGAGGAAGCTTGCTGCCGAGTTCGAGATGAAGGACTTGGGTATGATGCACTACTTTCTAGGTATGGAGGTGTGGCAGAGCACAGATGGAATCTTCCTTGGACCAGGGAAGTATGCAGTAGAGATCTTGAAGAGGTTCAGGATGATGGACTATAAGGCCATGGCCACACCTATGGCATCGAACCTGAAGCTTCTATGTGATGCTTCATCTGAGTTGGTTGATGCCACGATGTATTGTCAGATGATTGGGTCCTTGTTGTACCTGACGAATACGAGACCAGACATCTGCTTTGCGGTGAACACCTTGAGCCAGTATCTGACAGATCCGAGACATGTTCACCTGATAGCTGCAAAGCATATTCTGAGGTACCTGAAGGGTACAGTTGACTATGGGCTCAAGTATGATGCGAATCAGAAGTTTAACCTGGAGGGTTATGTTGATTCGGATTGGGCAGGCAGTGCCATTGATCGGAAGAGCACTTCGGGGTGTTGCTTCAGTATGGGATCCAATATGATCTCTTGGTTTAGCAAGAAGCAGTCTTGTGTGGCACTGAGTACAGCCAAAGCAGAGTATGCCGCAGCTTGTTCGGCTAGTTGTGAGGCAGTATGGCTTAGGAAGCTACTGTCTGATTTATTTGATCTCCAGCTGAGTGCTACTTGTATATATTGCAACAACCAGAGTTTTGTGAAGTTGTCGAAGAACCCAGTGTTCCATGACAAGTCGAAGCACATTGAGATCAAGTTCCACTATATCAAGGATATGGTGCAGAGAGGAGCAGTGAAGCTCCTGTATGTTGCGACGGACGAGCAGATAGCCGATGTGTTGACCAAGCCACTGGCCAGAGTGAAGTTTGAGTACTTCAAAGAGAGTCTTGGTGTACTTCAGATCGAGATTCCTTCCAAAGGGAAGTGATGAGTCCGGAGACACAGATGCACATGAGCCATTCTCACATGGTGGTAGGTGTGTCCTCCCATGCTGCAGATATAAGGGTTGGAGCCATTCCGACATGGTTGAAGTGTGTCTTCCCATGGTCGTTGATGTAAGAGCTGTGCCATTCGAGCATGGTTGAAGTGTGTCTTCCCATGGCTGCGATATAAGTGTTATGCCATTCGAGCATGGTTGAAGTGTGTCTTCCCATGGCTGCAATATAAGTGTTGTGCCATTCGAGCATGGTTGAAGTGTGTCTTCCCATGGCTGCGATATAAGTGCTGTGCCATCCCTAGCATGGTTGAAGTGTGTCTTCCCATGGCTATGGATATAAGTGCAATGCCATTCTCGCATGGTTGAAGTGTGTCTTCCCATGGCATAGATATAAGTGCTGAGCCTTTCACAGATGGTTGAAGTGTGTCTTCCCATGTCGGTGAATGTAAGTGTTGTGTGATGTGCATCTGGGTTGTGCTCCGTGGACTATGAGGTGATCTGAAGACGATGAGGTGACAGTATGGTACACAGGTTTTGCAGAGGCATATAATCAGTCCTGAGATGCTCTTGCAGGTTTTGCAAAGGCAGTGTAATCGGTCCTGAGAGATCTTGCAGGTTTTGCAGAGGCAGTATAATCAGTCCTGAGGTGTACTTACTTGATGGCTTGCTCGTAGAGATGATGAAGACCTACATGGAGGCTAGGCCTACAACCAGCATGAAAAAGGGTTGGCTCTGTAGAACTTCCTATGACAAGTAGATTGGAGATTGATTGAGATAGCAGCAGTGACGATGACGATGATCCGATGACGATGATGAGTGTTGATGTATATGCAAATTCGGAATGTATTTCATATATGTATATTGTATCTCTACAGAGAGGTTATTATTGCTCTGTACAGAAGTGTCGTCATTTGTATTTACAAGTGTCATAACTTATACTTGATGGGTTATTAGACCAACTTGATGGGGTCGGCCCTTGTGGGTTAAAGGGTTAAAGGGTTATTAGACCACCCTAGTGGGGTCGGCCCAGTTAGTATTATGTTAAGTGGTTAAGTTGGGGCCGACCTAGTTAGAGTTAAAAGGCAAGTCAAGTTGTGTATAAATAGAGTGAGGGTGTCACTCTATTTGATCATTCACTTATTCATCTATCTCTCTCATTGAGTGATGCGCATTAGTGGAGGAGAAGAAGTTGCTAGGAGTCTATCTCTTATGCTTGGGTTATTGTATCATTTCTCTATCTATCTTTGAGGAAGTTATTAGGGTTTTTCACCTTCTTGGTTTTCCCCAAGGAAACTCTGTGTCTATTGTCTCTTGTGATTGTCTCTTGTGATTGATATACTATGCTTGTTATTCTCTCAGATAAGATCCTAGATCATATTGAATTAATGCTCAAAATCTAAAAACATGGAGGAAGTGGGACCCACATATGGCTAGATTTCCCCACTGCACTTGGCATCATTCTCTCACCAATTCGAATTCAAGGTGAATGATAACATACTTGAGGGAGTTCAAAAGGTATTATTCATGGCATGACTCATCCAAGGTCAAAATATAGAGGAAGAGTAACTCCCATGGAAGAGGAAGAGGCAATTTGGAGCTAGTGGGACACTTGGGCTAGATTCCCTAGCTCTATGACAACAATGATGAACATGCTATGACACCTATGACACAAATCAGACCTAAAGGCTGACATATGACATATATGACATGTCAGGGCTAAAAATAGCCTCCAAGAGGGCGCTCAAGGGAGTTAGGGCAGCTAAGATGCTTCCACATGTGATTTGGTGGAAGTGGGAAACTAGGAATTGTTGTACAAGTGGCATTCTTTGGAATTTCTTCCCAACTTGAGTTGGCATGAGTCTCTTGGAAGGAATTCGACCCATGGAGGACATTAGAAGTTTATAAATGTCAATAACAAAGAATGAAACAAGCTTTTGATCACTTGTAGAATTTGCAATTACATTTGTGTAGAGGGAGAGCTAGTGGATGACTAGTTTCTTGCCTTAGCCAATTTCGAGGGTGAAAGATTCCCATCCAAGTTGGTAATTGGAAAGGCCATTCAGACCTTTCATTAGGAGCTTTAATGGAGTCTTTATTTGCAGGTGCAAGCTACAGGGCAGCTCATGGTTTCTTCTATTGCAGCTCACTCCTTCACCCATTTCCAGTTTTGGTGGCATATTCTTGATCCTTGAGGGACGACGTTTTTAGTGAGCTATTGTACTATTTGGGGGAGCTTCTAATGCCCCATTTCTTTTGTAATATGAAGTAAATACTCTGTTCTTCATCTCCACAAAGTTTCAGCTCGAAATTCCAAGTAGATATGTATAAATCTCATTTTTAATGAAAGAACAGTGCCATTTCCCCACTAACTTGTTGTGAACCAACGTAATGCTGATGATTTCGAATGAATGGATGATTCTCTGATGCATTTGTGATTAACGGACTGCCATGGATGTATTTTACAAGTTTCATGTACTGTACTTGAGTATTTGAAGTATTTTTACTCAGTTTAATTGCATTGGGAGAAGAAATAGTGCCATTTCCCCAAGGGTCGAATTGGTGATTTTTGCAGCGGAATGGGAAAGGGTTGGAACAAATATAATAATCAATTAATAGTGCACATGAGACCTTAATAACATCCTTAATACATTCCCTATCTCTGTTCAGAAATTTGAGTGGGTTTGGAGGCATTTGGGAAGCCATTTTCAATACTTACCCCGGGGGGATTTGAACCCCAAATTACTAGTAAAATTGCATATTTGGTCCAGAATCTTAAGAGTGTTTGCAGAGGTCTTTTGGTGGCCATATCTCATCCCTGAACATCATATTCAAGTCCTAATATCATTCATACACCTTCCTTGAAGATTTGAAGGCATTTGGAGTCAATTTGAGACCTAGAGACCAATACTAGTCAAAGGGAAATTACTAGTAAAGTTCCCTACATTGGCCAGAATTGAAAGAGGATTTGCAGAAGTATTTTAAAGGTCCAAAAGCATCCCTAAAATACATATTTATGTTCTAACATCATCCATATACCTTCTGATAAGATTTGGGAGAAATTGGAGCAATTTGAGGACCTAGAGCTCAAATCTAGTCAAAGGTCTAACTAGGGAAAAAAGTGAAAAATTGCCATTTTAATAAAATTCCTAACAAGGGGCATTACAAAAGTCTTCATCAAACTTTACAACTGCCTTTCTCTGCTCCAGGATAAAGACCTTGTAGGCCTTTGACGCTCACTATAAGGAGCAAACAAACCAAAGATACAAAAATGACTCACCTCTGCCTTCACACCAATGAATGCCTCCTTTGGTGTCTTATCCTCCAATATTTTGTGGCGACACATGTTCTGGATGTAGACTGCTATGTTGGATATTTCTGCCCATAAAAACATCGATAAATCCTAGTCATGTATCATGGCCTTAGCAACCCCCATGATGGATCAGTTCTTCCACTCTACAAGCTTGTTTTTTTGTAGGTTGTACAGAATAGTGAACTCCCTCTTGATTCGTGCATCCTTCCAAAAACCCTCAAACTCATTGGAATTATACTCACATTCATTGTCCTATCTCAAAATTTGATCTTCGTGCCTGTCTTTTTTTTACTAGAGCTTTGAACTCCTGAAACTTGCTAAAGACCTCCCTTGTTCTTTAGGAAGTAGATCCAAGTTTTGCAAGAGAAGTCATCAATGAAAGAAATATTGTACATGCTTCATGTGATTGATGCTACTAACATCAATCCACATATATCCCAATGCACTAGGTCTAGAATTCCCTTAGACCTGTGTTCAATGCTTGGGAATGTAGCCTTGGCATGCTTGTTGAGTGTTGACCCTTTGCATACTCCTTGTTGCTCAATGTTGAACTCTGGAAGACATTTGACTATCTACCTTAAAATAGGCAATGCACCATGACTTAGGTGCCCCATCCTCTTGTGCCATAAATCACACAAGTTGTTCTTGTTATGGACTAGGGCTCGAATAGGTTCACCATGTAACCTATATAAGTTGTCTTCCCTAACCCTAATCACCTGAGTTGATTCTAAGCTAGATTCCTATGGTTTAATAAGAACTTGTTGGTTCTTGAACTCTACTGCAAAGCCCTTATCTTCCATGACCGAAACTGAAAGAAAATTCTTCCCAAGAGTTGGAACAAACAACACATCATCAAAGTCTAAAGAGTTACCTAACTAGAGGTGGAAAGGAATGGTATCAACTCCTGCTACTGGATACTTCACATTATCACCAAGCTCAACCTAAACTCCTGAGACATGCTCTTTTAGACTTGAAAATAATTTCCAAGCTAATGTCATATGCCTAGATGCACCACTGTCCACATACCAAGAATTCCTTAAAACCATGTTAGTAGAAAGGAAAACTCGTTCATTTGAGTTTCATCTGAGGCTGCTACCTAACTCTATTGTTGCTTCTCTTTACACTTCTTCTCCGGACACTGTGATGCATAATGGTCATGGTTATGACATATGAAACACTTGATTTTACTCAAGTCCTTCTTCCTTGTTTGTGAGGTTGACTCCTCACTCTTTACTTTACCCTTGTTAGGCCCTTTGCCTCTGCCCTTCTTTGATTGAGCAAATAGGGCATGGTCACTATCTCCTCCCTATTTGTTGGCCTTTGACTCTATCCAAGTCTTCTCCTAGACGCAATAATCCCACAATCTTTCCCAGGACGAAAGATTCTCCTAAACTCAAACACCATGAATAAATGTTTCCATTGAGATGAGAACCAATTCAATGCCTGATTTACTAGCTCTTTGTCTTCAACCTTTTTCCCAAATACTGCATGTTGATCATGAATCTACACGACCTTCATCAGGTAACTAGTGATTTTGTATGATCTAGTCATCTCTAAAGATTTGAGTCTATTATGCAATATCATCTTCCTATTTATGTTCTCACTCTGATAAAGGCTAACCAGGACATCAAACATCTCCTTTGTTGTCTTATTTTCGGATATATAAAGGATAAAATGATCCTTTATAGCATCCATGATCATCCGCTTGGGTTTTACTTGTTTCTTGTTGTGAGTTGCCAAATCCCACGAATCTGTCAACCAAGTCACTACATCCTTGACAATATCCCAAAGATCATTCTCTTTCAATAAGAGGGTTACCCTGACTTTCCAAGATAAGAAATTTGTGTCACCTTTTAATTTGTCATCGAACCTGAGGCTAGTTGATGCCATCTCTAAGCTCTAACATACAAACTCCCAAATCTAACAAGCTCTAACTATTAATCTAGTTCTCGACAGTTGTTTCTAATAGTTGATCTACTACTATAAAATCCTCACATCCTCTCAACCATAGAAGCTCTAATACCATGTGGAAACTCCAAACCCTAGGTGATTGTTGTCCTTATGTTCTCAACTAAACAAAATTGTTATTTAATTGAAGAAATTAAATTCTTCACATGTGACATAGCATCAATCAAAAATATAGGTGGAAACTTGGAAAGTAAATAGCAAAAGCCTAAACACAATATACATGTAATTACAACTTCAAATCAGTTTTCATTAACAATTCAAAGTATACAAGCAAAGCTCGGTTATCAAACTAATAATAGTACAATAAACAAAAAAACAAATTTGCACACCCATCAAGACAATCTGCTTGCTGAAAAATGAGAAAACTACCTATTGTCCTATCTAGGTTGTTGCACGACACTATCCATACGGTTGTAGAGATCTCTCCATACAAAATCCGTACAATTATACAAATTCACCAGTATGAATCGTCCTGTAGATTTCTACCTGTTCCTCTGTTGTGCTCCAAACCTGCTCATTGATGAACTAAGTCACCTCCCGACAAAACTTGTCTTTGAGAGCATGTGTAATACCCCTTTATATTGACCTCCCCTTGTACTTGAGTTGAAACCCAAAACTATCAAAACCCTAATCTTTTAGTGAGACGTACGATTGAGATTAGTCTAAATCACTAATGTATAAAAATACACTTTCACTTCATTACTAAAGTGAATTAGAAAATAGATTTAACTTGAACTACTTATTTTATATGTTCACAATGAAACTGTGTGGAAGTTCACATCCGAGCTACTATCTTCAACATTTCTACAGAACTAGTTGGGATATTTGTTGTACCCATAAAGACTTTGGGTGTCTAGGTATCATCAAAACTCAAGTGCAATCCCAAAACGTTCACATTGAAACTGTGTGGAAGTTCATATCCGAGCTACTATCTTCAACATTTCCACTGAACAAGTTGGGATATTTGGTGTACCCATCAAGACTTTGGGTGCCTAGGTATCATCAAAACTCAAGTGCAATCCCAAAACGTTCACATTGAAACTATGTGGAAGTTCATGTCTGAGCTACTATCTTCAACATTTCCACCGAACTAGTTGGGATATTTGTAGTACCCATCAAGACTTTGGGTGCCTAGGTATCATCAAAACTCAAGTGCAATCCCAAACACTATGTGCCAAATGGGTAATTCAAGATGTGGAACGCAGGGTAATTCAAGATGTGGAAGGCAAGGGAGCTTGGTAAGTCTTTAGGCACCCCATTTGACAAGGGTTGTCATTAAGAAAAAAAAAGTGTTACAAAGCATTGCTCTTCAAACTCTTATTATGACCCCCTCAAGGATTATAGTTCCAAACACCTTCATGATTCAGAGTATTTGGAAGGTCTGAGACTTGCTCTAACCCTTCTTACCCTGGAAAGAGTCATCACTCGGGACCACCCTATCTTTTAATGAGCACTGCCTCCAGTGGTCGTCATTAATTCTATTTAAAGGAAAATCATGGTAGAATCTTCTGGATTCTCAACCTTGACATTGTTCAGACGAGGCATTCACACAACTAAGGACTTAAATGATGGCTTGTCCCAGAATTGGATTCCTTGGCTTGATCTTAAGAGGAAGTTTTGTGGTGAAATAATTAATCCATGACATGAAAAATAAACAAAAGATTTAAAATTAATATTTCATTAAAAATGGAGTCAATGAATACATTGACATCAAGTCTTCTGCCAGATCTTTGCGATCTGTAAGCAGCACAACCACCTTCTCCACAAGATACCACAAATCTACCATTTCCAAGAGATTTTGCAATTTTAACTTCATGGTACAATGTTGGAGACTCCCTCCTACAAGTGACTCTCGCATACTGGAATTGCCATCATCGCCATTGTCTAGAATAGGCTACACTCTACAATCATTGAAATCACAAGGTCTTCTCACCTCATAACCCTCAATGAGCCTATGTGTCGGTGACTGTCACTGTTCTACTCCTATCACTAAAGCTTGGATTTGCTGCCCACTAAAAATCTTCCAACAGCTCTCTACTCCAGAGTCCAGACAGTCTATCTCTATATGCACGGAATCGGAAAGATTGCATGTGTTGAGCTCTGATACCATGTTAAAATTCCTCAATGCATGGTAACAGTCCTAGGCTGATTTCCAACCTACCTACTAAGGAAAACAGAAAAGTGAAATCTCCATCAAAACTAGAATTTGATTTTTACTAGGAACTAAAGCACATCATCAAACTGAAGAAAGTAGCCACAAGCACACAAATCTGAAACTCAAATCACATCATTGTTTATTAATCTTGAAAACAGGAATTACACTGAAAGCTCCAAACTCTACCCTTCACCCACTGTTTTATATTTTGAAAACTAGATTAATAAACCTATACCTCTGCTTTCTTTTATATAGATTGAGAAGAAAAGTAGGTACAATGAATCTGGACACCGCATAATAGGGACTCAACTTGAGATGATCTGAGGCATGCAAGCTTACATCCTCCTTGAGATATGTGCCTTAACTACTAGGTAGCATGCACTTCACTAAACTAAGATAGCTTACATGCACCTTACCTAACTGATGCACGCAAACTTAAATTACAAATTTAATGTATCTAAATTCTAACTAAAGCAAAACATGAAATAGAACTGAACTGCTAAATATAAACGGCATCTTAACTACATCTAAATTGAGGATGGTACATGCATGCAACCTCTATCTCTCTCTATAAATCCTGGTGCCCTCATTATTGTTGTACGAAATTGTTGAAGGGGGAGGATTATCGCCTTGCTGCAATATGGACCTGCACAACTATCACACATGCCGTCTGTGTGTGCAGCCAAGCCTTCACTGCTTCTTGTTGACATTAATGGCACTCTGCCACACACTTTCTGAGGTACCAAAAATACAACGTAAAGGAGGTTGTGTCTAAAGGAGGAAAGAAGGTCATGTTTTCACTATGTGAAGGAGTATAGGAGGTTGCAGTTTCATTGTGTGAAGAGCAAGGAAGGTTGTTGTTCATTATTATCTAGACAAATATCAAGTGTTGAATGTCGTACTGTCATATTTTATGAGATACTCTTCTGAATTTGTGCATAGACTATTGTTTTATAAGTTAAATGGATTCAAAATGTCATTAAAATACTTTTGTGCACAAAATTTACTATATTTTGAGTTTCTTTGTGATTCTTGAGTCTTAAACTTTGAAAAATAAAATTGTTGTAAGTTGAAAGTAAACTATTTAACAAGGATGTTGCATCCTATTCTACTTTTGCACAAACTTCTGTTAATTATCTTATAAGTGAGTTTAAATCGTTTATGGATCGATATAGTAGTTTTACTTTTAACAGCCAATTTAAATCTAAATAGTTGTAATTTTACATAAAATTCTGCATTTACTGCTTTTGCACCAAACAGCTTTTGGAATTTCTCCCAGCTTTCTTTGGAAGATATGTCTAGATCAATATGATGTAATTCTAAATTTGAAAGAGCAAAGCCATTGATTCACTTGGCTTTGTCATCTTTGGTTTGCCACTCAATCAATTCATTAGGCTATGTAGGTTCTGGTTTAGTGCCTTTGACAATTCCTCATTAATTTTTACTCGTTAATTGCATTTGAATCTTCACTTCCCATTGAAAATTATATCCATTGAATTTTCTGAAGGGATTTCCATTCTCAAAATCTATATATGTAAAAAATTCTATTCTTATGTATTTTGGAAAAAAATACTTTGCTTATGCTCCTTTTATAAAATTCACACAAGGATTAGACTAAAGAAACACCTCCTGATTATGGTTATATAATCGACCAGATTTCTCTTAAAAGTGTGCTTCTTGTTTGATAAGCAGGGTATGTCCACAAGTCAAACACTTTTAAGGCAACCACCCACACAAACAAATCAACAATCAATACAACAATGTATTACATTGTTAAAATCCTTAGGGAGGGAAACAATCCACAGCACAACCCAACGTGGCCACTTGAGGCAATATAGTAATGCAAAAATAATATATTTTACATATGAGTTTCCCACAATTGATCATCAGCAAATAACCCTCCATGCTCTTTAAATAGAGATCATGGACCAATAAAGTTTTGAGCCACTAGTAACAAAGAGAAATTGAAACACCAAATTACTGTTAGAATATTTAGACACTTAGGAGTTAGTTAAGATCAACTTGTGTAATATATCCGTTAGGGATAGTGTGTTTCTTTAGTATGCATTAGTATGCATTTGTAAATACTTAATCCGACGGTCACGATATGTTTCCGACATAGAGTGATCCGACGGCTCAACTTCTCTTAGATCAAACCTAACCTTGATCCGTGGCTTAACACCCGATTAGTCCATGATCTCTATTTAAAGAGCATGGAGGGTCATTGTTTAGTTGATCGATTATGAGAAGCTCATTTGTAACTTTCTTTCTTTGCATAATAAATTGTCCCGTAGAAGCTATTTGGCCGGGGCCGTGGAGTGTTTCCCTCAAGAGGGTTTAAACCACGTCAAAACATCGGTGTGTTGATCTATGATCTGTTTTTGTGAAGTGGTTTCTCTTGGTGTTCGGTCCTTTGGTAGTACCCTGTGTACCCGAACATGGTATCAGAGCTTTTATGAAGTGCCGCTTCCGGTTATGATCTAGATCTTGAACTGTTGTTGCCGAAACTCGAAAGAGTTTCTAGTTCTGGTATTTCTGTGCATTTCTGGGCTGTGGGAGGTGTTCCATTGCGTCCGGAGCGTCGTTTCCATTGGAAAATAGTTTTCGTTTGATCGAAAACGGTTCCCGGTTGCTCCAGAAACGCGTTTTTTATCAGATCTGAAGGTATAATGTTACAGTGACGCATTTTTTTTATTTCGTTTTTTTAAAAGAAAAAAATCTCATATTTCATCTTTTTTTACTGTTAGATTTTTTTTGGTTCGGATTGTTGCTTTCCCGTCTGCGTATGCTCTTTGCCTTGCACCTTGAGCGATCTCGGCAAATCAGAAACAGAAAGGGAAAGGGTTTTCTCGACTGCGTATGCTCTTTGCCGTGCACCTTGCGCGATCTCGGCAAATCAGAAACAGAGAGAAAACGTAGACTTTCCGGGCAAGCTAACAAGATCTAACTCCACAAGTGTGGAAAAGTTTTGTTTGTTTCGATTTGTGGTTTGTTTTGCAGGAAAAAGGGCAAGCACGCAAACCGAGCAAGAAGAGTATAAAAAAAGCCCCCTTCCTCATTCCCATATTTTACATACCTTTTAATCTAGCTCACTTGGTTCAAAGTTCCTTTATTCCTTAATAGGTCTTGAGTTCAAGTCTTAGGAAGTTACTTTTAAAAGAAAACATACATGCAATTTCTAATTTCAAGTTACTTTATTGTAAAAGTGCATCTCACTTAAATAATAAAAAATAAAAATACAAGTGAGTCACTTAAGTTTTTTATTGTTGCACTATTTAAAAGTAATATCATTGTAAAAGTGAAATCACTTATTTTACAAAAGTGGTTCACTTAAAGCAACTTTCTTGTAAAGTGATTGTCAAAAGGTCCATCTTGGGAAGAGGGGGGTTCTTTTTTTTAGCTGGACATTCTCTAGCTGCCACGTCACTATTGCGGACATCTTTAACAGTTTCTTTGTTCAAGCATAACTTCATCATACAGAGTCAGTTTTCAGTGCCGTTTTTTTTTAAACCGCCTATTTTTTCGAGCTCTTCACATCCAGACTATTGGTTTCTGCTTTTACAGCCATTAATTTACAAATATGGCCGCCCCTTGTGATATTCTACTTAATAGTTCCAACTATTTCTCATGTAAATCTCGTATGGAGGATGTTCTACGAAGTAGGGGACTTTTCAGAATTACAACAGGGAAAGAAAAAGAACCCACTGATGATGATAAGAAAATAAAATGGGCAAATAGATGTGATGAAGCTCATGGATTGATTGGGATGTCAATCTCTACTGATTTGTGATTCCACATATCTGGAATTGATGAACCTAATGCTGCTTGGGACAAGTTGGAAACTGTGTTTGGTAAACACAATGAAATTCGAGGTCATCAACTCGAAAATGAGTTGATTTCTTTAAATCCAAGTGACTTTTCATGCATTCAAGATTATTTATCTAAGTACAAAACTCTTAAACTCTTATGTGCAGAATGTAAGATTGAGAGGGAAGACAAACAGTGCATTTATCATATTCTTTCCAAACTTGGACCTGCATATTCTGTTTTTGTATCTACATTTTACTCCATGAAAGCATCCTTGAATGCAGCTAGCTATCAAGAGCCTAGTCTTGAATCCTTTTGTGATTCCCTGATTAGAGAACAAGATAAACTCATTCATCTTGGAATAATCAACAATGCAGATACATCTGGGAAAGCCTTATTGTCCCAACAGAAAGAAAAGTCCAAGCCTCCCAAGAAACAAAATTTTCGCAATAATAAGTCAAACAAGGGTCCCAAACCCTCTCAGTCGGCTCCTTCTTTAAAAAATGACAAAGGATCCAAGCCAAAAGGCAAGAATACTGAGCGTCATTGCAACTATTGTGGGAAAGATAATCATGATGAATCTAAGTGTTTCAAAAAGATGGCAGCCTTGGAAGCAGCAATGAAGAAGCACCACATCAGCCTAGATTCGTCTTCAGAATCTACCTCTCATGGACATGCACTTTGTGCTTCTGGTTATTCTTATAATGCATCTTCTTCTTCTACTTCAAATGAATGGCTCATTGATTCTGGAGCATCTTATCATATGGCTAAGGATCAAGCCATCTTTTCTACTATGCATGAATGTAACACCAAACAAATATTTGTTGGTGATGATAGATCTCTAAGTGTTGTAGGAGCTGGAATAGTTCCAGTAGATAATGGTCATTTTAATGATGTACTATGTGTTCCAAGAATTTCCTGCAATTTGTTATCAGTCTATCAGATCACTCATTCTGGTGAAGGTAAAACTGTGACCTTTACATCTCACCAAGTTGTAATCAAGGATTTTAAAGATCCTCAACAGGTCCTAGCTACCGGAATTGTTGATGATATTACCAGGTTGTACAAGTTTAACAACTTTGGGTCATCACCTTTCCCTTCAGTTTTTGTTGCTCATAGTGATAACTTGAGCAAACTTTGGCATGAGCGATTTGGTCACTTAAATTATCGCTCATTGCAACAACTATGTAAAGAAAATATGGTGACAGGTCTTCCGATGGTATCTTGCAGAGATGTTGTTTGTTCCGGTTGTGTACTTGGAAAACATCATCGGGACAGTTTTGACAAACGTGCCTCTTGGCACGCCTCGGTTCCCTTGGAGCTTGTGCATAGTGACTTGTGTGGTCCTCTTCCATCTGCTTCCTTTTCTGGTTTCAAGTATTTCTTAACTTTCATTGATGATTACACCAGACGCACTTGGGTTTATTTCCTAAAACTTAAGAGCGAAGTATTTAACATGTTCTTGGCCTACAAGGCCCTTGTTGAAAAACAATCTGGTCATCAAATTATTAAGTTAAGATCTGACAATGGAGGAGAATATGTTAACAAACAGTTCACTACTTTCTGCACTGAACAAGGCATCCAACAACAGCACACTGTTCCATATACACCACAACAAAATGGTGTAGCTGAGCGGAAGAACCGCACTTTAAAAGAAATGGCTAATTGTATGATCCAATCTAAGGGACTAAGTCTTCAATTTTGGGCTGAAGCCATAAATTGTGCAAATTACATAGTTAATCGCACCCCCACAAAAGCATTACAAGGTATAACACCAGAAGAAGCATGGAGTAAAATTAAACCTGACGTAAGTCACTTTCGTGTGTTTGGTAGTGAAGCATGGGCTCACATTCCGGATGAAAAACGGAAAGCATTGCAGCCTAAAAGTGAAAAGTGCATATTTGTTGGATATTCTGAAGATGTAAAAGGTTATAGACTTCTTCAACCACATTCTCATCCTATAATCATTAGAAGAGATGTTAAATTTGATGAAAATCTCTTGGCCTGCGAGCCTAACTCGGCGATTGTGCCATCTTTGGCCTGCGAGCCTGATTCGGCGTTTGTGCCTTCTTCTTCTTCTTCCAACTTCCTTGACAGGTTTCCAACTCCAATTTCTGATGATGACAGTGAGGATGAAAATCCACCTCCGCCTGCTCATGTTCCTCCAGTTGCACCAGCACAAGTGCTTCCTCGATGGGTCCGTTCAACATGTGAAGCAGCTGGTGATCTTGCCAGTGATCCTAGAGATCAACGTCGAACACGTTCTCAGTTTCAGCGAGCCTCTTCTCTTTTGGCTCAAGTTTCCGAGAATCATGATCCAGAAACTTTTGCAGAAGCTTCAGGGAATCCAGATTGGGATGCAGCCATGGATGAAGAACATCGTTCCTTAATGGCGAACGATACTTGGGATCTTGTACCTCTTCCAAAAGGAAGAAAACTTGTCAGATGTAAATGGGTCTACAGAACTAAGTATGCATCAGATGGAAGTGTTGAAAGACTTAAGGCAAGGTTAGTTGCCAAAGGTTTTTCTCAAGTTGAAGGGATTGACTACAATGAAACCTTTGCTCCCGTCGCCAAAATGAACTCCATCCGCCTTGTTCTTTCCCTTGCAGCCTTTCACAACTGGGAAGTCCATCAAATGGATGTCAAGTCTGCCTTCTTACACGGGGATTTACAGGAGGAAATTTACATGGAACAACCTCCTGGCTATGTTCAGAATAACTCTAGCCTTGTCTGTCGCCTTAAGAAATCCTTATATGGCCTTAAGCAAGCTCCTAGAGCTTGGTATGCCAAAATGGATAACTTTCTCCTTGACACAGGTTTTTCTAGATGCCATTCTGACCCCAATGTCTACACAATGTTATCGGAACCGGACCGGTCATCGAACCGGCGAAGCCCAAAATGTGAACCGGACCGGAAACCGGACCGGAACCGGCAAAAAACCGGGTAAAAAACCGGCCGACTAAAAAATACATAAAATATTCATATTTTGTAAAAAAAAATATATATTCATGTGCATACATATGAATCCAAACCATTAATACACAAATATGCAAAGTTTTTCATATATATAGCAAATATGGGTGCAAATATCCAAAATAGCACCTAGTGCAATACATCTCTGAGGTTCTGAACCAAAGTACATCAACAAAGAGGCTCTAAATGGCCACTACAATCCAAAAATAAACCATAGTACTAATGAATAACAATAAAGTATAAACTGATCATATGCCACTACCCTACTAGTGTCTACTGTCTAGTAGTCTACTACTCGGACTCCTCCTCATCATCCTCCTCATCGTCATCCTCATCCTCTTCAGGAGTGGGATTCTGAGCCCCACTTGATTCCCCTGTCCCTGAAGGCAGCTGAGAAACAATGTCAAACTGTCCTCTCAAGAATGCCAAACCGTCCTCTCAATAATGGCAAAAGATGACCAATGAATAGTGTGAGTGATGTAGGGGGTGGGGGGGTCTTTAAATAGTGTTAGGATAGGCTTAGGGTTAGGTTAGATGCTAGCTTAGGGTTTTTGTTTTTGTTTTTGTTTTTTAAATTTGAAGTTCGTGGGTCCCTGGGCCGCGGCCGTACGACAGAGTACGGACCGGCCAGTTCCGTACGGAACCAGTCAAAACCGGCCGGTTTGACCGGTTTGACCGGTTCCGTACGGAACCGGCCGGTTTTCTGGCCGGTTTTGAAAAATATCCGGTTTTTAAATTTTTTTAAAGGAACCGGACCGGCCAAGCCTGTGAACCGGTCTGACCGGCCGGTTTTGCCGGTTCCGGTCCGGTTCCGATAACATTGTGTCTACACCAAGAAAGTAGGAAACCATCTCATCATACTTGTTCTATATGTTGATGACCTTATTCTTACTGGTAGTGACCTAAGCTTATAACCCATGTGAAATCCAGTCTTAAACAAACTTTTGAAATGTCAGACTTAGGACATTTGCATTATTTTCTTGGTCTCCAAGTCCTGCAAACCAAAGAAGGAATCTTTCTTTCTCAGTCTAAGTATGCTTGTGACCTTCTTCGTCGCTTTCACATGGAAGATTGTACACCAGCCCCTTCTCCCTTCCAGTCTGGAGTCAAACTTTCTGCCACTTGTACTTCACCTGAAGTCGATGCCACCTTGTATCGTCAGCTTGTTGGTAGTCTCTTATACTTGACTCATTCCCGTCCTGACCTTTCCTTTGCCGTTGGTCGAGTTGCCCGTTATATGCAGACACCTCATGAAAGTCACTGGAAAGCAGCTAAAAGAATACTTCGATATATTGGAGGCACAGTTCAGTTTGGGATTCATTACAGTACAGGGGAGAAACCTTTGTTGGTTGGTTTCACTGATTCAGATTGGGCCGGCGATCCTGATGATCGAAAGTCTACTGCAGGTTATGTTTTCAGTCTGGGATCTGGACCTATTACTTGGGCTTGTAAGAAACAACAAGCTCTTGCTCTTTCTTCAGCAGAGGCAGAATATCCAGCAGCCGTCAATGCTAGTCAGGAAGCTTTATGGCTTCGACAGATCCTTTCAGAGTTTGGATTCGAGCAGCAGCAACCTACTCCACTTTGGTGCGACAATCAAAGTGCCATCAAGCTTGCCAAAGATCCAGTTCTACATCAACGCAGCAAACACATTGAGCTACATATGCACTTCATCAGAAATCTTGTTCATGATCGAATTCTTGAAGTGCTCTTTTGCCCTACAGATAATCAAGTTGCAGACATCTTCACCAAGTCTCTTACAGAAACGAAGTTTTCTAAACTTCGATCTATGTTAGGAGTTCAGGAACTTGTCATTAAGGGGGGATAGTCTCTAATGCCTCCTTCCTTCTCCTAATAGTGTCACTTTTGTAAATCCTTCAATCCTATCCCAAGTTGTTCTTAAGGGGGGATGTTAGGATATTTAGACACTTAGGAGTTAGTTAAGATCAACTTGTGTAATATATCCGTTAGGGATAGTGTGTTTGTTTAGTATGCATTAGTATGCATTTGTAAATACTTAATCCGACGGTCACGATATGTTTTCGACATAGAGTGATCCGACGGCTCAACTTCTCTTAGATCAAACCTAACCTTGATCCGTGGCTTAACACCCGATTGGTCCATGATCTCTATTTAAAAAGCATGGAGGGTCATTGTTTAGTTGATCGATTATGAGAAGCTCATTTGTAACTTTCTTTCTTTGCATAATAAATTGTCCCGTAGAAGCTATTTGGCCGGGGCCGTGGAGTGTTTCCCTCAAGAGGGTTTAAACCACGTCAAAACATCGGTGTGTTGATCTATGATCTGTTTGTGTGAAGTGGTTTCTCTTGGTGTTCGGTCCTTTGGTAGTACCCTGTGTACCCGAACAATTACTTTATGTCTAGAACATGATCATGATCATCCATTTAGATAATTACAATGCACGCTAAAGAATCACACTTTACCTAAAGACATGTTAGACCAAGGTGATCTTAACTGAGACTAAATTCTAACAAACCCCCTTAAGAACAACTTGGGATAGGATTGAAAGATTTACAAAGCCAACACAATAAGATAAGAAAGGAGGCATTAGAGCCAACCCACCCCCCCGGCAATGACAATTTCCTAAACACCTAACATAGATTGAAGTTTGGAAAACTTCACTTTTGTAAGAGTCTTTGTGAAAATGACTACAACTTGATCATCTGTAGAGCAATAGAGCACTTCAAGAACATGACCCTGAGAAAGCTTCCTGATGAAGTGCATGTGTAGCTCAATGTGTTTCTTGCAATAATGTTGAACTAGATCTTTGGCAAGCTTGATGGCACTTCGATTGTCACATCAAAGTGTGGTCAGATGTTGCTAATAGAATCCAAACTCTGAAAGGATCTATCGAAACCACAAGGCCTCTTGACTTGCATTAGTTGTTGATTGATACTTTCTTTTGCTGAAGAAAGAATCAAACACTTGTTGCTTCTTACAAGCCCAAGCGACAAGTCCAAAACCAAGATTGAAAACATAACCTACAATAGACTTCCAATCATCAAGCCGCCAACCCAATTGGAATTAATGAAACCAATCAACAAAGAAGTTACCCTGAATTGTAATGTATCCCAAAGTGCATTGTACTCTACATATACCAAAGTATCCATTTTGCTACTTTCCAATGCCTCTCATGGGGTGTTTGCATATATCGACCAACAAGACCAATAGCAAAGGAAATATCAAGATGGATACAAGTCAAATACAAAAGGACCAACTAACAGTGCAAAGTGGCATCTACTATGGGTGTAGTACGGGTGGCAACAAATTTGATTCCAAACTGTAAGGGAGGTGGGGTTCGTTTGCAATCTTGCATGTGAAAGTGACGAAGAAGGTCACATGCACATTTAGACTGGGAAAGGCAAATTCCTTTCTTGGATTGCAAAACTTGGAAGCCAAGAAAATAATGCAAATGTCCTAAGTCTATCATTTCAAATTTCTTCTTAGGATGGATTTCACATGGGTTAAAAGCAGTGTAGTCAGACTCGGACTCGGCAAATACTCGGTTGGCTTGGGACTCGGATAAGACTCAACAAATATGAAAAAAAATTAAAAATATGGTAACTTTTATGCACAAAAACCAAACATATTGACATTTCTAATCCATATAAGTTATAAAAACAATTCTATGCTTAAATTCATTAGATCATCTCATAAAAAAACGTAAATAATTTTAATGAATATTTATTTTAAATTAAAACTTAAAAAATGTTAATTTATGGTTTTTTTTTTAAATTTTAGTTTCATTTTTATAGATCGGGCCTTTTGGCAACCTGTGGAGGCTGCCATCACAGCCTGTAGGCCGTGATGGCTGCCAAAATGCCCAATCCATACAAATGAAAATAAAATATAAAAAATAACATTAAAAAATTAAAATACAATATTACAAATAAAAAAAAACAAAAAATCACCAACTTGCTGAAGTCGGTCGGTCGATGGCAACCCGTGGTCTCCTTCTCAGCTCGTGGTCTCCTTCGCAGCGCGTGGTCTCCTTCTCAGCTCGTGGTCTCAAACTCTCAGCTCTTGGTCTCAGCCTTCGGGTCGTGGTCTTCTCCTCGGATTCACAGCTCGCGGTCTCCACTCTCCAGGGCTCCTCGAATCTCACTTTGCGCATTCTCCAGTAGCTACTACTTAGAGATGGTGAGCAACAGAGATGCGAGTCGCCTTCTCAAAGGCCGTGTTTCCCTCCAAAATGCCAAGCGATGGTCAACAAGTCAACACACGCCGGATTTTTTGGGGCAGGCCACGGACTCGCGAGTCCAGCGAGTTTGAGTCGAGTTCAGCGTTTAATCACGAGTCTACTGCGAGTATGCCGAGTCCCGAGTTTGACGCGGTTACCCGGTTGGCCTGCGACTCGGCAAGACTCGGCAACAGTCACGAGTTTGCTACGAGTGCGACTACACTGGTTAAAAGCATGGGGTCACTACCAGTGAGGATAGGGTCATCAACATAAGGAACACGTCTTATGAAGTTGTTACCCACTTTCTTGGTATAGACATTCGAATCAAAATGACACCCAAAAAAGTCAATGTCAAAAAGAAACTTATCCATTTTAGCATACCAAGCACAAGGAGCTTGCTTAAGGCCATAAAGAGATTTCACAAGGTGACAAACAAGACTGGAGTCATTTTGAACATAGCCAATGAGTTGTTCCATGTAAATTTCTTCTTGCATATCCGCATGCAAGAAAGCAGATTTTAACATCCATTTGTGAAGCTCTCATTTATATGAAGTGGTAAGGGCTAGAACAAGGCGAATCAAATTCATTTTGGCTACGCCAGAAAAAGTTTCATTATAGTCAATCCCTTCTATATGAGAAAATCCCTTGGCAACAAACTAGACCTTATGTCTTTCAACACTTCCATCTTGTGCATATTATTTCTATACACCCATTTGCATCTAACAAGTTTTTTTCCTTTCAAAGAGGTACAAGATCCCAAGTATTGTTCACCAATACGGAATGAGATTCTCCATTCATTATTGTGCCCCAATTTGGATGGCCAAAATATTCTACAAATTCTAATGTAACAATTCCAAGTTATAATTTTGAACAGTAATTAACATTTCAATTATATGCTAAAAAACCTAATAAGAAAATGTCATTTTACGGTTTCAAAAAGCTATCTCAAGTTAAAAAAGGTCAGTTAGCTGCAACCATCTCAGTTAACCATTTCAATTAAGAGTAATCATTATAAGTATTTTAATCAGTGTCAAAATGTGCTTTGTTGTTTGCTAAGTTCACCCACAATTGTCTATTGGAAATAGGTTAAAGGCTTAGTTCTTCATGGATATGGTATTGCATGGCTTAAATATTAATAAAGCAAAAGTTGAACCTCAACTAGATTATCTCAATTTTTATCTCAGATAAATCATGATTCATGAATCATAAGATATGTAATCTAAATTTTAATTTATTGAAATCCTAGCACTTGCAGGTAGTCGAGATTTGTTTTGCCTCTCCCATCATTGTCTTGACAAGGCCTGTGCAAGTGAAAGAAGCCTTACAGTCAATGGTATGCAGTTAACTTTAGACTCAACGGAGGCAATCCCAGAGAGAAAGAGTAGACATTCAAGAGGATGGTTGTTGATGATGGATGGTGGGATAGGGTGGAGTACCTCTTGGCATTTTCTAAGCCAATTGTGGATTTGCTACTAATGCACAACACAGATAGACCTAGTTTGAGAGAGGTGTATGAGGGCACTATCTCCATGATAGAGAAGATAAGGGAGGTCATCAATGCCAAGGAGCAAGACCCCGATGAAGTTTTCTACAATGAAGTTAAAAACATATTGACAAAAAGGTGGAATAAGATGACCACCCCATCGCACCTTTTGGCCTATGCAGTGTATATCGGATATTATTCTGCACAAGCTTTGTGTGATCCAGAAAGAATTGCATCAAACAAGGGCCCAAAAGTGTCCAACGAGTTTAATAAAGCTTTTAGAAAACTATTTGCAGATCCTAATATTGGGGTTCAAATTCATACAGAATTTTCAAATTTTGTGGACCAAGGTTTGTTCCTTTCTCAGTTGCCCTTTGTTTTCTATTTTTATGATCCTTGTTGAGACTCTATGATAAGGGTGTTTAGTATAGAAATTTCCAAAATTCAAGTTTTAATGCAACTTCAAAATTTTCACTTTATGACAGCAATAATTACAACAGTAAATTTTGTCCTATTGTCTTCAATATCAATATAGACCCTTAACAATTTCAGCCTCAACTTATGTCAAATCAGCAAGACAGATAAATGTTGGAAATTACCAAACTATGAAGATAATGATATCCTGCAATAACAAAATTTTGGACAGCTGAAAACCTCGTACACAATTTTATCTCTTGTGTATATATATATATATAAGAGAGAGATAAAATTCAAGTACATACTCTTTAGCTTAAGATAAACTAGTACAACCCTCCAAGCTCTCCAAAACCCTAGCTAGAGAAAAACCCTAGCTCCACCAAAAATACTTCAACAGGCTAGTAACACTAGCAAGTCTTCCTTGGCCTCATGCAAGGCATCTCTTCTTCTCCTCCTCCTCAACAACTACAATTTAGGGTTTATCACCAAACCCTAACTCAAATGCCTCCATAGAGATGAAACCCTAACCCTAGACTCAAAGAATGCTCAAGAAACCCTAAGGCCTTGAGATGTGAGAGATAAAGTATAACAAAGAATGAACAAAAGGGAGAGGGAGAGAGAGAGAGAGAGAGAGAGAAACTAGTGCTCCTGCTACATCTCTAAACCAAGTGTAAAGAAAAATAAGAACAAGTGGATGAATTGTGAGAATGGCCATATCCTTCCTTTATATTTTTTAAATACTTCTCCTCCCTCTATTTTTCAAAATACTTCTCCTTCCTCTATTTATATGAGAGTTGAAGGGAGGTCTACAAGTCAAGTGGACCTGGTTTACTACAAGCAACCTACAAGATAAAAGTAGGTCCACACATGTGAATCACTCCTACAAGTGACACACATTAAGCTCCAAGGTGATGACAATCAACAAACAAGGCTCCAAGACAAGGGCACTCCTCCAAGATCTAGGGCTCAATGCCCTCCTCCAGTATGCCAAATGCTCATTGAATACAAGGCGTTCTCCAAGCAAGCAAACTCCTCCATGTGGCCAACATGTAGAATGTCGTGAAGTTGACTCAAACACTCAAGAATGTCAATCAAGCATCCACACGAGGTCTAGCAACCAATGAGTAAGCCAACTCCAAAGTGCAAATCCATCATAGATCAACCAAGGACTAGCCATACACCATGCACCCCACATCTCATGAAGCACCCTCGAAGTAACCCGCCATTTTTTGTATTAAAGCTTGTACATATTGTACCATTTAATAGAGTTTATAGGAAGCTTCAAATCCAAACGGAGATTTCAATGTCTCTACAAGGGTTCAAACTAAGCCTTGTCGAGCTTCTTTAGATATTGTTATTAGCAATGTCCTACCTTATACATTAGGGAGGCTTTCTCTCTCAAGAAGCATTTACTTCAAGGCTCATCTAAATACACAAATTACTTCCTTTCCTCCAGTTTTAGGGACTAAAGGGACGAATCATTCCATTGACACCCTACTCAAACACTACTAGGAACGTCCAGCATTATTCACTAGCTCGCACCACCTAGACTCTTTCTCGGATCAGTCCAAGATTCCAAGGGGATTAGAGCAACCTGGCAAAGCCGCCCAGCTTCTAAGTGGTATATTATTAATCTCTTCTCTTTCGTGGAGACTTCAATGCCTTTTGATGTTAGGAGTTTCCTTCCACCCCCCTCCACCTCGATGGGGAGTAGGCTAATGCCACCCAAGATTACTCCCCATGGCCCTATCATCCTAGTCAACTCTCCTAAGGACATTATCCAACAATCATTAGGTGTGGACATTCGCATTATTGATTCCCTCTCCAACTTCTAGAGTTATTGCCTTCAAGACAACCTATTTGTCCACCTAAGTTACATAGTTTCATTTTCTATTGATTTTTTATTTGATTAGTCATTTTAAGGGGCATTCATACCCCACCCTGCCAACCTTGCCCGTTTTTGTAAGGGCTTCTCTTGTTGGATGAAGTTTCTAGTCCCTTTGATGTTAGGAGTTTCCCTCCACCCCCCTCTACCTCGATGGGGAGCAGGATAATGCCACCCCAGATTAGTCCACGCGGCCCTATCATCCTAGTCAACTCTCTTAAGGACATTATCCGACAAGCATTAGGTGTGGACATTCGCATTATTGGTTCCCTCTCCAACTTCTAGGGTTATCTTCTCCAAGACAACCTACTTGTACACCAAAGTTACGTAGTTTCATTTTCTATTGATTTTTTATTCTTCTTTTTTATTTGATTAGTCATTTTAAGGGGCGTTCATACCCCACCCTGCCAACCTTGCCTGTTTTTGTAAGGGCTTCTCTTGTTGGATGTAGTTTCTAGTCCCTTTGATATAGTTTGGTCTCTTGTGAAAAAAAGTATAAATTTCATTTCTTCCAAAGCCATAATAAAATAACTTAGAGAATACATGTGATAAAGAAACAGAAGCAAATAATGAATATTTCACAATCTAGCCATTTGAGTGGCAAGTTATAGTCTGCAGTCTTCCACGTGTTTCTATTAGTATTTACTTGTGTAATGAGCTAGAAGAGAAAGCTGTATCACTTTCCTAGTTTGATAGTATATTGTTCTTTTACTATGAACAGTGAGGCTAATGTCTATCTCAGTTGTCCCTTCAGTACGTATATAAAGGCATTGATGGAAATCCTTGTTTAACTATGAAAAGTAGATCTTGGGTTTATAAGCCCCAATCATATCTAAATAATCAACGAAAATTAATTTTGCAATCACCATCATTTTCAAATAATATGCCAAGGGCTAAACTAAAAAACTCTGACAACTGGACATTGAAAAGAATAATAATGAATGTCTTAGAGAGCAAAAAATGTCACAGTAAAAGGACAAACCTTAAGGTGGTCAACTTTAACTGTGAGAGGATCCTCGCTAACCTGCACAGAAACAAACATGAGCGAAATTTGGGCATTGCTGTCTTAACCATATTATCTACTCATACATTTGCACTAGCGCAACATGGTAATTTGCTCCGAGCCAACAGATATAAATGATATAGCTATTTGCATTGCCACTTCAATCAATATACCATCTCAGTAATCCGCAAACGCCGATGACCTATCAGAACCACCTGATCTCCTTGTATATTGGTAATCTGTCAAAAGCAAAATAAGATGTCAGTAGAGAATGAAACCAACCAATTACCAAGAACAGTCACCACAGCAGCCCAGCTTTGAAAAAAGACACTTAAGCTGTTACAAGAACCGGGAAATGGTTCAGTAAGCTCTCTTCCTAGCAGGGATACAGTAATTATGATGAGATCACAGTGCTATTTAATCAAGCTACTGCTTTTGAAAACCTAATGACTAAAGCACAATTCCTTTGACTATGCAGAAGTAACAAATTGTTTACGGCATTGTTTTGTAACTTAAAGGTCTGCTCTAACAGTGATACAATATACCTGAGCCAATGTACCAACTTCATGAAGTCGCTTGTAAAGAGCTTCTCCCTTCAACTCATAAATGCTTTTTTCTGTTTCGGAACCCGAGATCAAATTAGAATCAGAACCAGGCTCGTCTTTGACCAGAAAAGCACCTGCATATGATGCTGCTCTTTTGCGATTCTCCACTAATATTGCTAAGAGTTTTGGATCCTGTTATTGTTGAAGGTTGAGTAAACAATTTAGCATTTCATTTCAATAAATATATATAAGATCGTCATCAAAACAGTACCAAAAAATGCATCACATAAGCTTAAATAAAAACTAATGAATGATTATATCTACTCAACAAAAACTATTAAAATTATAATACGAGTCAGTTAGATGAAAATTTTACACGACTTTACAGTAATGGCATGCTCACGTGGGATTGTTTATAGTTAGCTCTTGTAAGTATCATATCTAAAGATGCAATCACAACATTTTTTCTCCTAATTTCAGTCACATAGGCCCCCTTCTTACGTCAAGAAGCCTTATCATTTAACAGGCTATATGCAATGAAATAATAGTCAATAACAGGGAAGATGGAATAGGGCAATACTAACCAAACTTATTTTCCCTTCTCACCCAAACATTAGAATCTCATGCCTTGCATTCCATCCTGTTCACTGTATTCAACTAATGAACTTTTTTTGAATTTTGCTTATTCTATGGCAATATTTGTGGATCCCTCCCTCTCTCTCCCTCTCACTTCTACGATGCACAGACTTTGGACAGAACCAAGGTTTGAATGTAGAAGAGAACCCTGCATGTTACTACACAGTGCCTATCAAGATATAACAGAACCAAATAAACTTGCACAGCTTTCTAAGAGCATCGCAAACTGCTGTATGGATACTACCAAAGGCTAATTACGAGCTTCTTTGCTACTCTCCAAGACAGAAATTTGAACTTGGATGCTGATAGAGATTCATCATCTGACCCAATATTGCACAAGACAGCCCATAAACACTTCACTATTTTCCAAATGAAATCCTTAAAAATGTTTTGGGAGAGTTTATAGGCATTGATGATGAAGGATGATACTTCTGGCAGCTATATCTGATTGAGTAGCATTGCCTATCTATGAGATCAGGACCATTTTTACTATGGTGTGCATTTCCAAAAAATGTTTTTATTCAACTCCTCTCTCCCCTATGAAATCCTTTCCAGAAACAGATGTATACCCAGTACAATGGAAGCAATAAGGATGCTTATTCTGCATAAGCAAAGAGTGGCAGAAATGGACAGCAAAAAATACCGAGTAAAATCAGCAAAGAGATCTTGCAGAGAAAACAAGCATGGGAGCTCCAATACAAAATGTGGCTAGGAAGCTAGGACATGGTAGAAGAAAGATGTCCACTAGATAATGGGCTGAAAATCCACCAACAGGCTTGTTACAGGTATGGCAGATGGAAGAGGAATACAAAGATAAAAACAGCAATACTACATAGACAAACTCAACGCCCAAATGTGAAATCAAAGTACAAGAATATATAAAAATAAGCAATCCTTGGAAAAAGAAATATGTACTAGTCTAAATAAGGAAGAGATCACATAGGCTAAATGTGACACAAGAAGACAAACGAACTTAAGGAAGAGTGGGATTGCAGAGCTTGTCAGCTGTGAAGAAGATAACTGTAATGAACCATAATTATATAAACATATAAACATCAATAAATAAAAGGACACATCTATCTAAAGGACATAACCTACCAAAGACATGACCCCTCATCCATTGTGACTAGTCAATGCATGGAATTGAATTACCATCTATTCTTTCATTCATATTCTTATACAAATATTTATAACTATCCTACATGGATTTATGTTATTTATCATTCTTATGTTGGATATTTGCTAGTAAATGAACCTTTGTTCATTTCATTGGTATCAGAGCTTCATTTCTAATCTGGCCCTTGGCCACACTTTCTTTCAGGATTTTTCTAACCCCGCTTTACTAGCAAATATCCAACATAAGAATGATACAGAACAGAAACCCATATAGGATAGTAATAAACAATTGTATAAGAATATGAATGAAAGAATAAATGATGATTCAATGCCCTGTGACCGTGTACTTAGAGCATTGACTAGTCACAATGGATGAGGGGTCATGTCCCTTGGTAGGTTATGTCCTTGACTACTTTAGATAGGATGTGTTCTTTCATTTATTACTAATGATCATTTTATTATTGATGTTTATATATTTATGTTAATATAATTATGTCCATTATATATGTCAATAAGTCAAAGGATAAGACACAGAGCAATCAAAAGTTAGAATTGGAGAATCTAAACTTAAGAACAAATGCAAGAAAGGTTAGAACAACGTACCAACAAAGAAGCATCGATAAGTAAGGAAACAATCACTGATTCAATTGAAGTAGAAGAATTGTTAGATGTAAAAATCCAGACCACAGAGAAAGGAACCAATACAGAACCAATCAATATCATAACTCAGAAAGATGCAAATCCAGTTGAAATAAGAATATCTTCAGATGTAGAAGTACAACTAATGGAAAATCCAAGTGTCCTGACTCCTTACTAACAAATATTCAGTGATCAACAAAGTGACTCAGGTGTATGAAGAAGACATAATACCCAAAGTAAATCAGGAAAACACTACGAGTATAACAAGGAAAAATCATCCTACAAGGACACCTTATCTAGATCCAAATCACAAGAATCAATACTTTAATCGATTTGTGTATCAAAATTGCTCAAAACAAAGATGATATCCAAATTACATTTCAAAGAATATTAATTCTGATACAATTTGGTTTCATAACAGACATCGTTACCACACAAATCCATAGAAGATCAAATTAGGGAGGTCCAACCCTTCATAATTCGACAAGTCTGCTCAACACTTAGAAGATCATATCATCTCATATCCTCAACTACAACCAACTCAAGAATGAAGAATTATGAGAAGGCATTACAAGCCAGAACAAATACATAAAATAATAATAATAATAATGCTTTGACGACAAAGCATCTTAAAGGAGTAGGCAATGTAATGAACATACTTATATAAACATCAATAAATAATAATAACAATAATAAAGTGATAATTTATGATAAATGAAAGGACACATCCTATCCAAAGGACAGAACCTACCAAGGGACATGACCCTCACCCTTATGTTGAGATGTGACCTTGGAGAGGATTGCGCACTAGTCCTCTCTCTCTCTCTCTCTGCCTTCACTTGTACTTGATCGTTCTCTCTTGGAGTTGCTAAGCTTCTTGGTCGTGTTGGAGTATCTTGGAGCATCTTGGAGGTCTATGGTTAGGGGGCTTAACCCTTGGATGTTTGATATTATGGTTTTGTGATAAAACCATGTTGATTTTTCCTGAGCAGCATCGAGTGCCATTCTCTAGGAGAATGGAGGCACCTGGTCAGTTACCAGGATATTGACCCAATCTGGGACTGGGAACTCAGCCTGGGGCTGAGAGCCATTCTCTGGGAGAATGGAGGCACCTGGTCAGTTACCAGGATATTGATCCAGTCTGGGACTGGAAGCTCAGCCTGGGGCTGAGAGCCATTCTCTGGGAGAATGGAGGCACCTGGTCAGTTACCAGGATTTCTTTGTAAGCCCTAGACCGGGTCTGGGCAAGTGATGTACCCATTTCCTTGATCTATGGGCTATGCACTTGATCTTGGTGGCAACAGGAGGGTGAAGTAAAGCAATTAATTTATCTCCCTATGATGATGTACTTGAAGTGGACATGAAGACCTTGAAGAACACCTGCATGATTTATTGAAGATAAATGAAACCCAAGCATAGCTTGGCTTGGTCCATGAACCCACCATTTAGAAGAAGAAAAATAAATATATATTTATTTATTTATTTATTATGGGTTGACTCATTATTGGAGAAAAGAAAAAAATTAATTTATGTGAAGGACAGGTGGACAGGTCGGCCTCATATTTATTTCTTTTTGGAAGACAAAATAAATAATAAAAATATATATATTAATTTATGTGAGGACAGGTCGGCCTCAATGAAGTGGAATTATTCCACTATAAATAAACAAAAAGAAACTCAACATTTCGATGACACAATTCGTGGTATCTTCAAGAGACAGCTCGTGGGTGTTATTGTCTGATCTAAGGCTCAGCTAGTGGATTTGCTATTTGCCTCTCTGCTCAGCTCGTGGGTGGTATTATCTTCTGCTGGGTTTTATTATTTGGAGAAATAAAAGCCATAACTCTTTTCTGCTGGTTTATAATACCCTATCTCAGCTAGGGCTTTACTGCTGCCATCCGATTTCTACTTAAATCTTCTGCTGTGTATACCTGAGCCCTGCTAGGGCATTTTTATTGTGCAACCGAATTTGTACAGGGTCTGTCTCAGGTTACAGCAGCCCCAGAAAGGCCTTCCACAAGTCACTACAGCTCAGCAGTGGTTCACGGCACTCTTAGCAGGGCATACTCAGGTTGACTATGCAAGATTGAAGCTGTTCCAGGCATCTAGCATCAGTTATCAGTTATTCAGTGGCAGATTAGTGTCAGCTGGCATTATACAGGGTTCTTCTTGATTGGTGAAACAAATTCCTATTTGTTGTGAAGGCTTGTTTTAGCCTATTATTGTAAAAACTCAGTCATCTCATTTTGGAGATAAATTATTAAATTGCTTTGGGGTTTTTGTCCTTAAAAGGTTTCCCCGTGAAAAATTACTATGTTCAATTTTTGTGGATGTGTAATTACTGCTAGCTATCTCTGCATTTTATTCACAGTCTGTCATTGCTATCAAGTTTCAAAATTTTAACAAACCCTAGGGTATCTTTGGTGGAGAAGAAGAGAAGAGGACATCTTGCCTTGGAGGACTTGTAGTGCTTCTTGCATGTTGTAGCTCCTTGGTTGAACTAGGGTTTTCTTGTTTTCCCTACCTAGGGTTTTGGAAAGCTAATGGACTTGTCCTAGCCTTGAGATAAGGCTATGGTATGTACATGTACTTCCTCGTGAGCATATTAGTGAAGTTTCCAACTGTCCAAAACTTGTGGAATCTCCAGATTTGATTTTCAGCAATATGTGTTCTTCATGTAGTATTATTATTTACGACTATATATGTCTTGATGATTTGAAATAAGTAAAAGGACAATTATTAAGTGATTTAACATCAGCATTGAAGAGAGTTTTGCTGCTGCTATACCTGCTGTGTTACTTCTGTTATAACTGTTGTAAAAAGAGAGTTTTCAGATCTAATTTATGTGGGATAAATTGCCCTAGAGGGATGAAACTTATCTAGGTTGTTTGGTGTCTTTTCCCCTTGGATTGCCTAGAAGATTGGTCTGTTATAAAGTGAAATATTGTACTCTTTCCATTGCTATTTATACATTATTTCCATTTTGCATTAAACTCCAATTGGCAAGAATTTCTACAGCACCTCTGCTTAACTCAAATGGTACTCTAGAATAGGTCAATGAACCCGTGTGCCTTATGAAGACGATCTAGAACTGACTCATACAGCCTCATGATGCTCACTAAGTGGGTCTCTGAGATGCCAATGTCATGAAGCCTCAGGAATAGGCACTCTCCCAAAACCATGACAAATGCTTTCCAAAAGTCCACAAAGCAACAGAAGACTTCTGAAGAGCGATGGCAAGCCTCCTCAATGATGGCTTGGAGTGTGAAGATGTGATCACTCATCTAGTACTCTGGGCAGAAACCAACCTACCCTATGGCCCTGAGGTCTTAACTCTGGAGCTCATATGAATGCTGTAAATGCAAGACTGTGGCATAGAGCTTGGAGAATGTGTCCATCCATGATAGTCCAGTAGTCATTCAGATCGAAACTGATCCTTGATCTTTGGCAATGAATTAATGATATGAGTTTTTTTTATATGTTGTTTTTATGTATTGTCAAAGGAAGCTCTTCAACTAAGAGAGTGACTATTGCTTATTCAAGAATTCAGGGGTGTTGAGGCATTGCCTGAAGTTTCTCACCTTTTTATGTAAAGCTTTTCTTTGTTTATTTGCTGCTTAAGTCCTGGTACCTTCAGTCCTGTTTCTGTTATGATGATGTAAGGGTCTGTTTCCTGGAGGGTATCCAGTGTATCGGTGATGTCTTGTGTCAGATGACTGTTATACAGGAGCATGTTTGTGAACTATTGTTCAGTTCTGTTTTTGGAAACAATCCAGGGCTCAGAGGCTCTCCTGTGTATACTTTGAATTCAACTATGAAATTCAAATAACAAATATAAGTATTTTTTCTTGTAAAAAAAATGCTGTTTTTATGTATCTTATTTAGGCTTAACTCAAAAATATGTTAATACACTGCTATTATCATTTTATAAAAGCTATACAAAAGTGTAATGGATATTCAAGAAATATCCATCTAAAGCAAAATGAACAACACATCTAGATAAAGCATGAGTGTTTTTAATGTGAACTGAAGCTAGGATTGCAGTAAATAGTAAATACCTTGACATAAATTGGCATATAGAAACCTGGAAACAAAGGCCTATGTGGTAATGGCAAAGCTATGACCTGCACATGCAAATGTTCCCAACGGTAAAAATGGGTTAGTGATCATGTAATGATTAAGACATATATATATATATATATATAGACATGCAAGTATACATAAACCTCAATTTCTTGACAAAAACAGTGTCCAATTACCCACTATTTGGTCAAGCTGATGAAACAGCTCTGTTCATTTGTATCAAAATGCATCGCTGTATTGAAGATAGCAAAAAGGAAATAATATGAGAGGTACATATTTCTCTTCTATGTTCTGATTCTAAACTGTCAATCCAAGAATGACCATGTAAGTATTCAATGCTTGTGCACTAAAAACAATGCCTTTAATGCATTTTGATCTTCTAGTCATATACACATAAGGCTGTCAAAATGGACCTTTTGATAGGATCTATAGATGCAAAAAAATGAACCTTTTGACCTTTTAATATGATCCAAAGATGCAATTAGTTCAATAGATTTCAAATCTGGAAATGCACTTTCGAATAGAACGCTGATTGCTGTAGGAATTAAAACAATGGTGCAGTGTCCAGACATCATTCACTTACAAGTTACAACCCAAAAACAGATGAACTGACCGATAGAAACAGTATATCTTAGAGAATAATAGTGTTCAAAGTTCAATCCATGAGGATATCTTCTAGTATTTGCTATATCAAGCAAGCATAGGAAGTGTCTATTCCAAAAGGTACATGGTTTTAGCTTGTCTTATCAAAGAGGCACAGCAGTTTATCAGAGGTATGAGAAGAGGTGGCTTCCAAGCTGAGTATTATGGAAAAGCTAAACATCAATAGGTTAAACCTATCAGTAGGAGTGCAAACCTAACATAAAAAATCCTGAATGTGACAGGTACAGAGGATGAAACCAAAATAAAGTCCAAGCTATCTACATAATGAATTTTTTCCTCATTTTTCCACACATGAAGGACCCATCTGATTTGACTAGGGATTCTATTTTCAGTTCTCATGAGGAAATTATCAGAGCTTGGCATAAGGACAAATCTCCACTTTTGGATTCTGACCTGGTAGAGAATCTGATCCCAGTGACACCACCAATGGCATTACTGGAGGGCTATGTCACAGGGTTTGCCGTTTTTAATCCTTTGAATTCGCAAGTAGGCGAATTCAAAAAAAAATTGCTGTTCGATGAGGTTCGCCGTACTTATAAATCCCTCATCTTCCCGAGTCAAGTCAGTCCCTTCCACCACTTTCCCTTACTCTTATTCCATTGAAGGTTAGTTTTAGGTTCAGCTCCATAAAGGCAACTACGCTTCAGCCGCGGGATATTCGTTTATGGTTCAGCTCCGAAAGGCAGCTATGCTTCAGCCACGGGATACCACATCTCCTAAACTCAACACTTAAACATTCGCTTTTTGTGGGGAATCGGGATACCATACTGCATCTACTAAACTCTTTACAAGTAAGATCTTTCGGATGGGTGAAGGATTGTCCATGTCACATGGTTAAGAGTCTAAAAGTAAAAGATGAGAATATATTTCAAATTAAAATGTCTTATATAATTATATTTAAAAATAAAATATGTGGTATTTTTATTTTAAATAATATTTTATATATATTTTTAAAAAAAATTAAATATGTATATTGGCGAACTTAATGGCAAACCTCATTTCAAATCTCATAAAACAAATTGAATTCGAACCAAATTTCAAGGTTGTCGAATTCGAATTCGAACCCGAACCATGTGACATACATGGAGGGTACTGAATGCCCTCAAAAGGCCCTATCAAGGGAATTTGTGAACGTTTCCAAAGGTACTAGGCACTCTTTCTCAAAGTTGTCGGAGTTTCCAAAGTTAAGGAAAGAGTATTCCAAGCAATATGGCACTATCAGTGTCAACACAAAAAGAGCAAAGGAAGGTACACCAACTCCTCTGGGTATGGCTGACAAGATTGGAGCACAGGATGGAGGACACAATCCCCGTAGTTTCACTCTGTCTGATCATTCCATCACTCAACTAGAGTATGCTAGTGGCAAGCAAGGGCTCAATAAGGGATGTGTTACGCCCCAGATTGCCTACAGCAAGCCTACCAAGATATACCAAAGTGAAGGGGTCTTTTGCCATTGTAAAAGGCCAAGTCTAGGCTTGTTTATGTATAAGTGTTGTCTAATTGGGCTCAAAACCCAAGGTCTACTCATGGCAGGTCCTCTTGGTTTTCATTCCAAGGAGTATTGGTTTAGTGGCTTTGTTGACTGCCCATTGATGGGTGGAAGTCGTCCATCATTTGGGTCTTCATGCCATGGGTTGGTGCTCCAGTGCTTCTTGGGATTGACCCACTAGGACACATGGCTTAGGGGCTCCTAGCCACACTCATGTTTATACTATGTAGAAGATGATTGTGCATGTAAGGGTTGTCATGCCCACTCTAGCACACCTCATTTATGCTCATTTGGACCTTCTCTTTCATGTATTACCCCTCCTCTTGGTCTACATGTGCACAATCCATGATGACGTCATCTTCTTCAAGAAAGCCTTACCTTGCTAAAGGGGAGGACAATGAAGGATCTTCGACATCATTGGGGTTAGTTGGGGCATGACGTCCTCGTTCGACTCATCACTTCACTTGGAGGAAGCCATCTACATCATTTCTTCATTATTTTTAGTTTTTTGTGGTTTAGTCCCTAACTTGTGGGTGACAAACCATAAATTTAAGTTATTTTACTTTTTAGTAAGGTAGGCTCTAAAGTTAAAAAAGACTAGGAGGCCTCATATAAATAAGGGCTACTAGTACTCATTCGTAAACAACAAGGGTTCAAATATGTACTTATTTCTCTTTATCTTGGTATATTAGACCATTTGAGCTAGGCGCTGCTCTCTTTTTGGCATACTTCTTCTCTTGTGATGAATGGTGGAATGATGAAATTTTAGGGTTTTGCTATCTTATAAGGTTGATTCAAAGAATGGTTTTTATAACTCATGATTAAGGAGGATCTAAGAACTCCCTCTCTTGTTCTTTCCTTGGTGGATGTTGGTAAGATTCTTTCTATTTTCTTGTTTGACGTTGTTTTTGCACCTTAAGCAAGGTAAATTAGGTATTTATTGGCATCTTGTCAATCTTGTTTGAGGAGACTTTCCTCTTGAAGGAGCTCTCCACAGTAGGGCCTTGAGATTCAATGTTTGCCTAATTAGGGTCTGGCTACTTTGACCTATCTAGAGTTACTAGCATTTGCACTAATTGGTAAATCTTGAATAGCCAAATTGAATAGTGGCGTTGACCTCGATAAATCTAGAGTTACTAGTGGTAAATCTAGAGTTACTAGCATTTGCACTAATTGGTAAATCTTGAATAGCCAAATTGAATAGTGGCGTTGACCTCGATATCTTATTGCCCTAGGGTTGAGGACTAAGGTCAATACCCCTTCTCCTTTTTTATCAAAATTATGTTGTATATATTATGAAAAAATACCAAAACATATAATAATTGGAAAAAGTTAAAAACCCTAAAAACTTAGAAAATTCACATCTCAACAAAAATCATGAGTTTGGAAATTGTGCTCCACTATAAAAGTGCACCCTAGGTGATTTCATGGTGAGTTTTCAGCGGCACCCTTTTCCCATGGTTGGATTGTGAGATATAACGTGATCTGTGTGCCCTAGTGTTTCTTTTTGCAGATCTCTTATAACAGGTACAGCAGGTACATTGATCAATTCAGCTAAGTTTAAAGGCCTAAAAACCAAGGATTTAAGGCCGAGGTTGACACCTAGGGGTTGAACATCTGTTGGAAAGTGTTTTAAGCAGGTCCACATCTATTTGAGGGCTGACTAGGGATACCCGATTCATTACAGTAAGTGTTATGGCACGCTGGTGAATGCTATGCTGTCTCGAAGCCCGTACAGCTGTATGTGAAGCCCTTTCATTAAATGCGGTAAGTATGAGGCAAGGTGAGATAACTCTTCAGATTGGTGATTCAGGTGTGTAGGGGTTGTTTGGAAACACTAAAGTAAATAGTAAGGAGGTAAAGGGTGGGACATAAACCAGATCTGGTTACAAACTTTCAGATCTGATTTAAGGCTTCCCTTCACCCCCTGGAAGCACGTCACTTGCCCTACTATACAAGATACACTATATATGGGAAGGTAGCACTGTTTGGATTGATTTCTATTACTTTTCTGAAGTGTTTTCATTGTTGCAACTTCATAACAGAAATAACATATTGAAGTTCTCTTTCTTGGAATATGTGACAAAGTGTTATAAGTAACATATTGAAGTTATCTTTCTTCGAACCCATGACAAAGTGTTATAACTCCTTCCTCTCACTTAGTGTTATTAATGCTTCATTATTTTGACTCTATAAGGCATTGATCTTCACTGAGAGGTTTCTTGGGAAAATGTTCATGTGTTGTTTAAGTAATTGCAGATATCATTCACCAAATTCTAGGGACTCCCCCTTGGTCTTAGGAGTTGACCTAAAGTGTTAAAAAGCTAGGTCATGGTGACATTGGGCACTAGCTTCTCTCGTGCTTACCACTCATTACACCAAGATCTGTGACCTTCATCAAGGGTGCTATTTTGAGCGATAACATTCTCTAGCGTCATTCCCAGGGACACAAAAAAAAATTGACAACATTCCATTTGAGGTGTTTCCAAGTATGGTTCATTCATTTTGGGCAAGATTAACATTTTGGTGCTGGAAAAGCTCAAGTGAGTTTTTATTTTGCACTTTGATAAGAGACTATTGTTAAGGACTAACTTTGCAAGCCTTATTTGGTGACTCCAGTAAAAAGCATTTCGCAACTTTCTCATTCTCGAGAAACTCAAGTATGTTCGTGTTTTGTACTTTGATAAGACTATTAAGTTCTTACCTGACAAGTCTCATCTGGCGACTCCAAATAAAGAAAGTAAAAGAAAGTACTCTACAAGAACAAATCCACAAGGTAAGCTTGTTTCTATTCCTGAGCCCGATCTTATTTATCAAAGAAAGAAGCATCATCTACAGGCAAGGGAGGTAAGCAACTGATTATCTTTTGAAGCCCTACCAGATTCAAAGTTTATTCCTCGATATTTCTGTTATAACACAAGTCCAAATGGCTGAATGGAATAATGCTCTGTATGGTGCATCTGATTTTACTAACATACAAGATTATCCACATACTTTGCCAGAAACAAAGAATTTGTGTTGTGAGCTAAATTAGTTCACACACCAACTATCCAAATAATAGATCAAATAAGTAAAATCCATAATGGAGTAAATGTAAATGTGTAAAATGTGAATGATGATTTACAAATATACAAGGCCCATATATATAATCGTTAAAAGGGCACATAGTGAAAGTGTTGCGACCTAATTTAGTATTATTTTCAATTATTATTTATTCCTTATATTATTTTATATATATTTTATATCCGTAACATTGCCTTCCTCTTCAAAAATGCTTTGTCCTCAAAGCATAATTTTTTTGAAAGACATTGTCTCATGATCTTGTAAGTGTGATGCTCAATAAAACATGGCGATATAATCTTCGAATACCTGAACTGATGTGTTGCATTTTCTGGGGACTGATCCACCCCAAATCTACTTCATTGGAATCATTTGATGATCGACTGTTGGGATAGAACTTCTCATTCTAGGCTTCCATAAAAGTTTTTGATTTTATCTTTGCTCTTTTTCAATGTTGTAGTTGATTTGTCTATAAAAAGAATACGGTTTATTCTCCTGTTGACTTTGTCATTGGTTGTAACGATTCCTATGATTTGGATGACGATAAGGCATTGTAACCTTTTGTAATTGTTCTTCAGAACCATAGTGTCTTAATGTTTGTAGTGATTTGTCAGTATAAACATTCTTCTGATTTTGAGCACCATTTGACTCTGTATTTGTTCCCCTTTTTGGTGTTTGAATTTGAGTGTTTGATGACTTGTCTATTGGGTCTGTCATTGTTTCCTTGTCAGCTAATGATCTCTTGCAACCAATTTCTTCTTGTAAAGATTTCTTACCATGTTTTAGCTTTCTAATTTCTATAAGTCTTGATTATGTCTCCTTAACCATAAGAGTTCTTCCTTATAGTTTGACTTGTCGACTTCTTTTTTATTGTCTTGATTTTTGTGCTTTTTTTCTTTTAAGCTTTTTATTTGCTCTAGCAATTCCTGATTAACCCTTTTTAAAGAAGAGCTATCTCCGTCCTTGTCTGATCATTCTTTTTGAAGATCTCGATTCTCCTCTTCTAACTTTTGATTGCAGTGTGCTTTATCCTTCGCCTTCTTGATTTGAAGAAGAATTTTTTATGATGATCTCTTAGACGAGAGATCTCTTCTTTTTTATCTGTGATAACTTTGTCGAACTCTTTTTGTATCTTTTGTATTGATTTTTTATCTTCTTGCAAAATTAACCTTCGAGATATCTTTGAAGTCTTCAGACGACACAACTTCTGAATCTAACTTCCTTGTAACATCCTGAAATGTAATTTTCTTCTTTTTATAAGGAAATGTCAAAAAACTTTTCCTTGTGCTGAACATGAAGGTACCTGAAGTATCCATCCAAGGTGACCCTAAAATTATATCAAATGTGTCTTGATACATTGATACGACATTGAATTGGGCTACGACCTTGTAATCATCAATAGATAGTTGTCAGTTCTTAATTTCATATTTCTCATTAGAAAGAATTGTGTTATTTTCAATTACATTTGATTCCGAAAGCATTAATTGGTTTGCTAGGTCAACGTTTATGTGATTTTTATGGGAGGTCGGGCAAATAGCGATGTAGACCCTTTTTCCTTGAATAAGCCCATAAACTTTTAATACGGTATCCGCAAATCTTCTAAATGTTTGAGGGAATCTTCCTTGTTTTTAGCCATGAGACTCCATTTTTTTTTGCTTCCATAAAAAAAAAATGTTTTCTTAAAACTTCTTTAATACTTTAATACTTCAAAATTTCTAAATCTGGGATCTTTTATTCGATGACTCAATGTTGATGATGGAGAAAATTTGTTGCTCAAATCCATATTCTAACTGCACCAGTGACTCGAACTCGCGAAAACGGTGAAGAAAGACTATACACACTGCCACCTTCGCCTCACAACCAGCCACAACAGTCTTTTCCTCTCTCTGCACACAATGCAAGCTCACATAGAAAACGTTGTGCTCAAAAGGCACTTGATGTTGAAATATTGTAATGAGTTAGGTCCCATCATGTTTTTGTGTTTATCATGGTGGGGACAAGTTGTCTTTCCTAGTAGTGTACTTTTGAAATATAAAAGAAAAAGTGACTTTACGTTTTAAAAGTTAAGTGACTTTATTAAAAGTATTTGTGCATTAAATGATTAAAAGGACATGTAATGTGCTTTTAATGTAAACCCTTAGATCATAAGTGATCTCAGCCATTCAAAAAGATAGTTTGAATTAGTTAGGGTTTAGGGAGGGTAAAGTCACCTATTTAATGCATCTTGGGAGAAGAGCCAAAACACAAGAGAGAAAGACAAAAGAGAGAAAAGGAGAGAGAGATCTAGGGTTTCAAAGGAGAGAAAACCCATTTGGAGAGAGAGAGCATTAATTGCAGCATGAAGGAGACTGAGTTTTTATTGGGCACAAATACCGAGGAGAAGGAAAACATTTTTTCTGCACAGAAATCGAGGAAATCTGTACTGTACCGATCCGTACAGCAGGTCATATAGTCTGGTACAGCCACATTAATTTGCACAGAAATTGAGGTATGTTTTTGACACACATTTCCAGGCAGTTTTATGCTATTTTTGCTGAGGAAGATTGCACAGAAATCGAGGGCTATCATTGGCATAGATTTCGAGGCAGATTGCACATAAATCGATGGCTATCATTGGCATAGATTTCGAGGCAAGTTGGTGAGGAAGAAGAGGTCGTACAATAGGGCTATACAGCTGCATTTATTGCTAGTATTTATTTCTGTTTTCTGGCATGTTTTCCAATGTATCTCAGATTACATAAATGTCTCTGCTGTAACTAATTGTTGCTCTTTAATAAAATCTCTCTCTGGTTTTTCCCTCATGAAGTGTGAGGGGTTTTGCCCCGGGCATTGGCCCTAAAAATTTCTGAGTTTTCAATGTGTATGCTTATGTCTTCAGTTCTTCAGCTAGGTCATTAAATGAATGTATAAGTGTTTATATTTCAGTTATCAGAAGATTTATTGGACAATAAATCGTAACTCAGAAAAATATTAAACCTAGAGATGCATTCTAAAGTGTTTGATAAAATGTCATAAAGAGAACTTGCTATTTTATCAAATTTCTACATGGTATCAAAGCTTGGCTCTATAAGATTACTGAAGACAATTTGTGTTTCTTTGTGAACTTAGAACAAAAGAGTCTTTCTGGTGGTTATCAGTTAGAGTGATGCATCAGCAGGTTTAAGGTACGAGGATAGGCTGGATGGAGCTGGCAGCTTCAGTCCATGGACGGAACGGATCACGATATTGTTCAAGGAGCAAAGTTTGTGGGATATTGTTGGAGCTTCTGCTACAATAACAGTTCCTACAGATGCCACACAGAAATCTGCCTTTAACAAGAAGGATATCAAAGCTCAGAGGATATTCTTGGACTCTATCAAGGATGATGTGATCCCTCATGTCTCTACTAAGAAATATGCTTTTGAAATGTGGTCTTCTTTATGTACCTTATATCAGAGTAAGAACCAAAACAGGAAGATGGTTCTCAAAGAGAAGCTGAGAAATACCAAGATGACAAAAACTAATACAGTTTCTACTTATCTCACAAAAATCACCCAAGTTTGAGATGAACTGGGTGTTGCAGGTGAGAAAGTGGATGATGAAGAGCTTGTGAGGTATGCTCTCAATGGATTCACTGCAAATTGGCACACCTTTGTGCGAGGAGTGGTTGCCAGAGAAAAGTTTCCAGATTGGACAAGGTTATGGGATGACTTTGTTCAAGAAGAGTCCCGAGAGGGGACATTCCAGAATGAGGCTCAGAACAGTGAGCATAATGTTGCTCTTGCAGCTAAAGGTAAGGGCAAGTGGAAGAAGAAGGAAAAAGACCTCAGCAAGGTACGTTGCTTCTGTTGTAATAAATTTGGTCATTATGCTAGTCAGTGTCCAAAAAGGAAAAGGAATGAAGATAAAGAGGGAGCACCATCAGCAGAGATGGGATATTTTGCTTCCCAATTTGAAAGTGAGTTCTCTTTAGTTTATGTTCAAACTAGTATAGGAAGCACTTTAGATTTTCATGACATGTGGGTTGTTGATAGTGGATCAAAAAGCCACATGACAGGGAAGTATGGATATTTTCAGAAGATTGAAGAAATAGCCAGAGGATGTTTTATTGGAACAAGTATCGGGAGCACTCGAGCAAAAATCATAGGAGTTGGAACTGTAAAATTCCAACTCAGGTTTGGTGAAATTCTTGAAGTAGACGGAGTGTTGTTCGTTCCAGGCATGAAAGTCAGCAGACTTTCCATATCATCCTTGGAGGATGATGGATATGGAGTCTTCATTAAAAGAGGAAATGTGCTCCTCTACCGGACATAAAACTCTGACAATACTATTTTACTTGGGAATAGAAAAGACAAACTTTACTTTTTGCATGGAGAGGTGATGCTTCCAGGTTCAAGTGGGTGGCTATCCGAGTCAAAGTCGCTATCCGAGTCAAAGTCTGAGAATGAAGCAGATGCATCAATGGTACCTTCAAATGAGGAGAGTTGCACTGGTGGAAGACTCAACCAGGCGAAGAAGATGAGCATGATCCAAAATTTCAAGTTGTGTTCCGACATCAGCTTCCAGAGTTAGTTGAAGCTCTTGAGAGTGGTCAAGAAGATTATGTTGGGACCTCCCTCATTAAGAGGGAGTGTTGAAATATTGTAATGAGTTGGGTCCCATCATGTTTTTGTGTTTATCATGGTGGGGACAAGTTGTCTTTCCTAGTAGTGTACTTTTGAAATATAAAAGAAAAAGTGACTTTATGTTTTAAAAGTTAAGTGACTTTATTAAAAGTATTTGTGCATTAAATGATTAAAAAGGACATTTAATGTGCTTTTAATGTAAACTTAGATCATAAGTGATCTCAGCCATTCAAAAAGGTAGTTTGAATTAGTTAGGGTTTAGGGAGGGTAAAGTCACCTATTTAATGCATCTTGGGAGAAGAGCCAAAACACAAGAGAGAAAAGGAGAGAGACATCTAGGGTTTCAAAGGAGAGCAAACCCATTTGGAGAGAGCATTAATTACAGCAGGAAGGAGACTAAGTTTTTATTGGGCACAAATACCGAGGAGAAGGAAAACATTTTTCTGCACAAAAATCGAGGAAATCCGTACTGTACGGATTCGTACAGCAGGTCGTACAGTCTGGTACAGCCACATTAATTTGCACAGAAATCAAGGTCTGTTTTTGACAAACATTTCCAAGCAATTTTATGCTATTTTTGCTGAGGAAGATTGCATAGAAATCAAGGGTTGTCATTGGCACAGATTTCGAGGCAGGTTAGTGAGGAAAAAGGTCGTACAGCTGCATTTATTGCTGGTATTTATTTCTATTTTCTGGCACGTTTTCCAATGTATTCAGATTACATAAATGTCTCTACTGTAATTAATTGTTGCTCTTTAATAAAATCTCTCTCTGGGTTTTCCCTCATGAAGTGTGAGGGTTTTTGCCCTGGGAATTGGCCCTAAAAATTTCTGAGTTTTCAATGTGTATGCTTATGTCTTCAGTTCTTCAACTAGGTCATTGAATGAATGTATAAGTGTTTATATTTCATTTATCAGAAGATTTATTGGACAATAAATCATAACTCAGAAAAATATTAACCCTAGAGATGCATTCTAAAGTGTTTGATAAAATGTCATAAAGAGAACTTGCTATTTTATCAAATTTCTACACTTGGATCTCCACGTTGGTTAACCTTTTTCTAGATTAACTTCTTTGTGGATTGTGTGTAGATTGGGCGGTCGGGAGGAATGATTATTACCCTTCCCACCTAGGTTCAAATCTCGCTTTATACCCTTCACTTTTATATAAAGAACCCCTTTTATCTTACTTTATAAAAAATTCCAATATAAAAGAGTAATTAGTTTCCCACTTTTAACTAAATAACACCTTCACTAATAAAGTAGTAAACTACTTATTAAAATTACTCTTCTCTTATAATATATAAATAATCCCTTTCTCTTTTATTACAAACTCACTTTTATATCTTTTTTTGTAAATCCTTTGTTTATTTACTTCTCCTAATTTATGTTACTTCGATGTAATATGTTGGGTTAAACCATGTGTTGGTTTTTTTTCTTTTTTTTTTCTTTTTTCTTACTTTCCATTTTTTTGTTTAACTTTCTTTCTTTCTTTCTTCTTTTTATTTCTTTTTCTTGTTCTCTTTCTTTTCTTTTCTTTCTCATTTTATCTTTTTTTAGGTCAAATACCCAATGATTCCAAAAATCTAAGATGACAGCTAAAAGCCAAGATATGGCCAAAGGCCCGAATCAGGAACCCTGCTCTGATACCAATGTTGTGAGCTAAATTAGTTCACACACCAACTATCCAAAGAATAGGTCAAATAAGTAAAATTCATAATGAAGTAAATGTAAATGAGTAAAATGTGAATGATGATTTACAAATATACAAGGCCCATATATATAATCGTTAAAAGGGCACATGGTGACTCTTCATGAGAGTTGCGACCTAATTTAGTATTATTTTCATTTATTATTTATTCTTTATATTATTTTTTATATATATTTATTATTATTGATATTTTATATTCGTAACAATTTGCCTACATTTAACGGGGATGATGTTATTTTTGTTAATGATCATTGGGAGGAGTTTATATCGTTCTTACAAACAAATGATATTAATGATCTTGATGTTAAAATGTTTTGCACTAACTCTAAGTATGCGTGATGAAGCTAAGAAATGGTTTATTGGATTGTGCAATAATAGCATTTCCACTTTCTGAGGATGAAAAGATATATTTTTAAACAAATGGGTAGAATAAAAAGATCCTCAATTATTGTTGCATGCTCTTACTAAGATTAAGAGGAATGAAAATGAGACAATTAACGAATTTGATTGCAAGTTTGATGAGATTGTGCAGGGTATTCCTAATACATCGACTGATTGAACCAACGATTCTAATGTATTATATGAATGCCTTTCAAGGAGATTTTCATTTTTACCTCAATATGAATAAGCCTCAAAACTCACAAGTTGCTAAGCTAACAGTAAGGGATTTGGAAGAAAGTTGAAAAGCATCAAGTAAGCCTGACATCTTACATCGGCCAAGAGCTAAGGTCAAGGCAAAAACAAAGTCGACGCCAATTTCCGAAGATATTCACGATCCCATCAATCTCCTGCTCAAGGAATTCAATATGTTAAGAGTTGATTTGACTCAGTAGAATATAACTTTGCAAAACAGAATTGTGCAATTGGAAAGAAATCAACCTAAGTTTCCTTTGAAGAACTTCGACAAAGGACCTTCACAAAATGCAAGGCCTCCTACGTCTTTGGAATTGACTAATGTGGTGAGTGATTTTCCTTATTATTGCAAAGCTCGTCAAGCCTTTCATGGGGAAAATACATGTGTTTGCTATCTAGAGTGCATCAAGAACAATGTTCCATTCAATGAAGGCGATCCCAAGGTATGTAATAATTTATTTCAAAATATGCAACATTTCAATTTATCTGGCAAGAACATGCAAGAAGTAAAAAGGAAGTCCAATGAAGCTGATAAAGCTACTAAGCTCTTGGGAGAAATGCCTTCCCGAGAGGAGATTGAGAGAATGTATGATAACAAGTTCAAGAGTGTTCGCTATCAAAATAAGGTTTTTCCACAAGTGAATCAATAGCAAGCTGTCGAAGTACCCAAAGGCAAAGCTTCTTCACAAACTCGAGTAAATGCAAGTAAGTCTTCAATTGGTTTTGATACTAACAAAAATCTCAATTTTGATGTTTAAGGTGCAGTGAAAGCTTTGGAAATCTCAGTCCCATTAGTGGGAGATGTTAAAGGTCCTAGAAATGAGAAATCAAATAGTCAAGTCTTTGAGATTTGAAGAAGCAAGGAAAGACATGTGCGATAGGAGAAGATGAGAATCTGCCCATTATTCTCCAGAATATGAATCCTACTGAAAATAAGAGCCAGAATAATGAATCATTATTTATCTCATTGATGATTGGAGCTACGCTGCTATTACCTCAACTTTAGGCATCTTTTGAAGGTAAGAGAGGCATTTGCTAGTATGGTATCAAGTGAATCATGGCAGATTTTGATAGACAAGGCTACATCCGCATCTAACAAGCGTGATTTTCAAGAGGTGGAGGACTTTGTTCTTGATGGTCAGTTTTGGGCAAGTGTTAGGTATGTGCTACAGTTCACCAAGCCCATTTATAACATGATTCGATTTGACAAATTTGATTGCAGGTTTGATGAGATTGTGCAGGGTATTCCTCAAACACACCGACTAACCGAACCAACAATTCTAAAATGCCTTTCAAGGAAATTTTTGTTTTTAGCTCAATATGAATAAGCCTCAAAACTTGCAAGTTGCTAAGCTAACAATAAGGGATTTGGAAGAAAGTTGGAAAGCATCGGGTAAGCCTAACATCTTACATCAGCCAAGAGCTAAGGTCGAGGCAAAAACAAAGTGTATGTCAATTTCCGAAGATACTCACGATCCCATCAATCTCCTGCTCAAGGAATTCAAGAAGTTAAGAGTTGATTTGACTTAGCAAAACACAGCGTTGCAAAATAGAATTGTGCAATTGGAAAGAAATCAACAACCTAAGTTTCCTTCAAAAAACTTCAACAAGGGACCTTCACAAAATGCAAGGCCTCCTACATCTTTGGAACTAGAAATATGGTGAGTGATTTTCCTTATTATTACATATCCTATCGGAGCTTTCATGGGGGAAATACATGTCCTTACTATCTGAAGTGCATCAAGAACAATGTTCCATTCGATGAAGGCAATCCCAAAGTATGTAATAATTTATTTGAAAATAGGCAACAGTTCAATTTATCTAATGAGAACATGCAAGAAGTAAAAAGGAAGTCCATCGAAGTTGATAAAGCTACCTCTTCGTAGAAATGCCTTCCTGAGAGGATATTAAGAGAACGTATGAGAACAAGTTCAAGGGCATTCCCTATCAAAAGAAGGTTTTTCCACAAGTGAATCAATAGCAAGTTGTTGAAGTACCCAAAGACAAAGCTTCTTCGCAATCTCAGGTAAATGCAGGTAAGTCTTCAATTGGTTTTGAGTCTTTGACATTAACAAAAATCTCAATTTTGATGTTTCGTGTGCAGTGAAAGCTTTGGAAGTCTGAGTCCCATTAGTGGAGATGGTAAAGGTTCCTAAAATGAGAAATCAAATAGTCGAGTCTTTGGGATTTGAAGAAGCAAGGCAAAACATATGTGCAATAGGAGAAGATGAGGATCTACCCATTATTCTCCAAAATATGAATCCTACAGAAAATAAGAACCCAAATAATCAACCGTTCTTTATCTCGTTAATGATTGGAGCCTATTACCTCACCTTTGGGCACCTTTTTAAGGTAAGAAATGGATTGGCCAGTATGGTATAAAGTGAATCATGGGAGGTTTTGAAAAATAGGGCTACATCCGCATCTGATAAGCATGATTTTCAAGAGGTGGAGGACACTGCTCTTGATGGTCAGTTTTGGGCAAGTGTTAGGTATGTGTTGCAGCTCACCAAGCCCATTTATGACATGATTAGGTTTGTAAATACTAATCAACCGATAATTGGGGAGGTGTATGAGTAAATGGATAGCATGCTAGGCCAAATAAAAGATATTGTTCATCCAAAAGATGCCATCTTATATGATCATATTCACAAGCATGTGGGATAATCTTAATGTTCCACTCCATGCCTTAGCATACGTCCTTCCACCAAAATACTATTATCCATCTTGGTTGGCCAAACCAGCACCTAGGGGCGGGGTCATGAAAAAACCCACACATATCCGAAGTTAAAAAATGGGTACATGCTAGCATTAGACAAGTCGGTCCCTAAGGAAGAGGAGTGTGCCATATTGCATAATGAATTGAGCAAATACCTCAGTCAACATGGGGTGTTTGCTAATTTGCATGCAAACAAAGATCGAGATAGATTGGCTCCTATTGAGTGGTGGAACATGTATGTTGAATGCTCCTCCACCATAATATTGCATAAATTGGCCATTAGAGTGCTTTCACAGGTGGTTAACAGTTCTTCTGTAGAGAGGTGTTGGAGCACCGATAGCTACATCCACAATGTGAAAAGAAACAACCTTAATGAAAATGGGGCAAAAAGCTTGGTTTTTATAGTACAACTTGAGGTTGTTGTTTCATTATTGTGAGCGAGCCAAAAGTGATAGAACATATATCACTTGAGACAACCACCCGAAGGAGAATAATTTGGAGGATGGAGCCTTGGCTTTAGAGCGCTTGGAGGCAAAACTTTTGGGTAATGATGATGGTGACCGTGTGGTAGTAGAGATGTCACCCCCATCCACTAGCAAGGTTCCAGATGAACCATATTTGCCTCTAGCTTCACAACTTCCATCAATGTGTGGGGGTCATGTAGTTGTTGGAGGTGGTTCACGACCACTTCCACCTACTCAAGATGAGGAGACTCCTAGTACCATTGCTCATAGATCATGAGAAAAGAAATTAGAAGTTTCTCGTGGCAAGAGGAAATTTTAGAACTTGTCTTTTTCTAATTTCCAGTACTTTGTAAAATGTAACTATTGACTCTTTAATATTTCTTATGGTCTATTTCATAAACATTATATGGCAATTTAAGTTTGATGTTTGAAGTTCACTGCTTGCAACTTGGCACTATTGACTGCATTATAGCATATTATAATTGTTTGGTAATTACTAATGAATATGTGCTTCATGAATCATTTCATTTCATGGTTGATGTTCTTTGTTATAGTTTGGTTACAAGTACAACTTTAGTGATGAGTTTGATGAGTCATGACAAACGTTATATATTGAAAATTTGAAACCTTAAGGTTTATGTTATGTTTGATCATTTGATGACAATGCTATATGTTATAAGTTATAGCTACTCGATGATTGATGTTATATGGTTTAATCCATGTTTTTATGCTTTTTGTAATTAATTCAACATTCTACATGGTTTTGTTGACATCTAAGTTGCCAGGAAACTTGGAGACAAGGACAGGGACGGGACGCCACTTTTTGAAATAGGGGACTTGGGTACATCAGGGTACTATATATATATGTGTGTGTGTGTGTGTGTGTGTGTGTGAAATCAAAAATCAAATCATTTTCACTAGTATTCAATTTCAATAAGTAACATGCACATTGGTTCAAAGTTCATGAACCATTGATATAAAGTGGGTATTACATATGAACCTTAAGTATAAAGTTATAATTTATAAACATAAACATGATATCAGATAATCATAAGACATAAACCAAGTGGAAATTCAAATTATTGTTTGCATATTCATATGAATCATGATATATGTCCAATGTCATACAACATAGAGTATACTACAAGTCTACATCCAAAATTCAAAATGCAAAAAAAATTGAACAATGAACAATGAAGATCAACAACAGAGTTAAGTTGGCTTCATCAAGCCATGTCATCTAGGCCAATTGCTTCTATAGCATCACCATCATCATCGAGGTCCTCATCCAACAAGCTCTTTAGGTAGTCATCACTCTCAAGTGGAGGCTCCTCTGTTGTATCCTCTGCGAGCTGCCTTCCTTTCCCGCCACCACCTCTCTCCAAGTGACAAGTCAAATGTCAAATGAAAATTAGAAATGTGTTGGGAGGGAAAGGCATGGTGTTAAGGGTGTAGGGGACCCACACCCACTCCTTCCCTCTTCAAAATGGTAAAAAAAATTATAAAAGAATATTTTTTTTAATTTTCAATCAACGAAGTCTCCTCGACGTCCCCAAATCGAGGGGCTGGGTCCCCAATGTTGAAATTTCATCAAGTTAGGGTTATGTACAGAAAAATAACAATTCATCATACTTTAATGCACAAAGTAGATAAACAAATACTGAAATTAAATATGAAATAGTACAACAGTAACTTCTAACATAATTTTCATCTATTTCAACTTCACACCTTTAGCACTCTCAGATCGATCACTGTGTTAAAGTACTTTTAACACTACCAGTTAGGTCACTGTGCTAAATTAATCTTCAGCAATAAATAATTTATCGACATAATAATAAAAGAGAAGATACTTACTTGTGTGTGGGACCCTTCCTATAAAATACTCAGAAGAGTTACTTACTTTCAGTAAACACTGTGCCTCAGAGAGGCCAGTCAAATCTGGAAACTATCAGACCCTACAAGAGGGTAGTACAAACCAGAGAGAGAGAGATGACAGGTTGAGATACAGTCAAATAGCCAAAGACAGTCAAGAACACAGTGACAATCTTAATCAAGTCTCAGTATAATAGATCTGAATCAAAGACAAGTCTTAGCACATAGATCAGTCCACAAACAAGACTCAGCACAAAGATCTGGCCACAGTAAAGGTTCAGCATATATAAACAAAGTCTGAATACATAGATCAGACTCAGTCTGAGTAAAATAGATCTGTCCTGCATGAGGTCTTTACACAAAAGATCTAACCACCAGAACTCATGGCCTTCATAAGTATGCACTCAGTAGGGTAGATCAGACCCTACAGGCCTCACAGCATCCACAAATATGTAACCAGCAGACTAGATCAGAACTCAAGGCTCACGGCCTTCACAAATAAGCTCACTGTGAACAGAAAAACCCTCAACAACATCACGGCTTAGTCAAACAAGATAGCAACAAGCATATCGGACCTCAATCAAACCCACAGCAAGCAGATCGGACTCCAAATAGACCTTAGCAAACAGATCGAAACTCAACCAAGCAAATCGGACTTCAAACAAGACCTTAGTCAAGCAGATCGGGCTTCAACCAAACTCTCAGTCAAGCAGAACTTACCCCACAGAGTCACGGCTATCAACAATAGGCTCACGGGTTAGCAACAACAGTCATAAAAAGGCTCACGGTTCAGTCATCTATGGCAGCAATAAACCTTTAAACAAACCCTAGCTGTAAATGAGCCTTGACGTCAACCTACAGCAGTCACTTTAGATCATGTCTGAGATAGGAGGTAGACTTCAGCAGGTGGGCAGCCTCCAAAACAGGTGAGCAAGCAGCAGAACTAACCTTGAAACCTTTGACGTCAAGCAGAGCTGAAATATATGGAGAGCATATTAAATGAGAAACAATAGACCTCATTAAATAGGATAATAGGATTATTAAAATAATCTTTTAAATTAGGATTCCATAGATTTAGGAAAGATACAAAATAATAAAATAGTAATTCATTAAATTAGGGAAAGGTCACTTTAAAAAAATAAAGATAAAATAAAAATATAAGATATAAAATATAAGATATAAAATATAAAATATAAAATAAATAAAATATCAAATATCAAATATCAAATAAATAAAATAAAAAATAAAAAATAAATAAGAGATAAAATAAAAAATAAAAGAGTCACATAAAGTGGACTAGTACCCATAAGACTAAAACAACAAAGGTGGTATAAATAGAAGGTGGGTCAATGACCCTAATTACCACAAATCAAAGACAGGGTACCACAAGACTTAATAAACAACAAGGTGCAAGGACCAAAAGTAAATCACCCAAGGTGGAAAGGTACAACCAGTCATCTCTCTCTCAAATGTACAAATGTTCCATATAACCTGAAAGTTCATCATCATTGTATAAGGAAGGGTTCACACAGATGATGTGATCATGTGGTCCTCTCAACTGCTCCTTAGGTCAAATGTTAGTAGCTTCCACAAGGGGTGGTCAGTCCCTTGAGAAGACCAACCAACTCATCCATCTCGAAGACCTAGGAAAAGAGGACATCACACATCATAATCTTGGTAACTGACCAAGTGCCTCCATTCTCAAGGAATGGCTTCTCAGCCCAAGGCTGAGCCTCAGTCGTAGATTGGGACATGTTGATCAACCATCTGGTCCATGACCAGGTTCTCCATTCTCCCAGAGAATGGTCCTCAGCCTCAAGCTGAGCATTCAGTCCTAGACTGAATGTTGATCAACCATCTGCAGGACCTAGGATGTCTCTGTCTCAACCTGCAGGATCTGCTTGGTCCTTGTGACCAAGAAACTGTCTGGTCCCAGACCAGAATACCCTAGAGACAAATAGGGGCCCCAGCTACATGCTAGGGACCTTGCCATGGCATCCATCTGCTTGGTCCTTGACCAAGAACCCCAGGAGACAGCTGGGGGCCCTAGGGTACCTTCTAGGGTCTTACTCATTACTCTACCTGGTTAACTTGACCAGGAACCCTAGTTAACTGACTAGGGTACCATTCTCTCTGAAAATGGGTCTCGTAGCTGCACTAAAAAATTAACACCCAAACTAAGCAAAGTTACCAAATTTTTTGCCAAAGGTTTCTCGTACTCAGGTAATTCAACAGGGACTTCAAGAAATGTTTGAGAAGTCCTCGACCCGATTTTCGAGACGTGGGGACGATACCCAGGACAGGGACACGAACCCAAGCCCCAGGGATGGGTACCCTTGCAACATAGGTTGACATATATGCATCAAAATATATAAAAATATATAGTATATATAAAAAAACACTCCCAAAAACATTCCCACCCCAAAAGCTTTTGAAAATTTCGCTTTTCGCTCCACTCCCGCTCCCCACTCCCAACAACGTAGGATTGGAGACTCTATATTGCACAATTGTACGTTGGATTCGAGTGCCTCGACAAGAGTTATGCCCTTGGTTGTGATGTACAAGCTCGAATTGAAGGTTTAAAAGCCTTATTAGAACATGTGTGCCATGGACTCTAGATAAGTCAAAGTTTGCGGCTAATCAAGAACGTTCAAATAAGTCTTGTTACACATCCTTCTATTGAGTTACTGATGGACATCGTTGTCATTGATGTGCCAAAAGCATGGGGCATGTTGTTATCAAGAAAATGGACTACCAATTTGGGCAGTAATATACAAATGGATCTATCCTGTGCTACCATCCCAACAGTAGGAGGCACTTGCGTAATATTGCATAGAGAACCTATGATAAGGCACCATGTCGAATACCCATAAGATCCAAAAAGCAAAATAGTTTGCTTTCAAGACAATGTTGAGTCCTAAAGTGTTTTTGCCACCGACATCGCTCCTAAAAAAGTCATAGATGAGTTTTGGATGATGAACCTCGACAAAGCCAAGAGATAATCAACTGAAAAAAGGCTTATTCATGAAATGAAAGATTAAATAATTACAAGGATACAAAATAATTGGTCACAAAGCATTCAAATGCATTATTCTTAGATGTGGTTCTCCAAGATCAAAATGAACAAGCCGATGAGGAAGCAGTTTCAACTTATATTCTTTATCCTTGCCAGGACCTTGCAAAAAAAGAAAATGGAAATAGTTTCCAAATCCCCTGTGCATGATGATTTGGGAAACTATCAGGTTCTTGATGACAACAAGAAAATACAGAAGACTATGAATGATCTGGTCAAATTTCAGATTAACCTTGACAAACAAGGCTCACCAAACAAAGCAACTAATGACCTAGTTTCACCTAAATAAATTCATACAATGAAGAACCGAGATAAGAACAACAACTTAAAAAGGAAAGGATGATTTTTGCCTAACCGAGAGTCAAAGAGTTTTGTTCGCAAATACGATCGATCTTGTGAAGATTTGAAGACTAATAAAAACAAGGTGAAAAAGGATGCACAACCACACCAACAGAGCATGAGACCGATAGACCCAGATGCAATCCAAAGCAAAGTGAACAAATTGATAAAGCTGAGTGGAAAACAAGATAAGGTTCTCAACCACTTGGTGCAGCAATAGGAAGAGACAAGAGTTCAATCTGATAAGGAAGCGCACCAGCAAAGTTTCGAGAAAGGTGACCTTGTTTTCCTATGGCATGAAAGAAAGAAAAAGCTAGGTAAGGATGGTAGGTCTCAAGCAATGTTTTAAAACTCAGACTTGGACACGGACTCAGAACCAGCGGAGGGTCAACTTGGCTTGGACTTGGACTCAGCAATGACTCGGATCAGTTTGATTTCAATGACCCAATTTTTAAAAAATACATAAAATATTCAAATTTTCAATGGAAAAATTATTTTAAGGATTCCAAACCATTAGAGACAAAATATGCGAAGTCTACTCATGTATATACCATGTAAGGGTGAATATATCAAAATGGCAGCAAGTGCAATACATATTTGACTCAAAATTGAAAATACATAATCAGCACAGCTCTAAATGGCCTATAGAATCCAAAAAACAACATGATATGCCTACAAGGCTGTTAATTTTTCAGTGCAGCTGCGAGACCCATTCTCAGAGAGAATGGTACCCTAGTCATTTGACTAGGGTTCCTGGTCAAGTTAACCAGGCAGAGTGATGTGTAAGACCCTAGAAGGTACCCTAGGGCCCCCAGCTGTCTCCTGGGGTTCTTGGTCTAGGACCAAGCAGTTTGATGCCATGGCAAAGTCCCTAGCATGTGGCTAGGGCCCCTATTTGTCTCTAGGGTATTCTGGTCTAGAACCAGACGGTTTCTTGGTCATGATGACCAAGCAGATCCTGCAGGTTGAGACAGAGACTTCCTAGGTCCTGCAGATGGTTGATCAACATTCAGCCTAGGACTGAATGCTCAGCTTGAGGCTGAGGACCATTCTCTGGGAGAATGGAGATCCTGGTCATGGACCAGATGGTTGATCAACATGTCCCAGTCTAGGACTGAGGTTCAGCCTTGAGCTGAAAGCCATTCATTAAGAATGGAAGATATTGTTGTCCCCTCTCCTAATTGGTTATTGCTAGGTTGCTTCTCAAGGGACTGGCCACCCCTTGACGATGTCTCTAGTACCTAACCCTTAGGAGCAGCGTTAAGGACAAAAGGATTACACCATCCGTTTGGATCTTCTCCCTTATACAGTGATGACAAAAATATATAAACTATGTATCTTAAGAGAGAGAAAAGTTTTTGGTCTTGATGGTCCTATTTGATTGCTTGCCCACCTTGGTCTTGTGGTTGTTGACTCATGGTCATTCTCTTACTTGGTTCTAGCACTCTCACTCATGTGCTCACTTGACCCTGATGATTCCTACTTTATGGAATTTATTAAAGACCATTGGACCTTGTATTATAATATTTTGTTATAGGGCCTTGTCCCACTTATGTTTTTGGTCTTTTTATTAATGTTGGACTTTTGGTTTTTCACTTTATGATAAATTCATTTAATATTTATTTTTAGTCTTATTAATAAAATCTTTATGATTTTATTAATAAAGACTTTATGAGTTTATTAATAAAGTTTATTTTATTTTATTTTAAAGTCTTACTTTTATTTAATTCCCTTGGACCATTGGTCCCTACTTTTATTTTATTTATTATTTACTTATTCCTTATTTTTTTATCCTAAGTTTTCATTATTATTTTATTCCTAATATTTCTAAATCTAAAACTATATAAAATCTTAAGTCAATTTCATCAAATGAAATAGACCGTGAGCTTAATCTTCATGTCTCTCTTCTTGCGGCAATTGCTTTGGGTAGACTGTCTCTCGGCTTATCTCAGCGCTTGTTGTTTTTAGGTTATCTCTCTCTTTCACGATCACGGGTGATTCCCTCACGGTTTTTGCTGTAGCATTTAATTTCCTGCTGTAGCTTGTCTTCACGGCTTTATTTCTTCTCGACTGTCTCTTCTCCACGATTGCCTCTCTCCACGGCTATCTTCACAGCTGCTATCTTCACGGGTTATTTCTCTTAATTGTCTTTACAGCTGGCTTTCACTTTACGGCCTGCTTTATCTCACAGACTGTCCTTATGACCTGTTATCTTCACGGCTTTGTCTAACGGGCTTCTCTCTCGGACTTATCCCCACGCTGATCTCCTTCACGGGCTGATCTCTGTCACGGGTTTACCCTCGCGGTTCACTCCTTCTCAACTATATCCCTATCACGGGTTTCTCTTCACAGTGTTCTTCTTCACGTGGGTTTCATCTTTCACGGCTATATCTCCACGGTGGTTTTGCCTCACGGCTGTCTCTCCTTCTCGAATATCTCTCTTCATTGCTGTAGCATTTAATTGTCTATAGCATCTGTTTGTCTCACGACTTCTCTATTTTTGGTTGTAGCATTAATTGTCTTACAGTCTCACGGCTTCTTTATTTTGGCTGTTTTATTCGACTGTCTATTCTGACTGTATCATTCGACTGTCTATTATGGCTGTAGCATGTGACTGTCTCATGGTTTATTTATTATGGCTGTAGCATGTGACTGTCTCATGGTTTATTTATTCTGGCTGTAGCATGTGACTGTCACATGGTTTATTTATTCTGGCTGTAGCATTTGATTGACTCACAGCATTCAGCAGTCTCACAGTTTCTCTATTCTGCCTGTAGCATTCAGCAGTCATCACTAATTGAACTCTGAGTGAATGTGTGTTTACGTGCTTGACCTTTGTAGTCTGTAGCACCTGTGTGTCTTTCTTACTACTGTCATTTTAATTGAAGAACTTGAGGTCTGTTTTATTCTACCTGAACCTTCTCTCTCTTAAGGTACGTATATGGTTTATCTAGTTTGACTTGTCCTTTCAGTGACAAGATCAAAACTATCTGAGCATAAGGCTGATCCAAATATTGGTTATAATTCGTTAATGCTACTTCTCATGTACATGACATTTGAAATTTAGTTTACTATTCATGTCAATTGAAATTTATTTTATATATTGTGCATTTGATGATTCTCGAGGACCAACTCTAATGCAGTGACCAAATGGAGCATTAAGTTGAAAGAGATGAAAATTATATTACTTCTGTTTTAAATTCAGCTTAAAGTTAATTGTTTACATATTCTTGTATCAAGTTTTTTTTTTATGCGATAAAACGTACATAACCTGGAATTTTAACAAAGGCTACAAGATCAACATGATCAATCATCAAAGATCAAACTCACACAAGGGCAAATTTGACTCATTTCAAACTGTTTGCATACCTAGACAATTGATTGTAGGACTGCAACAATGGAAAGTTGAGGAAACAACCAACAAAACAACTCAATGGCCACAAGTAACAATGAGATGGACAACAACTCCTTCAATCCAGGTTGTAGCCTCCTCAATCAGATGCCAAATCCACTACAAATAATCCAAGAAGACTGCCCAACAAGCTCCAAAAAGTCTAACTGCTTAGCCTGCAATTTTGCTCCAAAACCTCCAAATGCTCACAAATTCTCAATGACGATGGTGTGAGGCAAATAGAGGGTTGGGGGGCTCCTATTAGAACATCGAGTACAATCTCTGTCAAATGTATCAGACTAGGTACCCCTCAAATGGATATCACCCGCGTTTAGCTCAAAGTTCTATCTCCACCAATTGCGAGAATACACAATGCTGGTCCCAATGCCAATTGCAGACCGCTCCCAAAACCGAGCGAGATAACAATAATTATGACCAGTCTTGACAGAATGGACGATTCAAAAAACGTTTTTTTGTTGCTAGGCAATGTTTATAAGATTTATCTTCATTTTCATTTTTATTTTTTGGACCCTTGCAGAGCTATTGCTGTATACGTTTTCTGCAACTTTGATTAGGGCAGCCGAAATTTCATATTTTGGGTTGTTTTCTTATTTTTTTTTCCTCTGGAGACTCATTCCAATGGATTGTTTATCTGCTGCATTTTACTAATGAAAATGAAATCTCAGTGATCCAGTGCCAGATATGCACTAAACTTAATCATAAAGTTGTTCTGCAAACAGGTCATCATAACAAATACCCATAAATCCCCACAAATAATCGCTAAAAAACTAACCTTGAGATAATCTTCCGGTCGGGGATTTGTTGAAACCATGGCCGACGACGAACTTTTTACCGGCACTTCCTCCACGGTCTCTTCTGTCGCCTCTCCTTTAACCTTCCCGCTATTCTCACCAGAGGAACCCCCCGGCGCATCACTGTTCCCGGACTCCGAACCATCGCCACTCCCTGATTCCGAGCAGAAGTAGCGCAGACGATAAGCCAGATTAGCCTCGTTCTGCTTGCGTAACGAATCCCAAAACCTGAACAACGGTGCACGTTTGCCATGGGGAAGACATGGGTTCGAAACTCCGCCCGCGAGTCTTCTCGCCAGACTCTGTGAAGAGAAAGAATGCGATAGCACCTTAAGCATTAGATTACCTCAAAACTATCTTACAGAAAACCTACTGTTAGTGAAAGTTCTTTGTTTTCTGCGCCCGTTAGTTCAAAATTCGGCCAGTCTTTTGCTTTATGCCCCCGTTAGTTCAAAATTTGGCCAGTCTTTTGTTTTCTGCCCCCATTACTTCAAAGTTTGACCCGCAATCAAATTTTCCAGGAACAAAGTGTAAACTTTTGGCCTGGAAGTTTGGTATTTGCTTTGGATAGCTGGTTCGGGCCGAAATGGAAGGAACTCGCCGCTAAATTTGGCGGTAATATTCGCAACGAAGGGTTCCCTCGGCCTTTCGGTAAATTTGTCTGAGCCGAATGGAGTATTGGTATGTGTTTTGCAGATCGATCGGAGCTCGACAGCACCAGCGACCAACTGCATATTAAACCCTCCTAAACCCTCGCTACCCTCTATATAGCGTATATACGGTGCCGTCGAAAGAGCGTATATGAATGGTGTACGTACATACGTGATGGCCAAGAAAGCCAAGGTAAGAGCACGGTCGCATGAGAGAGTTGCGTCATGGACGCTGCTTAGAGGAGGCTAACGTGATAAAATTGTGGAGCAATATAGCTTGAATGCTTTAAAATATTGTGGAGCAGTATAGCTTAGTGCTTTAAAATTGTGGAGCAATGTTCTAAATTTGTGGAGAGAAGAAAATACACTCTTTCTATCTATTCTTAAGTTTTTAATACACTCTTCATGTTTTGAAGGATTATCAAATAGAAGTAGAACCGAATGGAATGTATTTAAAACTCTTCATGTTTTGGATGAGCGTGAGCCATATGGAATTTATTGAGGAGAGGGTGTGCTTTAAAAGAAGGTTTTGAGAATAATGGGTGGGTTTTGTCTACTTCTGCAGGAGTGATATATAATTATTAAAGGCACATATTCAATCATTAATTGATGGGAGTGTTATACATATATGTATTTTGGTATACATTTCAAACACACACGCTCTATTGAGGACATGGGGTATTTCATGGGGTATCTTAGACTTCGAGGTGTAACATATTTTGTACTTCCATACATCCCTTACATGTATGCGAAACCCATGGAAAATTAAAAAAATAAAAATGAATAAGTAACTAAACCATAATTACTCACATCCTTTACTAGTTGGTCCATCTACCCTTTAATTTACTTTCTATTAAAGCATATTCAAACCTTAACCCTACACATTTTAACCATTTGATTTTTTTTTGTTAGTGTTGGCCATTCCTTTAATGTAGGACATTCATATGGTGTTGAAAACGCACATTCATTAAGGATTATTTTAATGTTTTCTTTTTTTTGAAATAAACATTATTTGGTTATCAATATGAGGCACTGATTAAGTCAATAAGCCAAAAATAGGGGCCAAAAGAGCATACTATCCTTGCGATAAAAACATAGACTATCTTTGCAATAAAAACATAATCTAAAACAAGACTAATCAATTGTTGATTTTATAATTATTTTCAGATATTGATGATTACTATCTTATGATATAACATATATCATAGAATAACCATACACTGAAAATATCAACCACATATGCAATACGATAGATGAATTTATCGCTTGGTAAATTACAAGTTCATGGCTTTTACTTTATAGTGAATGAAGTGAAAGGACACATCTTTTTGTTGCTGGAGGAAATGTCATTTCATAATAAATATTAATATTAAATATTATTAATAATAATATTAATGTCTTTAAATAATACTTTTTTTGTTGGGCCTACTTGTGAGGATACCTCACAAAGCTATAAACACCAAAACTCCCTCTTAGCTAGGGAGGTATCAGAGATATCATCACGCTGGAACACATTTGGATATCGTCTAATCGTCACGGCTTGTCTCGTACATCTCATCATCATAAGAAAGGTCTCTTTTGATCAAGTCCTTCTAACCAAAACAATTGTTCCCACTAGAACCATATCATCTTTCCAATGATAATATTTGATATGCCTGATCAACTTGGTCATCCTATACCAAAGAGGATTACTTCCTCGTGCAATTTATTAGTCTAAAACCGAAAGGAGGCTGCACTCCTCAGGAAGACTCTTCTTCCAATTTACTAGTCATTACAACTGGAAGGCGGTGATGATTGCAGCTAGTCCACCCCTCTGGGCCCATGCTCCACACAGGAGCACTCTCCACATAAGGATACACTCCACAAAGGAGTCTTCTCCTTAGTCAAAAGAGCAACCAGAGAACTGGCTCTATGCTAACATACACAATGTTAGCACTTCAAGTCTCTTCTTGAGACTCTACCTAAGCTTCTCCTTAAAATACCAACCGGAGAATCTACTCCTATGCTAACATACACAATGTTAGCACTTCAAGTCTCCTCTCGAGACTCTTCCTAGAGCTTCTCCTTAAAATATTAAGCGGAGTGTTACCGGGAAAACTAGCAGGGCTAGTTCCCAGTAAGCAAATATAAGAAGTGTGACCCAATGTCACCTCGATCACAATTCTAACTTCTTTGGAGTGTCGGAACCTCCAAGGGGAAGGACCCTTTTGATATCCTGCAGGACACTGATGCAACAAAGACTATATTCTCTATGCAATTGTTAGTTTGACCAGTGCCTTATGGAGTCAATTCGAGAGTGCAGGAAATGAATTTCAAAATGCTTGTAAATGCATTAATCCAATGCTATGAGTGACAAGCAACATAGACAACTCAATAGTGTAGAAACATGTAAACAAATCAACCATCCACCAAAGATCATTCAATAGAGTACTCTAACACTTGGGAACATATAAGGTATCACATGCCAACATGTAAGTGTATGTCAGATATCAAAGCATTTATATTAGACTTAGATGCAAACTCAAGGAATGAAATATCCAACCTACTTCACCTTCCTATGTTCACATATATCAGAATTGTACCCATAGAGGTATTAAATGCACATAAACATATCCCAATGATTACAACGTAAATCTCATAATAACAAATTCATACATATGTCATTCATCCACTTCTGTATGTAAAATGTAGCAGCAGTAGAATATCATAAACAAAGATAAAATACTCCATAGGTTCACCACCAGTGTAATCAATTTCAAACTTTAGTAGATATATATTTCAAAATTTCACTGAACACTACTTTGTAAGTATCATTGAAAATAGGGCCTTTTATATTGTATGATAATGAGATAGTGTATTACTTCTACTTGCAAGTTAACATCAAACATCTAACACTGTAAACACACTCAGAAATGTGAGTTTCAAACCACATGTTGAGTAAATACCAGAGTTGTATTTACATCATGAAATATCACCAAAAAAACTAAGCAAAAAATTAACCTTGTTTTTAAGTGTATGTTGCAGGTAGGTGGAGAAAGGTGGTCACAAACAGGGTCTACAATTTTATTGCAGACCTATTGTAGGGTTGACAGGAAGTGAAGAGGGGAGTAGAGGAGGGAGAGAAGGTAGAAAAGGAGGAGGAAAGGGGTAGTGAGGGAATGAGAGGTAGGGCGAAGGTAGGAGGGAAGGTGAGAAGGGCAGGCTGGAAGGAAAAAGGGGCCGACCGAGGATGGAAAGGGAGGCCCAAGGGCTAGGAAACGTAGGAGTGCAGGTCAACGAGGGTTTTGGGGAGTGGAAAGAGCAAAACCGAGGGCTGCAAGAAGGGCACCGAGGGTGAGAAGAGAGGACAATCTAGAGGGTGGAGAAAAGGGGGGTCGTGAGATAGGGCAAGGGTGAAGGAAAAGGGCAGCGAAGTGAGCAAAGGAGATGGTCGAGGTTGTGAGGAGAAGGAGGAAGTAAAGGAAAGGAGAGGGTGAAGGAGAACGAAGGCAAAAGAGGAAGGAGGTGGAAGTCGTGAGGGTTTAGGTTTCTGCAGTTAGGTTTTTACACAGAAAATTAGGGCTTCAATTTAGGTTTTTGTAAAAGATTTTTATGTAAATAAAAAGGTAAAAAATAACCTAAATTACAAAATGAAAAGAATAAGGCTAAAATAATATATACAACATTTACAAACTCATAAAAAATAGGATTAAAGAGAAATAGAAAGAGAAAAAAAACAAATGCAAAACCCTACCACAACCTAGGGCATCTAAGGAGTGACTAACCAAGCTCTACAAAAGCATATTCTAGGTTTTACGACTTGCCTTTAAAGCCTTAAGGTTTTAACTCTAGAAGGACTCCTTAAAGGACGTGCTTCTAAACAAAGACCTAGCCAAGACAAAATGCAACCTTAATGGTTGCCATTAAGCCTCATAAACATGCATCATTCATCAACAATTAACAAAGAGATATCAAAGAAGAAACCATAGATACCTACTTATGTAGTGTTTAACAAACAAATCAAAGCATCACCTTTGCAAGAGCATTGAACCAAAAAAACTTCAAGCATTTATCATCAATACCTAGAAAAGTACTTCCTCAAGAATGGTGCATCACTTCAAAGAGCCCTAGTTGGGTAAAATAGATGCATAGTGTTTTTATCCCATAAGTTGTTGTATTAAAATGAAGTGAGGAGAAGTCTATTTATACTTTCTCACACTCACTTTACAAAAATAAATAAAATCCAGGCCGACATGCCTTTTTAAATGTTAATTTGAAACTATAAAATGTCTAAAAATGAGCAAATCATCATGTTTTGAAGGCCAAAATGTGGAGGGGGGGGGTTGTCATGCCCCATCTAACCCCAACAGTAGTGAAAATCCCTCTCAACACCCCCCGTAATCAAGTATCACAACCTGGCTTCAAGGATGACGTCATCACTAGAAGGAGGCCCCAAAGAGAGGGTGTTGGTGAATTGGAGGGCTAGGAAGGTGTTGGAGGTGACCTGGAGGAGAAAGAGATGCCTTAGTGCTGAAAGAACCGTCACCGAAATGTTAAATCAGGGTTGCAGTGATGTGACCTAGTGATCCACCCCTGGAAGCCCCGGACACCAACCTTGGGGCTTCAATCCATTTCATGAGGCAGTTAGCAATGCCACTAATCCATAGTATTTCCAAGGGAGAAACCAGAGGGTCTAGCCATAACTCCTAATGTTGGGCATGGCCCAAGTTGGCACAATTTTGATGAAGTACAATTTTGGGAATAACGTAGTGTTGACACAGCATCTATCAACAAGGGTTCATTGCACACTGTCGCCAACAAACACCAACCCAAACTCCCTTAGGCACCGGCCCAGAAGGGTGTCAACCCTTCCAGCAACACTCGTAGAGCGAATGAAGTCTCACCCAAGATGCACAAGGGGGCTGCAGGAACCAAGTTTCCGCATTTGAGTTGAGGACATACATCCAACACACATTACCTCTGTAGAAACCGAAGATTATATATTCTGAAGTAAACTATTAACTCATCATTCACACATTAGACCATTTGCAGATTCAACAGATAATAAACCTTTGCAGCAACATATTTAACCTACTTATTCGCATCAGCAGTAATCATTCAACCCACAGAGTATTAAACGTGTTGCAAACATTCACATTCATCATCGCACAGAGACAGAGACAGAAATGGAACCATAATCGAACATCTTCATGCATTCATCAAAAACCTGCACAATGAACTTCGCAGAAACAGTCAATACACTATGTCGCGGATACAAAATAGATCAAAAGATGGATCAACTTCTTACATATTCTGGATGCCCTTGGGCTTAAAATCATTTCCCTATTTATACAAAACTACATGGTTACAAAACGGTCCACATGACCCTTATCTAACTAATTAACCGCTTCGCGCTTCCACAATACCCGCAAATGGTCCATCTTTCGTGGATTATCCCTTTCGCGGCTTATCGGCTTCCACACTTCCTACGGAATTATCCTGTGCCAATAGGCCCCCAACACAAACTTGTGGCTTGCCCTCGAGCCACCTCAGCGGGACACTGCTGGTGCATCTTGTCTATCGTTGTGGTAAACTTCTGAAGTTGTTCTTGACGTCTGGAGCTCGCTATCATGTACTTCTCGAACTCATCCTCCAGTCTCTTGCAACCTTGATCATCTACCTCGAACTCATCCTTTAGTCTCTTGCAGCCTTGATCATCTACCTTGAACTCATCCTCTAATCTCTTGCAACCTTGATCATCTACCTCGAACTCATCATCTAATCTCTTGCAACCTTAATCATCTACCTCGTTTGCATTTGCTCTCGCTCTTCAGGCTTGCTGTGTCTCGGGGACAAGTTCATTGTTGTTGCCAAATTGTGAAACAGGCCAACTTCTCTGGCACATCTGTTTCACACATTTGACAGTCCATCGCTGGAGCCAGCGGGCCTCCGCCCCTGGTGTGTTGGTGGTCGAGACAACCCTAACTCTTCTAACTGCTACCGCACTCCTAGACATATTGGGTGAGGCCTCGTCTCCGTTCCTTCAGAGTGTCCTCATGGCTTCCTTCACTGGTTGTTCGTGCACAATCGTCGTTCTGGCTCTTAACGCATCTGGAGTGCTTCCGCTCGAAATGAAGTGCACCATTACAACTATCTCACTACCCTTTTCCTCAGCTTCCTTAGGCTTCCCTACTGGACTTCCTAACTCTCTGCATCAAACCTACAGACTCGCATCATACAACTTACTACTTCCCTTCTCTGAACTTCCTAGCATGCGTTCTTCACTCCTGACGCCTATTTATGCTTTCCTCTTGGTACTTGCTCATCATTTGCAAACCTTATCCATAACCAATCGAATCCATCATCATACCCTTTCGGTGGCTTTTTCGGATGTCAATTCGTAGTGATCTGACTCGGATGTGACTCCTGCGTGCCAGTCGTGCGAAGCATCGGTGAGCGACCCGGTTGGCCATGCTTCCCACTTGTTGTCATTATTGGGTTTTTTTTTTCATTATGCATTTCTCAACCGCTATGCACCTGATCATGGCGATAGGGTTTCAACTGATTCCCATTTACCAGTTTAGGAAACAACTTGCCATCTAAGCTCTTCAGTTGCACAACACCTCCATCACTAACGAAATCAATAACATATGGACCTAACCAATGCATCTGCAACTTACCTCGATGCTTGGCGAACTTACTTTCATATAGCAGAACCGTATCCCTGCGCTGAAAGTGCTTTTGTTTAATATGGCGATCATGCCAAGCCTTCTGTCGATCCTTTTCCACCTTCTGATGAAAGCCTGCGATGAACCTATCCTCGTCGAGCTGTACCAATTGGGCCAATCGTTCCTCCAGGGCTCCATCATCACTCATGCTGGTAACAACTGCAATCCATAAACTGGGGACAATGTACTCCATTGACATTACGGCTTCCTGCCCGTAGACGAGTTTGAACGGTGTCTGGCCAGTCAGGCGTTTGCAAGTGGTGCGATACGCCCAACGTATCACAGGGATCTTCAAATCCCAATCATCCTGATTCGTGTTGCATACCTTTGTGAGCGCATGCTCCAGGATTTTGTTAAACGCTTCCACTGTTCCATTTGCTTGTGGATGTAAGGGGTGCTCTTTTTGTGTTGTATCTGAAATTCCTCAGTCATTGCGGTGATTGTTTGATTAACAAAGTGGGTCCCTTAGTTACTCATAAGTATTTTGGGGCACCCAAACCTGGTGATTACATTGTTGAAAAGGAACTTAGCTGCTGTCGCAGCAGATAAATCCTTCACTGGTGCTACTTCCGCCCATCGCGTTAAGTAGTCTATTGTTGTAATTATGTAGCGCAATCCTGTTCTTTTTCCCGGTGGGTTGATGGGTCCTACAAAGTCAACTGCCCATTTGTCGAAAGCCTGCAACGTCAACTGAGGTACTAGTGGCATTTCGTCCCTCCTTGATGGCTTCCCAGTCCATTGACATACATCGCAGCTTTTAGCATAGTCCGTAGCATCCTCGTGCATCATCGGCCACCATAGTCCAGCTCGCAAAATCTTCCTCGCAGTGGCGCATCCTCCATAGTGGCCCCCAACGATCCTGTCATGAGATTCTGCAAGAATTCGCTTTTGTTCATGCGGAAGGACATATCGTCGCAGTATCTCGTCTGGCCCCATCTTATACAACTATCCTACGATCAACTAAAAGTTTGCAGCCCTTACGATTAGCTGTTTCTTTTGGTTGGTCGTGAAGCCCGTCAGTGCCTCCCCGGTTGACAAAAACTGAATGACTTGTTCATAATGGTCATCGACCATGCCAACCCTGAATAACTGAGTATCTGGAAATCCTTCGTCAATGCTCCTGGGCTCTTCCCCTGACTCAATTCGTGATAGGTGATCTGGTCCTGTATTCAGTCGTCTTGGCTTCACAATTATTTCAAAATCGAATTCCTGGAATAGCAGCAACCAACGATAGATCTTCCCCCCCAACACAGGCTTGTTCACCAGGTATTTTAATGCTGAGTGATCGGTGAACATCTTAAAGTGGCCCCTGAGTAGGTAGTGTCGGAATTTCTGTAGGGCGTACACCATTGCCAAACCTTCCCGCTCCGTGGTGGTATAATTCTTCTCCGCAGTAGACAGCTTCCTACTTGCGAAGGCTATCGGGTGGTCGATGTCGCCTTCTCCTGGTTGGGCCAAGATAACTCCTAATGCGATTGATGACGCATCGACATGGACGTGGAATTCCTTCGTCCAATCCATAAATGCCAAGATAGGTGCGGCAACCATCTTTGCTTTTAATATGTCCAAACTCTTTTGGCACTCATCGTTCCACTCGAACTTGGCATCTTTCTTTAATAACTTCTCCATGGGTGCTGTGATTGCTGCATATCCTCTGATAAACTTCCAGTAGTAGCCTGTGTGGCCCAACGTGGCTCTCAATTGTTTTACTGTCGTTGGTGGTGGGAGATCGACAATAATGGAAATCTTTGTCGGGTCTACTAGCATACCATCCTTGCAGACAATGTGCCCTAGTAAAATCCCGAATAGAGCATAGAAGATACACTTTTTCAAGTTAAAGGAGATATCGTACTATCGACAGCATTCCAACATTAACCGCAGGTTTGCAACGTGATCCTTAACCAACCCATACACCATCCAATCGTCCATATAGACGGCAAGAAATTTGTGAATGTAGTCTTTGAACGTGGATACCACTAATCGGGAAAAAATTGATGGGGCGTTATTTAATCCAAACGGCATTACTGTGTCTTGAAAGCAACCCCATTCTGTGACGAATGTAGTCTTATGGCGATCTTCCTTCGCAATCTTGATTTGGTGATAGCCTAGAACCCATCTGTGAATGAATAAATGTCTTGACCGCCGACTCCTTCGAGCACCTCATCCTTGAAAGGTGTCGGGAACGGGTCGTGCCAGCATGCATCGTTCAATTTCCGCAAGGCGACACAGATGCAGAGTTCACCAGTTTTCTTGTCCTGGACCACCATCGGGCTGACCCACTCAGATTCTTCTACAGGTTCTATGATGCCTGCTTCCAACATCCTTTCAATCTTGGCCTGCACGTGCTCCTTGTGCCTTGGATTCAACTGGTAGGGCCGCTGTTTGACGGGATTTGCATTGGGTTTCAGGGGAATCTTCATTTCGCCTAAGTCCCCATAAATTCCTTTCATCTCTAAGAATTTCGTTGGGAACAGATCCTGAAACTCATGCAGCATATCCATCATCTTTGCAATGGTGGATTCATCCCAATAATCCCCAATGCTTGCGAACTTCGGGTTCTCCTCCGATCCAATGTTCACCTTCGTAATCTTCAGCGGTTGCTGAAACCTGTCGGATGGAATTTCTGGTGCCTCGACACTACGACTACCTTCTGATTCTGGCACATGTGTAGCCCTCGGATCATCCTCTTCATCTGACTCTCCTGTGATGTTGTAGCACTCCATCATCATTTCGGGTGTCGCAGTCCACCGAAGTTCTAATGGTTGCTCTACTGGTATTGTGTCAAATATCTTCTCGCAGATCACTTGTAGCGCACTGTGGATGAAGGGGTTCACATCTGAGAAACAAAGTGTTTGGCTAAAGCCAAGTGTCAGCTACTCCCAAGAAGTCGTTCTGCGTCACAGTTCTGCTGCGACATACCAACTCTGTGGTACTTCATCCAAAGTGTGAACGAATGCATGGACCCACTCCTCTTTTGCTCGTAATCCCCATTTGCTTTCGCACTCTACCAAATGTACGTTTGGGTCACTTCTGCCGTCAAACTTCCTTCCGCATTGCCGAACCTAACTGTCATTAGGTGGCGACATAGTGGCCAGGTTATGATATTAGACTTATGCGCTGCCCACCAGCGCCCAAGAGTAGCCTTCAAGGCTTCCTCCAAGGCCAATAAACGTTGCGACTCCGACACTTTCTCCTCAAAATCAGCGAGAAAGGTGCTCAAATCAGGTAATCCTTCGTACGTTGGTAGTGCACACTCCTCTGTGGATACACATCACAGTGACTGTGTGATCCTCGCACATCTCAAACACGATACTTCATGCATCCGGTTCTGCCAATTCTCGAGCGCCTCATCCGAATCCGACGACGCTAAACTGACACTGCGCCAACCCAATTCACTGCCTATTGTAGGATTTATGTAATCCTTCGATATATTGTATATGTTATCCCATCCCTCCGTGAATTTATCTCTGGTGGGTTCAACGTATCGCTGCCCTTCCGCAGGATTCAAAGGTGCGATGATCCTCATCTCGCGTTTCTCAAATGACATTGTCCGCTTCTTAAAGTTGATAATCGCTAGATTGTCGATTTCCCAATCGATCCCTAGCAACACTGGGTAGGGATTGGTGTTGTCCACAATCTCATTGACATCGAAATCGGCATAAGACCTGAGGCCCTCAATCTCGACGGGAAGTTGGTACACCCAACCAATTGGAGTAACCTTACTCTGGTTGGCTAATCGCAACTATACTGGTGACCAGGCCAACTGCGGTTTCCCCGTAGTCTCCCATGTCTGCTTGGTCAGAATGTTGACATCTGACCCGAGGTCTAAGATAATTGAGTCGACATTAAAAGCTCCAATTTGTGCCGACATTCGCATCTCTCTTCCTGTCTTCCTCTTGTGTATGCGATTAACTCTTTGGTCTTGGCGTACACCCTCCTGTCGAGTCAATAGATTGGATATCTCCTCAAGCGCATCCTGATCCTTTTCCAACTCTAAGCAATTCTTTAAGAAATCTTTTAGGGTATTAGCCTTACCTTGCGACTTCGTCCTGTTGAACTTCGGTGGCATATCGTAGATAACTTCTTCCTGAAGAGGTAACTGCCTCCTCTGTCTCATCGCCTCCTGCGCTTTCAAGAAGATATCCCTTTCGGCCTCTACATCAAAAGTAACCTGTTTTCATACTGTTGGTTGGACAGTATCTTGTGGGCCATTGGCTCCTATTGTCGCTCCTCCTCGTGTCACCACTCCAACAGTCGCATGTTGTTTTCGAGCCTCCGTCGATATCATTTGCACAACCGGTGGATTCTGGTTCTGGTTCAGTGGAGGTGATGGCGGATGCTTGGTCTGCCATTTCGCGATGAGCTACGGACAGTCTTCAACGCCATGATCCACAATGATGCAATACGTGCACTGTTGTGGTGCTGGATTCGGGCAATCCCTCTGATAGTGCCCATGCTGCCCACAATTGTAGCATATAATTGGTCCTCGCCCTCGTCCAACAGCTCCACTCATCCAGTGCCAACACCTCGACCTCCGCAGAATCCTCCTCTAGATCCTCCACACGGTGGGCCATATGGTTGGTACTGCGGTTGCTGTGGTGGTCCATATGGTGGGTACTACGATGGCGAATATTGCAGTGTCGGACACTGCGGTGCCGGATACTGCGGTACCGGATACTGTGGTTTTGGATACTGCGTTTGCCCATACTGCACCTAATCGTATTGCTGTGGTTGGTGATTATACTGGGCAGGTGGCTGGTTATATTGTTGTTGTGGCTGACCCGACGCCTTTTCTTCTCCTGCCATGAAATACGCCGTTGCAGTTCTTTCCTGGAGTAGGCCAGAAGCTGTGCAATTATTGTCATCATGGCCAACTGATTTACAAAACTTGCAATACAAGTTTTCTGGTTTCGACACCGTTTTCTGCAGATAAACACATTCTTTTGCTCGATGGCCTCTTGTCTCACAGACACGACACCAAGGCAGTCTTCCCTAACTGAGGGGATTTGGTGCACCGGATTGCAAATACTCTCGGAAGTCTGGGCATTGATCCTTGTGGTGCCCTTCTGTCCTACACCTAGTACACCAAATCTCTTCGTGAGCTTCTTTCCCTTTCTTCATGTCTTGTAGTTGGATCTTCAAGTTTCCAGATGTGCTTGTATCCGATCCATACCCAATCCTGTTTCACCGATTAGTGATGCCTCCAGCTTCATCGCAATCTTCAATGCTTCTGCTTGGGTTGCAACCTTCTGTTGCCTTAGTGGTCCGCGGATGTGGGGTGCCAGTCCTGCGATGAACCACTCCTTGTGTTGCATGTTGTTTATCCCGAAACTCACCTTCGCTATCAACGTCTTGTATCGTTGATCAAATTCCCACACCGGCTCGTTCGGGAATTGCTGAATCTCCTTGAGCTCAGTAACATACTGTGACTTCGATTTTGGTTTTTTAAATTCATTAATCATTGTTGTTCTGATCTGTTGACGAACGTGACCTCGGTCGACAAGGGTTCACCTCACTGTAGACACATACCGCAGTCTTCCTGGGCACCAACCCGGGCAGGTTTGAGCCCACCCAGCAACACCCGCAGAGCGAATGAGGTCTCACCCGAGGCGTCCAGGAAGGGCAGACGGAACCATGTTTCCGCCGAGGGAGGAGGAGAGTTGTGGCTGCATGGACTAACTCTATTGCAATACTTAAACATAAACTTTAAACATCCGGCAAGGAGTTATAACACATTACTTAATCGCAACATTTATCATCACATTCGACATAGAACATATTACTTAATCACAGCATTTATCATCATAGAAACAGTAAGCAGACATTGCATCAAACAACATTCATATATTGCAACATTGCACAAAGATAGTACCGAAACATCATCATTATATTACTGTCGCGGTCATATACTAGAAGCAAAACACAGATCTCCGTACACAATCGTTCTTCTTCCTCTCTGCTCCTCTATCTCTAACACTTACAACTCTCATGTATTTATAGGCTTCTGCCATTACAATATTTTTCCACTTACAACTGACTTCCTAACCGACACTATGGACAATTGACCCAATATCTAACTGAATCAGTCCAAATGACCCCAAAAACCTGCATACCGCAGTACACTGACTCACTATTACATAATATGTGGTCCAAGTGACCCAAAACCCGCCAACTGCGGTATTCTTTAACATAAAATACTCCTTTCGTGCCCTCATCCGATGTGTCGCAGCGTTGGCGGTACCGCAACATTTCCCCATCAAACCGCCTACCAACAGGCCCCCAACACAATCTTGTGGCTTGCCCTCGAGCCACGTCAACTGCTGGACATAGTGCACGTCATGGTCTTTGCAATGGAACGATTTGTTGACCAACGCGACCTCGGTCGACAAGGGTTCACCTCACTGTAGACACATACCGCAGTCTCCCTAGGCACCGGCCCGAGCAGGTTTGAGCCCACCCAGCAACACCCACAGAGCGGATGAGGTCTCACCTGAGGCATCCAAGAAGGGCAGATGGAACCATGTTTCCGTCGAGGGAGGAGGAGAGCTGTGGCTGCACGGACTAACTCTATTGCGATACTTAAACAGAAACTTTAAACATTCGGCAAGGAGTTATAACACATTACTTAATCGCAGCATTTATCATCACATTCGGCAAGGAGTTATAACACATTACTTAATCGCAACATTTATCATCACATTCGACATAGAACATATTACTTAATCACAACATTTATCATCACAACAATAGTAAGCAGACATTGCATCAAACAACATTCATATATTGCAACATTGCACAAAGATAGTATCGAAACATCATCATTATATTACTGTCGCGGTCATATACCAGAAGCAAAACACATATCTCCGTACACAATCGTTCTTCTTTCTCTCTGCTCCTCTATCTCTAACACTTACAACTCTCATGTATTTATAGGCTTCTGCCATTACAATATTTGTCCACTTACAACTGACTTCCTAACCAACACTATGGACAATTGACCCAATATCTAATTGACTCGGTCCAAATGACCCCAAAAACCCGCATACCACGGTACACTGACTCACTATTACATAATATGTGGTCCAAGTGACCCAAAACCCGCCAACTGCGGTATTCTTTAACATAAAATACTCCTTTCGCACCCTCATCCGATGTGTTGCAGCGTCGACGATACAGTAGCATTTCCCCATCAAACCGCCTGCCAACATGATCTGTGCCAACATCTTAGCTGGTGTTCCAGCCAAAACCCTTGTAAACTTCATGAACCAGTCTAACGCCCGGCCCCTAAGGGTCGTCACTATCTGTCCCATTTTTATGTCTTCGTCCTAGACCTGCTTCACAGTCCAGACTGCTTCACATATGAGCCAATACTGTTCAGGATCCTTGGTCTCATTCCCCTAGAAGGTAGGCATCTTTGCCTCGTCTGTCATCCTAACGTTCCTACTATTATAGTTTACTGATGCGCTACTCTTACCGCTACACGTAGGGAAACTCTGCGAATAGCTTGGGTTTCCTCTCGTATAGTTCTGGGTAGTGTGCGGGGTTGCAGGTATGTTGTAACTTACAATCCGTGTCTCTTCTGCTTCTGGGGTAGCCTGGTCACCGTCCTTGTCGCAATAGGGTCGCTTTCTCCCCTGTGGTCCTGTTTCACAGCCGTCTATTCCGGTCCTCTCAGGAGACTCTCTCTTAGTCCTCCTCTTCTTCTCAGGACGTCAGAATATTGCTCCACTCCTCAAGGTACCACACTCTTCGTAAGCTTCGCATAAAAATTCGTTGTCACTCATGTCCATCTACCCCACATCTTTCTATTGGATCCGCATTCACGCGACACCTACAACCTCTACACACTGATCCTTCTACTTGTCGAAAGTCATCCTCAAAATTCCCTTTTCGCACACGAGCATTTTAATCCACAACAGGAACCTTCCCCCTGCTCCCCTTAAGAAATTCCTTTCCGCATCGCTGTATGACTTGATCGTGTCTACTGCGAACTTAGTAATGTATCCCTCCAGGATACTATCCACCCAGAAGTCGACAACCCTTGATACTGTGCCGTCGACTCGCTTCAGCTGTTGAATCAGTTCTGGCCTGCAATGCTCAGGCTCAGTCTCTTGAAAATGGTGCTTTTGGAATGTTAACTGCGCTAACCACTTGTGCAGCAACACTGGGAATTCACAGAAAAATATTTCGTGGATATATGAATAAATGTACTTCTGCAGCCAACTGCTTACAGTCTGTCTAGGGTTTTGCTTTTCTCCTTCTGCGAATTCTTCTATCTTTCTCTCAAACCACTCTTGGATCTCCGGTTTCGTCGGATGCCACAACATATCCTCTCATTTTTCTCCTCAAGGTCCCGGCAACGGAACCATTTGTTGACACAGCGTCTATCGACAGGGGTTCACTGCACACTGTTGCCAACAAACACCAACCCAAGCTCCCTTACGCACCGGCTCAAAAGGCTGTTAACCCTTATAGCAACACTCGCAGAGCGAATGAAGTCTCACCCGAGATGCACAAGGGGGCTGCAGGAACCAAGTTTCTGCAGTGGAGTTGAGGACATGCATCCAACACACATTATCTTCGCAGAAACCGGATATTATATCTTCCGCAGTAAATTATTAACTCATCATTCACACATTAACCGGAATGAACTTCGCAGAAACGGTCAATACACCATGTCACGGATACAAAACAGATCAAAATATGGATCAACTTCTTATCATATTCTGGATGCCCTTAGGCTTACAATCATTTCCCTATTTATACAAAACTACATGGTTACAAAACGGTCCACATGACCCTTATCTAAATAATTAACCGCTTCACGCTTCCACGATACCCGCAAATGGTCCATCTTTCGCGGATTATCCCTTTCGCGGCTTGTCGGCTTCCGCACTTCCTACGGACGTATCCCGCGCCAACACACAGTTCGGACTGCGAAGTTCAAGTGGCACAGTTTTTTCAATGGCGCAGTTAGGATTCCGAAGTCCATTTGGTGCAGTTCGGAGTGTGAAGTCTAGGCACAGCGCAGTTTTGCTGATGCGCAGTGCCAGCATAGCAACTATTTTCGAAAAAGGTAGAGCAGATGAAAGTGACCTGTTTTGAGTAAGCGACTCCATGATTCTCGGCAGCTGGGTAAGGAGCAGCATGAAGGAAGATGAAAGCGACCTGTCAGTTGGAGTGGCGGAAAATCGTTAGAAGACAAGCCACGGGTCGACAGTGACAGGAAGGCCAGATTGGTGGACAATGACACGCCATGATGCAATTGGAACCATTTCATGAGGAATGTGGCTATCAGAAGGTCGTTAGAGCCCGGAGTGGTCCAGAAAGGCGGCCAGAGGCGAGTGGAGCAGCTATCGACTACGACAGGCAAGGTCGGCGGAGTAGCCGCACCAGCTCTAGTTACTCCAGGGGTTTTGTCCCATTGCATTGTAAAGATGTGACCTAAGGGCACGATCTATAAAAGGGGCATTTTTGTAAGGGAAGGATTAATCTTCGAATCTCTAATTGATCGCTAAGTGTTTTGTTGATCTCTGTGGAGAGACTGAACATTGTAAAGAGGCTCTGCAGCTGTGTGCGCAGAGACCTATTGTAGAGAGAAGAGAGTCTGCAGCTGAGTGCGCAGACTGGAACTATTGAACCCTTCCCATTAATATAATCAACAGTTCCTGTGGACATAGCTCCCATCCGGGGGGTGAACCACGTAAATATCGTGGTATGTGATTGATTATGTGTGTTTTTTTGCTTATGGTTAAGTTCATGCTTGTGATTGTATGTATCTTTGCTTTTATATGTATTCTCCATACGAATGGTTGATGGGAATAATATGTTAAGTGCTGAACATATATAGGTGAATGTGGAATGTGAAAGTATTTATGAACATGATGAATGCATGAGTATTTGGGTAAAACACTAAGTCATCGAAGTCTGTGTAGTGCGATTCCCTGAAAGCGCAACACCGGAAGTGCGCAGTTACATTGTATTTCATCGTATTGCATAAGTTTGCAAAGAATACAGTCTAATATGCTTGTTGAATGCATAAATTACACTAAGTAAAGTCTGTAGAAGATGTGTGATGGTTAAAGACGTAGCATAGTCTTCAGTTGCGCTATCCTATTGTTGAGTAGTCATTCCGAAGCGCAGTCTCTGTATGCGCGATAGCATAAGTGTTAGCCGCAAAGTGGGTGAGACTTCGCACAATCCCCCCATTCTGTTGAACCGTGTATCACCAGATTACAAAAACCTGATTCTGTAATCCCCCATAAACTTTGCCTTGGGTGAGACCTCAGCTTGTTCGCAGGCTGTTGCCGAAAGGGCCGGTGAAGAAGGGTTTTGTTGGACCACAACTACGCAGAACCCGGGTCAGCACAAGAAAGTTAAAGGTCGGTGTTATTGCAGCCCAAAAAATGGTTCTGTTGTCGAGCTTGAACTGGTGATGTGTTCTGAATATTGGAATCCCGAGAGAACATAAATCCAGAACTGGGTGGACAATACAAAAAAAGAGTTTGCAAGAAAGGAGAACAAACATCTGCGTTTCTCTGACGAAGAATGGTTTCAGAGATACCTGTGGGCGGACATTTATGAAGTTTTCTTTGCATTTTTCAGCAATGACTTATATGAGTGGTTGTCAAGATTAGCAGAACGCAAAAATTGTTATCGGTGAGGAGAACCTACGGTGTGTACTCCAAAACTCATCCAGAGACTTAAAGAGGTGGATAGCCCATTCTCAAGAGCAGTAGACTTCTGGCTCGATAGCACACTAGAAGGCTACGTTACAGAATTTGTTGTGGACACGTTGAAGTCTTACAACGCAGCAGAGGCAGAGTTCTTCAAAGGATTCAGAGGTAAGTACCTAAACAATCTCAGTCTATACATTAAAATGTTGTTAGCAGAGAAAGGTGTCTTAAGAATGCAATAAGATCCCTAGAAGTTTTGAGTCTGTAATGTTCAGTAATAGAGACAGTGATACCGAAGAAGACGTTCACACATTAAGAAGTGGTAAAAGATATAAGTTTAGCACAGAAAAGGGGCTTAATGAATAGGAACTTCGCATAGAAACTGATTTACAAGTTGAGACTGATAATCAAACAGAACCTCCAGTAGCTACCTATCAGCCCATCACTCCACAGAATACCCCAATGGACAATACTGCTAATCCACATAACACCAGTAGTAATAACACCATATGGGTGAGTACTCAGAATATTCCAAGCAGTAGTATCCCTAACACATCACAGAACACTGCGCCTCCTAGAAGGAGAATGAGAGACGACATTAAATTGCCGATATTCAAAGTAACGGGTCTAGAAGACCCTGAGCAACATTGGTTTCTATGTGAAGTCGTGTGGAATGTTAAACAAGTCAATGATGATGCTATAAGACAAGAACAATTAGTTACAACATTCAGGGATAGAGCCTTGACATGGTTCATGAAGTATTATGTTGGACATAATAGAACTCTAGTGGATATTAGAACTGCACTCCTCAGAGAATTTAAAAAACCTAAGTCAGAATCGCAATGTATTACAGAGCTAAAATAAATCAAACAAAAACCGACTAAGTCAGTATGGGAATTCGATTAGAAGTTCAAAGTGCTGTTAGATCAAGTGAGCTTTGACATAGCACCGCAGCAACACCATGAATGGTTCATAGCCGTGTTGTTGTTGCACATTAGATTACCATTGGTGCAACAAAAGGTTGCTTCGCAAACAGAGGCCCTAGAGATTGTGATGAAACTAGAGGCTTCACCGATAGGAGAGACCAGCACAGGTATGATTCAGATACAGACCCAGCTAGCAAACCTGACATTACAATTGCAAGACATGAAGAAAGGAAAAGAAATCCGAGAAGAGGTTTGGTGTACAAAGTGTAAGGGAGAAGGTCACTTCGAAGAACACTGTCTGGTCTTTAAAGACTATATCAATAGCGGAGCTCCAAACCCATTAAATCAACAACAAGGACCATGGTGTGAGATCTGTCGATGTAGAGGACATCGGACAGAAGATTGTTATTTGATTCAGAAATATGTGCAAACCCCTAAGAATCTATATTGCACATTCTGTAAATCTGTTGGCCATGATGATACCAACTATAGAGCATATGAACTCATGATAGAAAGAAAACATGATGTTTACCGAGTTCAAGAAGAAACACTGCATCACAATGATAATGCACAGTATGATCAAGGCGCATACAGAGGATGTGGTGGATATAGAGGTAGAGGAAGAAACACTGGCCAAGGAAGAGGAAGAGGTCAGATAGTATGATATCACTGCGGTTAGCCTGGTCACCTATCCAGAGATTGCACGAATGCTTGTACCACATGTAAATATTGTAAATATTTTGATCATGTCATTGAGGCATGCCCTGTTCTGCAAGAAAATATGCAAGAAAGAAGGGCAGAAGCAGAATATACAGATGATCGCCGCTGAGAGAAGGAACACAGATTGCAACATTAATGTTGTGACGAGAAGTGGAGCTACCACAGGTGAAGATTAGAGAGCAGAAGCTTCGACTTCTGAGAATTACCATGCTAAGCAAAAGCCTACTGAAGGGGCTTGGATAAGAAAAGCGACGGGAAAAACACCTGCTTTCGAGCTGAACAAACAGAAAGAAGCCTTCATGGAAGCAAGAGAAACCTTCAAAGAACGAGCACCTGTAACTCTAAGAATCAAGTTGCGAAGTGAGACCGCACTGGTAAGGGAAATTCCAACTGCATATGATCGATCGCGCACTGCAACAGACGCAATGAGTCTTGTTGCACAGTTGTTACAGAGCTGCATAAAGTTGTTGAAGCACGAGAATGCTTTAGCAGAATTACAGAGCCTGCTGAGCAATTACGGGTAGCGCATTCCACTACACATGGCTAATGATACTGGTCTCTTTCATAGGCTGGAAGGAGCCACATTATCAGCACAATCTTCCAATGATAACGGGAGATTGCCGAGCTGCAAAGTACACCAATATGTGGGCAAACGCGCAGCCTGAAAGACAACTTGTGAATAATGAGTAGTTCCACACTTACAATGGACAATTGTGCAAAGTAATACTGCGCACTCCGTGCATTGCAAAAGATATGACAAAAATGTTTCTCTAGAAGATGTTGTTTAAGGCTAATTTGCACTCTATTTACATTCTGCCAAGGGCCGAGAAACAAAACCTAGTCTAGTTCCCTATGGATTACCAGTTGGACACTAAAAGGATCGAGCAAGCTACAGAAGACTGGCCATCGGAGTGGAAGGTAGATGTACCACTCCAGATCCATTTTACATAAGAGAAAAGCAACCCTAAGGTTCCAATCGTTGAAGAAGGAACAATCCAAGACACTACTGAAGTGCCAAAAGGATAAAAGCAAAAGGATCTTGAAAATTCGGTGCCAGAAAGAGGACAAAGGAAGAAAAGTAAAGCAAACAAGACCGAGTCAGAAGCAAAGTTGTACGATGACGACTACGAGTGCATCGCTCTGCGTGTACACAAGTATCTAGAGGAGGTGCTCGCTATAAAAGACAGTAAGCACGAAGAGGTGCAAGCGTAGTTGAGCTAGAACCTTTCAGAGCTCAAGCTCATAGTTTCGAAGATAGACCAAACCCAACAGGACTTGGTTCAGGAATCTGATTCGGAGGGTAAGACAGTCTGGTCGACCAAGGAGAAGGCCACCGGTCCTGACAATGAAGCCCTGCCTAGTCAGAATGTAGCCACTCAACATCATTTTCTCGACTGAGGAGATGGTTGAAGGTGTGAAGCACGTAGAGCACCTTGACATTAACATTGGCATGATACCTCTTGAGGTGTTACACGATCTGCATCTGTAGGTTGTCGAGGAGACAAGAGACAAAGACATCATCTCTTACAACCAGCATGTACACCTAGAAGAGAAATACAAACAACTAGCAGAGGAATGTGCGTAGAAGACCACAGAACTAACAAAGGCACAGGAAAAGAGAAGAAGGCTGGAAGAGACAGTTGCTACTGTTTGCGCACAGATACCTAAATGTGAAGTGCAGCCAAAGTTAGAAGATACAATAATACAGATTGGCAAGGTGGTCAGCGATTTGAAAGGATAAATGGCAGAGATGGTGATCGCCCACAAGGAAGAGGTTTCTAACCTCGCAACCCAGCAGACACCTACTACACCACATGATATGGGAGAAGGAAGAGTCGTAGCACTAAAAGCTTCCGTGGAGATTATCTCTGTCGAAATAGAAAAATGTCAAGATTTGTTGGAAGAAGCTATGAAGGTATGGGCTACGCTGCAGGAGGATCCTGCCCTGCAACAGATTCAAGATTACTTGCATCAACGGCAAGTAGAGTTGGACGTTGTGAATGCGGCCATGAAGAAATTGACGCCAAGGGAGAAAATCCAAAAGTTCGCGCAAGTCAAGAAATTAACAAAAGAACTGAAGGTTTTGAGGGATAAGGAGACTGAGACATCAACGAGACTACAACTAGTGCAGGAAGAGGTGCTGGCCCTCACTGATACAATCCAAGAAAAATTGCAGGAACTCTGCACCACGGAGAAGACAGTTTAGGAGTTTGCGCAGGAAGAAGTCTCAGAGGACATGTTACAGACTGTGAAGGACTTAGAGCAAGAAACAAAGGAAGCAGTTGCGAAGTTGAGTGCAACTCTTCAGGGATTCACTGAGAAATTGAGCCCTCCAGAGGACAAGGAGCAAGAGCAAAGTGGATCAGAGACGATCCACGAGTAAGTGTTAGGGGCCTATTGGGCATGGCCCAAGTTGGCACAATTTTGATGAAGTACAATTTTGGGAATAGCGAAGTTCGGACTACGAAGTTCAAGTGGCACAATTTTGTCTATGGCGCAGTTAGGATTGCGAATTCCATTTGGCATAGTTCGGAGTGTGAAGGTTAGGCACAACACAATTTTGCTTATGCGCAGTGCCAACGCAACAACTATTTTGGGAAAAGGTCAAGCAAATGAAAGCGACTTGTTTTGAGTAAGCGACTCCATGATTCTCGACAGTTGGGTAAGGAGCAGCATGAAGGCAGATGAAAGCGACCTGTCAGTTGGAGTGGCGGAAAACCATTAGAATCCAAGCCAAGGGTCGACAACGAAAGGAAGGCAGGCAGACAACGACATGCCATGATGCAGTTGGAACCATTTCATGAGGACTGCGGCTGTCAGAAGGTCATTAGAGCCCGAAGTGGTCCAGAAAGGTGGCCAGAGGCGAGTGGAGCAGCTGTCGACTACGACAGGCAAGGTCGGCGAAGTAATCGCACCAGCTCTGGTTACTCTAGGGGTTTTGTCCCATTGCATTGTAAAGACGTGACCTAATGGCACGATCTATAAAAGGGGATTTTCTGTAAGGGAAGGGTTAATCTTCGAATCTCTAATTGATCGTTAAGTGTATTGTTGATCTCTGTGGAGAGACTAAACATTGTAAAGAGGCTCTGCAGCTGTGTGCGGAAAGACCTATTGTAGAGAGAAGAGAGTCTGCAGCTGTGTGCGCAAAGACCTATTGTAGAGAGAAGAGAGTCTGTAGCTGAGTGCGCAGACTGGAACTGTTGAACCCTTCCCATTAATATAATCAACAGTTCCCGTGGACGTAGCTCCCATCCGGGGGGTGAACCACGTAAATATCGTGTTATGTGATTGATTATGTGTGTTTTTTTGCTTATGGTTAAGTGCATGCTTGTGATTATATGTATCTTTGCTTTTATATGTATTCTCCATACGAATGGTTGATGGGAATAATATGTTAAGTGCTGAACATATATAGGTGAATGTGGAATGTGCAAGTATTTATGAACATGATGAATGCATGATTATTTGGGTAAAACACTAAGTCAACGAAGTCTGTGTAGTGCGATTCCCTGAAAGCGCAGCACCGGAAGTGTGCAGTTGCATTGCATTTCATCGTATTGCATAAGTTAGCAAAGTATATAGTCTACTATGCTTGTTGAATGCATAAATTACACTAAGTAAAGTCTGTAGAAGATGTGTGATGGTTAAATAGGCAGCGTAGTCTTCAGTTGCGCTGTCCTATTGTTGAGTAGTCGTTCCGAAGCGCGCAGTCTCTGTATGCACGATAGCATAAGTGTTAGCCGCGAAGTGGGTGAGACTTCGCACAATCCCCCCATTCTGTTGAACCGCGCATCACCTTATTACAGAAACCTGATTTTGTAATCCTCCATAAACTTCACCTCGGGTGAGACCTCAACTTGTTCGCAAGCTGTTGCTGAAAGGGTCAGTGAAGAAGGGTTTTGTTGGACCACAACTGTGCAGAACCTAGGTCAGGACAAGAAATTTAAAGGTCGAGGTTATTGCAGCCCAACACCTACCCAAAAAAAGTTGGCTAAACACCCGTCCTGGTGAGAAAAAATGACCCCCTCTTCGTGGGGCACCTCTGCAGGTGTGCTGGTACTGGTACCATCGTAAGACGGAGAATATGATCCTATGCTAACATACACAATGTTATCACTTCAAATCTCCTCTCGAGACTCTACCTGAAGCTTCTTCTTACCTAGTTGATGTTATTCTTCTCCTCACATGCACATCTATTCATGTTTAGGGCTCTAATGTGTGTGCACCCACATTAGACTATACATTGTTTATTCCACAAGGGGTAGCTAGTCGCTATCAAATAAACAAGTCAAACCTGCTCTATAATGAGATAGATCACTCCATCGCGATGCACTCCTTCACAGAGTATGCAATGTGATCTCAAGCCTTATTCAAACATAGCCAAATCACATGACTAATAAAGGTTGTGCAAGCACCTTCAGACCTAATCACACCTAGCCAAATCACATGGCTAAGCAATTCTATGCCAGGGCCATATTTCACCACTAGCCAAGTCACATGGCCATTTCTTGTGAGTGAATAAATCAGTCTCCTTGGTCAAATCACATGACCAATCTGGTAGAATGTATGCCTGATGTTGCAGCCTGGAGAAACACCAACATCTTATCCATATAAGCCTTCCTCTTGATAATCAATCCTGGAGAATGTACGAGATCTACAAATATGGGATACCTTCCCATTTATCACAAGATTATGATATTTGATCCCTCTGTCGCTAAAGCAATATGTGCATTGACTCCTCCTGAGTCATCTTAGGGACTAGTCTCCCCATCCCGTCACAGGATGTCCGAGAGAAGGCATTTCCCCATAATGATCATCTCGGGTTAATATCCCCATCTCATCACAAGATGTCCGGGAGAAGGCACCGCCCCATGCCGATCATCTCAAGACTATTCTCCCCATCCCATCACAGGATGTCCAAGAGAAGGAACTGCCCCATACTAATCATATCAGGACTATTCTCCCCATCTAGTCATAGGATGTATGAGAGATCTCCCCACTCCGTCATAGTGTGTCCGGGAGAAAGCACTAATCTCCCCACCCCGTCATAGGGTGTGCGGGAGAGGGAATTGTTCCATCTTGAGTCATGATTTGATGAGTGAGCAATTAGGGACTAATCTCTCTACCCCACTTTGTGTCTGAGAGAAGGTACGACCCCACTCTCAGCATTTAGGGACTAATCTCTCCACCCCACTTGGTGTCCAAGAGAAGGTACTGCCCCGTTTTGATTTGTCTTAGGGACTAATATCTCCACCCCACTTGGTGTCCGAGAGAAGGAACTGTCCCACTTGACCCACCCTTAGCCAAGTCACATGGCTAATACTGGGGAAATGCTTGATGCTCAACCTCTAGGAGGATAGTGTGTGTAACTGAGGCCTAATATTCCCACCCCGTCACAAGGTGTCCGGAAGAAGGCACTGCCCCACTTTGAACCATTCACCCCTAGCCAAGTCACATGGCTAATATTAGGGGAACACATGGTCGATGCATCAACACTACTCATCAAGGGATAGTCTCCCCACCCTGTCACAAGGTGGCTGGGAGATGATACTGCCCTGCCTCTGGACCATCTGAACATCATGTTTGCTCTGTATTTGAGCATTGTGCTCATTCTACATCTGAGCATCCTGATTGATCTGCATTCGAGCATCTTGATCCCTCTGCATTTGAGCATCCTGCTTTCTCTGCATTCGAGCATCTTGTTCCCTCTACATCTAAGCATCTTGCTTGATCTTCATTTGAGGATCTTACTCCCTCTGCATATGATCATCCTGCTTGCTATGCAATTGAGCATCTTGCACCCTTTGCATCTGAGCATCCTGCTTGCTATACATACGAGCATCTTGCTCCTTCTTCATAGAAGCCATCTTGTTGTCCTGGGATCTGAAGCCAACTCCCTCTGACAAATGAGTTCCTCTTGCACCTTCTTAAGCCTAAACTCATCATCAACCTTAGAGTACCAAGCTTCCTCTTGATGTTGAGCCTCACTACTACATCCCGGGTAGTTGCTCCCTCTGAATATAGAAGTCTATGTCCATGCTATATTCCTCATCGAGAAACTCTTCCAGTTTCAGTTATTCATGTCATCACTTTGAGTTGGAATCCAATTCATCCTTCATTCCATGCTTGAGCTTCCACGGTAGATCTCCATGATAGGATTAAACCAAAATTAATTAACCACTTATGTTAATCATCAACAAAACATCATCTTTAAGTAAACAAGGCTTATTACTCAAGACATTAAATATGTATCTTTATTGGTGACTTCCTTTCATTCTAATCATTGTTTTAACTTTGGTAAAATCATTTTAACGTGTGCATATAAATCACCCAACCAATTGGTAAAATCATGTGTTGGAAAGAAAACAATGTTCATATGTGAAAGCCCACATACAAAACCATGTTTATACGTGAAAGTACACATACAAAACCTATCCATAGTAAATAGAAATTAGTAAATACCATATACTAATGAAATACCATGGGTTGGAATGGAATACCATGGGCCAATACCCTCACAACTCCAAACCACTAACCAAACCATTGGCTCTGATACCATGTTGATTTTATAATTATTTTTAGATATTGATTATTACTACCTTATGATATAACATATATCATAGAATAACCATACACTGAAAATATCAACCACATATGCAATAGGATAGATGAATTTATCGCTTGGTAAATTACAAGTTCTTGACTTTTCCTTTATAGTGAATGAAGTGGAAGGACACATCCATTTGTTGTTGGCCGAAATGTCATTTCATAATAAATATTATTATTAAATATTAATAATAATATTATTAATGTCTTTAAATAATACTTCTTTTAGTGGGCTGACTTTTGAGGATACCCGATGAAGCTATAAACACCAACACCAACATACAAGGAGATCAAGCTCTACCATGTTTGTTTTTTTTCCTTTTTGATTTTTGACATATGTCTAGGCATTGTCGTCCAGGAGATCACCAGATCCAACATTGAGCATCATTTTTCTTTTGTTCTTGTCAAGGGAGCGTGATGCATCATCTCAATGAAAAGAATCCAAGTCATGCCTCCTTTTGTTATCCCCAAGGGAAGATCTCATCACATCTAAGATTGGGGAGGAGTGTTTTTGAGAATCAAAAGTGTTGCCCCTTCCCTCTAAAGGATAGTAAAGGACTTGGCATTCATATAAAGACTAGTAGCAATAGTTTAGCAATAACTACATAAGTAGCACCAATAGTATATTAACAGGGTTTGGAGTGATCAATCATGTTGGGAGAATTCGATAACTTCTTCCACCGAGATGGAGTCCAAGGAGTTTGTTTGGACCTCTTATCGTCCTTTGCATTTGGGCATGAATCCACCATGTGTCTGTGTTCAAAACATAACTTGCACCAAAACACAATATGTTCCTAGTCCACCACTTGCGCTTAGCGATGATGACCATAATGCAACACTATGTGATTTGGAAATCCTTCTCTTGAGTCGACTTAAATACATAGGCGTGGAAATGTATCTGCAATTTTTTTTGATGTAGCTAGGTAGAGTGAGGCAAAGCTTCTAAGCACATTGTCGATGGCCTCCAATGCATTGGAAATCCCAAATTCTAAAGGAAGGTTCAATCAGTGAATTGAAATCAAAACCAAGGAAACAACCTCAATGTATGAGTTGAATTCAAGCTTCCACATTCTCATGAAGAGGCTTTCCCCACCTATGAACCATGACCCCTTCTTCGCTGCTTCTGATTGATCTTTGAAAGAGCTAAACTCAAGAAATAAAAGCCTTTGGTTTCATAATGAATGGCCAAAAGATCAAAGAGAAAGAATCCTTGTGATTCCTCAATTTAGTCGTGCAATTACTACAGAGACAACCAAGGGGCATTGAATTGACAGATCACAATCTTTATTCTTGAGATGCTCAATCTCTAGTGCAACCTACTCGGCCTTCAAGGTAATATCAAGGATTATATATATATATATATTTCTCCACACACAAGGAAGAAGGGTAAAAGAGGCTAACAACACTGCACCAAAGGCAACACCAATTGATCCAAACCCCTTTCCAAAAGGCTAGAAAACTACATCTTTGAAGGAGCACGTTAGGATGTTGGGTTGACCCTACCTTATTATAGCACTAATTGGCACTTCAGTGACCCTAATGGCATATGGATGACCACAATGACATCTAAACATCCATAATTGACCTCCAAATGTTCCTAATGAAAGGACACATCCATTTGTTGTTGGCCGAAATGTCATTTCATAATAAATATTATTATTAAATATTAATAATAATATTATTACTATCTTAAAATAATATTTCTTTTGTTGGGTCGACTTGTGAGAATACCTCACGAAGCTATAATCACCAACACCAGCATACAAGGAGATCAAGCTCCACCGTGTTTGTTTTTTTCTCCTTTTTATTTTTGACATATGTCAAGGCATTTCCCTACAGGAGATCAGCAAAGCCATCAATTTTATTTTGTTCTTATTGTGAAATTCTAAATCACAGCAAATCATAGAGCCGAGAATACCTCACAGTGAAAGAATGAGTAGAAAAGGTGAATTACAGTGAAAATTACAGAGAAAAGAGTAGTAAAATTAATCATGCATTGGAACTCATATGGAAGCATAAATGTGTGACATTATCCATTAATTAGTATAGTCCACAAATATGTTACAATAGAGAGAATTCGAATATCCTAGGAGAATTCGTGTCTCAGACTATCTAGCATAGGAATTGTCACCACTGAGTGCTCCAGAAGACCCAAACTCAATTCAACTGAACCAAAACTCAGTTAAATGAAGACATAGTCAGTTGACTGACCAAGGAGGCACATTAGTGAGTTTTTCAGGCAAATCACTCATAAAAGGGCGCATGAGATCACAAATAGTGGTAATTGGAGCACAAACCCCCCACAAGAGTCATCTAACTCAAGTGGACTGAACTAGATCACTAAGTTGGCTCCTAAAATGTAGGGAACTGACTCTAGTGGTCCTAAAATGGTGCATGCAGGGTGCATTAGGTGGCTAATGGGTCCTATATGATATATGCACACCACTAGGGAGAAAATGACATCATCAACTACTAGGAAAAATAAAATAATGCTAAGTAGGACAAGGATGGAGCATTAATTATCCTAACACCCCCCCTTAATCCAAACTTGAAAATCCTGGGCCCTGGTTACTGAGACCAAAGGTCACCCATACAATCAAATAAATGATAAAAGAATAATTGTCCATGAACCAAGGAAATGGGGAAAACCTCGTGGGAACACCCCCCCCCCCACAAAAATAGGACAACAAGTAGCTCAAACAACTTTCACAACAAGTAGAGATCTAAGATAAGCAAATCTCTTATGAGTGAAAAAATTTGTGAATATGTCTGTAATCATCTCCTTTGTAGGACAATAATGCAGTGAGATGGTCTCGTTGTCCACTAGCTCCCTCATGTTGTGCATGTGAACCTCAATATGTTTGGTCCTTTGCTTCTGAACTGAATCACTGGAGATCTTGATGGCACTTTGATTATCATAGAAAAGGTCTACTGAAGGAGAAGTGTGAATGCCAAACTTTGTCAAGATCACATGCAACCAAACTGGCTGGATAGTTGCATTCATAGCCCCTCTGTACTCTACTTCTGCTGGAGAGAGTGCGAGTGTTGCTTGCTTCTTGATTGACCAACAAATTGGTCCTAATGCCAACATGAATACATACCCTGAAGTAGATTTTCTGTCAGTGTTGACTCCAGCCCAATTTGAGTTAGTAAAACCAACCAGATCTAACTGAGTACCAACAGAATAATGTATACCAAACTCTGTCGTACCCTGAACATAGTGCAAGATCCTCTTTGCGGCCTTCCAATGCAACTCATGTGGCTCCTGCATGTACCTAGACACAACACCACCAAAATATGACAAATATGGTCTCGAATGTGTCAAGTACAACAAGCTACCAATCAGATAGAGTGCTATCAACTAAAGGAGTAGAACCACCTTCTCCCAATCTGATGCCAAATAGGAAAGTAACGGTTGCAGCTTTGCAATCAGTCATGTGAAACTTTTTGAGCAAGTCAGATGCATACCAAGACTGTGAAATCATGATTCCTGAAGCATTTTGAGTTACTTCAAGGCCAATAAATTGTTTCAACAGTCCTAGATGTGTCATTGGGAAGGATTTACTCAAATCAAACTTGATGTTCCTCAACCCAGTAGATGAACCACTGGTGATGAACAAGTCATCCGCATACAAAACAATCAATAGTAGGCAACCTCCCTTCTGCTGCATGTAGACATTGCTGTCAGATTTGCCCATTTCGAACTTCTTTGATGGTAAGAAAGAATCTATCTTGGAATACCATGCCCTTGGGGATTGCTTGACCCCATACATTGATCTCCTCAGTCTGCATACTAAGGATGGATCATTAGTGTACCCCTCAGGTTGTTTCATATAGATCGTTTCTTCTAAGTCACCATGCAGGAAGGCACTCTTTACATCCATGTGATGTACCTCCCATGCATTCGAAGATGCAATAGCCAAAACAAGTCTCATTGAATCCATTCTTGCTACAAGAGTGAATGTCTCATTGTATTCCAATCCCTGAACTTGTGATTACCCTTTTGCAACCAACCGAGCCTTGTACTTGGTTGTAGATCCATCGGATGCAAGCTTTGTTTTGTAGATCCATTTGCAATGAACTAGCTTTCTCCCCGGGGGAAGAGAGACAATATCCCATGTCTCATTGTTCTGCACTGACTCATAGTCTTCATCCATGGCTACCTTCCATCTTGGATCATGGAAAGCATCTCTATGAGACTGTGGATTAGACCCCACCATCATGTAGCACCTCTCAGGAAGAAGTGGATCTGTATGACATATTGCAAGATTTGCATCTTGATACTGAGATCTGGTTCTTCTATAGTCATATGGATCTCCAGCAATATTCCCAGTAGCCTCAAGAATCTTTTGAGCCCATTTAGGCTTTGGATTGGGAGTAGGTGTTGGATCTGGATCTAGATTTGCTTGATCTTCATACTCAATATCTATATCTGATTCACTTTGGTCCTCTTCTTCGGAATCTGAATGTGGATCATTTGAAAAAACATCATTAGGAGCAAATGGAATAGGTAAATCAGTTATACCTTGATCTCCAATTGGTTGTAGATCTTGCAATGGATCTTCATCAAACTTGACACTTCTTTCAATGAAGCATCTTTTGGTTGCAATCTCCGTCAACTTGTAAGATTTTGCATCTTCTGCATATCCCAGCAGAATGCATTCACTACTTTGGGGTTGAAGGGATTTTCCTTTATTAGAGGGGATTATGGCCCATGCCTTGGATCCAAAAACCCTTAGGTGAGAGAAATCAAGTTTGTGTCCCTTCAATGCTTCAAACGGAGTGACCCCATCAACATATTTGTGGGGTACCCTATTTTGAATGTATGTGGCACAGTTCATTGCTTCTGCCCAGAGATTTGATGGAAGATCACTTTCTTCGAGCAAGTAGGTAGCCATCTCTTTCAATGACCTATTATTCCTCTCAGCTACACCATTTTGTTGTGGTGTGTATGGGACATAATGTTGCATTTGGATGCCTTCAGAAGCACACAACTGCTGCAACTCCTTCCTTATGTACTCCCCTCCATTATCAGATATGAGTGCTTTGATCTTCTTCCCTGTAGTGTTCTCAACTAAGGCCTTGAAAGCTTTGAAGGTTTCGAATATCTCAAATTTTTACTTGAGAAAGTAGATCCAACAGAACCTAGAGTAGTCATCAATGAAGGTCATGAGGTATCTGGATCCATTCATTGAATTTGTGGGAATCAATCTTGAAACATCACTATGTATCAAATCAAGTGTGGAGGAAGCTCTCTTTGCATTCCCAACATCATACTTTCGCTCTGGATGCTTCCCTACCAAGCAACCTTTCCATATCCCTTGAGAGAACTTTATGTCGGGCAAACCTTCAACCATCTCTTCCTTGTGTTACTACTGCAAGTACTTGAAGTTTTGGTGTCCGAATATTTCATGCCAGAGTCTGCCTGTCTCATTGTTAAGAGAGCACTTTGATGTGAATATGGAAAAAAGCAGGAGAACTCATATGCCTTGGAGGCATGGTTTGCAAAACCTTTGGCTATCAGCTTCCCAGATGATATCTCTGCAACCTCAATTGTGTAAGGTCCAAATACTACTTTCTTTGGTGAACCTATGTGAGTCATCTAATAAACAAACAATAGATTTGTTGCTAGAGAAGGCACATACAGAACATTGTTGAACCTTCCATGCTCAAGTTGTATTGTGCCCTTCACTTCTACAAATATTTGAGAGTCATCTCCCATGCGAATGTGTTGTTACTGCAACATCCTTCCCCAAATTTTTAAAAAAATATTAGGGCCCCTCATTCGACACTTTTGTAACAATTGTTTCTCTTTCCTTTTGAAGCTTATCCTGCTCCAACTTGGCAAACTTTAACACTTGTTTCCCAAAGAAGTTTTCTAAAAAAAATTTCTAAGGCAAAGTCACCTTTATCCTTCAACGCGAGATTTAACCATAAGTCTTCCATCTTCGGCGCAAATCTCAAACCTAAGTCTTCCACTTCGACGAGAAACTTAAACTATAATTCGACCATTGTTTTTGATCCTTTCTCGTGCAATTTTTAAATTTAAATTGCCTGCTTATCGCGCAAAGTCTAAAACTACTTTGGCCGCTTTAGGCGCACCTCGAGAGCTCATTTCGGACCAACCATGGCGCCCATCTTCGCCTTATTTTGGCCGCCTTTGGTGCAATTGCCAACATTATTTCGGACGCTTCGGCGCAGAGTCTAACCTTATAAAAGACGCTGACACGAGAATCTTTTAGGTCTTTTCCTAATGACTCATTGGTGCAACTTTCGTTAGCGCACATATTGCGACTAAATCCTCTGCCGACGCGCAAAACGTATCCCTATAGCGCCCGCCATCATAACCGCGCCTCATCCTTGGACGCAGCCACGAGCGCAATTCTTGGTGCCGCCCATTAGCGCAAAGATTAACGCTTAGACTGCCGCTACAGGCGCAAAACGTAAAGGTAAAATCGCCGCTTTGGCGTAGAAAGAAGATTTGGGCATATGTGTGAACATGGGGTTGGTAGGGTCATTAGTGTGGCCATGTGCTGTTTTTTATTGCTTGTCTGCCTCGAGCCTCGTGCTCATCAATTCGCCAACCTATCACGTACATGAAATAAATGCCTCCCCTATATGAATGCATAGAACGGGATTTTGAAAAAATCACTCGACCACTGCCAAGGGAGAACGTAGCTCGACGTTCGATATTGAACCTCTGACTGCACTGCCGCTCGTCTCGGAACGTCCGCTAGCCACCAGGAGATACTGCGAAACTGACAGGTAGGTGCTCTGCCCCTCCCCTCTGTGTTATCCGAGGTTCTCAGTTGAAATTACACTCCCTTTCGTAGCCTTTTGTTGCTATATATATGTGCCAAACGAACTTATACGCATTAAGCGGTTAGTTGTAAGTCGAAGCAATGAGGACACGAAGCCACCATGGGCGAACCAGAGCCTGGAAGGCCCTATCCTCACATGCGCGTTTTGGGTTTTTCCCACTATCGCTTGCTCGGCGTCCTAAGCATGTTTTTCCCGCGCAGCATTCCATCCCCGAGATTTCCCAGTTACATCTTGATGGCCGTAGTTTGCCCACACAGATTACGTTCCACGCTCAAATTTGTAGCTAGTGCTCGTTTTCAGTTAAAACGCCGCATCCACATTCACCTCGTGGAAAGAATCGCTCCCGAACGACAAAATCATTCACGCCTAGGCCATAAAAAACCAACAATGCTCAGCCAAAATCACCTTAGAGCATGTTGAGAAAAACCTTACGGGCCTGTAGTGGTAGCATTATGAATAGCTCCGCATTTATTTGTAAAGGCCAGCAACCGTGAAATGATAGCTGCATTGTGAATTAGTCGACCAATTTTTAAAAATAGCTTTCATATTGTGAAAATGGCGTATTCTGGAAATTTTATAACTATTTTTGCTAATGCTTGAAAGTCATTTAGTCAGCAACTAATTCTGTCACGTTTTCTTTTTTAATCTATAAGAATCACTGTGTTTAATTGATTGCTCTCGATGTCTTAAAAAAACTCCTTATTTTTGCTCCCAGCTCACCACAGGTTTATCATGCATAGAAGATCTGCAAGGAAGAAAGCCGCGCAAAAGGTAGAATCTGATTCAGACGTAGAGATCCTGCTAGATACCTCACTCGAGACCATGTTCGCTGATACACAAGCTACCACCAATGTACCCCCAGGGAGCTCTGCCCCGGAGTTTCAGTGGGGTGACTTATATAGGTTCATCAAAGATCAAGACAACTCTCAAAACTCCATAGAGGATGCTATGGTATATGCAAATATCAGAAGATCCTATCTCCATAAGGCAGCAACTCGTCCTGAATTATTCCCTTGTTCTGAAGTGCTTGGCTGGTTGATCCCTCATGTCAAGATTGACACCAGGTTTATAAATGATAAGAATGGAATGAACCTGGCATCTTTTGCTCCTGAGCATATCACGGCTACCTACAGATTGCCCCAGGCTAGGGCTTGGTTAGATAATGAATGGATAGCACAACATCCTATGGACCTGCTGGACACTGCCAGGAAAATGATGATAGTTGACAGGCAAATAAGAAAGAGGCAACTAATGAGTATGAGAGCAATCTCCTAAAGACTCCTTATAGACTTATCATTATGATGTTGAGCCGGATCTTTGGGATGCCAAATGGCAATATCTTTAAACTCGGATGGGTGCCAGTAATATTCCATATAGCTATGAATGGTACCATCTTTAATTGGACAGATATAATTTCAGAAAGCTTGGTCTCACAGTTAACTGCTGCCCAAGGAGGAATGACTAAGAAGAAAGCAGAGTTCTTTATGTCTTCATACTTGATAGACTGCCTACTGAGAAAACACACCTTCCCTGACTTGGGTTGCTCATGGAACAGAAAAGAAACACCTCTCTTCATGGCCTACCAACTCACATGGGAAAGCAAATATGCGAGCTATTACAAGCAGGTTTGCGAGAAATTCATCTTGCCTTTATATCAACTCATTTTTGTAGAGGAGCCAGATTGTATGTAAGAGAACGCCATGCCCATTATTGAGTAATTCGGTGATTATTACCATGGTCAAGAAGGTACCTATATTCGAATGGATTTTGTGTTACATAGGGAAGCCTTGAGGCAACTCTTCAACGTTGGTGGAATCAGTAGAGTCCTCATTGAAAGAAAGAAATTGATATATCTGCCAATGCCTTTCACTATAGGAGCATACAACATCCCGAGGGCCAAGGAAGGAGAAAACTATGTCCAGGATTTACAAAGTTTTCATTTTGGCACATAGTTCTTCAGAAGGCATGACCCTTGTGGTAAAATTGCCCAGCATATTATTGATGCCAAAACCAGCTTCGAGTATGTTCATCTTATGTACCAAGATGAAGAGTTCTTCCGTAGTGCCCGAAACTTAACAGCATTAGGGAAGCGCTACAAGAATGCCAAGAAAAAGAGCTTGCCCCCAGGCCTGTCGGCCTAATCCAAAAGGAGCAGGAGGCATCAGTGTCCCAATAAGGAGATTTAACAGGTATGGAACAAGAAGAAGAGGACAGGATACTACAAGAACAAACTATCAAACAACAAGAAGATAAGGAAGCAACAAGGATTCAAAATGTACGGGCTGCCAAATTGCGACAAGATGAAGAGATTGTTAGGATTCAAAATGAACAAGCCGCCAAGTTTCAACAAGAAGAGACAGCAAGAATTCAACAAGAGAAGGCTATTCAATTGCAGCAACAAGAAGAAGCCACCAGAATCCAGAAGGAAGAGGAATTGAGGGTCCAAAGAGAAGAAGAAGAAAGGATCTTCCAGGAATGGGTTGCTAAACAAGAAAAAGAAGAAGGGAGGCTTTTGTTGGAGGAGGCAAACATATTACAAGCAGAATTAGCGGGGCTAGCTGAACAACAAGAAGAAGAGCAGGCTGAGAGAACTCCCGAACAAAACCCGTCCATCCCACAAGCCATGGACTTAGATAGACCAACCAGGGATTGCTCATACAGGGGTTGTTTCTACTAAGGAATTGGCACTGACCCCATACAACCCCAGAAAGCAGCGCCAAGTGGCCAACCTGGATTCCGTCTACTTTCACGAACGGAAGAAGGCTATCATTGGCAGAATAGTGAGGAAAATGGAGATTGGTCCTGAATCATTTGAATTCAGAGTTTCAGAGACCACGCTAGTCCAGGGGACTGACATTGATCCTTCATTCCAAGCAGGATGCACTATAGCTTCAACCCAGGCAAATAAATCCAATGTTGATCGGTTAATGAGCGAAGTAAAAAGTTACAGAGAGAAACGCTTCAAAATAAAAGCTGACTGGAAGAAAGAGGTGCTAGAAGCAAATGAAATGAAGAAGAAATATAAGGAATAGGCAGAAGAGAAGTTAAGGACAACTTGAAAAGATTTGCGGCTCGAAAATGAGAAGAATTCACTGGAGATGCAGTTGTCCATCTCAGAAGACGAGCAAAAGAACTTAAAGGTTCGTATATTAGAGTTGGAGAAACTCGAAGCCAGCAGGTCTCAGCAGACTCATATCTTCAAACCTCAGTTTGAAAGGTTGCTGCAGGAAAAGGAAGAGTTAGTGAGACAGCTCAAGGAGATAACAAAGAACAGGCGGGATCTGTCCACTTTCTGTAAGCAGGCCAGTGATATGCAGGAGAAGATACATCAATTACTAGTATCCATTTATGAAGAAATTTGTGGGATGAAAGAAATGATCGCCAAGATGACAACTATTGAGGTTGAAGCACTTTGGATTAAAGACAGGTTTGCTCAATATGCGGTTCAGATTAAGGAGCAGTCGGAATGGAGAAAAGGAAGATCAGGTTTTCCCTCAAATCTGCGCCCCTTGACCAACGAGGAGCTAGATATGGACATAGGAGTCTTGGAATTTTGCAGAGACTGTGGCAACAGATTAAGTATTGAAATCCAGAAGACAATAAAAAAATGCTATGTTATCTATTCCAAGATCCGAGAAACTCATGAGACATGTCAGATGCCGCTACCACAGAGTGTTTATGAGTTTCCTGAGAGAGACTAGCGTATGGTGGAGTTAGGGAATAATCTGAACACTGGATTGGATTATTTAAAGAAGATAGAAGCTATATCCTCAGAAGACCTTCATCAATTCATTGGGCAGATTGCTGTCCACACTCACTGTCTAAAAATTTGCACACAGAGGACTGTAACGGGGACAACAACCATCAAAACAGAATTACGCAGACACAGAATAACGTGGAATGTGACAGTCTCATTGAGAGGAAAAACCATTGTAAGGGAAATTGGATAATGGGAAAGCTACATTGAACAAGAAAATAAATCAACACAATCAGGCGAAGCTGTTGAAGAGGAGGATCCTATTGCAGGAAGTGAGCAGATAATAGAGGAGCGACCAAATGAGTTAGCGGAAATAGCTGGGCCTTAGCTTTCTCTTACTATACTTTAGAAAAATAAGCTGGAAATTTTTTCATGTGTAAATACCTTAAAAGACAGCTGTACTTTATTTTTGTCCTGTGTGAAAAAGTACCCACGAATAATTCAGCTTTGTAATTACACACTAAAAGACAAATTAGAAGTTTCCAGAACTTTAGGGTACACTCGTCAGCTCAAGGAGCAATTTGTAAAACTATATATAGAGGGATAAGAGAAGGAAGAAGGACTTTTGGCAGGTGAAAGATTTTGGAGACTTGTACGTGAACTACTTTGCTACTTGCTTTAAGAAATAAATTTTTGCCTAATGAAAGCCTGGGAGAAGGCGTTTTTGCCTGGAAGATGTGTCAAATGTGTGATGGATTATTCCTGTGTCATCTGCACATTATTGTGAGATCATTCCTTGCTATCTTGAATTGTTTCTGTGCAATGAATGTTCTTATACTTTCCTGTGCAAAGATGTGTTTTCTTAACTGAGTAATGGAATGTATCAAATGAATTAAAGCTATCTTTAATATCTTTCATGTTCCGCTGTAGATACATCTTTATTACTAAATGGCTATCTGTATAATCTTTAGGTGTCTCTTCCAGTTTATTACTCATCTTTATAATTTGCTCCTTGCAAGGATAGGTTAAATTTGCTTATACAGTTTTAGATTAATTTAGATTAGCTACTTGCATTTAGCTTAGGGCACTTGCATTTCATCTTTAAAATAAAATACATAAACGGTGGATCGAGCCGCGACCGGTGTAGAGAATAAGAATCTTTAAATCTTACAGTAGTCGGAACCGTTAACCGGACGGATTCCCTACATCAAACGGTGGACAATCTAAATGGGACTATTTACTGGGGAGAATCCCTTGCTGATTGATGCTACGATTTTCGGGGCAGCAACAGTTTTTGGCGCTAGAAGGAGGGCCACCAGTGTATGGCTGATACAGGAGACTCTTCTTAAGAGGAGATATGGCTGATACGTGAGACTCTTCTTAAGAGGAGATCCATCTGGAAACCCGCTTAAAACAACAATCCCAGACAATTCAGATGTGGAAGTGACAAATCAAGAAAATCCCAATTCTGAATTTGAAAATCAAGAAAATCAAGAAACACTGTATGCTATACCTTTTGAGGAAGTAGCAAACCTGAGAAGGAATACCCATGCTTACGTTAAACAGCTTGGCGGTTTAAGCGCGATTCCCTTTCTTCCTCGAAGAAGAGCTACTAGAAGGGAAAGACAATACACACGCGATTCTATTTTGGTCCATAACTTTGAAGAATTAGTAAGTTTATCCTTGGAAGAAATCACAGAACCTCTTGGAGAAATTGAACTTGAAAACCTTCAAGATCTTGAGGAGCCTTACACCCCAAAGAATTCTCCACCTCACACTCCACACAATACTCCACCTAATTCCCCACGGGGAAATATGGTTGTTCCTGCATGGAGAGCAAGAGGAGCATTAAATTTAGTTGGGCCCTTTCATAATCTTCCTAAGAATCCTGAGAAAGTTTTGCCTAAGTATGACCCTGGAAAAGGTATCTTTGCTGAGGATCACCTTAAAAGCTTTTATTTAGCTTTGAGCCTTCTAAATGTACAACACGAAGATGTAGTCTGTAGACTCTTTCCATATACTTTTGACCCTAAGGTATCATCCTGGTACTTTAGTTTACAAGCTAGCTCAATATCGAATTGGGAAGAATTTGAGAAATGTTTTTTAAAGAAATATGGGAATCAGAAGACAGTAGCTACACTCATGAAAGAATTGCTATCCATGAGAATGGAGAAGAAAGAAAAGGTTCAAGAATTTAACCAAATATTCACTACACTGTTAAATGATTTTAGTGAAGCAACTAAACCCGCAGAAGAATCTTTAGTTGAATATTATACAACAGCGCTCGATCCCCCCATAGCAATGTTTGTTAAAAGAACTAAGAAAACTACCTTAATAGAAAATTTCGAAGAAGCTAGGAAGGTAGAGGAAGAAGCAGACAACATTGCTAAACATGCTCTTAATATAGAAGTAAAGCCAACAACTACTAAGAAAACCTTGCTGTTAACGAGAAATAAAGAAGAGCCATCGACAGATATGGAAAATGTAGTCAAAATGATGCAAAAATTGTCAAATAAAATTGTAGACCTTGAAAAGGATAAAGCAGCTAGTACATCTAGGAAGCCTTTTAAGCCTTTCTACAAGAAAAGAGAGGAAAACGACCAGCAGCATTCGCCTATGAACAAATCTCCTATTTTAAATTTAAATGAAGTAGGAATGGAACATTTCTGCACTTTTCATCAGGAGCCACTCCGAAAAAAGCTGTCCGCAATGGATAAATTCAATGAGCTTAGTGATGAACCAAATGCTGGACTCACAAATCCCGGATCAAGACAATCCTCCAGAAGAGCAAACTCTCGAACAAGAAGACCTCGCCCGAGACTTCACTATGGTCTTATGGGACCGGGTACCTTTAACTGAATTAATGGAAGATGATCTCGATGAAAGTCAAGTTTCAGCAGTCAATATCACTACCCGTAGTAAAGGTCCAATCACCGATCCGAGCTCAGCCACCTCCAAACCCAAAGCCTTCACAGAAATACCTAAAAGGCACATCATGGTTATTCCACAATAGCCCAAGGCTAACCAAATACCTAACAAGCAACCAAACGTAGAAACAATTCAGCCATCAAAAGTAACTTTGAATAAAACTGATAATCAACCCAAAGTTGTGAAGGAATGTGATATGGGATATGACATCATCGAAGACATAAAGAAGGTAAAAGCTAATGTGTCTATATTTGACATGTGTAGTTTTCCTCAACAACGAAATAAATTGTTGCAAGCTCTTGAACCCCAATTTAGCGCACCGTTAGCAGATACTCAGGAAAACCCTGAAATTAATGAAGCTAGTATTGGCGGGAAATCTAAATCCCAAACATTGCCGTTTCTTTTAACTTTTGAAATTTTCAATCACAATGTGCATAACTGTTTGGTAGATTCTGGAGCATCCTCGAATGTCATGCCATTGTCCATTTTCAAAAGGATCAATGGGCATACGACTCCATCCCCAGCCCAGATTATTCAGCTAGATAGAACTGCTGTTAAAGTAATTGGAGAAATGAAAGATGTGCTTATTAGGTTGTCTGTTGATTCCAGAGTGTGTCAGTTTATTGATATAATGGTAGTTGATATCCTTGAAGCTTATGGTTTAATCCTAAGCCGAGACTGGTCGACTAAACTAGACGGTTATTTCACCACGGACTGGTCCCATTTATGGCTGCCCTATCAGAACAGACAACACCAAATTAAAGTGTTGAGGGAACCGCACATGAAACAGAACGTAACTCAGCTAGAGGAAAATAATGAAGCCGTAACTTTCTCATCTTCCGTTCTAGCGAATTGTTTCTTAGAAATCGAGCCTTGAAATTATCAATCAGAATATATCAACAATGAATTAGACAAACAGTCCAATCTCCTTCAGTTTTCTCGGACTGACGATATCGACTGTAACATAGTTAACTTAGTTACTGACATAGATGTTTCAGATGCTAATTTAGTTAGATCAAAGAATGTTTTTTGGGTGTTGTACTTTGACGGTTCCAAGACGTTGGAAGGGTCCGGAGCCGGATGTGTGTTAGTTGATCCTGAAAACAACAAATATTTCTTATCATGTAGATTAGAGTTTGATTGTACTAACAATACTGCTGAATACGAAGCTTTGGTCAATGGATTAAAGAAAGCCATCGGTTTAAAGGCTAAATACCTCAAAGTCTTTGGTGATTCGGAGATAGTTGTCAGATAGGTAAGAGACATGATCCATTGTATTTCACCACATTTGAAAGGATATCAGTCTGAGGTATGGGATCTGATTACAAACTTTGAAGCTTTTAATATAAAATATGTTCCCAGATTACAGAATGCTGCTGCTGACTTATTAGCTACCTCTACTTCTAGGTTAGTGCCTACTAATAATAAATGTTCTATTGAATTGGTTTTCAGGCCTTCTATTCTAGATAATATAACAAATTTCAGGGCGTTTGATGATGACAACCAAATCATTAGTTTCCTCACCAATGAAAACATCTTTCAAGAAGCTGTTATAGATGAAGAAAAACATGATGCTGATCTGCAAGATAAGGATGCAGTCAAAGGAAATTTCATTCCTAAAGGAGTGAGATCACTTGAAAGTTTGTTCGATCTGCAAAGCAAGTTCAAGAGACCAGCAAATGTGAAAACTCATAGTTCTACTATGCAGCATGAATCGATAAATCTAGGTACAGAAGCCGAGCCAAAATATGTCAATCTCGGTAGATGTTGTTCGTCGGGTGAAAGAGGCAAATTCATCAAAAAATTTCCGCAATATAAAGATGTGTTCGCCTGGACATATGAAGATCTAAAAACATATGATACTCATATCATTCAGCATGTCATACCAATGAATTCAGGAGTTAAACCTTTTCAGCAGCAGTTAAGGAGAATGCACCCTACTCTCGAGCCGTTAATTCAGAAGGAATTGAAGAAGTCATTAGATGCTAAGATCATCTTTAAAGTCTGGCATTCGGAATGGGTCGCTAATTTGGTTCCCGTAAGGAAGAAGTCTGGGGAAATAAGATTATGTGTAGATTTCAGGAACCTGAACAGAGCCTCGGATAAAGATAATTACCCTGTTCCTTCAATGGAACAAATTCAGCAGATGGTCTCAGGAGCAGAAATGTTTTCTCTACTAGATGGTTTCTCCAGTTACAATCAAGTGTTGGTAGTGGAAGAAGATCGTCTTAAGACTACTTTCTGCACTAAGTGGGGAACATTTACATATCGAAGAATGCCTTTCGGCTTGATAAACGCAGGAGCAACTTTCCAGCGAGCAATGGACATTACTTTTCGAGAATTAGGCGGTCATTATGTTATAGTCTATCTGGATGATGTAACGATATTTTCAAAAAAAAGAGAAGACCATGTTTTCCATTTAAAACAGATTTTTGACCGATGCAGGAAATACGACATTTCTCTAAATCCCAAGAAAAGTGTCTTTGTTTTTCTTGAAGGCAAAATTTTGGGCCACATTATCTCAAAGAAGGGAATTTCGATAGATCAAGAGAGAGTGCAAGTTATCAATAAAATTCCAATGCCTCATAATAAAAAATCTATGCAATCATTTATGGGCACAATCAATTTTGTTCGAATATTTGTCCCTAACTTCGCACAGACCGTCAAACCTTTGCAGCAAATGGTCAAGCAAAGTGTTCAGTTCAAGTGGACAGATTTAGAAAAGGACGCATTTAAGGATATCAAAGCAGCCATAGCCAATGGCCCCTCTCTAAGAAGTCCAGATTTTGACAAAGATTTTATTTTATATACCTTTGCCTCAGATGACTCTCTAGCGGCAATGCTCACGCAAAAGGTAGAATCAGGAGATGAATACCCAATCTCTTTTATGAGGACTGGTCTGCAAGGTGCTGAACTGAACTATCTTGTCGTAGACAAGCAGGCATATGCTGTATTCAAAGCAGTAAAACAGTTCAGGCCATATATTCTTAAAACCTGAACAAAAGTCATAGTTCCCCATCCAGCCGTCAGATCCCTTTTCGTTCAGAAGTAATTGGGAGAGAGAAGAGGGAATTGGGTCACAGCTCTTCAAGAGTATGATTTGGAATTTAAACCAGCCACCATCATTAAAGGTCAAGGCCTATGTAAACTGCTTACTGAACACCCAGTGGATGAGGAGCAAGATTGGATAAATGAAGCTGAGTTAAATACCATCGAAGTATGTCCCATTTTCACCGCTCCCGAATCCTGGTATAGAGACTTAGTGCATTACCTGCAGCAAGGGTACTTACCAGAGCATTGGAGTTCTAAGCAAAGAAGGGCATTACGTTTGAAGTCAGCATCTTATCAAATTATTGATGGAATACTTTTCAGAAAAAATTATGACAGAGTCTTTCTCAGATGTTTGGAGAAGGAAGATGCAAATAAAGTAGTTAAAGAATTACACGATGGCCCTGCTGGTGGACATTACTCCGGAGACACACCAGCTCACAAAATACTAAGGGCTGGGTATTACTGGCCCACTTTATTCAAAGATGCTCATGCCTACGCACGCAATTGTGATGTATGCCAAAGGAGTGCTGGTAAATTACCAAAAGCAGCAGGACCATTGCAGTCGGTTATCATTTCAGAACCTTTTAAGCAATGGGGCATAGATGCCATTGGAGAGATAAAGTTGAATTCCTCCCTCCAGCACCGGTATATCCTGACAGCCATGGACTATTTTACAAGATGGACAGAAGCTATCCCGTTGCGCAAACTCAATGAAGATACAGTCATCAATTTCTTAAAGGAGAACATTATAACCAGGTTTGGGGTTCCAATTTCCCTAGTCTTTGATAATGCAACTTATTTCTCATCTTTTAAGATAAATGAATTTGTTTATGAAAAGGGGATTAAATTACATTATTCAACCAACTATTATCCCCAGGGAAATGGGTTAGCAGAATCTTCAAACAAAAACCTCATCCGAATCCTTAAGAAAACTGTGATTGAAAACCAGATAAGCTGGCACACTGTTCTCCCAAACGCTTTATGGGAAAATAGAGCCACTCTAAAGAATGCTTTAGGAGTTTCCCCATATACCCTTGTCTACGGTAGAGAAGCCATCCTCCCTCCTAACCTCTTACTCCCATCGTTGCAATTGTTTCAATCCTCCCGGGGCACCAGTAGTCAGGTTTTACAGTCTAGGATTGACACTTTACTCAAACTCGAAGAATCTCGACAAAAGGCCAAAGATCGGTTCCACCAACACTAAGACATAGTCAAAAGGTGGTTCGATAAAAGGAAGTCTGGTAAAAGGAATTTTGAAGTAGGTGACTTAGTTCTAAAATGGGATCATCCACATGAAGGTAAAGGAATGCATACAAAGTTTCAACATCTATGGGTCGGTCCGTATCTAATTTCCAAAAAACTTGGCCCATCTACTTACAAGCTAAAAGACCTCCAAGGAGAGGAAGTAACCCTTCCCCTCAATGGCCTCGCCTTGAAGCAATACTTTGCGTAGTCTCATTTGAGACCTTTTGTATATAAATAAACAATTTCTTTGTTTCTTTCCTTTTCTTTTCTTTCCATTGTTTTTTGTTTTGTTTTCACGAACAGTTTAAGTGGTTCAGTCTGTTATAGATAGTCTTCTCCTCCCCGTCTGTTTGCTCTTTTCTTCACTTTACTTAATAAAGCCCACCTCGACTCTTGGCATAGTTGTAGACAGAACTTTGAGCAAAATCGAAATCTTGAAAGACAGAATTTCAAACACAGAGAAAATTTAGCTTAGTGGTTTCGCCTTCACTGATCAGCCTTTAGGAATGTAGAGATCTTTTCCTGTTTGGTTAGAGTAACCCCAGTTCAATGACTAATGATGCAACACTTCTCTCTCACTATCGTAAGGCTCCACCTACTTTAACATTTATGCCTGTCTCGAGGTTTTTAGCTATTAATGGACCCACAGAAAGGAAGCATGTTTCACAGGTGTATAGTATTTAAAATAATTCCATACTACAAATAAAATCCCAAAGGGATTATGTCAAGGAGTCTGATTTCCAAAAATTCTCGCCTCAATTAAAGCACGGCTGAGATGAAGTAAAATTATCAATCTATAGAGCTATTCAAGTAACTCAGCCCAAGCAGGGTTCTTCTCTGTCCGTGAAGCTTGATACTAAATCAAATCTCTCGCTCACACAAAAGGACATTATGGTTTGAAGAACCCAGATCAAAATATTGAATGTTTAAGCAAGTTATTTCTAGAAGGCTCAAACGGCTAAAGCTATCAATTTAAGGGACATCCAAAAGAGATGCAATTAGTATGGGAATGAGGAACAAACGAACATGCCTGTGAGACATTGTTACGATCTTGTGGAGTCCTCTTTTAGTCATAACGCCATAAAGATAAATCTTAAGAAACTCCATATCCTGGCCTTGAGAGAGTTTGAAGGAAGTATGGATCTTAGCCTCCTTTTCCCATAAGACCAATATGATTAAGAGATCACTACATTCTTAGAGTTTGAACTGAGGGGCATGTTGTCATGCTTGAAGCTACTAATTTAAAGGTCATTTTGATCATGACAAGATTTTGGTTTCAGAGATCTGTGTTCGCCAGCGAATCGCCAATTGTTGTTACTGCAACATCCTTCCCCAAATTTAAAAAAAAATGTTAGGGCCCCTCCTTCTACACTTTTGTAACAATTGTTTCTCTTTCCTTTTGAAGCTTATCCTGCTCCAACTTGGCAAACTTTAACACTTGTTTCCCAAAGACGTTTTCTAAATTTTTTTTCTAAGGCAAAGTCACCTTTAGCCTTCGGCATGAGCTTTGACCATAAGTTTTCCGCCTCCGGCACAAACTTTAACCATAAGTCTTCCACCTTCGGCGCAAATCTCAAACCTAATTCTTCCGCTTCGACGAGAAACTTAAACTATAATTCCACCATTGTTTTCGATCCTTTCTTGCGCAATTTTTAAATTTAAATTGCCCGCTTATCGCGCAAAGTCTAAAACTACTTTGGCCGCTTTAGGCGCACCTCGAGAGCTCATTTCGGCCCAACCATGGCGCCCATCTTAGCCTTATTTTGGCCGCCTTTGGCGCAATTGCCAACATTATTTCGGACGCTTCGGCGCAGAGTCTAACCTTATAAAAGACGCCGACACGAGAATCTTTTAGGTCTTTTCCTCATGACTCGTTGGCATAACTTTCGTTAGTGCACATATTGCGACTAAATCCTCCGCCAACGCGCAAAACTTATCCCTATAGCGCCCGCCATCATAATTATGCCTCATCCTTGGATGCAGCCACGAGCGCAATTCTTGGTGCCGCCCATCAGTGCAAAGATTAATGCTTAGACTTCCGCTATAGGCGCAGAACGTAAAGGTAAAATCGCCGCTTTGGTGTAGAAAGAAGATTTGGCATATGTGCGAATACGGGGTTGGTAGGGTCATTAGTGTGGCCATGTGCTGTTTTTTATTGCCCGTCAGCCTCGAGCCTCGTGCTCATCAATTCGCCAACCTCACGTACGTGAAATAAATGCCTCCCCTATATGAATGCATAGAACGGGATTTTGAAAAAATCACTCGACCACTGCCAAGGGAGAACGTAGCTCGCTGTTTGATATTGAATCTCTGACTGCACTGTCGCCCATCTCAGAATGTCCGCTGGCCACCGGGAGATACTGAGAAACTGACAGGTAGGTGCTCTGCCCCTCCCCTCTGTGTTATCCGAGGTTCTCAGTTGAAATTACACTCCCTTTCGTAGCCTTTTGTTGCTATATATATGTGCCAATAGAACTTATACGCATTAAGCGGTTAGTTGTAAGTCGAAGCAATGAGGACACGAAGCCACCATAGGCGAACCAGAGCCTGGAAGGCCCTATCCTCACATGCACGTTTTGGGTTTTTCCCACTATCGCTTGCTCGGCATCCTAAGTAAGTTTTTCCCACGCAACATTCCATCCCTGAGATTTCCCAGTTACATCTTGATGGTCGTAGTTTGCCTACATAGATTACATTCCATGCTCAAATCTGTAGCTAGTGCTCATTTTCAGTTAAAATGCCGCATCCACATTCACGCCGTGGAAAGAATCGCTCCCGAACGACAAAATCATTCGCGCTTAGGCCATAAAAAACCAACAATGCTCAGCCAAAATCACCTTAGAGCATGTTGAGAAAAACCTTACGGGCCTGCAGTGGTAGCATTATGAATAGCTCCGCATTTATTTGTAAAGGCCAGCAACCGTGAAATGATAGCTGCATCTGTGAATTAGTCGACCAAATTTTAAAAATAGCTTTCATATTGTGAAAATGGCGTATTCTGGAAATTTTATAACTATTTTTGCTAATGCTTGAAAGTCATTTAGTCAGAAGCTAATTTTGTCACGTTTTCTTTTTTAATCTGTAAGAAGCACTGTGTTTAATTGATTGCTCTCAATGTCTTAAAAAAACTCCTTATTTTTGCTCCCGGCCCACCACAGTTTTATCATGCATAGAAGATCTGCAAGGAAGAAAGCCGCACAAAAGGTAGAATCAGATTCAGACGTAGAGATCCTGCTGGATACCTCACTTGAGACCATGTTCGCTGATACACAAGCTACCACCAATGCACCCCCAGGGAGCTCTGCCTTGGAGTTTCAGTGGGGTGACTTATATAGGTTCATCAGAGATCAAGACAACTCTCAAAACTCCATAGAGAACGCTATGGTATATGCAAATATCAGAAGATCCTATCTCCATAAGGCAGCAACTCGTCCTGAATTATTCCCATGTTCTGAAGTGCTTGGCTGGTTGATCCCTCATGTCAAGACTGACACCAGGTTTATAAATGATAAGAATGGAATGAACCTGGCATATTTTGCTCTTGAGCATATCACTGCTACCTATAGATTGCCCCAGGCTAGGGCTTGGTTAGATAATGAATGGATAGCACAACATCCTATGGACCCGCTGGACACCGCCAGGAAAGTGATGATAGTTGATAGGCAAATAAGAAAGAGGCAAACTAATTAGTATGAGAGAAATCTCCTAAAGACTCCTTATAGACTTATCATTCTGATGTTGAGCCAGATCATTGGGATGCCAAATGGCAATATCTTTAAACTCGGATGGGTGCCAGTAATATTCCATATAGCTATGAATGGTACCATCTTTAATTGGGCAGATATAATTTCAGAAAGCTTGGCCTCACAGCTGAATCAGAAGAAAGTAGAGTTATTTATGTCTTCATACTTGATAAATTGCCTACTGAGCAAACACACCTTCCTTGACTTGGGTTGCTCATGGAACTGAAAATAAACACCTCTCTTCACGGCCTACCAACTCACATGGGAAAGCAAATATGCGAGCTATTACAAGCAGGTTTGCGAGAAATTCATCATGCCTTTATATCAACTCATTTTTGTAGAGGATCCAAATTGTATGTCAGAGAACGTCATGCCCATTATTGAGGCATTCGATGATTATTACCATGGTCAAGAAGGTACCTATATTCGAATGAGTGGAGGATCCGTAGCCCCCATTGTACTTCCCAGATATGCTACATATTTTGTGTTACATAGGGAAGCCTTGAGGCAACTCTTCAGCGTTGGTGGAATCAGTAGAGTCCTCATTGAAAGAAAGAAATTGATATATCCGCCAATGCCTTTCACTATAGGAGCATACAACCTCTCGAGGGCCAAGGAAGGAGAAAACTATGTCCAGTATTTAGAAAGTTTTCATTTTGGCACAAAGTTCTTCAGAAGGCATGACCCTGTGGTAAAATTGCCCAGCATATTATTGATGCCAAAACCAGCTTCGAGTACGCTCATCTTATGGACCAAGATGAAGAGTTCTTCCGTAGTGCCCGAAAGTTAACAGCATTAGGCAAGTGCTACAAGAACGCCAAGAAAAAGAGCTCTGCCCCAGGCCTGTCGGCCTAATCCAAAAGGAGCAGGAGGCATCAGTGTCTCAATAAGGAGATTTAACATGTATGGAACAAGAAGAAGAGGACAGGATACTACAAGAACAAACTATCAAACAACAGCAAGATCAGGAAGCAGCAAGGATTCAAAATGAACGGGCTGCCAAATTGCGACAAGATGAAGATATTGTTAGGATTCAAAATGAACAAGCCGCCAAGTTTCAATAAGAAGAGACAACAAGAATTCAACATAAGCAGGCTATTCAATTGCAGCAACAAGAAGAAGTCGCCAGAATCCAGAAGGAAGAGGAATTGAGGGTCCAGAGAGAAGAAGAAGAAAGGATCTTCCAGGAACAAGCTGCTAAAGAAGAAGAAGAAGGGAGGCTTTTGTTGGAGGAGGCAGACAGATTACAAGCAGAATTAGCAGGGCTAGCTGAACAACAAGAAGAAGAGCAGGCTGAGAGAACTCCCGAACAAAACCCGTCCATCCCACAAGCCATGGACTTAGATATGCCGAAGATAGACCAACCATGGATTGCTCATACAGGGGTTGTTTCTACTGAGGAATTGGCACTGATCCCATACAACCCCATAGAGCAGCACCAAGTGGCCAACCTGGATTCCGTCTACTTTCACGAACGGAAGAAGGCTATCATTGGCAGAACAGTGAGGAAAATGGAGATTGGTCCTGAATCATTTGAATTCAGAGTTTCGAAGACCACGCTAGTCCAGGGGACTGACATTGATCCTTCATTCCAAGCAGGATGCACTTTAGCTTCAGCCCAGGCAAATAAAGCCAATGTTGATTAGTTAATGAGCGAAGTAAAAAGTTACAGAGAGAAATGCTTCAAAATAAAAGCTGACCGGAAGAAAGAGGTGCTAGAAGCAAATGAAATGAAGAAGAAATATAAGGAACTGACAGAAGAGAAGTTAAGGACAACTTCATAAGCTCTACGCCTCGAAAATGAGAAGAATTCATTGGAGATGCAGTTGTCCATCTAAGAAGACAAGCAAAAGAACTTAAAGGTTCATATATCAGAGTTGGAGAAACTCGAATCCAGTAGGTCTCAGCAGACTCATATCTTCAAACCTCAGTTTGAAAGGTTGTTGCAGGAAAAGGAAGAGTTAGTGAGACAGCTCAAGGAGATAACAGAGAACAGGCGGGTTCTGTCCACCTTCTGTAAGCAGGCCAGTGATATGCAGGAGAAGATACATCAATTACTGGTATCCATTTATGAAGAAATTTGTGGGATGAAAGAAATGATCAACAAGATGACAAGTATTGAGGTTGAAGCACTTCGGATTAAAGACATGTTTCCTCAATATGCGGTTCATATTAAGGAGCAGTCGGAATGGAGAAAAGGAAGATTAGGTTTTCCCTCAAATCTGCGCCCCTTGACCGAAGAGGAGCTAGATATGGACATAGGAGTCTTGGAATTTTGCAGATACTGTGGCAACAGATTAAGTATTGAAATCCGGAAGACAATAAAAAAATGCTTTGTTATCTATTCCAAGATCCGAGAAACTCATGAGACATGTCGGATGCCGCTACCACAGAGTGTTTATGAGTTTCCTGAGAGAGACCAGCGTATGATGGAGTTAGGGAATAATCTGAACGCTGGATTGGATTATTTAAAGAAGATAGAAGCTATATCCTCAGAAGACCTTCATCAATTCATTGGGCAGATTGCTGTCCACACTCACTGTCTATAAATTTGCGCACATAGGATTGTAACGGGTACAACAACCATCAAAACAGAATTACGCAGACACAGAATAGAGCTGAATGTGACAATCTCATTGAGAGGAAAAACCATTGTAAGGGAAATTGGACAGTGGCCAATCTACATTGAATAAGAAAATAAATCAGCACAATCAGGTGAACCTGTTGAAGAGGAGGAGCCTATTGCAGGAAGTGAGCAGATAATAGAGGAGCGACCAAATGAGTCAGCCGAAACAGCTGGGCCTTAGCTTTATCTTACTGTACTTTAGAAAAATAAGCTGGAAAGTTTTTCATGTGTAAATACCTTAAAAGACAGTTGTACTTTATTTTTGTCCTATGTGAAAAAGTACCCACGAATCATTCAGCTTTGTAATTACACACTAAAAGACAAATTAGAAGTTTCCAGAACTTTAGGGTACACTTGTCAGCTCAAGGAGCAATTTGTAAAACTATATATAGAGGGATAAGAGAAGGAAGAAGGAATTTTGGTAGGTGAATGATTTTGGAGGCTTGTACGTGAACTACTTTGCTACTTGCTTTAAGAAATAAATTTTTGCCTAATGAAAGCTTGGGAGAAGGAGTTTTTGCCTGGAAGATGTGTCAAATGTGTGCTGGATTATTCCTGTGTCATCTGCATATTATTGTGAGATCATTCCTTGCTATCTTGAATTGTTTCTGTGCAATGAATGTTCTTATACTTTCCTATGCAAAGATGTGTTTTCTTAAATGAGTAATGGAATGTATCAAATGAATTAAAGCTATCTTTAATATCTTTCATGTTCCGCTGTAGATACATCTTTATGATTAAATGGCTATCTGTATAATCTTTAGGTGTCTCTTCCAGTTTTTTACTCATCTTTATAATTTGCTCCTTGCAAGGATAGGTTAAATTTGCTTTTACATTTTTAGATTAATTTAGATTAGCTACTTGCATTTAGCTTAGGGCACTTGCATTTCATCTTTAAAAGAAAATACATAAACGGTGGATCGTGCCGCGACCGGTGTAGAGAATAAGAATCTTTAAATCTTACGGTAGTTGGAACCGTTAACCGGACGGATTCCCTACATCAAACGGTGGACAATCTAATTGGGACTATTTATCGGGGAGAATCCCTTGCTGATTGATGCTACGATTTTCGAGGCATCAACAGAATGCTAGGGACATCAGTGATATCTAGAGAAGAAAATGGCCCTTTGGAGGCAACCATGTGGTTGGAGTCTCCATAACCAATAAGGAAGGATTGGGATTGTGAGAATCCAGCCTTCAATGCATGGCATCTCTCATGATCTTCTGACTTGCTTCCTGGATCAGTCTTCCTTACGGCTTCAGGGAGGGCAATGTTGTGATGTTCAAGGAGTTTTTCCATTTGATCTATGGTCTTCTTCATACAAGAGCTCTTAGGATGGTTACCTTTCTTGCACTATGTACACTTGGATTTCTCAAATTTATTTTGCTTATCCTTCTTGGAGTTGGAGGCTCCTTCTGATGGATTAGACTTTGCATTCTGCTTGGTTTCAAATTGCTTCTTCTATTTACCTTTGTTCTTCCCTTTAGCATTCACACTTTTTGACTCTCCATCCATAATAGCTTGATTTTTGGAGGCTTGCAAGGAGCCCATATGAATCAATTTGTCTTGTTCTTGGATGAGATATTTGGTGAATGCAAATGAGGAGGGCATCTTCCAATTGGGAATTAAAAATCTTCCTGAATGGAAGGTAGAAACAAAAATTGAAAACTCCGGACCAAGCTTGCATAGAATGGATAGAACCAGCTGCTCATCCTTCTTCTCAATGCCACATTGTTTGCATTGCATGACAAAGGATTTGAATTTAGAGAATAATTGTTGTATGGTTTCTAAACTGCTGGATTGAAGTGTGTTTTCAAGACTAGTCTGCAAATGTGGACATAATCTAACCTCCCTAGTTTAATCACTAAACTAGAACAAAGCAATCAATCATACATACGTTTCCCTAACTTGATCCAATCACAAATTGAAATATAGAAGACATACCTTTGACTGTGAGTTGTCTTCAATGATCCAATGCTCCAACAAGCTTGCTCATCCACTTATAATAAGACCTACAAGACATGTAAGCCAAGCAATGCAATAGGAAAACTAGATCTAGGATTAGATTCAGTTATATATATGATCAAGGAGATTACAAATAAATGAATAACAAACTATTTATGGGAAATGAAATGCAGTATTGTATTAACAAAAATGGTAAAGAGTACAACCACTTAAGCCTTGGTGTCTTATCTCCTCTCCAATGGATTCCTCTTTGCTCCAAGATGTCACTTCAATGAAGGAAGGATAAGGATCTAAAAGTCTATCACTCCTAGTGTAATTTCTCTAGCATAAATCTATTCTCAATTCCTCCTCCCCTCACCCATGGCCAAGACTTGAATTTATAGGACAATATGGATAGAGGAGAGATAAGATATTTTGGGATAATGGATGAGGTATGATCCCAACAAGTAAGGACTTTGAGTGAGAACCTAGCAAATAGGGAGGAAATCTCATCTAGATAATATTTCGTTCTAGAGACTTCTCGAAACCCCTTTTTTAAGCCCGTACAGACATTGACGTGACCTGGAAGTAGAGCAACGTGCGCCAAATGAGCTTGACGCGACTTGATGTGAAGGAAAGCTACGTCATCGATGTGGGTTGACAGTAGAGCAAGCCGCATCGATGGACATTGATGCGTGTTTCTAATGAAGCAAAGCACGTCGAAGTCACAAAAAAGGTTGATTGCAGGACAAAAAGAGTCAAGGACCATTCATCATGGATGTAGCTTCAAGGATTGTGGCAACATGTGGTCACATGGTCTTGTGCAGCTGATGAAAATTCCGTGTAACAAAGAGAAATTAACTCATTCTCCATAATATGGCCCCTCGGCTCATCTTTCTTGCCGAAGAGGATTTGAATCTTCAACCAAACCTCTCTTGGAGTCTTCAATCCATCAAGGTGGAAGAGCAAATCTATGGAAATATGAATACACATGAAACCAAATGCTTCATGTAATATGTTTAGATACTTGGCCTTCTCAACAACTGCCAGAGGTTCAACCTCCTTTCCATTGTGACCCTAGATAGATTCTTGTTGCGCAATACCATCTGCATATCAACCCTCCAATCAAGATAATTGAAGGGTGTCAGGATCCTCAGAGACAGAGGAACATTCAAATTCTCCATGAGAAACTGCTGGAGCGAATACAAACTGAAACTGCTGCTACTGTTGTGCTGAAATGCCTTCAATATCCTGCAAAAACTCTCAATTTTGGAGATAAAATGATACTGAGCACTTCTTTATGACAATAGGCACATTTTTCTGGATCCTTCACACCTGGTTAGACCTCAAAGGATTTCTCCAATGAATTCAATGCAATGGCACCAGAATTTGCTGTGGAAATCCAGAGGCTTTTGGTGCACTACTGAAAACAGTTGTTCAACCTACGCTCTTTGAGCTCTGATACCATGTGAAATTTTAATCACACCAGATCATAGATTTGAGAATACCTCATAGTGAAAGAATGAGCATAAAAGGTGAATTACAATAAAAATTGTAGAGAAAAGAGCAATAAAATTAATCATGCATTGTAACTCAGATGGAAGCATAAATGTGTAACATTATCCATTAATTAGTATATTTCACAAATATTTTACAATAGAGAGAATTCGAATATGCTAGAAGAATTCGAGTCACAGTCTATCTAGCATAGGAATTGTCACCACTGGAGTGCTCCGGAAGACCCAAACTCAACTCAACTGAACCAAAACTCGGTTAACTGAAGACACAGTTAGTTAAATGACCAAGGAGGGTGCATTAGTGATTTTATCATGCAAATCACTCAGAAAAGGGCGCATGAGATCACAAACAGTAGCAATCGGAGCACAAACCCCCCACAAGAATCAACTAACTTAGGTGGACTGAACCAAATCACTGAGTTGGCTCCTAAAATGTAGGGAATTGACTATGGTGGTCCCAAAATGATTCATGCAGGGTCCATTAGGTGGCTAATGGGTCCTAGATGACATATGCACACTATTGACACAGTTCTGTCGATAAGGGTTCACTTCGCACTATCGTCAACAAACACCAACCAAACACCTTTAAGCACCGGCCCAGAAAGGTTTTACCCTTTCCAGCAACACCCGCGAAGTGAGTGAAGTCTCACCTGGGATGATTAAGGGAGATGCAGTAACCAAGTTTCTGCAGTGGGGAAAGGACATGCATCTATTCTGACCAGAGATTCACTTTCACATCATGCTTTGAAATTCAAACATACATTCATCATTCGCATATTCAATATATAACTGACATTCACATCAACAGAGTAATACTAGTGATCGCATCAATGAAACCTTCTAGAAAAGACAACATAAAACATGATGCAACATTCATTATTCGACATAAACAGATATAGAATAACATATCCGAACATCTTCATGCATTAACTCATCAAAACCTGCGGTATAACCTTCCCAGAAACAATTCAAAACACCTTATCACGGATCCATACAAAACTGCCGAAAACAGAGCAAAACATTACAGAGTTCATTCGCACATCTATCGATCACTTATGATCTCATACTAGGATGTCCTTAGGCTTACATTCATAGTCCTAATTATAGCCAACTATGGCGGTTACAAAGTGGTCCAAATGACCCATTCTAACTAACTAAACCAATCTTGCGCTTCCGTCGGCTCCTTGTTCTCCGCAAATGGTCCTTTCTTCCGCGGATGGTCCTTCTTCACTGCTATCAGCTTCTGCACTTCATGCGGACTAACCCCGTGTCAACAGGACCCCAACAAAAACTTGTGGCTCACCCTCTAGCCACCTCAGTTGGACACCTCTAGTGGAATTGTTCTCATCCTTCACTGTTCTATACTTTTGAATCTGTTCTTTCCGTCCGGGGCTCGCTGTCATTTACTTCTCGAACTCATCCTCTAGTCTCTTGGTCACTGTCATGTACTTCTCGAACTCATCCTACAGTCTCTTGGTCGCTGTCATGTACTTCTCGAACTCATCCTCCAGTCTCTTGGAACCTTCGTCATCTATTCCTTCGCGACCGTCTATTACCTTTAACCTTGGCTTGCGACTGGACATAAATTTCTCGACAGCACCAACTTGTGGATCATCCTTAGCGGTTCGACACATCTGTTTCACACGTTTGATCATCCTTTGTTGGTGCCGGCGTGCCTTTTCTCTTAGTACTTCTGTGGTCGGAGGGATCACTTTTCTTCTAACACTCGGAACTTGCTTAGACATCTTGGGTAAGACCTCATCTTTGTTTTTCCCGATACCTGGTGCCTCTGCATCTGTTGGTTTCTCATGAACACTTGTCATTCTTGCCCTTAGCGCACCTTGGGTGCTTCCTCTAGAAACAAAATGCACCATTGCAACTATCTCACTTCCTTTTTCCACTGCTTCCTTAGACTCGCTCAAACGACTTACGAACTCTCTTCATCCGACTTACTGAATCTATTCATTCGACTTACTGACTTTCTTCATTCGACTTACTGACTTTCTTCATTCGACTTACATCCTTCAATCTCTGCGCCTGTATTTATGTTTGCTTCTCGTGTCCTTGGTGCCTGATTATCGAATCATTCACAAAATCTTTCCCATAGCGATCAGATTCTGTCCTCAAGTGTGTCATCATCCACCTCCACCGTATTCTGGTGATGATTAGCCGCAGTAATCATGCGCTGATTGGACCCCCGCGTGCTAAGCATCAACGAACGACTCGTCTAGCCATGTCTCCCACTTTTTGTCATAATTACTTGCCCTTTTTTTTCTTTTTTTTCCAACCTGTTTCTCAACTGCTATGCACGTGATCATGGCGATAGGGTTTCAACCGATTCCCATTTGCTAGATTGGTCAATAATGTCCCATCTAGTCTTTGTAACTGCACTGCTCCTCCATCAGTAACAACATTTATGACATAAGGACCCAACCAATGCATCTGCAGCTTACCTGTATGCTTTGCAAACTTACTGTCGTATAGTAGGACCATATCGCCCCGCTGGAAATGCTTTGTTTTGATGTGGCGGTCGTGCCAAGCCTTCTGTCGATATTTTTTTACCTTCTGATGGTATCCCGCGACAAATCGATCCTCATCAAGCTGTACCAACTGCCCCAATCGTTCTTCTATCACTCCATCGTTGCTCATATTTGTAGCTGCTGCGATGCACAAACTTGGGACGATATATTCCATTGGCATTATTGCTTCCTGTCCGTAGACTAACTTGAACGAGGTCTTTCCTGTTAGTCGTTTGCAAGTTGTGCGATAGGCCCAAAGTATCGCTGGAATCTTCAAATCCGAATCGTCACAGTTTGTGTTGCACACCTTTGTGAGTGCATGCTCCAATATTTTGTTGAATGCCTCAACGGTTCTGTTAGCTTGTGGATGGTATGGGGTACTCTTCCTGTGTTGAATTTGAAACTCCTCCGTCATCGGTACGATTGTTTGATTAACAAAATGAGTACCTTGGTCACTCATTAGTATCTTTGGGCACCCAAACTTGGTGACCACGTCATCGAAGAGGAATCTTGCGGCAGTCACAGCTGTGCAATCCTTTACTGGTGTGGCTTCCACCCATCGTGTCAAATAATCTGTCGCAGTAATTATGTAGCGCAATCTTGTTCTTTTTCCTTGCGGGTTGATGGGTCCCACAAAGTCAACTGCCCACTTGTCTAAAGCCTACAATGTTAATTGAGGTACTAATGGAATTTCGTCCCTTCATGACGGCTTCCCGGTTCTTTGACACACGTCGCAGCTTTTTGCATAGTCCGTAGCATCTCCATGCATCGTTGGCCACCATAGTCCCGCTCGAAGGATCTTCCTAGAAGTGGCATGTCCTCCAGAGTGTCCTCGTGCGATTCCATCGTGAGCTTCCGCTAAAATCCTTTCCTGTTCATGCGGAAGGACGTATCGTTGAAGTATCTCATCCGGTCCCATCTTATATAGTTTCCCTGAAATGAGTTGGAAATCTGCAGCTTTGACAACTAACTCCTTCTTCTGGTTGGTATCGAATTCCTTCGGCGCCTTCCCTGTTACCAAAAATTGAATAATTTGCTTGTAATGGTCATCGACCATTCTGACCCTGAACAACTGAGCATCGGGAAATCCTTCGTCAATATTCCTTGGCTCTTCTCCGGGCTCTATCGATGATATATGGTCTGGTCTTGCATTCATTTGTCCAGGCTTTACAATTATCTCGAAGTCAAATTATTGGAAGAGTAACAACCATTGACAGATTCCCCCCCCAACACAGGGTTGTTCACTAGGTATTTGAGTGTTGAATGATCGGTGAACATTTTAAAATCCCCCCTAAGAGATAGTGTCGAAAATTCTATAAGGCGTATACCATCTCCAACCCTTCCCTTTCCGTGGTCGTATAGTTCTTCTCCGTAGTAGACAACTTTCTACTTGCGAATGTTATCGGGTGGTCTATCACTCCTTCTCCTGGCTGGGCCAATATGATTCCCACTGCGACTGATGATGCATCCACATGAACGTGGAACTCCTTTGTCCAATTTGGAAATGCTATTATGGGTGCTACAACCATATTTGCTTTCAATATATCCAGTCTCTTTTGGCACTCTTCGTTCCATTCAAACTTGGCGTCTTTTTTCAAAAACTTTTCCATCGGCGTCGTGATTGCTGCATATCCTCTGATAAAATTCCTGCAGTATCCCATGTGTCCCAACGTCGCTCTTAATTGCTTGACTATTGTTGGTGGTGTTAGGTCGACAATATTTGAGATCTTTGCAGGGTCAACCATCATTCCTTCCCTGCAAACTATGTGCCCCAGCAAAATCCCAAACGGAGCGCAGAAAATGCACTTCTTTAGGTTCAACAAAATTTGGTGTTGTTGACATCTTTCCAGCATTAAACTCGGATTCGCGATGTGGTCCTTGACCAACCTATACACTGTCAAATCATCCATGTATACTGCGAGAAATTGATGGATGTAATCCTTGAACGTAGCAACTACTAGTCTTGAAAAAATTGCAGGTGCATTCTTCAGGCCAAATGGCATCACCGTATATTGAAATCATCCCCATTCGGTGACGAACGTTGTTTTGTGCCAATCCTCTTTCGCAATATTTATCTGGTGGTAGCCTTAGAATTCATCTGTGAAGGAATATATTTCCTGATCTCCCACTCCTTCTAATACTTCATCCGTAAACAGTGTGGGGAATGGATCGTGTAGGCATGTGTCATTCAGCTTTCTTAAGTCGAAACAGATCCTAACTTTGCCGATTTTCTTATCTTGGACCACCATCGGGATGATGCACTCCGATACCTCTACCGGTTCTATAATTCCTGCTTCCAACATTCTCTCAATTTCTGCCTTCACCCGCTCCCTATACCTCGGGTTCAACCTGTATGGCCGCTGCTTTACTGGCTTCGCATCAGGTTTCAGTGGGATTTTCATCTCACCTAGGTCCCCCGAAATTCCTTTCATCTCTGAGAATTTTTTTGGAAACAAGTCCTGGAACTCGTGCAATAGGTCAGTCATCTTCGCAATGGTCGAGTCATCCCAGTAGTCTCCGATGCTCGCGAACTTGGGATTTTCTTCTGACCCAATGTTCACTTTCTTGATTCGCAACGGTTGCTGAAACTTGTCAGAAGGCATAGCAGGTGCCTCGACACTACTACTTCCTTCTGACTTTGGGATATATGTAGCCCTCGGATCATCCTCATCGTCTGGTTCGCCTATTATGTTGTAACATTCCATCAGCATTTGGGGTGTCGCAGTCCACTGAATTCCCATACGTTTCTTTGTCGAAACTTCGTCGAAGACTTTCTCCCGGACCTCCTGTAATGTGCTGTGGATGAAGGGGTTGTCGCCGGAGAAAATGAACGTTTGGCTGAAGCCAATTGTTAGCTGTTCCCATGAGGTTGTTCCGCGTCGTAGTTCTGCTGCGATATACCAACTTCGCAGTACTTCATCCAATGTGTGAATAAATGCGTGGACCCATTCCTGTTTCGCTCGTGGTCCCCATTTGCTTTCACATTCATCCAAATGCTCCTTCGGATCTCCTCTACCATCATACTTCCTTTCGTATTATCCCTCAATGTCTTCGAACCTAACCGTCATTAGGTGTCGACATATTGGCTAGTTAGTTATGTTGGAATGATGTGCCGCCCCCCATCGCGCCGGTGTAGCCTTCAGGGCTTCTTCCAAGGCCAATAATCACTGTGGTTCTGCCACTTTTTCTTCAAATTCAGTGATAAATGCATCCAAGTTGGGAAATCCCTCATACATTGGTAGCTCGCACTCTTATGTAGCTACCCATCGCAGCGACTGAGTGATCCCTGCACACCTCCTAAACGATACTTCAAGCAACCGATTCTGCCAATTTTCAAGTGCTTCGTTCAAATCTGACGACGCCGAACTGCTACTGCGCCACCCTAACTCTCCATCTGCAGTCAGATTGATGTAGTCTTTGGAGATGTTGTAAAGATTGTCCCATCCCCCAGTGAATTCATCCCTTGTAGGATCAACATATCTCTGCCCTTCCGCGGGGTCAAGAGATATGACTACCCTTATCTCACGGTTCTCGAACGACATAGTTCTTTTCTTGAAGTTGATAATATCCCGATTCTCCATCTCCCAGTCTATCCCTACCAGCACTGGATAGGATCTTGTGTTGTCAACAATCTCGATCACATCAAAATCTGCATATGTTTTGAGTCCCTCGATCTCAACGGGGACCTAGCATAATCGACCGATCGGGGTGACGTTACTTTGGTTTGCTAGTCGTAGTTGTACCGAGGACCAAGCCAATTGTGGCTTCCCCATCGTTTCCAAGGTCTGTTTTGTCAGGATGTTTACATCTGACCGCAAATCCAAGATAATGGAGTCGACATCGAATGCTCCGACTTGCGCGGACATCCGCATTTCTCTTCCTCTCTTTCTCTTATGTATTCGATTGATTGTTTTCTCCTGTCGTGCACCCTCCCGTCGATGCAGCAGGCTGGATATCTCCGCCAATGCGTCCTGATCTTTTTCCAACTCCAGGAAACTCTCTAGGAAGGCTCTTAAGGTGTTATCCTTTTTCTCTGAATTCATCGTGTCGAATGTTGGCGGCATGTCATAGGTAACTTCTTTCTGGTGAAGAGGTGGTTGCCTCAACTGCCTCATTGCCTCCCGTGCTTTCAAGAAAATATCCCTTTCTACTTTTGCATCGAATGTGTCTTGTTTTCTTGCTGTCGGTCTGACGCTAGCCTGTGACAGTCGCATTTTGACTTCTGACCTCTGCTGATATCTTCTGTACCGCTGGTGGCGGATTCTAGTTCTGATTTTGATTTGGTTGAGGTGGGGGTAGGTTCTTAGTTTTCCACTTCGCAATGAGCTGAGGACAGTCTTCGACACCATGGTCCACATCGCTGCAGTAAGTGCACTGCGGGGTTGGATTCGGGAAATCCCTCTGATAATGCCCTTGCTGACCACAATTGTAACATATGATTGGTCCTCAACCTCGTCATGCAGCTCCTCCTTGGCCGACACCGCCACCTCGGCCTCCGCGGAACCCCCCTATGAATCCTCCTCGTAGTAACCCGTATGGCGGGTACTGCAGTTGACCATACTGCGATTGTGGATATTGTGGTTGACCGTATTGCGGTGGTTGAAATTGTGGTTGTGGATATTGTGGTTGACCATACTCTGACTGGCCATACTGCGACTGATCATACTACGGTGGTAGATTATATTGAGGCTGCTGTTGATTGTATTGCTGTTGTTGCTGTACCGACGATTGCTAATATCCTTTCATGAAGAATGTATCCGCAGTCCTTTCTTGGAGTAGGTCGTAAGCCCTGCAATTTTTTCCATCATGGCCAACCGATCGACAAAATTTGCAATATAAATTCACCGGCTTCGATACCATCTTCTGTAGGTACAAAAATTCTTTTGGTCGATGTCCTCTCATATGACAGACGCGACACCAAGGCATCCCTCCTTGACTAAGGGGATTTGGTGCACCTGATTGCAAATATTCTCGAAATTCTTGGCACTGATCCTTGTGATGTCCTTCTGTCTTACATCTAGTGCACCGTACGTATTCGCGGGCCTCTTTTCCCTTCTTCATATCCTATAACTGGATTGTCAAATTTTCCAACTGCGCTTGTATCCGATCCATGCCTACGCTTGTTTCGCCGATCGGTGAAGCCTCCAACTTCGTTGCGATTTCTAGCGCTTCTGCCTGAGTCGCTACCTTCTGTTGCATCAACGGTCCTCGAATGTGTGGCACCAACCCGATGATAAACCGCTCTTTATGATACATATAGATCATCCTAAAACTTACTTTTTCCATTAGCGTTTTGTACCTCTGGTCGAATTCCCATACTGATTCGTTGGGAAACTGCTTGATTTCCTTGAGCTCAGTAATGTACTGTGATTCAGATTTTGGTTTTCTAAATTCATCAATCATCCCCGCCTTGATCTGTGGCAATGTTTTATCTAGAGTTCCCATCGGTACCTTAGTAAACTTCATATACCAGTCTAGCGCACGACCCCTCAGGGTCGTCGCTAACTGTCCCTTTTTGTTGTTTTCATCCTCGACCTACTTCACAGTCCAGATCACCTCGCACAAAAATCAATATTGTTCGGTATCCTCGGTCCCGTTACCCTGGAAGGTTGGCATCTTTGCGTCGTCACCTGCCATTCTTGTGTTTCTGCTATTATTATTTATTGATCCGCTACTCTTACTACTGTTCTAGCACGTAGGACAGCTCGGTGAATAACTTGTATTTCTTCCTATCAAGTTCTGAGCAGTGTGTGGAGTTGAAGGTACGTTGTAGCTTAGGGTCCGTCCTTCTTCGGCTTCTGGGGTATCCTGTTCACTTTCTTCTTCATTGTAATAAGGTCGCTTCGTCCCTTGTGGTCATGTTTCGCAGTCTTCCATTGCGGTCCCCTCAGGAGACTCTCTCTTAGTCCTCCTCTTCTTCTTTGATCGCTGGAATATCGCCCCACTCCTCAAGGTACCACAATCTTCTTCAGCCTCCCTTAGAAATTCGTCGTTGCTCATATCCATCTACCCCACATATTTCTATCGGAATCGCATTCACGCGATACCAACAACTTCCTCACACTGATCTTCTACTCGTCGGAATTCATCCGCAGTATGCCCTTTCCGCAGACGAGCATCTTAATCCACAATTTCAGCCATAGCAAGAATCTCCCTCTAGGTCCTTTGAACAATTTCCTTTATGCGCCACTGTATGATTTGATCGTATCAACGACAAACTCAGTGATTGATCCCTCTAGGATACTGTCTACCCAGAATTCAACAGCCCTTGATACCCTATTTTCGACTTGTTTTAGCTGTTGGATCAGTTCTGGAGTCCAATGGTTAGGTTCAACTCCTTGGTAATGGTTCTTCTGAAAGGTCAGCCGCGCCAACCACTCGTGCAGCAGTACCGATAATTCGCAGAAGAATATCTCATGGATATCAGAATAGATATGCTTTTCCAACCAGTTGCTTGTCGTCTACCCGGGGTTTCGATTTTCTCCTTCCGCAAATTCTTCTGCTTTCTTGTCAAACCACTTATGAATCTCCGATTTCGTCGGGTGCCACAACATGTCTTCTTCTTTATTCTTTAGGGTCCTGGTAATGGAACCATTTGTTGACACAGTTATGTTGACAGGGGTTCACTTCGCATTGTCGTCAACAAACACCAACCAAACACCCTTAATCACCGGCCCAGAAAGGTTTTACCCTTTCTAGCAACACCCGTGAAGCGAGTGAAGTCTCACCTAAGATGATTAAGGGGGCTGCAGGAACCAAGTTTCCGCAATGGGGAAAGGACATGCATCTATTTTGACCAGAGATTCACTTTCGCATCATGCTTTGAAATTCAAACATACATTCATCATTCGCATATTCAATATATAATTGACATTCGCATCAACAGAGTAATATTAGTGATCGCATCAATGAAACCTTACATAAAAGACAACATAAAACATGACGCAACATTCATTATTCGACATAAACAGAGATAGAAGAACATATCTGAAAATCTTTATGCATTAACTCATCAAAACCTGCGGTATAACCTTTGCTGAAACAATTCAAAACATCTTATCGCGGATCCATACAAAACTGCCTAAAACATAGCAAAACATTACAGAGTTCATCTACACATCTATCGATCACATATGATCTCACACCAGGATGCCCTTAGGATTACATTCGTAGTCCTATTTATAGCCAACTATTGTGGTTACAAAATGGTCCAAATGACCCTTTCTAACTAACTAAACCAATCTTGCGCTTTTGTTGGCTCCTTGTTCTCCGCAAATGGTCCTTTCTTTCGTGGATGGTCCTTCTTCACTGCTGTCGGCTTCTGCACTTCATGCGGACTAACCCCATGCCAACACACACCACTAGGGGGGTAATTACATCATCAACTACTAGGAAAAAGAAAATAATGCTAAGTAGGACAAGGATGGAGTATTGATTATCCTAACAATTATCAAGGGAGTGTGATGCATCATCTCAATGAAAAGATTCTAAGTCATGCCTCCTTTTGTTACCCCCAAGGTAAGATCTCATCACATCTAAGGTTGGGGAGGATTGTTGTCGAGAATCAAAAGGGTTTCCCCTTCCCTCTAAGGGATAGTAATGTTAGGATATTTAGACACTTAGGAGTTAGTTAAGATCACCTTGTGTAATATATCCGTTAGGGATAGTGTGTTTTTTAGTATGCATTAGTATGCATTTGTAAATACTTAATCCGACGGTCACGATATGTTCCCGACATAGAGTGATCCGACAGCTCAACTTCTCTTAGATCAAACCTAACCTTGATCCATGGCTTAACACCCAATTGGTCCATGATCTCTATTTAAAGAGCATGGAGGGTCATTGTTTAGTTGATCGATTATGAGAAGCTCATTTGTAACTTTCTTTCTTTGCATAATAAATTGTCCCGTAGAAGCTATTTGGTCGGGGCAGTGGAGTGTTTCCCTCAAGAGGGTTTAAACCACGTCAAAACATCGGTGTGTTGATCTGTGATTTGTTTGTGTGAAGTGGTTGCTCTTGGTGTTCGGTCCTTTGGTAGTACCCTGTGTACCCAAACATGGTATCAGAGCTTTTATGAAGTGCCACTTCCAGTTATGATCTAGATCTTGAACTGCTGTTGCTGAAATTCGAAAGGGTTTCTAGTTCTGGTATTTCTGTGCATTTCTGGGCTATGGGAAGTGTTCCATTGCGTCTGGAGCGTCGTTTCCATTGGAAAATAGTTTTTGTTTGATCAAAAACGGTTCCCGGTTGCTCTAGAAACACGTATTTCATCAGATCTGAAGGTATAATGTTACAGTGACGCATTTTTTATTTTTTGTTTTTAAAAGAAAAAATCTCATATTTTATCATTTTTTTACTATTAGATTTTTTTTGGTTTCGGATTGTTGCTTTCCCGTCTGTGTATGCTCTTTGCCGTGCACCTTGAGCGATCTCGGCAAATCAGAAATAGAAAGGGAAAGGGTTTTTCTCGGCTGCGTATGCTCTTTGCCGTGCACCTTGCGCAATCTCGACAAATCAGAAACAGAGAGAAAACGTAGAATTTCCGGGCAAGCTAATGAGATCTAACTCCACAAGTGTGGAAAAGTTTTTTTTGTTTCGATTTGTGGTGTGTTTTGCAGGAAAAAGGGCAAGCACGTAAACCGAGCAAGAAGAGTAAAAAAAAAACCCCCTTCCTCATTCCCATATTTTACATATATTTTAATCTAGCTCACTTGGATCAAAGTTGCTTTATTTCTTAATAGGTCTTGAGTTCAAGTCTTAGGAAGTTACTTTTAAAAGAAAAAGTGCATGCAATTTCTATTTTTAAGTTACTTTATTGTAAAAGTGCATCTCACTTAGATAATAAAAAATAAAAATACAAGTGAGTCACTTAAGTTTTTTTTTATTGTTGCACTATTTAAAAGTAATATCATTGTAAAAGTGAAATCACTTATTTTACAAAAGTGGTTCACTTAAAGCAACTTTCTTGTAAAGTGATTGTCAAAAGGTTCATCTTGGGAAGAGGGGGGTTCTTTTTTTTGCTGGACATTCTCTAGCTGCCACGTCAGTATTGGGGAGATCTTCAACAGTTTCTTTGTTCAAGCATAACTTCATCATACAGAGTCAGTTTTCAGTGCCGTTTTTTTTGAAATTGCCTATTTTTTCGAGCTCTTCACATTCAGACTATTGGTTTCTACTTTTCTAGCCATTAATTTACAAATATGGCCGCCCCTTGTGATATTCTACTTAACAGTTCCAACTATTTCTCATGGAAATATCGTATGGAAGATGTTCTACGAAGTAGGGGACTTTTTAGAATTACTTCAGGGAAAGAAATAGAACCCACTGATGATGATAAGAAAATAAAATGGGCAAATAGATGTGATGAAGATCGTGGATTGATTGGGATGTCAATCTCTACTGATTTGCGATTCCACATATCTGGAATTGATGAACCTGATGCTGCTTGGGACAAGTTGGAATCTGTGTTTGGTAAACACAATGAAATTCGAGGTCACCAACTCGAAAATGAGTTTATTTCTTTAAATCCAAGTGACTTTTCATGCATTCAAGATTATTTATCTAAGTACAAAACTCTTAAACTCTTATGTGCAGAATGTAAGATTAAGAGGGAAGACAAACAATGCATTTATCATATTCTTTTCAAACTTGGACCTTCATATTCTGTTTTTGTATCTACATTTTACTCCATGAAAGAATCCTTGAATGCAGCTAGCTATCAAGAGCCCAGTCTTGAATCCTTTTGTGATTCCTTGATTAGAGAACAAGATAAACTCATTCATCTTGGAATAATCAACAATGCAGATACATCTGGGAAAGCCTTATTGTCCCAACAGAAAGAAAAGTCCAAGCTTCCCAAGAAACAAAATTTTTGCAATAATAAGTCAAACAAGTGTCCCAAACCCTCTCAGTCAGCTCCTTCTATAAAAAATTACAAAGGATCCAAGCCAAAAGGCAAGAAGACTGAGCGTCATTGCAACTATTGCAGGAAAGATAATCATGATGAATCTAAGTGTTTCAAGAAGATGGCAGCCTTGGAAGCAGCAATGAAGAAGCACCACATCAGCCTAGATTCGCCTTCAGAATCTGCCTCTCATGGACATACACTTTGTGCTTCTGGTTATTCTTATAATGCATCTTCTTCTTCTACTTCAAATGAATGGCTCATTGATTCTGGAGCATCTTATCATATGGCTAAGGATCAAGCCATTTTTTCTACTATGCATAAATGTAACACCTAACAAATATTTGTTGGTGATGATAGATCTCTAAGTGTTGTAGGAGATGGAATAGTTCTAGTAGATAATGGTCATTTTAGTGATGTACTATGTGTTCCAAGAATTTCTTGCAATTTGTTATCAGTCTATCAGATCACTCATTCTGGTGAAGGTAAAACTGTGACCTTTACACCTTACCAAGTTGTAATCAAGGATTTTAAAGATCCTCAACAGGTCCCTTCAGTTTTTGTTGCTCATAGTGATAACTTGAGCAAACTTTGGCATGAACGATTTGGTCACTTAAATTATTGCTCATTGCAACAACTATGTAAAGAAAATATGGTGACAGGTCTTCCGATGGTATCTTGCAGAGATGGTGTTTGTTCCGGTTGTGTACTCGAAAAACATCGTTGGGATAGTTTTGAAAAACGTGCCTCTTGGCATGCCTCTGTTCCCTTGGACCTCTTGCATAGTGACTTGTGTGGTCCTCTTCCATCTGCTTCCTTTTTTGGTTTCAAATATTTCTTAACTTTCATTGATGATTACACCAGACGCACTTGGGTTTATTTCCTAAAACTTAAGAGCGAAGTATTTAACATGTTCTTGGCCTACAAGGCCCTTGTTGAAAAATAATCTGGTCATCAAATTATTAAGTTAAGATCTGACAACGGAGGAGAGTATGTTAACAAAAAGTTCACTACTTTCTGCACTGAACAAGGCATCCAACAACAACACACTGTTCCATATACACCACAAAAAAATGGTGTAGCTGAGCGGAAGAATCGCACTTTAAAATAAATGGCTAATTGTATGATCCAATCTAAGGGACTAAGTCTTCAATTTTGGGCTGAAGCCATAAATTGTGCAAATTACATAGTTAATCGCACCCCCACAAAAGCATTACAAGGTATAAGACCGAAAGAAGCATGGAGTAAAACTAAACCTGATGTAAGTCACTTCCGTGTGTTTGGTAGTGAAGCACGGGCTCACATTCCAAATGAAAAACGGAAAGCATTGCAGCCTAAAAGTGAAAAGTGCATATTTGTTGGATATTCTGAAGACGTAAAAGGTTATAGAATTCTTCAACCACATTCTCATGATATAATCATTAGAAGAGATGTTAAATTTGATGAAAATCTCTTGGCCTGCGAGCCTAACTCGGTGATTGTGCCATCTTTGGCCTGCGAGCCTG